>CM062812.1:83717771-84317771 GCA_031772625.1 Pinus tabuliformis | reverse complement strand
GCGTTTTCGAATATGATATCAGAAACAGATATAAATGAAAATAGAGGACAGTAGCTTTACTTGGCGAAGTCGCAGGGGATCTGTGACAAGTAACCTTAAGAAATCCAGCACTGTGTTAATCCGTTCAGTACTTAGCCTCTGGTGGAAAGCACCATCCTTGCCAACTTTCTCTAGCCGCCATACTTCATCATCCAGAGCTGGAGGATAGTGCTTCTTATACACTGCAAATAAAAAAATAAAGGCTGTTCAATAATTCTACTTCTAGCTATCTAAGAAGGAAAAAATTCAATGCCAACAATATCCAGTTATCCTGAAGCAAACTTCTCTTTGGCAATCTTTTACACAATGCACGGAACAGGTCATATACTGAATAAGTAATATAATACTGATTTAAAGACTTCATGCCCCTATATAGTTACAATCAAATCAATTTAAGGCATGTGTCATTTGCAATTCAACATTTCATTCTCTTAATTCTCTGGAAACTTTAACAAACGGCCATTTCATACAGTCAAATTATTTAAGGCAAAAAGTATGGAAGGGGACTTGCACTGCACTTAAAGATTCTTTCATCAATAATTTGGGCACGCTTGGTCAAATCATGCATGTTTTTAAAAGACGGACCTCCTTTACGATTCCTATTTGAATATAACTTATTGAAATGGATTGGATTATTGATTATTCTGATTGTGGAAGATGCCAGTCACAGTCTGCTATTAATTGTATTCCTGCAAAATGGGAAAATTGCTCAATGTAAGTTATATATTAAGCCCATGCACTAAGCAAATTATTGCAAATGATTGGCTCAGTGTTTTTTCATCTTGTCCATTGAATGTTACTTTATTTTCATCCACATACACAAAATGAAAAGCCACAGAGCCAATCATTAGCTTAGTACATGTTAACTTAGTGCCCTCGAGGTAATATGTAGAAAATTTTCCTATTTTGATGAAAAACAACAACACTAATCAAAATTCAAAAATGTTTGGTATCCGAAAATTTTATACACAGATATCTAAAAAAAATATAATTATTGTTTTTAAAAGAAAAAAAAAATTGATAGGGAGCTAGCAGCTTCCCTAGATAAATGCAACAGCCTGCAAGCCACATATATCAGGAACTCATAGTTCAGCCTAGGACGGAGACGTCTGGAGACCAACGGAACTGGAGCCGGAATCCCAGACTCTAACAGGACACCTATCCTTGCAACCTTACTATGACGGGCCATGTCTCCGGGAACTTGAACCCGGGTGGATGGGATGGCAAACCAACGTCCCTACCACTCGAGCTAAAGCACCCATTGACAATATAATTATTATTTTACAAAAACAGTTCTTTTGTATTTAAGAGAAAAGATGGAAACTGCTGCTATACCCTTACAGCCGATTACATACAGGAGATTTTTCTCTGCCTCCCAACCCCAAGTTAGGCTCAGGCCAAGTAGGGTAAATTTCTTCTTTGACTTTCTACTAATGCTTCGTATACTTTTGTACTGCTTGATATATTGCTTACCTTACAGAATACATCGAACTTACAGAGCTATCTGTCTCCAGTTCTGTTACTTCCACTCAAAATTGCATTACTGTTCTGCTGTGGCTGCCATAGCCCTTCGTTTGATTCTGCTAAGCTAGTCGTGGAAGGACTCTACTGCTGTTCTGTGCGATGCTCCATCTCAAGATTCATATTAATATCATAAATATTTTATGAACATTAAAAGGGCAATTTTAGTTGAAATAAATTGTGGCTAATCCAATTCTATTTATAGGCCCATTATAGTATCAAAACATAGGCTTTTCTATTTTGAAAAATATCGGCAAATACATTTCAGTCAAACCCACTAATTAATTGCAGGTCTCATTGAATCGCATCTGTTTCACAGTTATCAAGTTGTCCTTATGCTTACTGTCTGCCCTCAAGTCCCATTTCAAGGAAGCAACAACATTCCCCTTCTTTAACTACTTAGTATTTACTTAGCCCAAGTTTATTGAAACCATTGCTGGCTATTTATGGAAGAAAATTTTCACGAAGTACTTTCTCCAGTAGCAATAGAGGAGATAATAGAAGACAGTACACCATCGCAAAACACCTACATGTTGCCTCCTTGCAAGGTTAATTGAAAATGTTTAAAATAGTATCCAGAACGGAAAACAACTGCAAAAGACCAAAACCTTCTACAAAAGAGAGAATTTATGATGATCTATTAGATCCACTATATGTAAAATACATGAGAGATGCCCAGTGGATACCTATGGCACTTAGGCAGATAACAGATCCTATGTGAGCTTACAACCGAAACGAATTGGAAAAAATCACATTAAAAAATGCCAATGCATGGGAAAAATAACACTAACAACACCCCCCCCCCCTTAAGAGAAATGTAGGGAGTAAACAAAGAACACATAAATGGGTCCCGGCTACTAGGCCTGCTAAGGTACCCATGTACAACCTATCATAAGTGGAGGAAAAGAGACAAAACCATAGGAGAAAAACTCCTCTCCAAAACAGAGAAAACAACAAAAATCAAAAAGTGAAGAACTCAAGATGACCCCCCAAGGACAACTTCCTTCACCTCAAGCATCGATCGTAACAAAAGAAAACGAGGTAATGCCGAAAGTTTAGTGAAGATGTCTACAACTTGTGCTTCAGTAGGAAAATACTCCAGGTTGAGAACATATTCTTGGATGAGCTACCGAATGAAATGCATGTGGATCTCAATGTGTTTGGTCGTTTGATGCTCCACTAAGTTGCAAGAAATGTGTATGGCACTCTAATTATTGCACGAAAGTGTGGTAAGGTGATCTTGATGAATGCCAAACTTTGTCATCAACTGTGGAAACCAAAGAACTTCCTCATTGGAAAGAATTGCATCACGATAATCATCTTTTGCAAAAGATAACGCAATGGTTGATTGCCTCTTGCAAGACCAGGCAATAGGAGCATATCCAAAGCAAAAGACAAAGCCTTTCTTTTTTGTTTCGGTCATCAATTGAACCAGCCTAAGTGGAATCAGTGAAGGGAGCTGAGACATATTACAGGTGTATTGGATGCCAAAATTGGTAGTACCCTGAATGTACCTCAAAATGCACTTTGCAATGGTCCAAACACTCTCATGAGGATCTTGAGAGAATTGAGAGATATGCACTACAACAAAACATATGTCAAGACGTGTATGAGTCAAATACAATAGACTCCCAACCGATTTTCGACATAGTGAAGGCTTAACATGTGGTGTAGAGCAACTGGAAGAAAGGGTAACACCTAACTAAAATGGAGTAGGCGCAAGTTTACAATCAGCTATGCCAAAGTGCTGAAGTAAATCAAGGCATACTTCTATTAGAAAATGGAGATCCCTTCTAAAGACTGAAGAACCTGCAAACCAAGAAAATAATGCAAAAGTCCAAGATCTATCATATTGATCCCCATCAATGCTTCCTTAACACTCTAAATCATAGATGAAGAACTCCTTGTGAGAATCAAAACATCCACATATAGAACTAGAATCAAGATACAATTCCTTTCCTCTAAGTGTAAACTATAGGATTAGAATTGTTACAATATGACAACAATTAAAAAACAACGTAAAAACCAAATTTACCTAAGTAAATTTTTTGTTACGATTATTTTAGCAGTGTTGATTCACAAAACCAAATGATAGTTAGCATCACCAATTTAACTATGCCTACTTCATTTCTGAAGCCCAGAAGATTGAGGGAGTTGTATGCCTGATTGTAAATTTTCTCTTGATAATAAAATCCTTGTCTCTCCCGTCGATGTTTCCTTGAAAATTCGTTAGGGTTTTACCACGTAAAATCTATGTATTATTTTTTTGTCATTATTTTTGTCTTCAATGTTTGTACAGACTCTGAATACCAACAAGTGGTATCAAACCCAAGGTAAAGTGTGGCAAGTTTGATTCTATCTTGTGTGTAGTGAAGAAAGCCTATGGATTCATGTGTGACTACTGTCAAACCCTAAGGATAACGGTCGTCGAGTGGGTGAGAACAACTATAGTTGTTAGAGCCACTGTAGCCATTAAATGAAACTAGCCAAGTTTGTGAAGGACTCACAGACCCGTGGAGGAGCCCGTGGACATGGAATTCGGATCGCAGTTGCTGGGCAAAGCTACATCAAGCAGAGATGTGTCAAGTAGAGCACAGAGGAGGCCAAGAGGGGTTGAGTGGGGCCATTGGGGAAGCCATCATCGTGTATCAAATTCTACACAATATGTCGAGTAGAGACATGTTGAGCAACCCACAGAGGAGGTCAAGTGGGCCCTAGTTGGGCCATTAGAGAAAGTAGTCTTGTATCAGAGTTCGCGGGAACCATACAAGTCAAGAAGGAAGCAAACCCACTGTTGAAAGTCGCAGTGACCACCAAAACCCTCACAGTGGAGGAGTGGTTGTGCACCCAAAAAACATAGCCACCAGTTCGTGCAGAGGGAGAGCAATCTGGGGCATTAAACAATCAAAAGAATTTCATGTTGTGTCCATCGTACAGAAAAGAAACCAGGTTCACTTAATTTTAAAAAAATCTTTGGAGTTTATTAAAAGAAAAGAAAAAAATGTAAACCCTAATTTGTAAAAAGATATATATATATTGTATAAATCAAGAAACCAAGTCTAAAACGGGGTTTCTGGGGTTTCAAAAACGAAGTTTAAGAAATGGAGTTTGTGAAATGGTCTTTAAAGTGATTTTTGAGAAACAAGATGTATATGTTTTTTAATTGACACATTTAAAAAAAACTCAATTTGAAGGGAGAGTCTGTGTGTAGAGGATAATGGCGAAGGTGACAAATACTAAATTTGAAGTTAAAAAATTTAATGGAAAAAACAACTTTGAATTGTGGAAACTTAAAATGAGGGATTTACTAGTACAACAAGGGTTGCAGAAGTTGTTAGGGGGAAGGAGGAACAAACCTACAATAATGACCAATGAAGAGTGGGAGGACTTGAATGCTAGAGCCCTCAGTACAATTTGGTTATGTCTAGTTGATGACGTCTTGTTTAACATTACTAGAGAAATAACAGCGACAGGCTTGTGGACCAAGTTAGAAGGCCTTTATATGACAAATTCCTTGACAAATCGAATCTACTTGAAGAGGTAGCTATATAGTCTGAAAATGAAAGAAGGTACAAAAATTGTAGATCGCTTGAATGTGTTTAATACTCTTATTTTACAATTGAATTGTATGGATGTTAAAATCAATGGTGAAGATAAGGCAGTTACATTGTTGTGTTCATTGCCTTATCATTTAGTAACTTCCATTAGCTTTAGCACAACTGAAACTCTTGAATTTGATTCTATTGTTGGAGCATTTTTGTCTAAGGAGATGAGGAGGAAATCAAGTATTGAAACCTCCACACCAAAAGCAATGGTGGCTAGAGGTCGGTCAAAGGAAAGAGGAGAAAGTTGAGATGTACATCCAAATCAAAGTCTAAAGGAAAAAAGAGAAAACTCAAATGTTGGTATTGTAACAAGATTGGGCATCTCAAGAAGGATTGTTGGAAGAGACAGGAATCCAAGGATGACTCCAAAAAGGAGGCAAATCTGGTTGAATCAAGCTCAAGTATGATTGGTGAAGTTTTGTATATTAGTAATATTGTTCAATAGTATGAAGATTGCTTGTTAGATTCTAGTGCTTCTCATCATATTTGTCCACACATAAATTGGTTTCCTTCATGTGTAGAAGTTGATAGTGTAATTGTTCTCGTGGGAAATAGCATTTCTTGTAAAATTGATAGGGTGGGAAGTTTCAAATTAAAATGTTTGATGGTATTATAAGAACATTAACAGATGTTAGACATCTGCTAGAAATGAAAAAGAATTTAACTTATTTGGGAGCTTCAGATTTTGGATGTCATAACTTTATAGGTCAAGGTGGAGCATTGAAGGTGTCCAAGGGCACTTTAGTGGTCATGAAAGCACCTAAGACAGGAAACCTACACAGCCTGATGGAAGTACTCATATCAACAAAGTAGCGGTGGCATCTAAGGAGGTCGTTGAATCCACTCATTTATGGCATCAATGACTAGGTCATATGAGGGAGAGAGGACTACAGGTGCAGATGAATTGCAAATTACTTCCAAATTTGAAATCTTTGAATTTGAATTTCTGCAAACATTGTATATTTGGAAAGTAGTGTAGACAAAAATTTAAAGCAAGTAGTCATGTTAGTAAAGGAATTTTTTATTATATTCATTCTGATGTTTGGGGACTATTACCCACCATTTTGTGGGTGATATCCCTCGGAGAAATCTTTTTTTTCTCCAAGATGGTCCTCAGTCGGCAGCCAAAAGCCCCTTGTAACCACCCGCTAACTCATTGTGCCATTTCTCTGCCACCTAAGCTAGCCATGTGGTCCCTCGCCCATCTGCCATGATCGTATGTTTGAAGGTGGGCCTCCCGAACCTAAAGGTATGCCTTGTCATTTGGTAATTGAGTATTGTAAATTGCTTATCATGGACACTTATGGGGATGGATTAATGGGGGGATTCAACTTAAAGAATGGGTTAGGCATGTGCCCTTGTCCCTTGAGATCTCTTTTACTAACCATTTGGCTCTAGGGATGGTATTTCATGGGAAACCCGATTTTGGTCGCGTGGTCCCACTCCCTTTGTTGATTTGGGGTAGCATCAGATGTGCTCTAGCCACGAAAATTGGTGAAGAGGCTAAGGCACATGAGATCTCCAGTACTCAGAAAGGGTTTTGGCAGATTCTAAACAATTTGGGAGATATTAAAATAATTAATATTTTTAATGGAGTCCCTAAGTCTAAACTTAGGGAAAATAAAATATTAATGTGAATTAATATAAAACTGTGTTAGAATGGTCCAAAAGCCATGGATCAAGCAGGATCTAATCTTATCCGTTAATTAGGGACTTAATCTCGATCGTTGATTTGTCAACGAGAAAAGTATAAGAGGAGGCTTGAGGGTCACTTGGAGAATACACCAACTTGATCAAGAATTTGACTTTTTGGGGCTGGGTTTGCTGAGAAAGTTGAGAGAGTGATCTGGAGTTGCAGCTGAGGGGCAGTGAATACAGAAGCAGAGAGGCAGAGATAGTGTCGGGAGGATCAACGCAACAACCAGGAAAGCTGACACAGAGGGCAGAAGTCGGAACTCCGGGGCACAGCTGAAACTGCCGGAACAGCCGGGAAAGCTGACGCAGAGGGCAAAAGCCAGAACTTCCCGGAACAGCCGAAACTGTCGAGAACTGCCAAAACAACTGGGAACGCTGACGCAAAGGGCAGAAGCCAAAACTGTCGGGAAAGCTAACGTAGAGGGCAGAAACCGGAACTGTCAGGAACAGCAGGAACTGCCGAAACTGTCGGGAAAGCTAATGCAGAGGGCAGAAGAGGCTGACGTTGGGGTTTTTAGTGGGGCAGATTGGAGCTAAGGAGTTGTCGGAGTATTTATCTGGGGTTTCAGCCGGAGCATCTGTCTCCGAAGGAGAGGTACTACTGCCGAGATTTTTCTCTATTGGGTGAGCCGGATTTGGCACCCAGATTGTATTCTGAAATTGCTTAATAAATCAAACCCTCAAATAGCTGCACCGATTTTTCCCACATTGGGTTTTTCCGAGGACATTAGTCCAAAAATAACGGTGTCATTTGTGTGCTTGTTTCTGTTTCCTTCAGTTGATGATCTGTAATGTGTTGAGCATGTACTTGTGTTTATTTTCAATATTTACATGGTAAATAACTTGTTAATTAACATAACAAGTAGGTAGGAATAAATCAATAAAGTGCATGAAGGGTTTCTAACATGTCAGACTTAGAAATTCCAACATGGTATCAGAGCATGGTTGCAGATCACAGGATAACTGAGGGCATCAGTCGAGCAGAGCAGCAGCAGCAGAAACAACTGTCCCAAGTGATAGAAGCTGCTCCTAGTGGAAAAGCAGCAAGGAAGGGGTGACACAGTGCTTGTGTCATCAGTTCAAGCCGAGAAGAGGATTAGCGCAGTGGCAGAGAGGAGCAGACCTGACCTATGCACTGCCCGATCACCTTTCTCAGTCAGGAAGGATTGACGCCCGTGGCCAGGAGGTGCAGATTTTGCTGGTGCCGGGATTGCACAGAGCCTAGAGGCTCTAACCTTCAGTTTGTTGGGGCATATGAGGCTGTGGGTAAGTTGTGGAGTGAAGTTGGTGGGGTACTTTAGTCAGAACAGTACCTAACAGGGCAAGACCAAGTAGGAGGGAGTTGCTGCCGAGGATTTCTAGCCAAGAAATCCGAATCAATGGTGCAGATGCACTAACGATCAGAGTGGGGGCATCTCGACATTGGCAGAGGGGTTTCCAAGAGGGAAATCGAGGCTCAGAGGGAGTCACACTGAGAACTTCCAAGAGGGAAGTAGAGAGACTCGGAAGAGTCGAAAGAGGAGCAACGAAATGGCAGTGAATGGGGTAAGAGATCAGGACAGACTGGATGGAGCCTCAAACTTCGTACTCTGGAAGGCCAAGATCTTATCCATTCTAGATAGGAATCGTCTCAAGCACTTTGCCTTGAACACGATAGCGATCCCAGTTGACCCGGCTGAGAATGAAAAGTACGAGGAGGCAATGGCGAGGGCCAAGAGCATCATCCTTGACGGCGACAAGGACCATGTACTACCACATATTGCCAAAAAGGACACAACACATGCAATGTGGGAGGCCCTGATGAAATTGTATCAGCATACTTTCGTGCAGAGGAAGATGCTACTAGAAAATCAGTTGCGGTCATACCAGATGAAGAAGGGAGAACCGATGGACACCTTCCTCGGTCGATTGAAGGAGATCCAGGATCAGCTGACTTCCATAGGGGCCACGCCAGATGGGGAGATGTTGGTGAGGACCGCATTGAAAGCAGTCTCAAAGGATTGGGAGGTATTTGTCCAAAGCATACTAGGTAGGTCGACCCTTCCAAATTGGGAGGAACTGTGGGTGGCTCTTCATTAAGAAGAGATCAGAAGGCTAACCAAGGCAGGAGGTAGCGGCAAGGGGGTCAGAATCAAGAAGGAGGAAGAGGAGGATGTTGCCTTAGAATCTGAGGGAAAGCAGGAGAAACAGAAGAAGAAGGACCTCTCCAAGGTCAAATGCTTCCACTATGGGGAACTAGGTCACTATGCGAGCCAGTGCCGAGGAAGAAGAGCAAGGGAGAGGCTTCAAAGACCAACGCTGCACCAGCAAGGGAGGAGAAAGAAGTGGAGACAGATGATGATTGTGCAATGAGTGCTCATGCACCACTTGAGAGGAAGTGGTGAGACATCGAGCTGTAGTCAGACGGACTACAGGCGATGAGGGGCAAAATCCTCGAGGTACCCAACCTCTTGGATTATACCTTGCTATGTGAGCCCCGAAGAGGAGTAGCACGACTGGCAAATGTCACTAGAGACGGATGCGGATGGAGCGACAGAGGGAGCTAGAGTGCAAGAGTCCTAGGACAGCATGAGGCAGCAGTGCGAGATGCACAGAGTTGTTGCAACAGCATAGACGTCAGAGAGGGAGCACTTGTCAATGACAGAGGGAGCTTCAGCATCGCGAGTGCTTCTAGTCTGACAGAGATGTCCAAGTTGGGAGATCAGTTACTTACTTCTCAGTGACTGTTGTTGTAGTGCAGCAGTTAGCAGTGGCAGTGCTATGGGCAGCACGATGCAACATGATGAGAGGGGTTGCAGTGCAAATGCAGCAGTGGCAGTGGTAGGGCCATGGGCAGTAGCACAGATGCAGAGGGAGTTGCAATTGGATGCAGCAGTGGGAGTGGCAAGGCCATGGGTAGCAGTATAGGATGCAGCAGTGCAGAGGATGTTGGGCAGCAGGCATAGCATCAGCACAGGGACCGATGCCAGATGATCAAGGTGATACTCAGTGAGGAGTATTGCTAGAGCACAGTCCTCGCTAAAAGGGAGTGTTGATTTGGGGTAGCATCGGATGTGCTCTAGCCGCAAAAATTCGTGGAGAGGCTAAGGCACATGAGATCTCCAATACCCAGAAAGGATTTGGGCAGATTCTAAACAGTTTGGAAGATATTAAAATAATTAATATTTTTAATGGAGTCCCTAAGTCTAAACTTAGGGAAAATAAAATATTAATGTGAATTAATATAAAACTGTGTTAGAATGGTCCAAAAGTCATGGATCAAGCCAAATCTAATCTTCTCCGTTGATTAGGGACTTAATCTCGATAGTTGATTTGTCAACGAGAAAAGTATAAGAGGAGGCTTGAGGGTCACTTGGAGGATACACTGAGTTGATCAAGAATTTGACTTTCAAGGGCTGGGTTTGTTGAGAAAGTTGAGAGAGTGATTTGGAGTTGCAGCTGAGGGGCAGTGAATACAGAAGCAGAGAGGCAGAGATAATGCCGAGAGTATCAGCCAGCAGTCGAGAAAGTTGACGCAGAGGGCAGAAGTCAGAACTGTTGGGAACAACCGGAACTACCGGAACAGCCGGGAAAGCTGACGCAGAGGGCAGAAGCCGGAACTGCTGGGAACAGTCAGGAAAGCTGACGCAGAGGGCAGAAGCTAGAACTGCCGAAATAGTCGGGAAAGCTGACGTAGAGAGAAGAAGCCAGAACTACGGGGAACTGTCGAAACTACCGGGAACTGCAGAGAAAGCTGACACAGAGGGCAGAAGAGGTTGATGTTGGGGTTTTTTGTGGGGCAGATTGGAGCTAAGGAGTTGTCGGAGTGTTTATCTAGGGTTTTAGCTGGAGCATCTATCTCCGAAGGAGAGCTACTACTGCTGAGATTTTTCTCTATTGGGTGAGCCGGATTTGGCACCCAGATTGTACTCTGAAACTGCTTAATAAATCAAACCCTCAGATAGTTGCACCAGTTTTCCTACATTGGGTTTTTCCGAGGACATTAGTGTTGATCTAAAGATGATCTGAGGTTGTCATTGATGTCAATCCAAGCAGCACCAAGGGCTACCTTGATCTTGCAAGCGAATTTTGACTTGACAACTTACTCTATTTTGAGTCAAGGATCTTCTAGATGGATTCTACTCGTCGAGATGTTTCTGTTGATATATGGCACGCCAAGTAATTCTTCACGGTTTGAGAGATATTCGTGTTTGAAGTTAGTAATCCCAGTTAGTGGGCTAAAACCTTATGGGGTTGTGGCATGGCACTCATAATTGGTTTTGGTCATTGAATAGTCAATAACTAATAAAAAAAATTAAGCTCCTAAAATCCCTCCAACGTTCTCTATAGAAGCCCCTCTCAACTCTATAAAAAGAAATCTCATATATCCTCCAAATGAAGTGATCGTGGCATTTTTGCTATAATTTCATTTCTGCGAAGTCTTAGATTCTGAAATGAAAACCCATTTGATTCGCAATCTTGATGAACGTTGTGACCGAATTTCAGATCTTGATTTGTTATATTTTCAGAAATATGATCTGTGAAAGTTAGGGTTTTTGCAAGCTCCTGAATTTCATCTCAAAGAAGTGACCTTGGGAAAATCGTCATAACTCTCTCTTTGAGAAGAGGATTGGAATTCTATAAAAAGTGGTGGATAGTGCACGAACTGTAGTTTTCTGTGTATCAATTTCAGAGCCGAAGGAGGAAACAGTGACATGTGGCACGTCGTACAAGTTCGCTCTACTGAACTAGTCCATAATTAGGTCATTGTGAGAGATTGGGCATAACTTTGCCTTGAAGAGTCCAAATCGGGTCAGACCTGTGGCATTGGAAAGAAGACTCAGAGGGCTTCTACAGGACCAAAGATCACATGTTGGGGATCTGAAATCGTAGAGATACATCAGATTAAATATCGTGCTCCTAGAAGGCAAGAAAAACTAGATCAAGTGTTGTCAAGGGGTGCAAAGGACCAGACTTTCTAGGGCAGCAAAGAGCAAGGTGCAGCAAAATGATGCAGCAGAGGTAAGCTACAGGTAAGTATCTTCTGTATATGCATGTTCATCTCTTAATTGCATTAGGTTCTTTGTATTCTAATTTGTTGTTTTGTTTAGCACTGACATATGCTCTACAGGATGAGGTAAGTTTTGCAATTATCATGTCATGGGCATTTCCTTGAAGACTTTTTGCAGGTATTATATATTCATCAAGAGAAGACTCAATGCATAATCTAATGTTCTGAAGAATAAGAAAGGGTAGCATGACAAGAGCAACAATCAAGGTGCAGAACAGTAGCAAGAAGTTCACCACATGAAGTCTTCAAGTGGGCAGCACTACACACAGATATTGTAAAAGCATCATTGTACAAAGTCATTGTAAAAGCATCTTTGTAAAATTTGTACAAGTGTCTATCTACCAAGAGTTGAAGAGGCAGTGTCGGGAGGTCTAGGATCATCATTAGGTGGTTGTGTGATAGTTGGGGTTATGGTCTAGTGTGTCGTCTTCTTCTACATCATTCTATATCATTGTAAAGTGGACCATTTTCCCTGGTACAGGAGTCCATAGTGTTTTCCGCCATTTGCTAATGTTTTTCCCTTGCGATAGTGTTTAAGTATATGAAGACTTAGAGGGTTTTAGGATCCATTTTGGATCACGCCTTCCCACTAAAAAAGCTTTTGGACCACCAAAAGTTGGTTTTTATGCATCGATCAAGTGAGGATACAACTTCCTCACTTGTCCAATCTCTATCCATCGTGCACTGCTTGGCTTTGAACCTTTGAGTCCGATTCTCAAGTACTCAACATCCCCTCTGCGTGTAGTTCTCACCTTCCTATCCAGAACTGTGTCTTCCTGCAACTCATTGAGATATTCAGGTAACAAATCATCAATAGAAGGCAACTGACTTTGCTCTTCGGGATCTTCAACCAATGAAGGTTCATACAGTCTCAAGTTCTCTACATTAACGACTGAATAGATATGCATATAAGCTGGCAAATCAAGGCGAAAAGCGTTTTCACCAATTTTCTCAAGTATCTTGAAAGGCCCATACCTTATTGGTTTCAGCTTCTTACCTTCACCTTGCATTCTGTCTTAGCTGATGTATAGCCAGACTTGATCAACAACTTGGAAACTATGCTCAATTCGATGCTTGTCATGCCTTGCCTTGTACTTGGCCTGGCTTCTTTCCAGCTGTTCCTGCACTGCTTGGTGAATTTCTTGGATCTGTTCAATGAACTTGGTTGCTTTGTCCACATCATTGTATCCATCAACTGCTATTTCTTTACTAAAGACAAAATCCAAGGGAGACTTTGGTATAAAACCAAAACAAGTCTCAAAAGGAGATCTTTGAGTAGAAGAGTGCTTGGCACGGTTGTAAGCATGTGATCTTTGAGTAGAAGAGTGCTTGGCACGGTTGTAAGCATGTTGCACATAACACAAATGCTCATCCCAAAGCTTGGGATGCTTGCTGCAATAGCCTCTGAGCAACTGGATCACTGTCCTGTTGACCACCTCTGTTTGACCATCTATTTGTGGATGAAATGTTGTGCTCTTCTTCAATCTGGTGTCCATCAACTCCCATAGACTTGACCAAAACTTCCCAAAAAATCAGGAATCTTGATTAGATATAATAGAAGTGGGTAACCCAAAATGAACCCATACATGCTGAAAGAACAACTTCGTTGTTTGTTCAGCTGTAACCTGCTTGTTACAAGGTATCAAAATACACATTTTGCTGAACCTATCCACAATAACATACAAATAATCATGACATTTTCTAGATTTTGGCAATCCCCCAACAAAGTCCATGGAAACACTTTCCCAAGGACAAGAAGGAACTGGAAGTGGGGTGTACAAGCCTAATTTTCTATTACTGGGCTTGCTTTTAGCACACATAGTACACCCTTTAATATATCTAGAAACTGTTTCATGCATTCTTGGCCAATAACAGAACCTTTGCAATTGTGCAACTGTTTTACTTACACCAAAATGACCTAATATGAGAGAAGTATGTGCTTCTCGGATTATGTTAACTCTTTCAGTTTGTGGAATGCATAACTTTCCCAAATGATATAAGAGTTGGTCCTTAACATAATAATCCAATTCTTCTACTTGCTTGCCATGACTTAAAGTTGCATATACATCTTTAAAATCTACATCTTGAGCATATTGTTCAATGTAACTTTCATGCATTACTGAGTTATGCTTAAGTATAGTAGATGCATTTATGATTGGTCTTGTTAACATATCTGCAACCTTATTGTGTATGCCCTCCTTATATCTGATGACAAGATGAAATTGTTGTAGAAAACCCATCCACCTATAATGTCTTGATTGCTGCAATTTAGTTTGTGAGTGCAAATATTGAAATGGTTGATGATCTGTATGTATGATTATTTCTTTACCCATTAGGTAATGTTTCCACTTTTTCACACTCTGTACTAATGCGTACAATTTTTATCATATGTGGGATAATTAACTACTGCAGAAGTAAATGTCTCGGAATGATAGCATATGGGTTTACCGTGTTGCATCAACACTGCTCCCATGGCATAGTCACTGACATCTGTTTCAATCTCAAATGGTCGTTGAAGATCTGGCAGTGCTAGTACTGGTGTTGTACTAATTTTTTCTTTTAAGGTGTCGAAGGCTTTCTGTTGTTTGCCTCCCCACTGAAACACCTTGTTCAATCCTGTTAAAGCATGTAAGGGAGCTACAATCAAGGAAAAGTTAGCAATAAACTTTCTCCAATATTGTGTTGCTCCTAGGAAACTCCTAATTTCTGTAGCAGATTTGGGTTTAGGCCAGTTCACAATGACTTCAACCTTAGAGGGATCTATCTTCAATTCACCACCCCCTACAATATGACCCAAATAATTTAAAGATGTTTTGCCAAATTCACATTTTGATAACTTCACATAGAGATTTTCTCTTTTCAAAACATCTAAAGTCTGTTTTACATGCTTCAAATGTTCTTCCCATGTTTTACTGAAAACAAGAATGTCATCTAAATATACAATTACAAAATCATCAATAAAAGGTCTGAGTACATCATTCATAACTCTCATGAAAGTGGCAGGAGCATTAATTAAGCCAAAAGGCATAACCAGCCATTCATACAGCCCTTGCTTTGTTTTGAAAGCAGTCTTCCATGCATCTTGTTCTGCAACTCTGACCTGATGATAGAGACTACGCAAGTCTAACTTGGAAAAGTAAACCGCTTCTTTCAACTGATCTAATAGATCATCAATACGAGGAAGAGGATAACGATTCTTGATCGTTATTTTATTCAGTGCTCTATAATCAATGCACATCCTCCACGAACCATCTTTCTTTCTCACCAGTACGATTGGAGATCCACATGGTGATGTGCTTGGTCTTATGAACCCTTTATCGAGCAGCTCCTGTACCTGCTTCTTGATCTCTGCATTCTCTAAAGCGGATAACCTGTACATTCCGATGTTAGGTAATGGAGCATCTTGCTGCAAATGAATATCATGTACTATTTCCCTTTTGGGTGGCAGACCTTTAGGTTCTTGAAATAGGATATCATATTCTGAAACAACTTTAACTAAATCAGCTTTCTGTTTAGCATCACAGCCTTCAAATACATTGGTTTTATCAAGGTTCTTTTCCTTTACAACCATTAGTAAAAATTGCTTGCATGAATTTACAATTCTTTTCATCTACCCTGAGTTTATGAGAGAATAGTTATTTTTGAGTTTATGAGCTCTTACAATATATTCTATTCCATCTTTAGTGAGTTGATACTTATTTTCAGCTCTATAGAAAATGGTTTTTCTATCATACAAGTAACGACTTCCCAAAACAATACCATATATATGCAAGTGAACTATATCTAACTCAACCTCATCTACAAATGTTGACCCAATAGCAAACCTAAGTTTACATTGTCTAGTCACTTGTAGCTTTGCTTTATCACATACCCAACCTAATGGATATGGCTTCTTATGAGGTGTTGTTAGTACTCCCAACTTCTTTACAATTGTTTCAGAAATCAAGTTTACTTGTGATCCACTATCAAATAAAGTATCAATCTTTTGGTGCTTGGAAATAGCTCTAATATGAAAAAGCTCATGTCTTTTCCTCTCATTATCTTCATTATCAATAGATTGTGCAGAATTTCTTGTAAATGCTTCAAAATTTTTACCTTTTATACCTATGGTTGTGACTGTTGTTTCATCACCTGAGTCTGACCCCAAGTCTTCTGAATAGCAGCAGCAGTCGTCTTCTTACCACCGAACTTCTTAGGTTTTAGCTCCGGATGCAAAGACCAGCAGTGTTCATTATTGTGTCCATCCTTCTTGCAATGAGTGCATGAAGGTTTGTCCTTCTGTACATCGTTTGTCTTCCTCTTCTTCCATTTCAGCTTCTTCTTTTCCTTGTTCTTGCTTGCAGAGGGTTTTGATGATCCTCCAACCTCTGGGCTCACATTCTTACCTCTAGCTTCTAGATGTGTAGCTTGAACTGATACATCATCTAGGCTAGTGGGATTAAACATGAGAATGGTGTGCTTCAAATAGCTATGTAGACCACCTATATACTTCAACAAAGTTTCTGGTGAGTCTAAAGATATGCCTAGAGTTAAAGCTCTTTTTCTAAATTCCTGGGTATAACTTTGTACACTTTGGCCCTTTAATTGGCAAAGAGTTTTCCAACTCATCATTGCTTGTTGCATATAAGCTAGAAGATAGAATTGTTTTTTAATGGCAGAAACAAATTCATTCCAGGTAGAAATAATTTTACCATGTCTCTTCAGATCAGCTTGTGTCTTGCCTTCCCACCACACTAGTGCAGTTCCTTCAAGTCAAAGGCTAGCCAGTTGAATCTTTCTCCTTTCTGAATCAATGTTTTGCACCCTGAAATATACATCAATTTGTCTTATCCAATTATCTAGCTTTTCTGCATTTAGTTCTCCATCATAAATTGCCAAATCAAATTTCACATCTAATTTAATCAAAGATGTTTTCTTCTTTTTCTTATCAAGGTTAGGAGATGAGGATGATGGAGGTGATGGTGGAGGAGATGAGGGAGGAGGCTTTTCCCCTTTCCCTTTGCCCTCTGGAGGGGCAACTAGAGAAGGTTCCTCTGCTCCTTTGTCTTGTTTGGGTGTTGAAGTGCTTTCACCTTGACCCTTCTTAAATTCCCGATTCATCTCTTCCACCATGGCTCGCATGGCCATAAAATTGTCCATGGACCAAGATTCTGATTCCAATGGGACTTCTTTTTCCATTCTGCGCTGAGAATAGACTCTTCCAATCTCTGGATTAGCCTCAACAAGTTCTCCTTCTCCTAGTTTGAGCTTTGACCTAGTTAGCATTCAAAATCCAGCACAAGCTTGTCTAACCTTAGCAAACCTAAAGCTCTGATACCACTTGATCTGAAAATGAGATCTTAGACTAATATTAAGGTATTACAGACTCATGTGCAGGATTTGCCTATATTACTTAATGCAACGGATCAAAAAGATTGTGAATAATATAGACAATGAGCAGTTAGAGAAACATAACAGACACACACACATAACACAACAAATAATCAAGGAGTTCACCCAAAACTCTTGGGCTATGTCTCCTGGTCCAGCTTTCAGTGGTGACCTCTCTATTATGTCTTCAAGAGCAGAGTTTTTACAAATGTGAGCTCAAATTGAGTCTCAACACAACGGGGTCTTGCTTGAATCCCTCAAGTCTTTCTGAGTACACAGACTCTCCCTCTCGCTCTCTGTCTCTGTTTTCTCTCTGTCTCAGCACTGCCTGCCTCTGTCTCTGTCACTGACTGGCTTTTAAGCCTATCGGCGCTTGTCTGTTCGTTTTCCCTTTTGGGCTCTCTGGCTTCTGGCCTCTATCCGCTCAAATCCCCTCTGAGCGTTAACCAATCATGGTGTAACGTCTTCAGGTATGGTGGCCACCTGTTTTTAAACGGAAGGGACCATCGGCGCGTTTGAAATCCCAAAACAGTCGTTTCTCTGTTTACACAGAGAAATACACAGAAACACTGAAAAATTTGCCAAAACGCCTTTTATCAGACTTGAAATATTATCGAATCCGCCCTATAATCCTTTCGGATCCGCCTTTGGTCGCTATCGCAAGTCCACCGTTGATCTGTGTGATCGTTGATCCAACGGTTGATATTCATTTCGGGCGGCTTATGCGCACGGAGATTACCCGCCTAAAAAGGCGGTTTTCTCTCTCCGGTGCCAAGCCACGTGTTAGCCAGTGTATGGGATCGGGTGGAGCCCGTCCAATACCACTTACCGCCTGAGGCCCGCCCGAAATCCCGCTCATTACGGAACTCAAAATATATATAGCTGCATGTATAAACCTTTCGGGCCGTTTTATTGCTCCGGGCGCATTTCCTTTGTATTTCGTTTATTTAACGAAAATGTGAATTTACATAGAAAAACCCTTTTCACCAGAACTCAAAATCTATATATTTGCATCCATAAAACCCGTCGGATCAGGCTTTATTGCATGTCGCACTTTGTATCGTTGTGATGTGATATTGCGATGCGATATATCGCAATCGCATATCACATGGTCTTTGGGCCCCCGGTAAGTCCTTCTGTGTGTGTATTAGCGATGCGATATCGTGAGTAGATCTGGACCGTTGATCTGCGCGCTTGATCAACGGCCCTCGTTTAATCGCGCTGATCGTTATCGTGATTTCCC
This sequence comes from Pinus tabuliformis, assembly GCA_031772625.1. Classification (NCBI taxonomy): domain Eukaryota; kingdom Viridiplantae; phylum Streptophyta; class Pinopsida; order Pinales; family Pinaceae; genus Pinus; species Pinus tabuliformis. The sequence continues at coordinate 84,299,248 of CM062812.1, read as the reverse complement.
ATAAGGCCGCCTCTAATGGACTCTGCTTGCCACCTCTGATTGCGATATGCCGATTAGATCTAGACCGTTGATCGGCCAGATCTGACGGCTCCTGTGCGATGTTTCTTTAGCCTCCATTTAACTCTGTTTCCGCGATTTCTTCTTGTTTTTCCCGTGCGATAATGTTTTCCGCCATTTGCAAATGTTTTTCCCTTGCGATAGTGTTTAAGTATATGAAGACTTAGAGGATTTTAGGATCCATTTTGGATCAAGTGGCAAGGACCATCTTTGCTTGTGGCATCCCCTTTAATGTGGTTCGATCCCCATATTGGCAGGATTTGGTGAGAGCGATTAACAAAGCTCCTCAAGGTTACAAGGGCCCAAACTATGAAAAAGTCAGAACAGTTTTGCTAAAGAAAGAGAGGCAACTTCTTGACGATGTTCTCAAACCAATTCATAGCTCATGGGGTAGTACAGGGGTTTCTATTATCTCAAATGGCTGGACTCATAACGCAGGCCTTTGATTAATGTCATTACATCATCACCAAAAGGAGCCATGTTCATCAAAGCAGAAGATTGTTCGGGTGGGATAAAGGATAGTAAGTTCATTGCTGGTATTTTAATTTCTAGTATTGAACAAGTAGGGTCAGAAAATGTGGTGCAAGTTATCACAGATAATGCAACTGTTTGCAAAGCTGCGGGCTTGATTGTTGAGAGTAGATACAATCACATATTTTGGACTCCTTGCATTGTCCACAATTTGAATCTGATTTTAGAAGAGATTGAGGCAAAAACAGAATGGATTAAGGAGGTCACGGGGCAAGCTAGGGAGATTATAAAATTCATCACCAACCACCACCAATATCAAGCAATATATCGAGAATACTCCAAATTGGAGTTGTTGAAAGTTGTTGAGACACAGTATGCCTCAAACTTCATCATGTTGTGTCGCCTTATTGATGTTAAAAATGGAATAATGAGTATGATGGTAGATCCAACTTGGGCCGAGTGGAGACAGGCAAATTCAGAGAAGGGAAGTATGGTGAGCAAGGTGTTGGTTGATGAAGATTGGTGGAGCAAGATTGATTTCTTGCTCAAGTTCACATCGCCTGCATTTGATCTTCTTTGAGTTGCAGACACAGAGAAACCTTTCTTAGGAGAGGTTTATGATGGCATGGATACCATGGTTGAAAAAACTGTGGAAATTATTACACAAGAGGCTCCCACTCTTCTTTTTGTGGATTTTGATTTTGCTGAACAAGTGAGGTCCATTATTGCTACCAAGTGGAATGGTTTCAACACTCCATTGCAGACTTTGGCACATGCTCTGAATCCAAAATTTTATCATGAAGAATTCATTGTTGAAAACAATGGGAAGAGGAAGGCTCCACATAAGGACAAGGAGGTGGCCAATGGAGTGAAGAAAGCCTTTCAGAGGATATTTCCAACTTCTTTACAAACTGATGTAAGGCAAGAATTTGCCTGTTTTGTTGCTGGATTAGAGGATTTTGCAAACATATCAGCTTTGGATGAGAGGAGGACCATGGACCCAGTTAAGTGGTGGACTTGTCATGGGGCAAGTGGTGTTCATTTGCAAAGTCTTGCCACTCGTATTCTATCACAAGTGGCAAGCTCTTCATCAGCAGAACGGAATTGGAGCACCTACAGTTTCATTCATAGTGTGAAGCGCAACAGGTTGGGATCGCAGAAGGTAGGGGACCTTGTATATGTGCATTCAAACCTATGCCTTGTGTCTCGTAGGGGTGAAGAATATACAAGTGGACCTCATAAAGAATGGGATGTGGATGCAGAATGTCCAGATTTAGAGCTCTCTCTTTCTGCTCTTGATATTTGTGCCAGTGGTGATGCAAGTGCATCTGGAAGTACTAGTAGAGTTGCCTCTTCTGTTGAACAAGCATTTTGTTCTATCTTTGCTGATGAGGATGAGGAGTTGTATTAGTAATGATATGTAAATGTAGTCATGATTGTCTTTAGTTCATGCTTTATTTCAGTTTTAGCACATATAGCCTCACATATAAAGGTTGATTTTGGAGTCTTGAATGTAAAGCCTCATCTATAAAGGATAATTTTGGATATTTACATCATGTAATCATCTGTTGGAGTTAATATAAATTTGGATTTCCTTCTAAAATGTCATTTATATGTCTCATTCTTTCTTTTCTTGCAAAATAATGTGTTATAATTTATTTAATATATATGTATATATGATGTTTCAGCCGCGTTTCCATTTTCCGAGGGTTGTGTTTCGGGTCGTCCCCGTTTCAGAAACTTCTAGACGTTTAGGCATTTCATGCAAGTACCGATATACTTCAAAAGAGACTCTTGTGTATTAAGTGGAATATTCAAAGCCAGTGCCTTTTTCCTAAACTCCTCTGTAAAGTTTTGCACACTTTGGGATTTACATTGTCGCATAGCTTGCCATTCTATTATTGCCTTCTGATCATGTGCCAAAGGATAGAATTGCTTTTTCAATGCTGACGTAAATTCAAACCATGAGGAAAGAGTTTTACCTTCCCGAAGTCTAGTCTCCCACCATATTAACGCAATACCTTCCAATCGAAGAGAGGCTAACTGAATTTTTACCTCGTCATTGACAATTTGCCGCATGCAGTAATAGACTTCCATCTGGTGAATCCAATTGTCAAGCTTTCAACATTAAGCTCCCCATCATAAACTGGTAAGTCAAATTTAATATCCAATTTCAACAACGACTTCTTTGATGTAACTTTTCCATGAGGAGATGGAGGAGGAGAACGAGGAGGACTTGAAGGAGGAGAAGAAGGAGGAGTCTTTTTCGAATCACCATCATTTCCTTCGTCTTTGACTTCCTTCTTCGACGAGATTCCCTCTCTAAACTGCTTCCATTCCCAATAAATTTTGTCAACCATGGTCTTCATCGCCATGAAAGCTTCATGAAACTCTTTCTCAGAACCAAAAGGATTCACTTCTCCCTCGTGTGACGACATTTCTCTTCTTTGAATGAAGCTTCTTGATCCAATTTCCGAATTTCCTTCAATAAGTGTTGCTTCACCTTGTTTGAATTTGGTCCTAGATATCAAGAACACTCACAACCACCATCAAACTTGTTTTGATACCACTTGATCTGAACTTGATCTAGGATCTTTTAAATTGGTTTGTAAAAATGTTTAAGTGTGAATGATAAAACTTAAACCAACAATTAACTTAAATCAAGCATGAAATACTTTAATGAAGTTGCAATTTAAAACGAAATATAAAAGATCAAGACAAGAAGAAAATCGACAAAAAACCAATTGATAATGGAGTTCATCCAATGTGGACTATGTCTTCGGGTCCTGCCTCCAAGGGAGTGGCCTCTTTATTATTCTCCCCAAAATCGCAATTACAAGAGCCAAAATGCCTCCAAAGGCTTGTTACAAACTAAGCTCTTTGCTACCAAGAATGGCCTCCAAAACAACATCAAAACCCTCCTTTGGTTGCTGCAAAACTTAAGCTCCAACACTCTTTGTCTATAAAAATAAACACAGGCCTGATCTTGTCTCAAAAGACTCTCAACATCATATTCTTTACAAATGCATAACTTGTGGTGTAATGGCAACAACATTTTGTATATATAGTTTTAGAGGGTTCGCACCCCGAGGTCGAACTTGCTTTGCGACCCTTGTAATACAAAAATAGCACATTAGTTTCTTTTGTTATAACAACCATATCTTATGGTTGGACCTTCGAAGGAATATGTTACAACAAACCCAATTGGTGGCGCGTATGAAACGTTGGTTATAAGTTATAACAACCATACCATATATACCTTGGGACATTGGCATAGTCATTACCAACCATATCATAATCACCCACGTGCATTTTTTGTTGGTTGCTATGCTATATATGTCATAGCATGTATTAAAGTCATGGCATTATAAAACATAAATATATATATGGTACGTTGTTGTAACCATATTATAACCAAAACGAACCATGCCATATGTTTAAAACACTCCCAACAATGGTCCAATACGTTGTCAATTTGTGCATGTTTCGAGAGGCTCGGGGTTAGTTATAACATACACTATAACGTTAACCAATTTGGCGAAGCCACCAATTTTGGCGACCTCCAACCTCCCCTTTTTCTGCCATATCAAGAAAACAAGATTGAATATAGTATTGGCAAGATGTATTAACAACCATATCCATAGCTCATTAGTAGAATGGTTGCACTATCGAGCCGGAAGTTTTGGGTTCAAATCCCATCGGTGCCAATCCGTTACCAACTTTTGACCAATAAAATAAAGCCACGTGGTGCTTTGCCACAGGGCCACAGGGCCACATGTCGCCCATCCAGTGGGCCACATGTTGAGCCTTCAGCCTACCAAGTATTAACATCAACATTGCGCCATGTGTCTTCTTTTAAGAAGTGTGACTTGTCAACTCCTGGATGTGCCACGTCACTCTAACTTTGACTTTGACATTTTTGCCTGTAGTCGCAAAACCTCAAACTGAGATAAGTTTCTCATACAAACTTGGTTTGACGTGATTCAAGTTGCATTGGAATCGTCTCGTCGAGCTCTTCGACGTGACGTTGTTTTCATCAAATTTTGGACACTTTGAATTTTATGCCTTTTTAGGATCCTCCCGTAATAGCATCATCCAAACAGATTGGAGTTAGGGTGAAGAACATCTACAAGCTTCAACTTGAGAAAATTGCAACCTTGAGAAGCAGAGTCGTGACCTTGGAAGCTTTGGCATAGGAATATGGGTCACTTACACCATGGAGCGCTGAAGATTCTCAGGGAGATTGCCACAGGGCTACCAGAATGTAGTGTAGACCAGCATGACGTGTGCAAGGGTTGCACACTTGGAGAGATGCCAAGACATCCTTCCCCAACAAAGACAACAGGGCCAAGAGCATTGTTAAGTTATGGTATGTTCTATGCTTAGAGCAGTTTACTTCTTTTTCTTATTATTATCCACAGATTAGCAATCACATGTACATAAATCTGATTTACATCAGCAGTAGCAAACCCTAGATCAACCCTCAACTAGGGCAGACAATATCTTGCAAACCGACCGCCGATCGGCTTGATTCTTTCACCAAAAAATGCGGCCTTCCACAGAGAGTCAGGTTCACCTACAGCGCAGTTTTGAGAGAGAGAAAGATGGTCAATGCTGGTCAAACTTCCGATCTGCAGTTGCAGCCCTAAATTCTGCGTCCTTCCTTCCACACGTGTGAGAGAAGAGCCTTTTCCATGCAAGAGAGAGAAGAGACTCTTTTCTGTGCAGGAGAGAGAGAGATGTGTTGAGATGTGAGTGTCCAAATGAGGAGGAGACCTTTTGTATTTATATGAAAACGTTGGGGTTGAATAGATGTGACTGTTGGGCTTCTGAGCCTACATAAGTTGTTGGCCGACTTAGACAATTAGTCCATAATCAAAATAAATTCATATCTCCATAAATACTTATCGGAATCGGATGATCTTTAGATCAATCCTACACCTCTCGACGAGAGGAATCTAGTAAAAATATTATCAGCCATGAATAAGATGACCCACATGGAGTTTGGCCCTAGTTGCCAATTTTAACACTCCCTCTCAACTAGGGAGAACTCCATCTGCAATTCGTCTGTCGGTCGCTACTATTCATCCATCAAATGCACTGCCCTGTATAGCTTGACCCCTGCTCTGCTTTGCTCTATTCTGCCTGCTCTGCTCTGTTCTGCTCTGCCCTGTTCTGATCTGCTCTGCTCTGCTATGTTCTGCTTTGCTCTGCTCTGCTTTGTCCGAATTATGAAGAAGAAGAAATGATCAAGGATGTATCATACCATCCTCCACTGACCCGAAGTCAGTCTTAGAGTGTGTACCAATGTTATAAAACTCCGACTCGGCCGAGGGTCGACTCCGACTCCGACTTCGACTCGGTATCGACTCGGCCGGCTCGATTTATTTTTTATAAAAACACATAATTTTAAAGATTTTCATTCATGTTTCCAAACACACAGCGTTAGAATATAGATAGAAGACAACATATGATCAAAGTAGGCTCATGAATATATCCATTATATTAAAATGGCACCCAGTGCACTGTCTAATCCATACACAATGATGATATAGAGATCAAAACAAAAACACATAACCAAGGAGGCTAGAAATGGCCTCTACAACAAAAGTCTGAGACTAGTACTACTGGCTACTGCTAGAGTTGCCAACATCATTTGGCTCAGTGTTACTTGGGAGCAGGAGCGAAAACGGAAGCAAGAGCAACATTTTCGGAAGCTCCCGGTTTGGGAGCGAATCCCGGAGGAGTTCGACAACCAATGTCACTAACATCAAGGTACATAGAGGGATTGGTGCTCTTGATTAAATACAAGTTCCATACCCTAATACATGACAAAATTCAATGGAAACATTGCAATCCCCCAATCCTGAAATCCTGAAAAACCGATAAGTCTGCTGGATTTTGAATGAAATCTAAAATTCTACTTTCTCCATATGAAATTCAATGAGGCTGGAACCACTCTCAAACATCCCGAATCATTTCATGGTAATGTTAAAAATTTAAGTAAAAGGATGAAAATGAAGATTAAGGAGAATGTCACTTTTACTTTAAGAATTTAACATTACCATGAATAGCATAGCCTTAGTAGGGCAATATGATCAAATACTAGGGTTTGGGAGAGGGGAATGGACCCCAAAGACCAGCAAACTAATTCATAAACCCCTTTGGAGTCCCCCACACTTCGAAAAAATAAAAATCAAAATAAAAAAAGGCGTGTTTTTATGGTTCACTGGCCACTGTCAACTACCCAGCCGAGTAGTTATGGATCCGGCCGAGTCGGCCGAGTTATCACTGACTCGGCCGCCTGCTACGACTCGGCCAGGTCAGTCATAACTTGGCCGACCGAACCGAATTTTCTGCCGGGTTGAAATTTTTTTCCGGCTCGGACCAACTCGGCCGAGTCGGTTCTGAGCCAGCCGGATCTTAAAACAATGTGTACCACTGGTCCCAGACCAGTCCTCTACTGACCCGGAGTCAGTGTCATAGTGGGTACCACTCTCACTGGTCCCAGACCAGTATCATTGATCCCAGACCAATGAAGGTCATCCTAGCATAGGGAGTACGGTAAATACAGCGATGCGTCCATCGGTACTACTATGTGTAGAAATTTCTCATTTCCCACCCCGGTTTTCAGTTTCTCCTTATTTCTCCCATATAGTTAAATGCCCTTTCCCATAACCATACATTTAACAAGCTGAAAAAAAAAAAATTTGCTGAAAACACAAATTCTGAAAATTTTACAGAATGCTGGAAATTGCAGAAATAAAAATCAGCCGTAATAAACAGCCATTAAAACACATTTAAACACTAAGATTTTTGGTCAATGTGACCCTAGAAAAACCCCCTACAACTCTTGGGAAAACCAGTTTGAGAGCTCTTCTTTATTTCTGGAAAATGCCTTTTTACAGTAAGAGAAATGTTCAGCAAAAAATCAGCAAACAGACTTTTACAACTTATCTCAGCCTTGCTGATACACCGCTGCTGATACACCGCAGCTGTTGCTGATACACCGCTGCTGATACACCGCAGCTGTTGCTGATACACAGCTGCTGATACACCGCTGCTGTTGCTGATACACAGCTGCTGATACACCGCAGCTGTTGCTGATACACCGCTGCTGATACACCGCTGCTATTGCTGATACAAAGCTGCTGATACACCGCTATTGTTGCTGATACACAGCTGCTGATACACCGCTGCTTTTGCTGATACACAGCTGCTTATACACCGCTGCTGTTGCTGATACACAGCTGCTTATACACCGCTGCTGTTGCTGATACACAGCTGCTTATACACCGTTGTTGTTGCTGATACACAGCTGCTGATACTCCGCAGCTGTTACACCGCCCAGAAATCTCCCTTGCTCTCTTGCTCTCCTTCTCTCAATCTGTTCATGAAAGAATTGAATCGAATGTGATCTTTTCCTCCTTTTCCTCCCTTAATATAACTCCAAGTGACTCTTGGGTGATCCAAGTGACTTTTGGGTGATCTCTAAATCCAATAGCTGAAATAGATTTAGATCAATGGCTGAGATTAAATGCTCATTTAAATCTCACTTTTTATTTTTTAATTCACCCCACTTTAATAAAGACCCACTTAGTCATTTATTTCCAAAGTCACTTTTCCTTTCTAATTTTTCATTGACTTTATAAAAGTCACTTTAAAATTAGACTTAGTAACTTTATCACTTAAAGTCACTTTTAAATTAGATTTAACTTTATAAAATTATAAAGTCACTTTAGGAGAAAAATTAAATTCTTTTGGACACTTTTCCCTAGGCCAAAGATCAAAGCCTAAGGGAACCACCTGTCCTCCGGTACCAAATTTCAACACTCCCTCTTACCGAGGAAGGTGTTCCTCACCACACCCATCTTGTCTCTGAAGTAGACATGCTTGCCCCGTGGTAAGGCTTTGGTAAGGATATCTGCAACCTGCTCATCAGTGGAAATATACTCAAGCTTCACAGCTCCCTTCTGAACATAGTCTCTGATGAAATGCTTTGACCTGTCATGAAATACAGGATTCTCCGTGAGTTTAATGCAACTCTGATTATCACAGTAAATCACTGAAGGTCTCAACGGCTGACCAAATAAGCCAAACAACATCTTGCGAAGCCAAATAGCCTCACAACTAGCTAGACTGGCTGCCATATACTCTGCTTCCACTGAAGTCAATGCTACTGACTGCTGCTTCCGGCTGAACCATGACACTACTGCTGAACCCAACCCAAAACAACACCCTGAAGTGCTCTTCCTATCAGAAGCACAAACTGCCCAATCAGAATCAGTGTATCCTGCCAATCTCACTCCATCTCCCTACCTGTAGTCCAGACCATAATCCACTGTCCCCTGCAAGTACCGCAAAATGTGTTTTGCAGCCACCCAGTGAACCTTCCTAGGCTCACACATAAACTGACTCATCGTGTTGACTGCAAAACAGATATCTGGTCTAGTGTTGACCAAATACATCAAGGAACCAATCAGCTGCCTGTACAATCTGGGATCCACCAACTCGGAATCCGAAGCATGAAGCTTCTTCCAGTTGGTGATCATTGGTGTCGACATGGGTCTACAATCCTCCATGTGGAATCTGCTAAGGATGTCCACAATATACTTCCCCTGCCCCAGAAAGAAATGCCCCTCCTCCTGCCACACCTCCAAACCCAAAAAGTAATGCATCAAGCCGATGTCCTTCATCTCAAACTCCGTCGCAAGATCTCTCTTGCAGTGCTCTATGAGTCTCTCTGCACCTGTAATGATCAAGTCATCCACATACCGCACCAGAATGAGAGGCTCCTCACCAATCACAATAAAGTAAAGGTTCGGATCTGCCTCACTCTTTGTGAAACCCATCCCCTGCAAATATGTATCTATCCTGGAGTACCAAGCTCTGGGAGCTTGCTTCAGGCCATAAAGGGCCTTCTTCAGTCTGCACACATGAGACATCCGACCGCTCACATCGGAATGAATCAAATCAAGTATCCCCGTCGCTCTGCTATCACTGCTGGGAAAAGGGGATTTGGCAAACTTGCCCATCGCACAACCTCTGCAAGTATCAAAGTGATCAGTACTGAAATCTGGCACACCTGTAGTGATCTCCCGCAATGTCCTCAAGGCTCCATGATACATATGTCCCATCCTGCGGTGCCAAATCTCACACAGCTCAGAACTGCTAGCTCTGCTGTCGGTACTACTGCTCAATGCCAAAAGGGGCTGGAATGCAAACTTGTACACCTTTGCATGGCATACACCTATCACTCTAGCTGAATCAGCTGGAGTGCCCCTGGGATACATCAACACCTATCCTCCCCTGAACAGTACCTCATATCCTCTGTCCTCCAAAGCTGAGACGGATATGAGGTTCTTCCTCATCCCTGGCACATAAAGAACCTCTGACACCTTCAAGGGAGGTTTGGACTCCCTCTGAAATGTCACTGTCCCCACCCTGACTGCTCTAACAACTCTGTCATCACCGAGTACTACCTCAATATCAGTGCCACTCTCTGAAAGCTTTGAGAAGTACTCACGGACTCCTATCATATGACGTGAAGCCCCACTGTCCACATACCAGATACCTGAAGATGCTCCGCTAATCGAGGGAAAAGCATGCTCCCTCTGAACCTGTGTGGCAGGTGATCCTGCACTAGAGGACTCACACGTAGTGAACGCAAACTCTCGGTCAAAACGACCAGCAAAGTCCTCAATCTCTGCTGAAGCTGCCACGTCCTGGTTCTTCCCCTTCTTCTTCTTCTTCTCCGGACACACAACTGCATAGTGTCCCATCTTTTGACAATTCCAACACTTTACCTTGGAATAGTCCTTCTGTGTGTTCCCCTGTTTACCTTTACCTTTGCCTTTCTTGCCTCCTGCCACCAGTGCTACATCCTCATCCTGCTCAACTGGCTTGGCTGCCCCAAGCTGACCTTTCCTGATCTCTGTCTGAATGCAATCATCCCAAAACCTCTCCCATGTGGGAAGGGTCTCACGTGCACAAACCCCATCAGCAAAGTTCAACCATGAACGGGGGAGGCCATTCACTGCAATCCGCACCAACTCAGTGGGTGGAATGGCCTCTCCAATCGCTGCCAACTCATCTCTCACATTAGTAATCTTTGTGAGATATCCAGCTGCACTATCATTACCCATCTTAATGTTCTTCAGCTTCTCCTTCAGGACCATCTTCCGGTTCTCATTGGTACTCTGGTAGAGATTGGACAATGTTGTCCACATCTCATGGGCATTGCTCTTTCCTCTCACATGAGGAATGCAATGGTCTTTGATTCCGTCTAGAATCAGCCTCTTACCCTTGTTGTTCTTTTTATTATAAGCTGTCAACTGAGTAGCATCAGTAGGCACAACAACAGGGTTCTGTGTGGTATGCACCATGATATCCCAGACTTCTGCCTCCTCAAAGATACTCTGCATTCTCTCCTTCCAAACGCTGTAATTTATATGCCCATCCAGCCTATCCTCCACCCTCAATCCCAATGGCATCCTGCTGTCTTAAAAACTGAAAAATAGCACTGCTGTAGTAAAGATAAAACTGCTGTTTATGAAAAAAAAATCAGCTTGCTGGAATTTTCTGAGTGAAAAATCAGCAACTGTAATTTTTCCTTTTGCTGTCCCAAACTGCCCTTCAGCACTCAAGCTCTGATACCATGTAGAAATTTCTCATTTCCCACCCCGGTTTTCAGTTTCTCCTTATTTCTCCCATATAGTTAAATGCCCTTTCCCATAACCATACATTTAACAAGCTGAAAAAAAAAAAAATTTGCTGAAAACACAAATTCTGGAAATTTTACAGAACGTTGTAAATTGCAGAAATAAAAATCAGCAATAATAAACAGCCATTAAAACACATTTAAACACTAAGATTTTTGGTCAATGTGACCCTGGAAAAACCCCCTACAACTCTTGGGGAAAACTAGTTTGAGAGCTCTTCTTTATTTCTGGAAAATGCCTTTTTACAGTAAGAGAAATGTTCAGCAAAAAATCAGCAAACAAACTTTTACAACTTATCTCAGCCTTGCTGATACACCGCTGATGTTGCTGATACACCGTTGTTGTTGCTGATACACCGTTGTTGATACACCGCAGCTATCGCTGATACACCACTGTTGATACACCGCAGTTGTCGCTGATACACCACTGCTGATACACCGCAGCTGTTGCTGATACACAGCTGCTGATACACCGCTGCTGTTGCTGATACACAGCTGCTGATACACCGCAGTTGTTGCTGATACACCGCTGTTGTTGCTGATACACAGCTGCTGATACACCGTTGCTGTTGCTGATACACAGCTGCTGATACACCGCTGTTGTTGCTGATACACAGCTGCTTATACACCGTTGTTGTTGCTGATACACAGCTACTTATACACCGCTGCTGTTGTTGATACACAGCTGCTTATACACCGCTGCTGTTGCTGATACACAGCTGCTTATACACCGCTGTTGTTGCTGATACACAGCTGCTGATACTCCGCAACTGTTACACCGCCCAGAAATCTCCCTTGCTCTCTTGCTCTCCTTCTCTCAATCTACTCATGAAAGAATTGAATCGAATGTGATCTTTTCCTCATTTTCCTCCCTTAATATAACTCCAAGTGACTCTTGGGTGATCCAAGTGACTTTTGGGTGATCTCTAAATCCAATGGCTGAAATAGATTTAGATCAATGGCTGAGATTAAATGCTCATTTAAATCTCACTTTTTATTTTTTAATTCACCCCACTTTAATAAAGACCCACTTAGTCATTTATTTCCAAAGTCACTTTTCCTTTCTAATTTTTCATTGACTTTATAAAAGTCACTTTAAAATTAGACTTATTAACTTTATCACTTAAAGTCACTTTTAAATTAGATTTAACTTTATAAAATTATAAAGTCACTTTAGGAGAAAAATTAAATTCTTTTGGACACTTTTCCCTAAGCCAAAGATCAAAGCCTAAGGGAACCATCTGTCCTCCGGTACCAAATTTCAACACTATGGTCCCTATCCTCATTTCCCTGCTCATTGATCAGATGAGAGGTACTTCCCATGAGTCCCAGACTACATGGGTAGGATGCCTTGACAGGAGAACTAATCAATCCTGTCCACAGGAGAGCGAATCATCCTGTCCCACAAGAGAGCAAATCATCTTGTCCACATCTTGTCCACAGCAGGGCGAATCATCCTGTCCACAGGCGAGCGAATCATCCTGTCCACAATCGCCATGGAGAACACATCATCCAGGCCCACAGGAGAACTAATCATCCTGTTCCACAGTCGCCACGGGGTGTCACAGGGAAAGTTTGATCCTTTTACCCTGTACAAGGTGCACCACCAGGGGATGGTGAGTCACCCTGTGGTCATATGTCGCTCCAAGAAGTACCCCGCACCCCCCCGGAGCTCCCAGAGCTCAATACATCATATAGAACCCTCATCAAAGGGTCTTTGAACGACACCAAGTCGTTCTCGGAAAGTCAGGAATTTGACCTTCCCTAGGGGCTTTGTTAGAATGTCGGTGACCTGTTCATCTGTACCGATATGTTGGAGCCTTATTGCTCCTCACTGCACCATATCTCGAATATAGTGGTACCTGATATCGATATGCTTGGAGCGATCATGAAATATGGGATTCTCTGACAAACGAATCCCACTCTGGTTGTCACATAGGATCACGATGGTATCCAATGTAAATCCAAACAGCTCACTAAAGAGCTTTCGCAACCAGACTACCTCACAAGAGGCCATGCTAGCAGCAATATACTCTGCTTCGGCGGTGCTCAAAGCCACCGACTTCTGCTTCCTGCTCATCCAGGATATCGAAGCAAATCCCAAGGAGAAATAGCACCCGGAAGTGCTCTTACGGTCCACCACATTGCCTGCCCAATCAGCATCAGTGTATCCAAGTAGTCTCACATCTCCGGCAGTGTATCTTAACCCATATGTAATTGTGCCACGAAGATATCTTAACAGATTCTTGGCACCAATCCAATGTATGTGGTGAGGTTCAACCATATGTTGACTTAATGTGTTGACTGCAAAGCATATATCTGGACAAGAGTTCACTAAGAACATTAATGCTCCAACGAGTTGCCGATACTCGATAGCATTTCGTAAAACAGGTCCAGTAGCACTACCGCTTAACTTCTTGAAGTCAAGCTCCATTGGGGTAGTTATAGGCTTGCAGTTTACCATACCGAATTTTTCCAATATCTTCACCACATATTTTCCTTGAGATAGGAAAATTTCCCCTGGCTTCTGCCACACTTCCAGTCCTAGGAAATAGTGCATCAATCCTAGGTCCTTCATTTCAAATTCAGAAGCCAACACCCTCTTACATTTGTGAATGAGAGGGTCTGCACTTGTTAGGAAGAGGTCGTCAACATACAGCACCAGTATGAAAGGTTTATCATCTTCAACCTTAAAGTAAAGGTTAGGATCGGCTTCACTCCTAGTGAATCCCAGCTTCATCAAGTAGCTATCAATCCTCTCATACCATGCTCTGGGTGCTTGCTTCAGCCCATAGAGGGCCTTCTTCAATCTGCACACATGAGATTTTCGATCATGAATCTCAAATCCTTTAGGTTGCTCCACGTAGACCTCTTCTTTAATCGAACCATGCAGGAACGCAGTCTTAACATCCATCTGATGTAGATTCCATCCTTGTGTAGCTGCAAGGGCTATGATTGAGCGGATGGTGGTATATCTGGCAACAAGCGCAAATATATCGTCATAGTCTATACCTTCCTTCTAAGAGAAGCCACGAGTGACAAAACGAGCCTTATACTTTTCCGTACTTCCATCAGCTGCATGCTTTATCTTGTAAAGCCATTTAGAGGTGACGACTGTCTTGTCCAGGGGTCTGGGAACTACATCCCAGACATCATTCTTGATAATAGACTCATCTTCTTCGGTCATAGCATCCTTCCATATTTTATGCTTGACGGCATCTGAGAATGATGAAGGCTCATTTTGTATGATCGTGCTCATGATGGTCAGGTATCCTTGATACCTATTTGGTTTCTTACTTTCACGGAAGGTTCCTCGGGGTGCAGTGTGTCCTTCAGCATCTTCAAGTGTCCCCCTAAGCCATGAAGGCCTCTTCCTAGAAGAGGAAGGCTCGGGTGGAGGAGGATCAATGGGATCCATGGGTTCTTCCACATCAGGCATTGTTTCATCATCCTTATCTTTCGGTTCCCTGGTGTCAACTTCTTGAGAGCTCCTCAAAGTCAAAAGATTGTCCACCTTGCTAAGAACCATATCTTCGTCAAAGGTGACGTCATGACTAATCACGACTTCACTTTGACAGGCTACATAGATTCTATAGTCCTTAGTATTTTCACTATAGCCCACGAAGATTCCTTTCTTTCCAAATGCACCCAATTTGTTCCTTTTCTCTTTCGGCACATGAAAATATACAGGGCTTCCAAAAATTCTAAAATGAGATATGTCAGGTTTCTTACCAGTGAACATTTCTTCAGGAGTCTTGGAACCTAATGCTTGATGGGGGCATCGGTTTTGTACATATACAGCAGTGTTTGCAGCTTCGGCCCATAGAAACTTTGGAAGTATTTGATCATGGAGCATAGCACGGACAGCTTCCACAATCGTATGGCTCTTCCTTTCCGCCACACCATTATGTTCAGGAGTGTACGGAGTAGTAGTCTCCCTCTTAATGCCAACCTCTTTACAAAAGTTATGAAACTCATTAGATTCATATTCAATCCCATTATCAGTCCTTAAGATTTTGATCTTCTTTTCGGTTTGATTCTCGATCAAGGCTTTGAAGTGTCGAAACCAGGAGAACACTTCATCCTTCTTTTTCAAGAAGTATATCTAAGTCTTGCGAGAATAGTCATTTGTAAAAGTGAGGTAATATGAATACCCTCCCAAGGAGCTTACAGGCATCATACCAGATATGTCTGAGTGAACTAACTGCAATATATCGGAGGTCTTGCCTTGGCTTGAGGGGAATGGTCCCCTTTTTAGCTTTCCTTCAGCACATCCAGGACATACACCTTGCTCTAATCTGAACTCGGGCATCCCAGTCACCATTTTTCTTACATCAGGTAGAGCTTTATAATGAAGTTGAGCAAACCTCTGATGCCATAGTTTGGACTGAAGAGATGTGTCACAAGACATGACACCTAGCGGACTTCCTCCGACCTGATATAATGAATCAACTCGAAACCCAAGAGTGAAAGCATCTTTAATATTGTTTTTCCATGCACGTACCTTGCCATCGCTGAAGGCCACCTTGTAGCCTTTGTCTTCCATTGCCGAAATGGACACCAGGTTCTTTTTGAGATCAGGTACATATAATACATCCTATAGATGGATTGTATTACCTTGATTCAATTTAAGAGAGACATTGCCTACACCTTTCACGGGATATTTCATATTATCTCCAAGTACAATTTCCAAGTTGGTTTCTTTCTCTATCAAATTATGAAGAACTTTTTTGTAACCAGTGAAGTGCCTTGAGGCACCACTATCAAGAAGCCAATTTCCCAGTGAGTCTAGAGGAGCAGAGGTAGACAGAGCAGCTGGTAGATAATATTCATCCTGCTTATTATCAATAGTGTTAGATTCATACCTGGAATTTCTTGCCTTCTTGAATGATTGTCCTCTTCCTTGATTTCCAGCATTCCTTTTACCTCAGCCATTTGACTTGCCATTTCTTTGATTGCCTTGAGCGGGATTTTGATCATCATCCCAGTGTGAGCCCTTTCTCTCAGGGCACTCCCTTGCATAGTGACCTACTTTATCGCAAATGTAACATCGTCCTTTTCTTCCACCCTTAGGTCCAGCTTTTCTTTTTGGTTTAGTCCTGGAATTATTTCTTTTCTTAGCATGAGAAGAAAAGGCAGCAAGAGGACCTTTAGGTGTTTCTTGCTCTTCTATCCTTGTTTCTTCTTGAAGGCATCTTGCCATTAATTCCTCGAATCCAGATATGTTATTGTTGAGAAGAGTAGTCCTGAACACGTACCATTCGGATGGTAATACTCCAAGAGTCGTGAGTGCCATTTCCCTATCAGTAATTATCTCCGCGATAGATAGGAGATCATTCTTGATCTCGGTGATTCTTAAGAAGTATGCTTGCATACTCTCATCTTTGCCCTTCTTAATTTCCTTCAGCTTATTTCTAAGAAACAAAACTTGATTTGCATCATTAACTTTAAATAAACTCACCAGTCTATCGTAGATTTCCTTGGAGGTGTTCAGGTCGGAGATGTAGGCCACCAAGCGTTTGTCGATAGAGTCTCGAGTGATATTCTTAGCTTTTACTTCCCCCTTGGTCCATTTGTTCCTAGCAGTAGCAGATGCATTTGATGGAGGCTCAACAATTCCGCCTCTTACATGGTCCAACACTTCCTGTTCTTCTAATGTTAGATCGAGAGACATCTTCCATCTGTGGTAGTCAGATTTATCACAAAGCTTATCTTTAGCAGGGAAGTGTGTTGAGGACCCCATGAGTTCTTTTAGATAGCCTTGCCAACCTTCTCCAATGATTGCTCTTGCTCTTGCTTGGGCTTTGTCTTCACCTCAGCTCTGATACCATGTTAAGTTATGGTATGTTCTACGCTTAGAGCAATTTAATTCTTTTTCTTATTATTATCCACAGATTAGCAATCACATGTACATAAATCTGATTTACATCAGCAGTAGCAAACCCTAGATCAGCCCTCAACTAGGGCAGACAATATCTTGCAAACCGACCGTCGGATCGGCTTGATTCCTTCACCAAAAAATGTGGCCTTCCACAGAGAGTCAGGTTCACCTACAGCGCAGTTCTAAGAGAGAGAAAGATGGTCAACATTGGTCAAACTTCCGATCTGCAGTTGCAGCCCTAAATTCTATGTCCTTCCTTCCACACGTGTGAGAGAAGAGCCTTTTCTGCGCAAGAGAGAGAAGAGACTCTTTTCTACGCAGGAGAGAGAGAGATGTGTTGAGTGTCCAAATGAGGAGGAGACCTTCTGTATTTATATGAAAACGTTGGGGTTGAATAGATGCGACTGTTGGGCTTCTGAGCCTACATAAGTTGCTGGCCGACTTAGACAATTAGTCCATAATCAAAATAAATTCATATCTCCATAAATACTTATCGGAATCGGATGATTTTTAGATCAATCCTACACCTCTCGACGAGAGGAATCTAGTAAAAATATTATCAACCATGAATAAGATGACCCACATGGAGTTTGGCCCTAGTTGCCAATTTTAACAAGCATCTTGGAGTTGGTTCATTCGGATGTATGTGGTCCATTTTCCTCTCCATCCGTTATCGGATACAAATATTATGTCACCTTCATTGATGACCACTCGAGAAAGACATGGATCTTCTTTATGGAAGAAAGATGAAGCCTTCTCGAATTTTGTGGAGTTCAAAGCCTTGGTGGAGAACCAAACGGGTAAAAAGATCAAGGCACTAAGGTCAAAGAACGTTGAGGAGTACATCTCCAATTCCTTCAGGGATTTGTGTGCCAAGGAGGGCATTAGGAAACAACTCACCACACCATATAACCCTGAGTAGGATGGGTTGGCTAGGCACAAGAACTGGAGCATAGTTGGAGCGACTAAGGCCATGTTGCATGACAAGGGGCTACCAACGTTCCTTTGGGTAGAGGTATGCAACACTGCAGTCTTTCTGCGAAACAAGAGCCCATATAGGGAGATAGGCAGAGTTACACCAGAGGAGGTTTTCACAAGCAAGAAGCTTGACGTATCTCACTTCCGGATTTTTGGCAGCCTTCTTTACTACCATGTGCCTTCTGATAACTGGAAGAAGTTGGAGCCCACAACAGAGAAGGGCATGTTTCTAGGCTACAGCGAGACGTCTAAGGCATATAGGGTGTAGGCCCTAGCACTCCGGAAGACCATGATCTGACATGAAATTTGAGGAGGAAAGGGCTCTCAGGAAGTCCTTGGAGCAAGAGCAGGAAACAGCGTAGGGTGAGGAGCAGCAGGCTCCCAAACAAGAGGCTTAGCCAACTCCATAGATTCAGTCACTACCAGTTGTTGGGTAGGTCGAGCATCACATAGATGAGGAGACAACACAGGAAGAGGAGGAGAGAGCAGAGTGAGTGGAGCCCACTCAGCTGGTGACTCCTAGCACAGGGAGAGGACGAGCCAAGTGGGCAGATCAATTAATCAAGGAGGGTCGGGAGAGAGTTAGAGCCCCCAGCTCTACATTCAAAAAATGTAAACAACCACAGAGATATAGGGGTACATGGTACTGATGAATGAGTTGCTAGACTGAGAGCCTTCTTGTTAAGAGGAGGCAACCTCTCAGCAGGTATGGTGACATTCCATGGTGGAGTATTCATCCATCATGATGAATGACGTTTAGGAGATAGTGCCAAGACCGTTCGGCAAATCAGTTGTTGGATCACGCTGGGTCTATAAGGTCAAGCATGGAGCTGATGGGAGTGTAGAGAAGTGCAAGGCTAGATTCGTGGCCAAAGGGTTCTCTCGGGTCGAGGGGATAGATTACAATGAGATGTTTGCACCCATGGCCCGGAATTCGTCCATTAGGACCATCTTGGCAATTGCAATGCAGATGGGATGGGAAATCCACCAAATGGACATAAAGATTGCCTTCCTTAATGGAGTTGTTGAGGAAGAGATATATGTTGAGCATCCTGAGGAGTTTGAAGCCTTCAATAGAGACACGCATGTTTGTAGGCTGAAGAGAGCTCTTTATGGGCTCAAGCAAGCACCAAGTGCATGGTATGCCCAAATAGACAGCTACCTTCTAGGATTGGGTTTCACTAAGAGTGAAGCGGACCCCAACTTGTACTACATTATGGTTGGAGGTATTCCACTCATTCTAGTGTTGTACATGGGTGACCTAATATTGATAGGAGCAAACAGCCTGATCCAAGGCTGCAAGAGAGATCTTATAAGGGAGCTTGAGATGAAGGATTTAGGGTTGATGCAATATTTCCTTTGGTTGGAGGTATGTCAGGCTGATGAGGAGATTTTCTTGGGACATATCAAGTACACGCTAGAGATTATTAAGAGGTTCCCATGAAAGATTGCAGGCCCATGACCACACCTCTAGTTACAAACTGGAGGAAGGTGGACACTACCATAGCAAAGCGAGTTGATGGCACACCTTATACAAAGCTTATATGGTCGTTGATATATCTAGAGAACACGTGGCCTGACATTTGCTTTGTAGTTAACTAATTGAGTTAGTTCATGGTTGAGCCTGCAAGAGTGCATTGGGTTGTTTCCAAGCATGTGTTGAGGTATCTCAAGGGCACAACAGATTATGGGTTGCTTTATAGACGAGTTGATGGAGTGAGGCTTCAAGGCTTCATAGATGAAGATTGGGTAGGGGGTTCCACAGACAAGAAGAGCACTTCAGGTTGCACTTTCAATTTTGGGTCAGCAGTTCTTTCCACGTTCAGCAGGAAGCAGAAATCAATGGCACTAAGCTCAGCTGAGGCCGAGTACATGGCTACCAACTTGGCAACTTGTGAGGCCATCTAGTTGAGGAAGCTACTTGTTGGGTTGTTCAGTCAGAAGTTGGAGCCCACAATCATACACTATGACAATCAGAATTGCATTAAGCTCTCTAAGAATCCAATGTTTCATGACCGCTCCAAGCACATTGAGATCCGGTAGCACCATATCAGAGATTGTGTTCAGAGGGGTAAAGTCACACTCCAGTATATGTCTATAGAGGGGCAGACAGCAGATATACTTACCAAGGCATTGGCAAGGGGCAGATTTGTCTACTTTAGAGATAAATTAGGCATAGTACATAACACCTTCCTCTCTAAAAGGTAGTGTTGAATGGGGTTAGAGAGCAAGGGTTCTATCTAGTCCATGATGCCTAGACTAGCAAGGGGACCCACAAATTTCCACCTTGAAGTTTTTTAATTATTTCCTATGTATTGACTTAAGAAAAAATTATTTTTTCAAAGTCAATTTATAATTTGATCTCAGCCTAATATTAAAAAGTATTCTCAGCCTTGTGAGTGCTTAGTGGGGCCCAAATCGAATTATAAAGGGGAAATAAGGCAACTAGTGAAGTTAGTTCGTTGAAGGCATCATAAGTGTGTGTGATCTCTTTAGCAATGCAAATTCAGCTCTAGGGTTTCACTTCCAACGCAGAGGAGCAGAGGAAAAGAGGCCATACTTCCCTCAGATTTTTCAATCTGCCATTTCCTTTAGCAAGCCAAGTGTATCTACATAGAGGCCTACGCAGTAGGTCGTACGAATTGGTATGGATTCCTCACTGTGCGCAAAAGGAGCAGGCCAAGAGGCATACATCGAGTTCAGCATGGGTGTTAAGCGGTTTTCAGAGGTTGTTGAGTGTTAAGGGAAGTTTTCCCTCATCCTTGTAATTTTCCTGAAAACACGCACTTTGCGGGTTTTCCCCAATTGGGGTTTCTTGGGTAATTTCTGGTGTTATATGTTTTTAATTTGCTTTTGTCTTAAGAGTTTATTTTCCGTTGCAAATGTTTAGTTAGAATACTTAATATATTTAGTGAATGCATTTGAAAGTTCAGGTTCAATTTCTTTCACTTGAGAAAATTCATTAAATTGGTTGTTGGGTATTTAAAATCTAACAAGAGACAGAGTATATCGTAGCCAGTGTCGCAAGTCATGAAGCAGTGTGGCTTCAGAAACTTCTTGGCCTATTTGATGAAGTCACTTCATCCAACACATGGTGTAGAGAAGAGCAGTGAAGCTCCAGTATATATCCACAAATGAGCAGATTGCAGACATTCTCACCAAGCCTCTGTTTTGAGCAAAGTTCATATACTTCAGAGACATGCTTAGCGTGATGCAGAATGTCTCCTCATTGAGAAGGAGTGTTGATGTCTTTGCGGGATTGAGCAAACCATCTCTGAGAAGCCAAACAAACTTGGTTGGGTCATGTTGATTTGACCAGGGGAGATGGATACATTCACTTATGTAGCCATGAAGGACTTCAGCTAGGTCATGCTGATTTCACTAGGGGTGAATGGCCCAGGGAAATTGCAGGATTGGATATATCTTCTCCTAAGAAGCCAAAAGGACTTGGTTGGGTCATGTTGCTTTGACCAGAGGAGATAGATGAAATTCATGTAAGAAGCCATAAAGGACTTTGGTTGGCCCATGCTAATTTAGATAGGGGTGAATGCTCCAAGGGCAGATCCTTTCCCGAGAATCCATGAAGGACTTGGCTGGGTCATGCTGATTTGACCAAAAGAGATTGATACTTTTACCTGAGAAGCCATAAAGGACTTTGGCCAAGCCATGTTGATTTGGCCAAGGGTAAATGGCCCAGGATACTTACATTGCCTACTCCAGGATGGAGTGATCTATAGATGTGCATGTGAAGAGTCACATTTCCTGCTTCAAGATGGAGTGATCTACAAACATGCATCAATATAGCAAGCTCATGAACTTTTCTTATGGAGGAGAAATTTCAGCTAAGGGGAAATCTATTGCAGCTATGGAAATACCTCTCGTTGAGAGGGATTGTTGATTTTTTTGTAGCATTGGGAGGTATTCCCGCATGCTAAAGAGGTTTCCAAGTCGGTCTAAGAAAATACAAAATTATTTTTGGGGCACCAAGTCAGCCCAGCTCATGAAAGGGTGTGTCCCTTGGGTTAATTTACCTCATTCTCTCTGAGTTTCTTTTTCATCTTTCTGAGGTCTCTTCGACAGCCACACATGTGGAGAAAAGAACGATTTTCATGTGGAAGAGGGCAGCAAGGAGCCACAACCAAGCATGAAGGAAGTCGAGTTAGAGGGCAGCAAGAGAGAAGGCCACAGGGGCCGCAAGCTGGAGGGCTGCAGGGACTGCAGGCCTGTTTGACCAAAACATTGACTAGCATTGATTTCTGATCTATTTGACTGATTTGACCAGTGTTGACTAGCTGAAGTTTGACCAGGTTTGAATGGTATTTTGACTTGGATATTGGCACAAATTTCTAGACAAATGTTGTTGATTTGTAAACCTTGCTAAAGAATAATTTCTGCTAAAGAAAAGTTGTTGGGTTTTCTCCTAGGGTAAAATTATTGTCTCTGTTGTGCATGCTATCTTTCAGTGATTTTTACTATTTCCACTGCATTTACTGTTGATATTTTCTGTGTATAATTGTTCAGTGATATCAGTGGCATGAGATAAATTAATTGAAGATCTTAGGTAGTATTTATCAAATCAGAAAATTGTTTTCTACTGCACACCCTTGTAGAAAATTCAACAGGATTGACTCATATTTGTTCAACAAAGGGTTCAGTAGGAACAGTAATGAGCTCACTCTCTATACCAAATAAGATCAGCAAGGTAAGATTCCCATAGTTTGTATTTATGTTGATGCCATCATATATGCTAGAGATATGATTTTACATGAATTGAAAGCTTCCATGAAAAGAGAATTTGAGCTAACAAACCATGGTCTCATTAAAAACTTTTTGGGAATTGAAGTGAAGCAATCTGCTCAAGGCATTTTCATATGTCAACAAAAGTATGCTATGTATATCTTAAAGAGGTTTAGGGTGTAAAAAGTTAAAACTAGAACTACCTATTGCAATAGGAACTAATTGAGCAAGCAAGATGATGGAACAGCAGTTGATGCAACATTATATATAAGGCTTGTAGGTAGCCTCATGTACCTTACTGCAACAAGACCTGATGTTATGCATGCAATTAGTTACATTTCCAGATTTATTAAATGTACCAAGGACTCTAAATGGAAAGTTGGGAAAAGAATCTTGAGGTATATTGCAGATACAGTTAATTATGAATTGTGTTACACAAGTTTTGAAGACAACACACTTATAGGATACACAACTAGTGACTTTGCTAGTAGCATTGATGATAGGAAAAGCACCTCAAGATTTTTTTCATCTCGACACAAATTTGATCTCATGAGCTTCTAAGAAGCAACCTATTGTCTCAATATCTTTAGTGTAAACAGAACATGTAGAAGCTACTACAGCAACATGCCATGCAGTTTGGCTAAAAAGACTTTTGAAGGATCTTTCACAGAGGCAAACAAACCAACTTCTATTTTCTGTGACAACAGTTCAGCAATTGAATTGTCCAAGAACCATGTATTTCACCGAAATGGCAAACACATTGATACTTGCTATCACTTCATTCGTGAGCTTGTCAACAATGGTGACATATATCTTCAATTTTGTGGCTCTAAAGATTAGTTAGTAGATATCTTCACAAAACCATTGGGAAGAATTTTTTTTAGTTTCAGAGACAGCACTTAGAAGTTATGCATTGTCAATGCTGATGAATGTAACGGTTGAGATTAAAGGGGAGGGTTAAAATATAATTTATCTCCCCTGTTGACCAATTTAGTCAGGTAGTTAGTTGATTTGGTTTTTGGATATTTCTAGAAAGTTATTGGTCAAGTCTCTATATTTGTTAGTCAAATCTTCATCATTGTAAAATCATCTATTTAATAGTGAAATGGGTGAGCCGTGCCCCATGAGTTTCCTGTTGTTTTCATTCCTGTCTCTGCCTCTGAGTTTAACAAACAAAGCACACAAGCTGAATCTCCAATCTGATCAAATTGGCAAGGACCACAAACTGTTGGACTTTTCATACAACTTTAACTTCAGAGAGCAGCAAACAACCACAACCTAGACATTGATCCGATCTAGTCTGATCTAGATCTGAAGATCTGATATGGATCTGCACAGCTTGCAACTATCTCTCAAAAAAATTGAGGACTTTGCAGAACCTGTCTCTAATACCATGAAAATGTTTAAAATAGTATCCAGAACCGAAAACAACTGCAAAAGACCCAAACCTTCAACCAAAGAGAGAATTTATGTAAAATACATGAGACTGCATCTATATATAGCAATAGAAGGTGCCCAGAGTATAGCTATTGCACTTAGGAAGATAAGAGATCCTACATGAGCGTACATTGGAAAATGCCAATGCATGGGAAAAATAACACTAACATTAATAAGGACTATATGACATGAACTTGAAGATACAATAGAAATATAGAAAAACAATGCCTTTTGATCTTATATTCAAAGATCAGTTCTTCAAAAACATAAAAAAAGTCAATCATTTTATTTCATAAATGTACTGTATTATTAAATAATTTGTGAAAATTGAAACTTGCAATGAAGTAAATATCAGACAAGTACTAATTTTTAAACTATGCCATGATAAGTGAAGAGAACCTAAAACAAAATTCATTTTATATCATTTATATCTCCCTTTCAAGATGAGCAAAGTGCTACGACTACAGCTGTAATCAGTTGACTAGGAATTGGATATTTAGTGCTCCCATTTACTGATCCCAGTGAAGGCACCTGATAGGTCTAAACTGGCTGGTATGCTAATGCAGAGTAGATGAATTGCTTGTAACAATTTAAATTACTATAACAACTCAGTTTTTCCAAAGTGTGCCAAGGAAGCCCATATGAAGCAGTGGCTTCTGCTAATTTTTGAAAGCAAGCAACAGAAAGTTGAAAATAAAAATCATCAAATAATGACAATATCCAGAGTAACTTATCACAGATAAAGTGCCTTTAAATAAGCAAGGGCCAAAAGTCACATCATCTTGTTTTCAAATTAGTTTATATGTCAGGCCAAGAGGTAACTCCTCAAATGAATTGTGATTTTGCATTAAGGCTGATCATAGATATATACATGGAGGGAGAGACTCTTGGGCTTCATCTCCCAGTGTCTCTTCATTTTCCAACTCTCCTTATTTTTCATTTACATTATTTTACAGATATTCACCCAATCCCAAGGATTAGGTGTCAACATTCCCGCCTTAATCTAAAGGGATGTTGGTGAGTCCAAGCATCGTTCTGAATCTTTCAAACTTTTCTCTTCCAAGCGCTTTGGTGAAGATGTTTGCAATCTGCTCAGTTGTGGAACAATGACGTAGATGGATTGTCTTGGCCTCAACATGATGTCGAATCAGATGGTATTTTGTATTGATGTGCTTTGTTCGATCATGGAAATTTGGGTTCTTGGCCAACTTTATTGCAGAAGTGTTGTCAATCATGAGTGGAGTTGAATGCACTTGTTTCACCTACAAATCTTCCAGAATTTTCCTGAGCCACACAATTTCCTTTGTTGCTTCAGCTGCTGCCACATATTCTTCCTCTGTTGTGGAATTTGTTGGAACTGATTGTTTGCGTGACCTCCAGGAGACAGCTCCTGATCCAAGACTCATAGCATAACCTGAAGTAGATACCCCAATTTCTTTATCTCCAGCAAAGTCTGAATCAAAGTATCCAATCAAGCTGAAGTCACCCATTTGTGTCTATTTAAGTCCAAAGTCTTGAGTTCCCTTCAAGTACTTTAGAACTCTTTTCGCAACAAACCAATGTCCCTCACAAGGCTTTTGCATAAACCTAGAGAGGATTCCAATAGCAAATGAAATGTCTGGTCTAGTAGTAGTCAGGTAGTTGAGACTTCCTACAAGTTGTCTATACTTTGTTGCATCCTCAAATTCTTTTCCTTCAGTGGATGTGAGCTTTAAGTTCTGTTCCATTGGAGTAGTCAAAGGATTGCACTCAGCCATGCCAAACTTGTTCAACATATCTCCAATGTACTTCTTCTGAGAGAGGAATATAAACTTTGGATGTTGAGTTACTTCAATACCAAGATAGTAGTGAACATACCCCAAGTCTGTCATTTCAAAACCTTTCCTCAATTCCTTCTTTATGGATGCAATATAGCTCTCATTGTTCCCTGTCATCAAAAGATCATCTACATACACCACAAGATATACAACTGTTTTGCCAACTTTCTTAACAAACAAAGTTGCATCATCAAGATCATAATGTTTGAAGTTGAGTTTCAGAAGATGCTCAGTTAACTTCTCGTACCAGGCTCGCGGTGCTTGCTTGAGGCCATACAAGGATTTTACAAGCTTGCATACTTTATGTTCCTGACCCTTCACAACAAATCCTTCTGGCTGGGACATAAAAACATTCTCTTTCAGATCTCCATTTAAGAAAGTAGTTTTTACATCCATTTGATGGACTTTCCAACCGTTCTGAGCTGCCAAGGCAAAGAGTGTCCGGATGATAGCCCATTTTGTTGTGGGGAAAAAAGTCTCCTCATAGTCGACCCCTTTCTTCAGTGCAAAACCTTTTGCCACAAGCCTAGCTTTGTGTTTGTCAAGTGAGCCATCATCTTTATACTCGTTCTTGTAGACCCACTTGCAGCCTATTGGTTTGGTTCCCAATGGAGGATTAACCAGCTTCCAAGTGCCATTCTTTATCAAGGCATCATACTCCTTTTGCATCACTTCTTTCAATTCATCATGAGAAACGGCTTCTTTGAAGGAAGCTGGTTCAAAATCTGAAGACAAATTCAGTTCACAATAATAAGAAACATCCATATCAACAGGTGAATCAGAATCATCTATGTTGATTTCTGTAGCATCGGATGTGTTGTAGCCTCGAGATTTTGCAGAGAGGCTAAGACACATGTATTCTCCAAGACCCAGAAATCGTTTGGGAAAATTCCACCTAGAGATGGTTTAATTAAAATAATTAATCATTTTTAATGTATTTCTAAGTCTGAACTTAGGAAATGTGATTAATTAAAGGGTATTAATTAAATCTAGTGTGAATCATCTAGATAAAGACGAGGATCAACTCCCAGTTAATCTTAGCCCTTGATTGTGTTTTAATCTTGGCTATTGGTGCTCCAATGAGAGATTATAAGAAGGAGCTTGATGGGCACTTGGAGAACACATCGAGATAGTGAGATCTAGAGATCAAATTCTCAAGAGTAGCAACGCTAAGTTGTCGAAGAGAGATCAAGTGATCTTCTTGCAGTGAGGGGCAAGGATAGTAGACCAGAGGGGATTTTTCTAGTCCCGGTGAGTGCAAGGCAGAGAAGGCATCGATAGGTCCAGAGAGGCAGTGTAGTGCCACGTAGAGGCAGTGCAGTGTTTCAGAGGAAATCCACAATTTTGCTGGGGAGCAATTGAGATCTAGTGCCAGAAGGCGGGGTGTGAGTCCGGAAGGCCAAGGAGTCGAGTTTCCAGTGGGCAGAAGATCAGAAGGAAGGGCGACGCAGTCCCTTGCGCTGTGACGCATTGACTGCATGAGCTCACGCAGAGATAGCGTAGGGTAGCTCATCCAGAGCTTGGATCAGTGTCGGATCTCCAGTGACAATGTGAGATATTTTCTCACTACCTCTTTGCCAGTTTATTCTCTGTATCGAATAGCTAGTTTGGGTAACCAATGGTCTGTGCTCATATTACTATTGCATAATAATCAAACCCTCAGTTGCTGCACTATTTTCCCAAGTTGGGTTTTTCCGGGGACGTTTGTCCAAAAACAACAGTGTATTTGTGTGTGTTTATTTCTCTCCTGTGCAATATTTTGTTTCTACAATATTTTATGTTGTGAAGGTTGCAGTAGATTTTATTTCGATGTTCACTGTGTAACACTGTAAATAACTTGATTCAAAAATTATCAAGTAGGAGAAATTTAATCTGTTGCTGCAGTAGGGATTCGGGTTAACCGAATTTTCACATGGTATCGGAGCATAGTTCATAAGTCGGAGAGCTCAGAGCAGAAAGGAAGAATGAGGTTCAAATTTCTGCGTAAGCAGCAATTTGAAATGTTGGAAATATTGAGAGGGGGGGTGAATCAGTATGTTAGGATATTCCGACACATAGGAAATAGTTAAGTACAACTTGGTCTAGTATAGAGTTAGGTATAGAGTTAGGTAAAGTGTGTTTCTTTACCTTGTACATTTTGTAACCTTCAATCCGACGGTCACGATATGTAGTGATCCGACGGTTCATTCTCTCCTCGGTATTACCGACACTTGATTCATGGCTTGACACCCGATTGGTCCATGATTTCTATTTAAAGCGCATGGAGGGTCATTTGTAGGGTAATCCGTCTATGAGAGAAGCTTATGTAAATTTTCATTCTTTTATTAATAAATTGCCTGAAGTGGCCGCGTTGGCTCAGACCGTGGACTGTTTCCCTCTTTGAGGGTTTTAACCACGTCAAAAATACTGGTGTATTGATCTGCGATCTGGTTGTGAGCGGTGTCCTTTGGTGTTCTATCTGAGGAACTTACCCTGTAAATTCCTACATGGTATCAGAGCTATTTGAGGGCCGTGTCCGTTGGTGATCCAAATCTGAAGCCGGTAGAACTGCATCCGACTGCCGTTTCCTAGATCTACTGTTTCTGACTGCTTTTAGGCCGACAGGACTGCTCTGTTGTGTTGGGAGCATCTGTTCCAGTGAGGAACCCCTTTCGTTTCACACGAAAAGGTTTCCGGTAGCCCTAGCTGCGTCATTTTTAAGATCTGGAGGTATACAGTGTTTATTTGCAGTTTACAGTTATTTTCTCTCTGTTTATTTCGGTTTCAGTTTATTTAGCTTTTTTTTACCGGATCTATACCTTTCATTTCTGCGTATGCTCTTTGCCCTGCGACTCTTGCGATCTGGGCAAATCAGAAACAGAAAGGAAGGATTTTCTCATGCGTATGCTCTTTTCCGCTGCACCTTAGTGTGATCTCGGAAAATCAGAAACATTGAGAAAAATATTTAGTTTCCGGCTAAAGCTAACTTTGAGCCGCAAGGTTCATTTTTGAAAATATTTAGTTTTTCGGCTAAAGCTAACTTTGAGCCGCAAGGTTCGTTTTTTTGTATGTCCGTGTTGGGTTTTGTGTTTTTTGTTTTGTAGGGAAAAAGAGCATTCTCAAAGCAAGCACGCAACCCAAAGCATCAACCCCCCCCCCTCTCTCTCTCTCTCTCAAATTTTTTGTATAGCTCAATTGGTTCAAAGCTATTTTAAGAGAGTAGAGGTCTTGGGTTCAAGTCTCCATTTTTTGGGGGCGGATTTTTTTTTTCATTTCCGCACATTCCCGCACTTCGTCGGCGACTTCATCAACTTTTTTTCAAAAAGCCATAACTTCTTCATCCGGAAGCCGTTTTTAGAGCCGTTTTTTTTAAACTTGCCTAATTTTTCGAGATCTATCCATTGGAACACTTAGTTTCAGCATCTTTAGCTTCAGTTTCCGTTGAAATGGAAAGTCAATACCAAGTTACCCTTGACAGCACCAACTACTTCCAATGGTTGTCCTACAGAATAGCCTCAGGCCAAGAAAAGAAACCGAAGGATGAAGATAAGGCTACTAAATGGGAAAATAGGCAAGATCAAGCACGTGGATTGATAGGGATGTCTATTTCTCCAGATCTTAGATTCCATATTGCAGAACTTGATACTCCTGATGAAGCAATGAAACAAATCAATAAAGTTTTTGGGATTAAAATTGAACTTAGAGCCCATCAACTTGAAAATGAGTTGCTTACATTGGACCCTAATAATTTTTCTTGCATTGAAGATTTCTTGTCCAAGTTCAAGACCCTTAGATATCTCTTGGAAGGTGTTAAGGTTAAGAAAGAAGATAGTAACCTTATCTATTCCATTCTTACTAAGTTGGGACCAGCCTACTGTGTGCTTGTTTCCACCTTCCATTCTACAAGAGAAGCCTTCATTTCTCAAGGAACAGACTACAAGTCCCCTTCCTTTGACTCTTTTTGTGATTCTTTAATAAGAGAACAAGAAAAACTCTTACACCTTGGTCTTCTTAATCTTGGAAACTCTTCCAAGAAAGCGTTAGCCGCCCAGCAGCAACCAAATTCAAAGAATCCTAAGAAGTCATATCCTAAAAAGAATGGTCCTAAACCAAACAAGGGTCTTAAGCAATCTCAGCCTCAAAATGAAAAATCATTTCAACAAAATGATAAGACAAATAAAAACAAATGGAAGAAGACTGATAGACATTGCAACTTTTGTAATCGAGATGGCCACTTAGAATCCAAATGCTTTAAGAAGATGGAAGCCTTGGAAGCAGCGATGAAGAAACATAACATCCATTTGGAGCAATCTTCAACTTCAACTTCATCTTCAGAAATGGCACTTTCTGCATGTGGTTGTCAAGCATCTCGGTCTGGCTATGCACTAAATGTATCTTCTTCTTCTCATTCTCATGAGTGGCTCATTGATTCTGGAGCTTCTTATCACATGGCCAAAAACAAAGCCATGTTTTCTTCTTTAAATGATTGTAACACCAAAATATATATGTTGGTGATGATAGATCTCTTAGTGTTGTAGGGACTGGAACTGTTCATCTAGACAATGGTCAGTTTAATGATGTATTATGTGTTCCAACCTTATTCTGCAACCTTCTATCTGTATATCAGATAACTCATTCAGGTGAAGGTAAAATCGTTGAATTTTCACCTCATGATGTTGTAATCAAGGACCTAAGAGATCCTAAACAGATTTTAGTTATTGGCATTGCTGATGATTCTACAAGGTTGTATAAGTTTCACAACTTTGGGTCATCAAATCTTCCCTCAGTATTTGTTGCTCATAACGATGAAGTGAGCAAACTTTGGCATGAGCGATTTGGTCACTTAAACTATCGCTCCCTTCAGCATCTATGTAAAGAAAATATGGTGACAGGTCTTCCTATGGTATCTTGCAGAGATGGTGTTTGTTCCAGATGTGTACTCGGAAAACATCATCGGGACAGTTTTGAAAAACGTGCCTCTTGGCACGCCTCAGCCCCTTTACAGCTTGTGCATAGTGATTTATGTGGTCCACTTCCAGTTGTTTCATTCTTTGGCTGCAAGTATTTCTTAACTTTCATTGATGATTTCTCCAGACGCACTTGGGTATACTTCTTAAAACTCAAGAGTGAAGTATTTAACACATTTTTGGCCTTCAAGGCCTTTGTTGAAAACAATCTAGACATCAAATTCTTAAGCTAAGATCTGATAATGGCGGAGAATATGTAAAAACACATTCATCAACTTTTGCACTGAGAATGGAATTCAAATGCAACATACTGTTCCATATACTCCACAACAAAATGGTGTAGCTGAAAGGAAGAATCGCACCTTAAAGGAAATGGCTAATTGTATGCTACAATCTAAAGGACTTGGTCTTAGTTTTTGGGCAGAAGCAATTAACTGTGCAAATTACATAATAAATCGCACTCCTACTAAGGCTTTAAAGAATATCACTCCAGAAGAAGCATGGAGCTCAATTAAACCAGATGTAAGTCACTTTCGTGTTTTTGGAAGTGAAGCGTGGGCCCATATTCCAGATGAAAAGCATAAAGCTTTAGAACCTAAGAGTGAAAAATGTACTTTTGTTGGATATTCTGAAGATGTCAAAGGCTATAGACTTATTCCATTTAAGTCCAAAAATGTTATCATTAGAAGAGATGTAAAATTTGATGAAAATATATTGGCCTGCGAGCCTAGTCCGGCGGATGTGCCACCTCTCCCTATCTCTTCTACTTTTGAAAACATTTCTTCTTCAGATGATGAAAGTGAGGATGACAATCCTCCCCCACCATTTCAGGATCCTCCTTCAGCTCCTCAGCTTCCAAAATGGGTTCGTGCTACTCGAGATGCAGCAGGTGATCTTGCCGGTGATCCTACAGATCAGCGACGCACACGTTCTCAGTTTGACAGAGCCTCTTCTTTACTGGCTCAAGCTCCAGTAAATTATGATCCTGACACCTTTGCAGAAGCTTCAGGCCATCCATATTGGGAAGCAGCTATGAATGAAGAATATCATTCATTATTGGCAAATGATACATGGGATCTTGTTCCTCTACCAAAGGGACGAAAACTTGTTAGATGCAAATGGGTTTACAAAACCAAGTATGGACCAGATGGGAAAGTTGATAAACATAAAGCTCGTCTTGTTGCTAAAGGTTTTTCACAGGTTGAAGGCATTGACTACACTGAAACCTTCTCCCATGTTGCCAAAATGAACTCTATCCGCCTTGTTCTTTCCCTTGCTGCCTCGTTCAAATGGGAAGTCCATCAGATGGATGTTAAATCTGCCTTCTTGCATGGGGACTTGCATGAAGAAATCTACATGGAAAAACCCATTGGCTTCATAAAAACAAACTCCAGCCTTGTATGTCGGCTTAAGAAATCCCTTTATGGTCTCAAGCAAGCTCCTCGAGCTTGGTATGCCAAAATGGATAGCTTTCTTTTAGAATCTGGCTTTTCTAGGTGTCATTCTGACAATACTGTCTACACCAAGAAAGTGGGCAAGTCTCTTATCATTCTTGTTCTTTATGTTGATGATCTTATCCTTACCGGTAGTGATCCCAACCTTATAAACCATGTGAAGTCCAGCGTTAAAAAGAAATTTGAAATGACAGACTTAGGACACTTACATTATTTTCTCGGTCTTCAAGTCTTGCAATCCAAGGAGGGTATTTCCCTTTCCCAGTCCAAGTATGCCTGTGATATTCTACGCCATTTTCACATGGAAGACTGTAAGCCAGCCCCTTCTCCCTTCCAGTCTGGAGTCAAACTTTCAGTCACTTGTACTTCTCCTGAAGTTGATGCTACCTTATACCGTCAACTTGTAGGAAAACTTTTGTATCTAACCCATACTCGTCCTAACCTTTCCTTTATCGTTGGCCTTGTTGCTCGGTTTATGCAAAACCCACGTGAAAGTCATTGGAAAGCAGCTAAAAGAATACTTCGTTATGTTCGAGGTACAGTTCAGTTTGGGATTCATTACAGTGCCGAAGCATCTCCTCTATTGGTTGGTTTCACTGATTCCGATTGGGCTGGTGACCCTGATGATCGGAAGTCTACTGCAGGTTATGTGTTCACTCTTGGTTCAGGACCTATTACATGGGCTTGCAAGAAACAAGGTGCCCTTTCCCTTTCTTCAGCAGAAGCAGAATATTGTGGTGCCGTAGAAGCTAGTAAGGAAGCCTTGTGGCTTCGTCAAATCCTGTCAGAGTTTGGCTTTCAGTAGCAGCATCCGACTACACTTTGGTGTGATAATCAAAGTGCCATTCAGCTATGCAAAGATCCAGTCCAACATCAGCGCAGCAAACACATTGAACTGCACATGCACTTCATCAAAAAGCTCATTCATGACCATGTTCTTGAAGTGCAATATTGTTCAACAGATGATCAAGTTGCAGACATCTTTACAAAGACTCTCACAGAGGCGAAGTTCACTAAACTTCGATTTATGGTTGGAGTTCAAGAAGTTGTCACTAAGGGGGGATAGGCTGTAGTGCCTCCTTCCTTCTCCTATTGTGTCATATTTGTAAATCCTTCAATCCTATCCCAAGTTGTTCTTAAGGGGGGATGTTAGGATATTCCGACACATAGGAAATAGTTAAGTACAACTTGGTCTAGTATAGAGTTAGGTATAGAGTTAGGTAAAGTGTGTTTCTTTACCTTGTACATTTTGTAACCTTCAATCTCGGTCACGATATGTAGTGATCCGACGGTTCATTCTCTCCTTGGTATTACCGACACTTGATCCGTGGCTTGACACCCGATTGGTCCATGATTTCTATTTAAAGCGCATGGAGGGTCATTTGTAGGGTAATCTGTCTATGAGAGAAGCTTATGTAAATTTTCATTCTTTTATTAATAAATTGCCTGAAGTGGCCGCGTTGGCTCAGGCCGTGGACTGTTTCCCTCTTTGAGGGTTTTAACCACGTCAAAAATACTGGTGTATTGATCTGCGATCTGGTTGTGAGCGGTGTCCTTTGGTGTTCTGTCTGAGGAACTTACCCTGTAAATTCCTACACAGTATTCCTTAGCAATTAGCACTTTTAGATCTTTTCAGAGCATTAGTTAATCTTCAATTATTATTAATGTTATCCAATAACAACAGTAAACAAAAGAACATAATAGGCACAAGAATTTTAGGTGGAAAACCCCATCCGGGTCAAAAACCACCGAACGCTTTTCTAATAAATTCTTTAATCTTCAGCCCCAACTAAAATGAAAGTCACAACTTCCTAGAATTCTAGAAAAGCATTCTTCTCTAGCTCCCACTGGAAGGACGCCCCAACGTCCTGGTTTCTTCAATAGTCAACTGAATGGATGCCCCAACATCCTAGACCAAACTACCACCCTAAAGTGTTCATAGGCTCCAACCTGTAGGCAACTTCATGCATCTACCTAACACCTCCCTGCCACCCTATAATGATCAAATGTGAGACAAGAGTGTGGACTCCCGTACCAAGGACAATGATCCATGATACAATATGATTTACAATGATTTTCTTGTACTTGACCAAACACTGAATCACACCATAACCTGTAACCCAACCGTGACATCATCCTAACAGTGACTCCTATACCTCCCAACAATGCCTCTTCAACTCTAGGCAGATTGACTCTTTTACAATAATGACTCTTTCAATGATGACTCTTTTACAAATTTACAATGATGACTTTTTTACAGCGTTGGCTTTTTGACAAGACCTGACACTTGACTCAACATAGCTTCTTGGATCACTTGCAACTACTGAGGTACTGTTGTGCTTGCTTCAAGTAATGGTACTTTGGCATTGCATGTCCTTCTAGTATGTGTCTAAGTTGTTCTAAAGTGTCATCCTTCCTGCACATGCATTAACAAGCAAGACCCAAACAAATACAAAACAATATAGTTACGTTGTCCTGCAAAAACATATGTCAGAGATGATACTCAAAATTCAAATGCAAACACTAATCATACATACCTTGTTGTATTCAAATGCAAACACTAATCATACATACCTTGCTATAGCAGACTTACCCTTGACTGTTGATGTGTGATCCATACTGCAGTGATCCTTGAATGCATACTTATTCTTGCCTTCTAGGAGCTCGATATTGAATCTGTTGTATCTATGTAATTTCGGATCTCCAAGGTCTGAAATTTTGTCCCGTGGTAGCCCTCTGAGCCCTCTTTCCAACCCCACGGGTCTGATCGAGATTGGATTCTTCAAGAAAGAGTTATGTTCAATCTCCCACGATGACCTGATTATAGACTGGTTCAGTAGAGCGAACTTGTACAAAGTGCCACGTGTCACTGTTTCGACCTTCGGCCCTGAAAACAATACCCAACAAACTACAATCCGTCCTCTTTCCATCACTGTTTACGAAATTTGAATCCAATACTCAGAGAAAAAGTTATGACGATTTTCCCAAGGTCACCTATTTGACATGGAATTCGGAAGCCTGCAAAAACCCTAACTTCCTCAGATCATATCTCCGAAAATATAGTGAACCAAGATCTAAAATTCAATCACGAGGTTCATCAAGATTTCAGCTCAAATGGGTTTTAATTTCCGCTTCTGAAGCTTCGTAGAAAACAAGTTATAGCGAAAATGCCACAATGACCTGTTTGAAGCAATGAAATCCTAGAATCCAAGGCTCTAAACTTGCTTCAAAACAGACCTTCAAACTTGATCATAATTTTGTGCCCTAACCAGACCTCAACGAAACCTTAAACTCCCTGCAACAGATCCTGCGTTAGAAGCTCATGAGGGCCGAAAAATTACAGAGGTCTTCTCACAAGATAGTTCGTTGAAAAGTGCTTGCTAGAGGAGGATATGAGGGTCACTATTTATAGAAATGTCTTGAGTTGAGAGGGTCCTCAACAAGTGAACGTTGGAGGGATTTTAGGAGCATAAAACATTATTAATTATTGACTATTCAATGACCACAACCAATGATGAGTGCCATGCCACAACCCCATGGGGTTTTAGCCCACTAACTAGGGTTACTAACTTCAAACATGAATAACTCTCAAACCGTGAAGAACTACGTGGCGTACCATATATCAACGGAAACATCTCGACGAGTAGAATCTATCTAGAAGATCCTTGACTTAGAATAGGATGAGTTGTCAAGTCAAAATGCCCATGCAAGATCGGGGTAGCCCTTGGCGCTACTTGGGTTGACATCAATGATAACCACTAATCAACATGAAACCCTCAAGGGCAGCGTATTTCCTTGGCTAGGAGGGTCAGCTTTTCATGGAAATTTTACTTCTTTGAGTGAGTCGACAGAGTAAAATTTTCCAGTTCGAAGAGTATTAGAGGCAGAGGGAGTAGCAGTAGTTTCCTTGCAAAGCAGATCTTCGGCTAGGACGCAAATTTTGCAGCAGTTTGCTAGTGCAAATAGTGTCAGGAGGAAGGAAGAGCACACACTGAGGGAATTCTTTCCTCAGGGGACTTCTAGCCAAGAAGTTCGAATTGTCCTAGCAGAGCAGTAGTAGTTGTGTCAAGATTTCTCACTCCAGAAGGGAGTGTGAATCGCTGGGCAGCAGTTGCGCAGAGGAGAAGAGGAGGAATTCGACATTTTCTGAGAGATGGCATCAACTGGGTTGAGAGATCAAGATCGGTTGGACGAAGCCTCCAACTATGTGATCTAGAAGGCTAGAATTTCCTTCCTTCTAAATGAACATGATCTGAAGACTTACATCGATAGCGTGGTAGTTGTACCTGCAGATGAAAATCCGCTTAAGAAGTACAAGAAGGAGATGGCGAAAGCTAAGAGGTTGATTCTCGATGGGGTTCGAGATCATGTGGTATCTCACATAGCTGGCAAAGATACTACCCGGCAGATGTGGGAGGCACTAGCTACGTTGTACGAAGGATCTTCCGAGCAACGAAAGATGTATCTTGAGGAGAAGCTGAGATGCACGAGGATGATAAAAGGCGAGCGTATAGACCCCTTCCTTACTAGGCTTCAGGATGTCTGGGACCAGCTACCTTCAGTAGGGTCAGCGCCCCAGCCTACAAAGTTGGTGCGATTAGCTCTGAATAGCGTTTCTGAAGAATGGCAAGTTTTCGTCCAGAGTATCCTGGGCAGAGAAAAATTGCCAGAATGGGATCGTATGTGGGCTAATCTGCAACAGGAGGAGATGAGGCGAGATCTGGTGAAGAGCACCATCAGTGGTGCTGGCAACAACAGTGGGACGAAGCAAGTAAAGGAAGAGGAAGATGTTGCCCTCGCATCAAAGGGCAGTAGGAGCAGCGCAGGAGGATGGACATTTCCAAGGTCAAGTGCTTCAAGTGTGGTCAGTTTGGCCACTACAGTGCTCAATGTCCTCTCAGAAAGGACATGGAGTAGAAGCAGGATCAGTAGGCCGAATCCGCAGAGATCGACAGGTTGTCCACCAGATTGGAGGAAGAGTTTGCCATGATCATTGAGTTACCTCCAGGGGTGAGGTGAGGAGATTTGGAGTTGTAGCCTCAGAGAGCTACAGGATGGGCAGGATTCTTGAGGAGGTCCACCTCATGAATCAATACCTTGCTACGAGAGCCCATAATATGCAGTAGCAGGATGGACTAGTGGTAGTTGGTGCA
Source organism: Pinus tabuliformis (assembly GCA_031772625.1). NCBI lineage: Eukaryota > Viridiplantae > Streptophyta > Pinopsida > Pinales > Pinaceae > Pinus > Pinus tabuliformis. The sequence continues at coordinate 84,261,597 of CM062812.1, read as the reverse complement.
GTCAAGTGCCAGAGTGACAGATGCAGTAGCTAGTAGCAGGTCAGATGCTGGGCAGCGCAGTGCAGAGTTGGCAACAGTGTAGTTGGCACAGAGGAGAGTCAGCAGCAATGCAGAGGCTTCAGCAACAGCGTAGATTCTAGCAGCAGTCAGGACTCAGGTGACAAATGCATCACACTTACCACAGTTGGTTCAGTGTTTTGGATGCTTTTCCGTTGCAGTTGTTGCAGTTGCAGCAACAGCAGTTGGAGAGGGTTGTAGTGTTGGCAGCAGTTCAGCAGGGCTAGCAGCAACAAGGATGTAGCAATCAGAGTTGCGCAATAATTGATGGGCAGCAAAGCCAGACATCAATAGCGCAGCAGGAGATGGTGCAGAGCCAGAGACAGAGTGATGCTTCAGTGGGTTGCAGCACTAGAGCACATTCATCGCTAAGAGGGAATGTTGATTTCTATAGCATCAAATGTGCTCTAGCCTCGAAATTTGGCAGAGAGGCTAAGACACATGCATTCTCCAAGACCCAGAAATCGTTTGGGAAAATTCCACCTAGAGATGGTTTAATTAAAATAATTAATCATTTTTAATGAATTTCTAAGTCTAAACTTAGGAAATGTGAATAATTAAAGGTTATTAATTAAATCTAGTGTGAATCTTCTAGACAAAGACGAGGATCAACTCCCAGTTAATCTTAGCCCTTGATTATGTTTTAATCTTAGTCATTGGTGCTCCAACGAGAGATTATAAAAAGGAGATTGATGGGCACTTGGAGAACACACTGAGATAGTGAATCTAGAGATCAAATTCTCAAGAGTAGCAGCGTTGAGTTGCCGAAGAGAGATAGAGTGATCTTCTTGCAGTGAGGGGCAGGGATAGTAGACCGAAGGGGATTTTTCCAATCCCAGTGAGTGCAAGGCAAAGAAGGCTTCAAGAGGTCCAGAGAGGCAGCACAATGCCACGCAAAGGAAACGCAGTGCTTCAGAGGGAATCCACAATTTTGCTAGGAAGCAGTCGAGATCCAATACCGAAGTCGGGGTGTGAGTCCGAAAGGCCACGGAGTCAAGTTTCTAGTGGGGAGAAGATCAGAAGGAAGGGTGACGCAGTCCCTTGAGCTGTGACGCATTGACTGCATGAGCTCACGCAGAGATAGCGTAGGGTAGCTCATCCAGAGCTTGGATCAGTGTCGGATCTCCAGTGACAATGTGAAATATTTTCTCACTACCTCTTTGTCAATGTATTCTCCGTATCGGATAGCCAGTTTGGGCATCCAATGATTTGTACTCAGATTACTACTGCATAATAATCAAACCCTCGGCTGTTGCACCGTTTTTCCTAAGTTGGGTTTTTCCGGGGACGTTTGTCCAAAAACAACAGTGTATTTGTGTGTGTTTATTTCTCTCCTGTGCAGTATTTTGTTTCCGCAGTATTTTATGTTGTGAAGGCTGGAGTAGATTTTATTTTGATGTTTACTATGTAACATTGTAAATAACTTGATTCAGAAATTATCAAGTAGAAGAAATTTAATCTGCTGCTGCAGTAGGGATTCGGGTTAACCGAATTTTCACAGTCTACATCACCTCCATTTTGCCTAGTTGAAATTCTTGTTCCTGTCTTTCCAACCTCATCAGGATGAACACTTTCAAGTGTTTTTATCAACCATTTTGGACCTTTCTGAGATGGCCCGGGCTGCTTAGTTGATTGAGTTGGAATTGAATCAAAATTAAGTCTCCCAATTTTGTCAATCACGTTACTCAAAGCGTCATCAGTGGTTGGAGCTTCATGTGGGGGAGAGAGTGCTTCAGAAGAAGATTCCACAAATTGATCCAGTATAGGAATCCCCCCTTCAAGATGTGGAATCTCATTATCAAATTCTTGAAAGGACTTGGCATGTTCGAATCTATCCAAGTGATCAAGCTGTCGCTCAACAACATTGTCAGCCTTGGAAGATTCAAGAAAGATCACATCTCTAGACACTACAAACTTCTTATTAACTTCATCATAGAGACAGTATGCTTTGGAGGTATTTGAATACCCCAAGAAGATACACTTACGACTCCTTGCACCAAGTTTGTTTCTTTGTTCCTTAGGTATCAAGGCATAACAGGTGGAACCAAAGACCCTGAGATGCTTTACCGAAGGAATGTGGCCATACCACATTTCATAAGGAGTCTTGTTTCTAATAACATTAGATGGACACCTATTCTTTATATACATAGCACATAGAACTGCATCAGCCCAAAACATCAATTTTACATTCTTGAAAAACATCATGGAACGTACCATATTTAAGATTGTCCTATTCATTCTTTCAGCTACTCTGTTTTGTTGGGGATTATAAGGCACAGTTGTTTGATGTTTGATCCCATGCTGGAAAAGATAGTTTTCAAATTCATTTGAAGTGTATTCTTTTCCATTATCAGTGCGAATAGAGCCAATATGAGATTGTGCATCATTTTCAATCCATGCATGAAAGTTCTTGAATGTTTGAAAAGCATCAGATTTTTTCTTCAATAAATAAACCCGACACATTTTAGTGTAGTCATCAATAAATGTCATCATATATTTATTTCCACATAAGTCTGAATGAATAAGTTCAAGTTTTCTATGTGCTCTAGAATGTGAATCATGAAAAGATTGTTTGTTGTGCTTTCCTAAGATACAAGCATCACATTGCTTAAGTTTCCTAAGAATTGTAGGCAAACCAGTAACACCATTTTTCTTCAACATACGAAGGCTGTCATAATTCAAGTGTTCAAATCTAGCATGCCATAAAAGACTTGATGGAAATGCACCTTCATCATAATGAGAACTATATGAGAAGTTTTGTGCACAAGCAGAGGTACCTTACAGCTTCATAAGTATTTCTTCTTCTATCCCTGTCATGACAAGTGAGCGATCTGATGCTTTTATGACCTCAACCTTGCCATCAAACATATGAATGGAATGTCATTGCTAGCAAATGTAGACCAAAGACAGCAAGTTTCTCCTTAACTCTGGGAGATATAAAACATCATGCAAAAGAAATTCTGGAAGACCAGGCAATTTGAGCCTGATTGCGCAAAGCCCTGAAGGCTTGAGTTTTGATTTGTCTGCAAAGTATACTGCTTCATCAACATTGTCAGTAAATTCTTCAAAAAAATCTCTTCTAAAAGTCATGTGGCAAGTTGCTCCTAAATCAAGCAACCAATCATTTTTCCAAGAAGCAAGTGAAGCATTAAACAAGTCTTCAGTTACTCCAATATTACAATGTGCCACAACATAGTGAGCGGATTCAGGTGCTTTACCTTTCCCTTTGTCATTGGTTTTACCTTTGGCTTCATTTCTTTCCTGCTCAATTCTGTCCCAAGGCAACTTACATGTGGATGCATCATGTCCATCTCTATTGCAACGTATGCAATGAAGATCAAACTTTTCTCCTTGGAACTGTCTGCCCCCCCTACCTCTAAAATTCCTTCTTCCTCTACCTCTTCGGCCACCTCTTCCTCTAGAAGAATCTTGTGCATGATTCTTCTCTTTATGTGCAAGACACACAGCTTCTTCAGAAGACTGAGGAGTTGTCTTCTTCCCAAAAGCCTTCTCTCTCTCAGCAAACTTCTTCTCAAGGGAGTCAAAGGTAATCTCCTTGAGGTTTCCACTTGCTTGCAATGACTCAAGATAATTTGAATAAGTGGGATATAGTGCCTTGACATAAGCTATGAGAGGAATGTCTATTTGAACACCAGTGGTTTTGATATCATGCATAATAAATCTTACTTTTGATGCTAAAGCAAGAGGGTCATCATTTTTCAATTCAAAACTGAACAATTTAATCATCAATTAGACAACTTCAAGTTCAGAGTGTGAGTCATAGAGTTCCTTCAACTTCTGTAAGGCTTCAAAAGCATTTGAAAATGGTGAAATATGGTGACTCACCTCTTCATTTACAGATGCTGCAATCAAGGCATAGGCCTTGTTGTTCTTGTTTTCCCAAATGGAAATCTCCTTATCTAAGGTGGGCTTTGCAAGTTCATTATCTCCTTCTCCTACACAAACTCCTTTCCACAACTCATTGAAAATGAGAGTGTGTTTTATCTTCCTTGACCATTCAAGATAGTTCTCTTTTCCCAAGAGAACTACTCCAATAATAGATATCAATGAATGCATTTTAAATATGTGTACTGTGTAAAAATGTACTCTGTTGCCAATATAAAAAATATGCACTTCTGGTGTAAAAAACTGCACTCTAGTAGCAATATTATGAAAAATAGAATTTGAGGGAGTATATGGGGGAGGGTTATATGGGGAAGGGAGAATATGAGGGAGGTAACGTATAAGGGGAGGATTTCGCTACAAATGAATCACAAACGAGGCGTTGTATATGTTATAAAACAAAGGTGTCAGGCAGCATACAAACCGGTGGCAGAGGACTGTGGTATGTCGGGGTTATACCACAGTTATATTAAAAACCAAGAGTATTGTGGATAACATGTAATGGATAGCGCTCAACATAATATATGGGAGCAGAGGTGTATCAAAGTGTGGAGGAGGGGTTAAGTGGAGCGGGTATTTAAAAAACCGGAAGCGGAGGTATGACTGTGGGAGGAAGCAACTGGTGGTATTAAGATTGTTTTACCAAGCAACACAGTAATATATTGAAATGCAGTTATATATTGAAACCGCATGTATTAACAACTGGGAGTGGAAGTTATTGTTGATTTTAGGTAGCATCTGATGTGCTCTAGCTCCGAAATTTTGTGGAGGGGCTAGAACACATGAGATCTCCAAGACCCAGAAATAGTTTGAAGAAATTCCACCCAGATTGTGAGTTATTAAAATAATTAATATTTTTAATGGGGTTCATAAATCTAAACTTAGGAAAATAAAAATATTAATGGGTATTAATAAAAGTATAGGTGAGAAGCTTCTAAAAGGCGAGGATCAAGTCTATCTTAATCTTAGCCATTGATTAGGGACTTAATCTCGATCATTGATTCATCAATAGGAAAAGTATAAGAGGCTTGAGGGTCAGTTGGAGATACACACCAAAGTGATCAAATCAATTCAATTTTTTTGGGGCATGGTTTGCTGAGAAAATCGAACTAGTGATCTGAGTTACAGTGAGAGGGGCTGAAGCAAAGAGTTGGATCAGAAAGGAGTTCTGAGCCAACGAGTACCAGGCAGAGAGGCAACAGTAGCATCAGAGAGGCAACGCAGAGGCCTACGCAGCCCAGGAAGGGGCTCACGCAGGGCTCACGCAAGCCAAGAGGGTCTCTTGCAATGGCAGTGCAGGATAATCGTAAGAAGTTCAAGATTTTGCTGGAGAAGCGAGGTTCTGAACCAGGAGGCTTGAATAGCAGTATTCTTCCAGCAAATCGATCCAGCAGAAGGGGTGACGCAGTCTCCTAGAGGCAAGATTTTGGCCCAAGCAGGGATGGCACTGGGATTTCGCAGTGCTTGCCAGAGTCAAGCCACTCAGTGGATCAATTGTGACTTGGAGAACGAAGTAAACCCTCGTATGTATTTCTTGTTGTCGAAATTTCTCTGAAAGGTTAGCCGGTGTGAGAGGCAACCTGTTGTACTCAGATTATGCTTACTTAATAATACAAACTCTCTATCTACTGCATCAGTTTTCCTGCATCGGGTTTTTCCGGGGAGGTGTTGTCCAGAAATAACGGTGTCCAATGTGTGTTTGTCTCATATTTGTTTTAGTTTATGATCTATATGTCAACGTAGGCTGCAGTAGTGTTTTTCATCACTGTTTATAAATTAAATAGCTTGTTGAATGTAATAACAAGTAGGAGATGATAAACCAGTGATTGCAGTAGGATTTTGATGTAGATTAAGAAATTTTCACATGGTATCAGAGCATTGCAGATCATAGGATACTGAAGCAATCAGTCGGGAGATCTAGCAAATCTATTGCTGAGAGGCAGCTATCTCGAGTGATAGCATTGTTCCAAAGCTAGAGACGCAGAGGGAGAGTGACGCAGTGCAGAAGAAGTGACGCAGAGGCTCACGCAGTGCCTGCGTCAGCATTTCGAGCCTGTAGAGGGTGACGCAGTACCCGAGAGGAGCTCACGCAATGACTGCATCAGCTCTCTGGGCCAGCGCAGAGCCTGAGAGGCTCAAATCAGTCAGTTGTCGAGGCTGGAGGAGCAGTGCAGATTCAATCTGAGGAGCTGGTGGGACACGTTACTGTTGGTGCAAAACAGTGTCTGTGGAGACAAAGTTGGGGTAGAGGGAGTCACTGCCTTGACAGATTTCTAGCCAAAGAAATCTAGATCCAGGTTGCTGAGCAGTAGTAAAGAAGGATTGGAGAGGAGTGATTCGACATTTGGCAGGAGGATTTCCGTGAAGGAAATCAAGACTCAAAGGGAGTCTAGAGGGGCCTGTTCCTTAGAGGATTTCTAATGCCGAAGAAATCTAGATCCGAGTCTTGCTGGATTAATAGCAGGAGAGGGAGAAGAGAACCAGTCCTATATTTGTTGAGCAGAGATGGCAGTTAATGGACTGAGGGATCAGGACAAATTGGATGGAGCATCCAATTTTGTCATTTGGAAGGCCAAGATCATGGTAATCCTAGACAAGAATCGCATCAAGGACTATGCCTTAAAGGTAGTTGTTGTTTCGGTCGATGTTGATTGCTGAAGTAGTACGAGGAGGCCCAGGCGAAGGTTAAATGCATGATTCTAGATGAGGTCAAAGATCATTTGATCCCACACATTGCTGAGAAGGAAACGGCGAGGGAGATGTGGGAGACGCTGACCACCTTGTACCAAGGGACTTCCGTTCAACGGAAGATGCTATTGGAGAATCAGCTGAGACAGTACTAGATGAAGAAGAGAGAAGAGATTGATCCCTTCCTTCTCAGGTTGTAAGGGATTCGAGACCAGCTAACTTCCGTGGGGTCTACACCAAATCCTGAGTTCATGGTCAGGATTGCCTTGAATGCAGTCACCGAAGACTGGGAGACATTTGTCCAGAGTATCTTGGGCAAAGCTTCTCTCCCCAGTTGGGAGGAGATGTGGATAGCTCTTCGACAAGAAGAGATCAAGAGGCTGACCAAGGCAGGGAGTAGCGGCAGAGGAGCCGGGTCAAGAAGGAGGAGGAGGAGGATGCAGCTCTCGCATCATCAGGACAGCAAGGGCAACAGAAAAGGAAGAAGAAAGATATAACCAAAGTCAGATGCTTCAGGTGTGGGGAACTGGGACATTTCGCCACTCAGTGCCCTCGGAAGAAGGGCAAGGAAGAGAAGTTTGACTCAAAGGTTGCTCCAGCGAAAGCTAACAAGGAAGATGATGATGAGGATTGTGCCATGAGTGCTCATGCACCTCTGGAGAAGAGGTGGGGCAACATCGAGTTATAGTCGGGAGGACTTCACGAGGGTAGGATACTTGAGGTGCCCAAACTCTTGGATCACATACGGCTACGAGACCCATAACGACAGTAGCAGAATGATGGGAGTCACTTGGTGCAAGGGATGATGGAGCAACAGTGGCATAGCTAGAGTGCCTAAGTATGAAGCAACGCAGTGGATGTTGTAGCAGTGCAAGAGGCACAAAGCAGATTGCAGCAGTGCAGTAGCAGCAGAGAGTCAGTACAGATTAGCAGCAAAGGTAGCTTCAGCATCACGAGGCATCCATACTGACCAACATGTCAGCTTTTGGGTGAAGTTTCAGTTACTTCTCAGTAACTGAGTTGCAGTGCAGCAGTTAGCAGTGGCAGTGCTATGGGCAGCATGATGCAGCGTTTTGAGAGGGAGTTGCAATACAGATGTAGCAGTGACAGTGGCAGAGTCATGGGCAGCAGTACAAGATGCAGCAGTGCAGTGGATGAAGGGCAGCAAGCCAAGCATCAGCAGCATAGAGGACCGATGCAGTGGATCAATGTAATACTTCTATTGAGAAGTATTGCTAGAGCACATTCCTCGCTAAGAGGGAGTGTTGATTTTGGGTAGCATTGGATGTGCTCTAGCTCCGAAATTTTGTGGAGGGGCTACAACACATGAGATCTCCAAGACCCAAAAATCGTTTGGAGAAATTCCACTCGGATTGTGAGTTATTAAAATAATTAATATTTTTAATGGGTTCCTATGTCTAAACTTAGGAAAATAAAAATATTAATGGATATTAATAAAAATATGGGTGAGAAGCTTCTAAGAGGCGAGGATCAAGTCTATTTTAATCTTAGTCGTTGATTAGGGACTTAATCTCAATCGTTGATTCATCAACAGGAAAAGTATAAGAGGCTTGAGGGTCAGTTCAAGATACACACCAAAGTCATAAAATCAGTTCAATTTTTCTGGGGCGTGGTTTGCTGAGAAAATCAAACTAGTGATCTGAGTTCCAGTGAGGGGCAGAAGCAGAGAGTTGGACCGGAAAGGTGTTCTGAGCCAACGAGTACCAGGAAGAGAGGCAGTGCAGAGACCTACGCACCCCAGGAAGGGGTTGACGCAGGGCAAGAGGGTCTCTTGCAGTGGCAGTGCAGGATAATCATCAGAAGTTCGAGATTTTGTTGGAGAAGCGAGGTTCTGAGTCAGGAGGGTTGAACAGCAGTATTCTTCCAGCAAATCGATCCAGCAGAAGGGGTGACACAGTCTCCTAGAGGCAAGACGCTGGCCCAAGCAGGGATTGCGCTGGGATTTCGTAGTGCTTGTCGGAGTCCGGCCACTCAGTGGATGAGTTATGACTTGGAGAACGAGGTAAACCCTCATATGTATTTCTTGCTGCCGAGATTTCTCTGAAAGGTTAGACGGTGTGAGAGGCAACCTGTTCTACTCAGATTCTGCTTGCTTAATAATACAAACCCTCTATCTGCTACACCAATTTTCCCACGTTAGGTTTTTCCGGGGACGCGTTGTCCAAAAATAACGGTGTCCCTTTTGTGTTTGTCTCATATTTGTTTCAGTTTATGATCTAGATTCTATATGTCAGTGTAGGCTGCAGTAGTGTTTTTCATCACTGTTTATAAATTAAATAACTTGTTGAATGTAATAACAAGTAGGAGATGATAAACCAGTGATTGCAGTAGGAATTTTGATGTGTAGATTCAGAAATCTTCACAATTATATATGAGAGTCATGAGGAGTGGACTATGGTATGGCGGTATCGCAGGATGGAGTTGGGTGGGTGGTGTATGGTATGGGTATAGTGGTGTATGGGATGCAACGCAACCACAATCAAACAACAAAGACGTGTGGTATGGTGAGTTGGTAACCAGGAGTCGGGTGGTTTGGGTGTCGTGGATGGGGGCGAACAACGAAGTGTTAGGCCAATGTTATATATAAAAAACGGTGGTATACAGTGGCAGTGGGAGGTATGATTGTCAGTGGTATATATGAAAGTGAGTGGGTCAGAAGGTGGAGGGGTCGAGGGGGCGGAAGCAACCCAAGCACCTCGTCATTGTTCAAAACCCAAGCAGAAATCGAAGTGCACAGTAACAGCAGTGTGTTACAAGTCACATAATACTAGTCGCAGACATACTAGTCACCACACCAGCATTCAATCTTCCACAGCTTTCAATCCTTATTCCAAAATCCACACTCACCACACCAGCGTTCATTCCTTCACAGCTTGACACAGAGATTTGGGATACCACGGTTATGCATGGCAAGAAATGGCAGGAAATAAAGGACAATTTTTTTGTCAAAGGAGAGGAGCAGAAAACTAGCAAAATAATGGAAACCAATGACAGGATTCACAAGTCTAAAATGGGATTTGTGCTCATGTCAGGCCAGGAGGTAACTCCTTAAATGAATTGTGATTTTGCATTAAGGTTGATCATAGATATATACATGGAGGGAGAGACTCTTGGGCTTCATCTCCCAGTGTCTCTTCATATTCCAACTCTCTTTATTTTCTATTTACATTATTTTACACATATTCACCCAATCCCAAGGATTAGGTGTCAACATTGTGAAAATTCCTAGACTCTAGGAACCCCTACTACAGCAAATCTGAATCTACTTCACCTACTTGATTTTTAATATATATTAACCAAGTTATTCTTCTGAATACTGAAGCAAATTACTTCTGCAGCCTACACTAATTAAATATTTGATCTCATGAAACAAAAAACATAGCAAAAAACAAGATAAGTAGGACACTTATTTTTGGACACAATAGTCCCCGGAAAAGCCCAATGCGAGAAAACCGGTGCAGCAGTTCTGAGGGTTTATTATTATGCAGGAGAAATATCTAAATACAAATCTAGGATGCTCATCTAGCAATCCTTTACAGAGAAAATATTGGCAGAAAATCTGAGTGAGTTTTACCTCACTTCACCTGGCAGAATTTCGACTGATCTGGCACAAGACTGGCTAACCCCAGTTATTTCTGCGTTGGCTCTACGTCAGCCCTGCGTCACCTTCTCTGCCCTCTGCGTTAGCTCTCCTCGCTGTTCTGGCAGTTCCGACAATTCCGGCTGTTCCCGACAGTTCTAGTTGTTCCAACAATTCTGGATTTTGTGTGATAGGCAGCTTTTCTGCTCTGCACTAGCCCTTTTGGCTCTGCGTCAGAACTGCGTGGGCCCAGACAGGCCCAGCATCAGCTCTCCCGGATTTTGCGCTGCCTCTCTGCAAGCTCTCTCCGCCTCTCTGTCAGTGTTCTCCGGAAAGTCCTTCTCCCGGATTCTCACTGCCCCTCTACTGCTAAATGATCACTTAGTTCGAATTTCTCAGCTTCCTAGCCCCAGAAATCGAACTCTAGATCAATTCTCTCTCTCTCAGTGTGTTTGCAAATGAACCCCAAGCCTCCATCTTATACTTTTTTCGTTGAGTCTTCAACGGTCGAAATTAAGTCACTAATCAACGGCTAACATGACTTGATCCGCCGTCTAGATCATTCTCACCCATATTTTGATTAATACCCATTAATATTTTAATTTCCCTAAGTTTAGACTTATGGACTCCATTAAAAATATTAATTATTATAATAAAATACAATCCGAGTGGAATTTCACCAAACGGTTTCTGGGTTCTTTAGAACTCATGTGCCTTAGCCTCTCCACCAATTTTCAAGGCTAGAGCACTTCCGATGCAACCAAAAACTAACAAACATTATCAAATCTATTATAAAATCATTGCTAAATAAATTTTGAACAAGCAGGATTTTAATTAGAAAACGCATTGCCCTTTGACGAGAAAGACGGCCACTTTCATAGCATCTACAAAATGTTCCTCCTGTATTTGTATACTGTAAAAGCATGGATTGCATTGCGCCAATCTGCTCTGGAAAAGAATAAAATATATCCAAGTGGATTGCATTATGTTGATCTGTTCCGAAAAAGAATAAAACATATGAAAACCTAGTCATTGTAAATGAGATAAAATAATGTTTAAAATTAACAGAACTTAAATACGTCAAGGTTCATTAAGTTCTAGATTGATAAGGGGACGAGATGGATAAGGTTAACATTTTAAACTTCTTCAATTGGAAAGATTTGTCATTCGCAAACATCCAGATATATCTACTCCAAGGCTATAAACAACTTTTCTCCTAAAAGCAATCCGCATGTCTGATTTTCCATGTCAAGAATAAAATCATGCTGCAGATTCAAATGTGAATTTTGAAAATTCTAAAAACATGCAGGACAGATTTCCTAATAATAATTGTGTATATACTGATTACAAGAGATAGGGGAAAAATCATTCAGTGGACTATCAAGAATTTAAACCCTACAAGCCATATGTACTATAGCATGATAAGTGGAGTCACAGTAAACTTGCAAGAGGTCATGATCTTAGCAAGTTTTCGGACTATGAGTGGGCAAGCGCAATAAATTCAAGACACTGTTTGCTGAACAAATATTTAAACAAAATTGAAATTTGAAAATAGAAAATCATGAAATCAGGGTTGAGAAACTTACATTCACCACAATGAGCAATTGTTTAAACAAAATTGAAAATAGAAAATCATGAAAGCAGGGATGAGAAACTTGCATTCACCACGATGATCCTTAACTATGAAGCCTTCTGTATTTGCTTCTCTTATCCTGATTCCATCGTAACTCTGCCCTGCAACTCTGGCCCCAAGCCTAAATTTACGGCTCCTTACCCAGCTGGAATTATCAGTAAAGATTAATTCTCCAAGGGTTCCAACGCCATTTTTCAAAGCAATTAGCAGATCACCAGTAAGAAGTGGCCGTTTACCCTCCCTCTCTTGAACCACATGATTATTGAATTCCTCTGCAGTCCAATCTTCCTTGTCATCAGGTCCAAAGTCACCCTCAAGAACAACAATTTCTACTTTCTGGGAAGACTCAGGTCCTGTTGTGATCGATTCCCCTGTAGAGGCATCTAACAGCACTATTTGAATAGGGCAATTTTGATCCCCTTCTACTCTGCTCCCAGTGAAAATGGGAAGATTTAGCTTATTCACAAAATTTAGCCTTAAGTCTCTCGATCGATAAGAACCCTGCATTTCTTTTTCTGGACAAGACCTACAATAAATAAATGGCCAAAAGATATACATTACAAGGCGTAGTACAGGCTAAACAAAGGTAAACTAAAAGAATCCCATGTTAACCGGGTTTCCTATAGTTGGGTATATAGATAGACCCAATTGGCTTTAGGAGTTGTGTGTAAATAAGTAATATTGGAAGATGACAGCACTATCTCCAAGAGTTTCCATCAAAATCAACAGCATGCACAAACTATGCCTTAATTACTTAATAATGACATGGTTAAGATGCATTTCAGGAAAGAGATGTCAAGTGTTTTTGCATATGCCTCACCTTCGTTTTATAGGAACAAGTTTTCCCACTGCTCGCTCAACCTCCTCAGATACCTAAAATAACAAGTTACAGATAATTATCTCAATACCTTTCACATCAGAAATGCACGTCAACTTATACCTTGTTTTTTCAAATTAATTTCAGAAGATTTTTACCTCCCCTTTCTTGCCAGCATATCCCATAAAAGTACAATAGCGATGCTTTATATATCTAGGTGCACTTAGGCCAGTGACCACTGTTAAGTGTTAACCCATGTTTGCTATAGACAAGTAATGAAATTTTATATAGTAACTACGGATCACAACCCAACATTTCTGATGAAGTCACTAAATAATAAAGTCTGGACTCTGTTCATTTTGATTTAAAATATAAAAGACCATCTGACCTTGATTTCTAGAATTCAATGACATCCATGACACTGACATTTAAGTCCTGTAAACACTTTATCCTCAATTAAGACTAGAAATCTCTAGCTATATTCACATAATGCACAAACATAACCCATTTTAGTGCGTTCTTTGTTGCCAACACTGCTAATGAAGCAATTCTACATAAAAACATATGGTAGAAATCACAATTAACTCCAATTCATAATATTGATAAACTGTAATTCCACACTTCATTTCCATATCTTTTATTTCGAGATGACCAAAAACAGATGCACCAGTCAATAATAGCAATGATAACTTAAGGATTCAAATTTGTCACATAAACCAGTAGAATTTGGAACTATAGTAGCTATAAGAGAGTCATATGACGGGCCAGCAAGTTTTTTTAGATCCCCTGGGGTTGCAAAATCCAAAGGCCACGACAGTGGACTGAAAAGTGTATATAACCATATCCATTATCTTTAGTGAAGCATATTTGGAATTTTAATAATTAGATCAAATTTTATTCAAAGGGTGCAAAATCTTAAAGTCAAATTGAATGGAATCAGGGCCTCAATCATGCAGGGAGGTTGGCAGAGGTTGCTTTTTCGTAACATGTAAAGTTTTCAAAAAGGTAAAACAACATATTGAGGCTAGCACAGCAATTAGTTATGTCAAGGATGGTCATATTCATCCAGTCCTTTTGGTCTATGAGGCCAAAGCTTCTATGAACTATAGTCATAGGATCTTTTCAGTCATGGCTTTCATATCCACCAGTTTTTCCTGTTGCAGAAAAAATGCGAAGTATGATGGATTAGATTTGCACTTAAGCCATGCTCATAAAGCTTTATCATTCCAAGAATACTACACGTTATAGCTCTTTAGAGTTAAAATTTATCGATCAATGGAACCATTTCACTTGGTATTCATTGTCACCAAAATCGTGAGAAGCATAGTCTGGAAAGCAAACACTGAGAGGATAGAAGAAAGGGAGGAAACCTGGTTTCAATCCCCTCCCTATAAAATTGTCAACATGGGTGAGAAGCATTGCTAAAGGTCTTGGGTTCTCATGAATGAGACCTGTTACCCCTCTTTTAGAAGGGGTACCATTTCATATTTCCTTTTTTGAGAAGTACCATTGTAAGCCCCAAGAATGTAAGTCATGTTGAAATATGTAACTAGGTTTGGTCTTCATAATGACATGTGTAATCATGATTTTATGTAATTGATGTAAAGAAGAAAAATAAAATTATTTTGTAATGCTTGAGTCATGGGTTTCATGATCAAGTAATCTTATTTTTATAGATGAAGATCCCATCGTGAACTATTAGGTTTGGTCATCAAGTCATAAAGTCTAGTAAGTCAATGTCATGTATTGAAGGCCCCTTTGGGCATGTTACATATTGTAAAAAGAGAATTTATTTGTGTCATAAACCCTCCAAGACCTTGTCACGGGCATTTGTTCAAGTCGGCTTTCCAAAGGAGCTAGAAACCATTCTAAAGAGCATGTCGGCCTACTCCCTTATAGAAGTCGGCCTATTTCAAGGAGCAGATCACTATATATAGAAGGAGCTCGGCCTCACTTATGATATCATCATCAAGCATCTAAAATACAAGGAAGAAGTGCAGTGAAGGGAGAAGTAGAAGCATCTCATCCAGTGAAGGAAAGAGGAAAGGAAGCCAAAGTATTTTTGGGTTTGTTTAGGGTAAAAGTACCTCTACACATGCGAAGAAAGAGGAGTACCAACTGCTGCAGAAGAAGCCGAAGTTATCACTGTTGTCTTGGAGGCCAAATCAAGAAGAAACCAAGCTAGTTCTCAAGCCAAATTGCAGAAGGAAGTCATACTATCCAAGAGAAGGGAATCAAGGTGCAAAAGAAGGTGAAAATCCCTTACACGTGTTGCAACTAGGGTTTCTGAAGAGGTTGAGGGTTGCAGGTCTGAAACAAGAGCTCGAAATCTGAAGGGTAGCCGAGATCCAAAGGAAAGCAAGTAGTTTGACTAGTGTTGACTCAAGAAAGAAGAAGTTGATTATAGAAGCCTTGTGACTTGGTCTTGGAGTGGTTGGTAAGTCAAGGGTATTGGTCTTGGTCTTGGAATTCGTCACTTGAATATTCTATAAGAATAAGAATTTGTTTGAGTTTTCCTCTCAAGTTGGAGAGGTTTTGGCCCTCCCTGATCGCCTACATCTTGTGTCTCTTGTCTCATTATTGTTTATGGTTTGGTAACTATTTGATGAAGAAGATCACTACAATAATCTAAGTAAAAGAAGAACTTAATATAAAGAAGTAAATAGTATTCACAAGCAGTTATCATCAAAGAGAAATCACCTGAATTACTATGCCCTAGATTTCTCAACATGGGATGAGAGCTAAGGTGACAAAAATCAAGGAAGGGCAATTCAACAAGGGACACTCAAGCATTCAAGGACCGAAATTCTAGAGAGGGCATCTAAGCAGATCTAGAATATCATCTTAAAAGCACTTTGAAGTCAAGATTTACAAGGAAGTGTCAAAACCCTAGATCGAAGAAGAAGTCTACACCTGAAGAAGTATTGGGATCCTTGTTGATTTTTGTGTAGCTTGGGAGGTACTCCAAGCCCTAGTGTTCAAGAGTTGGAGGTCAAAGCGCCACAAGTAGGCTTGTGGGCTTAGAACCCAAGCCTGGGGTTTTGCACCCATAGATGTTTGGGCAAAAACCGTGACTATTTTTCGACATGTGATGGATGAGGATGATAGCTCTCGACAAGACGATTCTAACGCAACAAGAATCATCCGATTCCGAGTTGTCATTAAGGAGTTATGAATCTTTTAAGGTCATGAGTGGGTTTACACCATATGTGTCAAGGTCGGCTTGGGTTAAATAAGCCCCTTGACGAGTTGGACAACCTTAGAGTGATGTTGGAAGGAGCCCCTCATTTATGTATAAATAGAGGGTGATGTAGAGGCATTAAGGTATAAAAATCGTGCAACATTCATCTTGGAGGAGAGCTCGTTGAAGAGGTTATGTTTGTGCCCTAGCCGCAACAAAAGAAGGGTGGACACCAACAAAGGATTAGGTCTATGTCAAGGGTATTTTCCGGTGACCTAGGGCTGGTTGGAAGCCGAGATTTGTTGGAGGAAGGGCCAAGGCCCTATGCTTGAAGGCCGCACCAAAAGACCGGACAGCGAAGTGATGTTTAGGACTGTTTCAGGGCTAGTTTTGGAGGCCGAGATTGCAGGAAGGGAGCCAAGGACAGAGGTAAGGTTTGTTTGTTGTCTAAGGGTTGCGTTGAGGGTTGGAACCTCTGTGTTAGCAAGCCGCAGAAGGAGGATAGACCTGTGGTAAGGCCACAGGCCCTTAACCACACAGAAAGGCTATGCGTAGGGTTGTTGTGGGGTTAATTGAAGCCCTAAACTAGCAACGTGGAGGAAGAAAGATAACAGGTTTGTTTGGAGGCCTTGTATGGACTTAAATCCATGTTTGAAGGGTGTTTTGTGCTATAGCAAGACTGAGTGCTAGGCCACAGGCCATAGCATCTCAATGAGGGCAAGTGTGAGGGTTGTTCTATGCCCTATCCTTTCAGCAAGGTGGAGGAGACCTATACTAGGAGAGGTCGCAATCATTTAAGGGCTATTTGGTGACTGTTCTAAGGGTTGTTGCAGCTTGTGGGTTCCCTAACCAGTCACTAAACAGAAGAAGGTTTGTTGCAGCAGTACAAACCGATTTGGAGTAGAGGTTGGAGGGATGTTGGGTCAAAGAGTTTGACCAGTGCTTGGATCAGCTTGATGGGCAGTTCTAGGAGACCTTAGGAGCTGCTTGGAAGAGCCCACGTGGACTGTTGGGAAGCCTACCAAGCAGCCAACGTGACAACAAGCACATCAAATGAGAGGCAAGAGGACAGCAGCAAGGAGTGTTGCAGATTCCCTTAGTTGATGAGTTGATGAGTTGATGGTGTCCTAGGAGAGGACAAGTTGTTGATGCCCAGATTTGTGCAATAGCTCCTCTATTGCAGAGAAAAGGGAAGATTGGTGGAGTCTGTGGGTAGCCATGTGTAAGGGTCTCCTAAGTGTGGGGATGCCCTAGCTAGGAGCAGATGCTACAACGTGGACTTGGTCAATCATGGACTGTTGGAGAGCAACGTGAGAGTGGACCAAGTGTGAATGTGGATTGGGCACTTATGGTCAGCTAGAGGGCAATGTGATAGTGTCCAACACCTTGATGGACAAAGGTAGTTGTGAGAGAGGCAGTTGTTGAGCTCAAGGATCTGATCAACCAGGAGCAGTTTGTGGAGCCCGAGACTTGTGTGTGGAGAAGGACATGAACATCTACCACAGAAGATGGGCAATCCCCCTAGCTCATGTTCATTGTGGGAGATGGACATCTTGCAGTGATAGGTGGCAGCCCTCCATGCTCTATGTTGGTCTTCATCAATGCAGCGCAAGAAGACCATAGTGGGTTGAAGTCCTTGAGTAGCCGAGGAGCAGCAGTGGGCAGTTGAGAGTTGTTCACAAGTGGAGCTGTGAACAACTCAAGAGGAGTCTCGATGTGTTGTGGCCTTGATGGACTAAGGCACAACTAGAGAGCAAATTGGATAGCCGAGATTCAGTGGCCAAATGGACTTGGAGCATTGATAGAAGCAGGAGCTGCAGATTCGGAGCTGCAGGACCGGGCAAGTACCAGGTACGACCGAAGGGAGCTGAGGGAGTTGACTTCATCAGCGAGATGGTCAGAGTATCTTGTTGAGGGCAGATTGGTTGTCGATGGACTAACACCAAGCCCCAGTTTGTATCTTGTACTAGTGGATGTATGAGGGCCATTATCCCTGGTATGAGAGCCCTAGACTATTGTATTATATGTTGTTTAAAAATACGAAGTTGGGTTGAAAATTGTAAAAGGTTGTCTATAGTTTGTGCATGTGTGATTTACTGTTGTTTATATTCCGTTGTGCAAAGTAGTATCGTTGAGATTCTTGGTTTGGTAGAGTCGGAGATTTTAAGATTCTTTCCTAGACCCAAGGTCATGGAAATTCAACAACCCTCACTCAAGTCATTATCAAAGAAAAGGACCACAAAGGCCCTACCTCTACTCAAGTTGAAGAAATCTTAAAATCAAAGTAATTTGAAGTCTACTCATCCAAGAGAAGCAAGATCAAGGACGTTGTCATCATCATCAAAAGTTCTAAGGTGATCTCCCTCTCGTTGGAGCCAAGGATCACTCTTAAAGAAAACTATCTTCATCAAGGAGAAGTCTCATATTATCTATATCATCATCAAAATCAAGGAGGCAGCGAGTTGAAGAAGCATCTTCAAAAAAAAGTATATTTATGTCTACATCTGAACCTATCAAAAATGTCTTTTTGCAAGGAAAGCAACAAGTTGGTTGGGGCTTCAAATTTTCTTGCATGGAAGAAAATGTCAGATATGAATCCAATAGAAAATGAGGTCATGGAACATGTTAAGGGCTCAATCACCAAACCTCCAAAAGAAGATGCTCAAGCACTTGCAAGATATATGAAAGGGGAAGTAAGAGCTCAAAGGGTTCTCATAGAATCCATCAAGGATCCCCTCATTCCATATGTATCTAAACTCAAAACCTCAAAAGAAATATATGACAAACAAGTAGAGTTGTTTTTTCGTAAGCATTGCAAGAGAAGTTATCTCATTAAGGCAAGAACTCTACAAGCTAAGGATATCAAAAGAAGAAGGAATATCCTCATACTTTATGAAGATATCTGAAATAAGGGACCAACTTAAAGATTTGGGAGAAATAATGCCTGACAAGGAGATGACTACTGTAGTACTAAATGCACTACTAGGGGAATGGGGTAACTTTACATCAAGCATGTATGGGAAAAAGGAAGCTACTCCATTCAAGGATCTATGGTCACTATGCAAGATTGAAGAAACCAGGCTTAAGGCAAAAACTGATGTAGGATCAAATGAGCAAAATCAAGCATATGCCACAATGACAAAAAGAAAAGGAAAATTTGGTTCTCAAAAAAAGAAGAAGAATATGGTTAAAGTTCAATGTTGTGGATGTCAAGAATATGGGCATTACAAGAGAGATTGTCCTAAGCTTAAGGAGGACAATAACAAAAGGGGAAGAGAAGAAGCCCATATCACCGAAGAAGTGGAGGAAGCTAAAAAGAAGAAATCCAAGAAAGAGGAAGTAAATAATCTCTACTATGATTGAGATAGTCTTCCTCACCTAGTTCTTTTCAAGATACGGGTAGCATGAGTCACTAAAGGGAATGATAGGATGCATCATGCAATCATAAAGGCATTGAAAGCAAGAGGTCGTGACATCAACATAGAGAAGCATGAAAGATAGCTGAAACAAAAGTCTATGGCAGTCACCTATAGAAGGATATAGCTCTTGGTAACCTCATTAGAAGCATAAGTGGTACTTATGAGAAGAAGAAAAAGTCATCTAGTACAAAGCTCATCATACATTAGTCAAAAGGAAACATTTGTTGGATGAGGATACTCAAGATCCTCTGTTGGAGTCTTCATTGAAAGATTCACCAATTAAAAGGAAGCAAGTGTTTCATCAAGAATTCCAACTTGTAGGAATTCATGGCATGATGGTATAAAGAAGTAAAGCAGGTCAAGGGATTGAAATTCCTTCAATCAAGGAAGTAGTTGAAGGAATTCTAGATGACCTAAAGGAAAATGAGGTATGTATGCTTGTATTTGATAAAATAAAGTCATGTCATATATATGGTTGCAAGTAACATGGATGAATGCTCTACCTCAAGAGCATGATCAAAAGACAGGATCTCTTCCTTTGGAAGGATGCAAGAAGGCATGGTTCACACATTGACTAGATGAAATCAACATAATATGTCCTCATATGAAATATGAGGTGGTTGACAAAATTGGAGGAACTTTGATTGGAAGTTCTTGAAAGGAAATGTGTGAAGAAAGAAAGGAAGAGATCATGAAATATGCAACTATGGAAAAGGCAATCAACATCCAAGGACTGAAATGTTTGACTATGAAAGATATGAAGACCCTGATGAAGTCTGAAAAAGAAAGAGACCCTTGACAGTATATATCTTTTGGAGATGTGTCAATATGTATGCAAGATGCTGATGCAAATAGGAAGATGTCATGATGAAAGACCATCACAAAGGTAATTTTTACTTAATGATCATCTCTTATTTTTGAACAATATCTAGATGGGCTTATGCAAGGTTTCTAAGGGAAGAGTTATGGAAGTCTTCTACAACTGATGCTCATGTGGCAGGATGAAAGGTCCTTAAGGAAACATGACATGAAGATGGCAGCAAGGCATGAAGGAAGGCCAGATATGGACTAATGAATCACTTTCCAATGAAAGGAATGATGACATGACTGACATGACTCATGGATGAAAGTGATGGATGGTCTATGCCCTATGAAGAAGTCCCACAAGATGTAGACTCTATGACAAAGAAGAAATTCATGACATCAAAGAAAGGAGTTCTACAAGTAGTTGTTTATTCCATGATCTCCACCAAGAGAGCTGCTGAAAGCAAGTCTTGGTCAAAAGGGAGATTGGTCAAGTCCCTGATCAAAAGGGAGCTTGGGTACATTCCTTTTATAGGAATGGGTACATTCCTTCAGTGGAATGGGTATGTCCTCCCTAAGTTGAGAGGGAGAGATAGACACATCATTCTTGTCTTCACTCTTTGGGTAAGCATTTAGCATCTAATACTCTTTGAGGATGTGGTAGGGCATCCAATATAAGAGTAGTCGTAGAGGACCGATATTCTTTAAGGACTGGGAATCCAAGATAAGAATAGTCCTAGTGGAACATACTCTGAGAGAACCCGAGTAGGGTATGTTCCAAGAGAGACAATGATGAGGGTGTCTATAAATCATTGGTCTCGCCAGCATTGTGCTCTGATCTTGTGGAGAGATAGAGTTGTTAGTCAAGGCCTTGCTATGTGACAATGCTGGAGGATATGATGCTAAACAGATGGGTTATCAATCCGACTCTTCTTATGAGAATTCTTCAGATTGAGAATGTCCAAGTACCTTGTATGGATTATGAATACCTCCCTAGTTAAGAGGGAGTGTTGAAATATGTAACTCGACCCGGTCTTCATAGTGACGTGTAATCATAATTTTATGTAATTGATGTAAAGAAGAAAAATAAAATTATTTTGTAATGCTTGAGTCATGGGTTTCATGATCAAGGAATTTTATTTTTATATATGAAGCTCCCATTGTGAGCTATTAGGTTTGGTCATCAAGTCATAAAGTCTAGTAAGTCAATGTCATGTATTGAAGGCCCATTTGGGCATGTTACATATTGTAAAAAGAGAATTTATTTGCGTCATAAACCCTCCAAGAACTTGTCACGAGAATTTGTTCAAGTCGGCCTTCCGAAGGAGCTAGAAACCATTATAAAGAGCATGTCGGCCTACTCCCTTACACAAGTCAGCCTATTTCAAGGAGCAAATCACTATATATAGAAGGAGCTTGGCCTCACATATGATATCATCATCAAGCATCTGAAATACAAGGAAGAAGTGCGGTGAAGGGAGAAGTAGAAGTATCGCATCCAGCAAAGGAAAGAGGAAAGGAAGCCGAAGTATTTTTGGGTTTGTTTAGGTTGAAAATACCTCCACACATGCGAAGAAAGAGGAGTGCCATCTACTGCAGAAGAATCTTAAGTTATCACTATTGTCTTGGAGACCGAATCAAGGAGAAATCAAGCTAGTTCTCAAGTCGAATTGTAGAAGGAAATCATACTATCCAAACGAAGGGAATCAAGGTGCAAAAGAAGGTGAAAATCCCTTACACGTGTTGCAACTAGGGTTTCTGAAGAGGTCGAGGGTTGCAGGTCTGAAACAAGAGGCCGAAATCTGAAGGGTAGCCAAGATCCAAAGGAAAGCAAGCAGTTTGACTAGCGTTGACTCAAGAAAGAAGAAGTTGATTATAGAAGCCTTGTGACTTGGTCTTGGAGTGGTTGGTAAGTCAAGGGTCTTGGTCTTGGAATTCATCACTTGAAGATTCTATAAGAAGAAGAATTTTTTTGGATTTCCTCTCAAGTTGGAGAGGTTTTGGCCCTGGCTGATCGCCTACATCTTGTGTCTCTTGTCTCATTATTGTTTATGGTTTGGTAATTGTTTGATGAAGAAGATCACTATAATAATCTAAGTAAAAGAAGAACCTAATCTAAAGAAGTAAAAAGTATTCACAAGCAGTTATCATCAAAGAGAAATCACCTAAATTACTATGCTCTAGATTTCTCAACAAGTCAGAAGCCTTGTAGGCTATGTGGAGGCTATGTATTATGGTATCCTAGGCCCATTATGGCTAGATATGGCCAGTGCCATTAGTGCTTTCTCTCAATGCCTTTCATCCTGTATAGGATTGGAGGACTTAGGGTGGATCTTCCATGGCTTATGGTTCAGAAAAATCATTGGTTTTATAGGAGTGATTGCACATTGTAAGGCTAGTCCAGCCCATGCCCCACACACAGCTATGTCATTCCCACATGGTTTTTTTCATTGAGTCAGTATTCATTCTTTGGCCATGGCATATTCATCTTGTCTCAACTCTTCAACATGACAATCTCACATTTTCCAACATTTCATGTCTCCCAAGGCACTTTGCAGATCCCAATGCATAAAGACTTAGGGGGTCAAATGTCAACATAGGTCATATTGCTTAGCATATTTTATATTTGCCATGCCATGTGAAATTTTTCAAAACTTTAAGTAACAAGGAAATGTCCTCAGTCAAAGGGGGGCATCCTCCTTTTATGGCACGTGTGGGCTTTCATGAGGCAAAAAGAGGTCAAATCTTGGTCAAATTATGGCATGCAAAGTATCAAAAGGCATCTATAATCTCTTTGCAAAACAACCGACATCCTAGAATTGGAAAATCAAGCAAGGCATTGGAGATCTACACTTGTGGCTATATTTCAAGGGGGCAGCCACATGTGTGAGGGCTAGGAGAGCCTTTTAAGTCAGTAAAAGTGAACATTAGACCAAGTCAAGGATGGAAAAGGACCATTTACTCAAGGTAAAAATCAAGTCATCATGAAAAAGGAAAATGCATCTTGTTTCTAGCAAAAGTATCTTATTTCTAGCTTATGAACCAAG
Source organism: Pinus tabuliformis (assembly GCA_031772625.1). Classification (NCBI taxonomy): domain Eukaryota; kingdom Viridiplantae; phylum Streptophyta; class Pinopsida; order Pinales; family Pinaceae; genus Pinus; species Pinus tabuliformis. The sequence goes on along the minus strand of CM062812.1, from coordinate 84,238,447 downwards.
TCGACTTCACCAAGAGGGACATTGTGCATCCAAAAGCAAGATGTCGAGGATTTTAAGGCAAGTAAAGCAAGTTGTTGGACCTCATCTAGCCATTAGAGGATTGCTTCAAATTAATTCAACCTGACTTCACTCAATTCAACCTCATTTCAAGTGAAATCAAGCCTCTATCAAGCAAGTCAATCCTCTCTTGAGCTAGCCGTTTGGTCTTTGTATGAAATTGACCCCCTTTTGTGGATCTTTTGTAAAAATCAATTTTTTCGTTGTAAGACAGTCTTTGGGTTGTGGATGACAAGTTAAATCATTTTTGGGGGGAGGTTTTCAAACTGATTGTTAGAAGCAAAATTATATAAGGTTAGTTCCCTCACCTCATTTGTTGTGTCATGAAAATGTGAGATCATTATGCCGTAATAAGAACTTCATTTGGTCCAAACAACTTGTCTTGTAGATGGCTATTCTATTCTTTCTCTCTTGGCTTTATTAGATAATGTGCATCTATAACAAAATTTACAGGTTATTCCAAGTTACACAAAGTTATTGGATTGATCCATTGAGGACTATTTAATCATGCGGGAGAAGAAGGATAGATCACTAGGCCTCACTTCATCCTTTTTGAGGTTGGGGTTTTCAAAGTCTCATTGTTGAACTAACCCTTATAGAGGGTTTCTCTCCTAAGGACAAGAGCTCTTTTAATCTGGGCTGAAGGCATTTCACAAAGAAATCACTCCTAGTTCGATTTGAACACTAATGAAAATCTGAAAAAAGAGTGGGGGCAACTAGTCCGAGACTCCAAACTCACTTCTTGTCCAAGAAACATAAGGCCAATTTAGAGGGGGTTGTGATCACAATCTAGCAGCAGAAGAGGTAGTTAGAAGTGCACAAGATAAGCATCACTGCACCTCCATTTATTTTTAAAAATTCATAATCTTTTTCAAAAGTTTTGTTTAGTAATTCAAAAAAAACTAAAAATCAGAAAACACAAAAAAACCAAAAATATTTCACTAGCTTGAGCCTATATTTATATTTTTCAGCTAGTTTTCTCAAATGGGTTTGCTCTTCAAGTTTATCTAATCAGCCCAGGGAATTAGTTGCTTGTGTTGTGCAAGAAAGGGTGATTATAAGCGGTTCAAATAATCGTACAAGGGTTTTGTAGATCTGTAATTTCAATTTACAGTAGCAAATTCACATGGCAAGTGAGGCCCTTTCATAGGGGTTTTTGAGCCTAAATGTATATTCCATCAACCCCTTTCATTTTTTCGCTTTAGGTTTTTGAACATTTTTGGAAGTAAAAAAATCAAGTTCAGGCTTGGTGGGAATAAAAATATGCAATAAGAAAAATATGGGTTTTGATCCTAGTGGGAATTTGACCTCCTTTTATTTGTAATATATTCCATATTTGAATATCTCAGCTATTACTCATTATTTTGAAGTGCTAGGTGGTTCATTTGGTTCGTATTTCAGTACCCTAACACTTCCACCTCGCTGCCATACTCTTCTTGATCATTTTAGGGATTGAAGGTGGCCCCAAAGTGGGTTATTTCTAGTTGGCTTCTGCATTTTCTGCAAATTTGCAGGACAAAGCAATGTTTTCATTTCCAGCCACATACCAAGGTATCTATCAAAGTATTTCATCTCAAGATTGGTAAAGGATCTTCACACTCAATCTTTGTGACATTTCAAGGTGTATTTATTCTTAGTTTCAATGTCTTTCTTTGCTGGTCTGCATTTCTCTGCAATAAGAAATCACTTTCAGATTAGCAAATTTCTTAAACTCACTCCTAGACTCCATCATCTAAGAGAAATTATAAAGCACTAGTCTATTAACCTTATGGTTGAGAATTTTGTGATTGTAGAGAAGACTCCCATGGCTTTGTAGGAGTTGACCTAAAGAGCAGGGACTCATGCCGAGGTCACAATGAGCAGTTGTCCTCTATGGTGCCTCCCTAGCATCTTGTTGGAACCCCACGAAGGACATTTTTAGGACTGTTATGACCCCAGGGAGGCATATATTGAAGTGATGTATATGTAACAAGGTTTGACCTAATAGTGAACCCACATTGATCCAGGTGGATATTGGTGGCCACCTGCCAGGTCCACCTGGACCCCCACCATTGTCTTTCTCAGCATTTTCAGTTTCCTTAATTGTAGCACAGTTTACTATTTTTAGCAGTTTTTCGGGTCCTGAACTTCCGGAGCCGTTTTGAGGCCCTAAACGACGTTTTTTTGGAATTCTGGGGCGACCGAGCCCTATGTTATGTTGCCTCCCAAAGTGGTAGTACTCGGATAGATCTTTCTAACGAGCTATCGTACGCGTCAAACGGAGATCGTATGCCAAAGTTACGACCCTGGGAAATTGATGTACCAATTTACCCAAACGGGGCCCACAATTTGGCGTTTCATCTTCTAGGGTTAGGTTTCGGTATGTGAAGGGTTTTCCATTGTTTCTCAACAATAAATAGGCCTTCGAGCCTCATTGTAATACAGTTCAGAACAGTTCAGAGGCATGTAGCCATCACATCTCTTCTCAGAGATAAGCTACCATCGCCCTAGCTAGTTTATTGCCATTTCTGTTTGTAAGCATATGTCAGTATTTTCCATTAATGAAATGAAGTATTATTTCCGCTGCATCTTTGTGTATATGGTTATCTCTGTAATTTGTTGCGTTCCTGCTTAAATCTGGATCAGTGGTATCAGAGCGGTCTGCTTTTTCTCTGTTTTTCTTTGCATGTCCCCAACAAGGTCGGGATATAAGGAGTTAGGGCTTGAACTGGTTGAACCTTTGCAAGACCAGCCTCGCAAATCCCGATGGCCTTCCATGGCGGACGAGAAGAAAGACGAGGGGGCAGGAGATCCCATCAAAATCTTGCTCGAAGAAGCGCTCGAGCGACAACGGAACGCGATGATGGACAGCTTTGCGCAGATCCTTCAGCGGCTACCCAGAAGCGGCGCATCGGCTTCCAGCAGCTCCTCTAGAAACGCCACACCCTTTAAGGTACAAGTTAATTTTGAAATCCCCATATTCGAGGGTCAGATAGACGCCGATGCCGTAGATAAATGGTTAAATCTGCTAGAGGGTTATTTTTCTGTTCATGAATTTTCGAGTCGGGAAAAGATTGTTTTTGCTCTTCTCAAAGCAGCCCCCCACGTCAAGGACTGGTGGGAAACCTACTGCGAGCAGAAGGATGAAAGTACTGGCTCACTATTTTCAGCCGCACCCACCTGGGATTCGTTCCGGGATGCCATCAAGGAGCAGTACTACCCTGTCGGAAGCTATGAGGATGAATACATAAAGTGGACCACGCTGCGGCAGGGAAGGGACCAAGATGTGCCGGAGTTCACCAATCTTTTCCATACCCTTCGCACAAAGTTGGGTATCAAGGATTCGGAGCAACATTTGATACTCAAATACCGTGGCTGCCTGCACAAGTACATCCAGGAAGAAATACAGTTCCTAAACATCCCCTCGCTCGGCGCAGCATACCGGTATGCCGTCAAAGTCGAGCAGAGGTTTAAACAAAAGAAGCGAGACTTTGGATCTGCGAATCCAAAGCAGGGGAAAGGTGCCCCTAAACCACAGAACAAAGGACAAAGCCAAGGCGGGACAGCCCAAGACAACCAGCTGAAGCTGCAAGCAAAGAGCAACGCCGCGAAGCCGAGAAAGGACACTGGAAAATGGTGCGAGTTCCATAAGAGCTCCACTCACAACACAAGTGAGTGTCGGGCCAAACAGTCACTAGTGGCTGAGCTAAAGGTTTCAGAATCAGATGCATGTTCCGACTCTGAGTCAGAACCCGATAAGGGGTATGAAAAAGGGAAGCAGATCATTGATGCGGATCCCAGCGCCACTGTTGCTACCGCAAAGATCCAGAAAAATGAACCCGAAGATCCAGAGGAGGAGGAGCGTCTCTTCCACTCCCAGATGTGGGTCAAGGGCTCCCCGATACAGTTCATTGTTGACAGCGGGAGTCAAAAGAACCTCATTTCGGCAGAGGTCGTGAAGCGGTTGGGCTTACCGACCACAGCACATCCACAACCATACACCATTGGGTGGCTTTACCAAGGGCGAGATCTTCACGTGAGCCAGCAGTGTCGCCTTCCATACAACATCAAGCCCTTCACGGATGAGGTATTGTGTGACATTGCTCCCCTTGAAGTTTGTGATGTATTACTAGGACAACCATACTTGTGGAAGCGACATGCTGTGTATGAATCAAGGCCCCGTGCTGTTATTATTACATTGGGAAATAAGTTGTTCAGGATACCAGAGGTACCACCACCTGCCGCCATCTCTTTGATTACTGCAAAACAATGCAGTAAGATCATTTCCAAAACCAGGAAATTTGTTTTCCTGATGATACGCCCTCAAGGGAAGAAGAAGACAGTGGCCGCGGCCTCCAAACGAGGTCCCTCTGCACGGCAGCTACAAATGGACAAGATTGTGGAGGAGTACAAAGACATCTTCACCTCCCCGGCAGGGGTTCCTCTGCACTGTCAAGTCAAGCACTCCATTGATCTGACCCCAGGGGCGCCGCTACCCAATGGACCAATTTATCGGCGCTCCGTTCTGGAGAACAATGAAATCAAGAGGCAGATTCAGGAGCTCCTACAGAAAGGTCACATCCGTCCGAGTTCTTCGCCCTGTGGGAGCCCGATAGTGTTGGTACAGAAGAAGGATGGGACGTGGAGACTCTGTATTGACTATCGGGCGCTGAACAAGATCACTGTCCGTAATAGGTACCCGATCCCGCGGATTGATGACCTCCTAGACCAACTAAAGGGGGCGAAATATTTCAGCAAGATCGATCTGAAGTCAGGATATCACCAGGTACCAATTGAACCCTCAGATGTGTGGAAGACTGCCTTCAAATCCAAGGAGGGCCTCTTCGAATGGTTGGTCATGCCTTTCGGATTGACGAATGCTCCTGCAACCTTTATGAGGCTAATGGATGACATCTTGCGGCCATTCACCAACTCCTTTGTAGTAGTATACTTGGATGACATTCTGATCTTCAGCCAGAGTTGGGAAGAGCACCTCCACCACATCCGACAGGTTCTCCAAACACTGCGGCAACACAAGCTATGTGCCAATTTGGAGAAATGCACTTTTGGCATGACCGAAGTCCAGTATCTGGGATACATCATTGATGAACAGGGGGTGCATGTCGATCCAGCCAAGGTCCAAGTCATTCGGGATTGGCCCTCTCCAACCACTCTAACAGAGCTCCGCAGCTTTCTAGGTCTTGCCAACTTCTACCGCAGGTTTGTGTTGGGATTTTCTCATATTTCTTGGCCCTTGAGTCAAGTCACCAAGGGCGGGGCGAAAGCAAAATTCTTTTGGTCTGAATCTCAACAGAAGGCATTCAGGGAGTTGAAGGATCGCCTCTGCACGGCACCAGTGCTCGCATTACCAGATTTACAACAACCATTTGAGGTCGAGACAGATGCCTCTGACTATGCTATTGGGGCAGTCCTTACTCAACATGGACATCCAGTGGCATATCACAGTGAAACACTTTCAGACACAGTCCGGAAGTACCCCACTTATGATAAAGAGATGTATTCCATTGTACAGGCCTGCCGACAATGGAAGCATTACATTTTGGGGAAGGAAACGGTCATCCACACAGACCACCGACCTCTGCAATTCATACAGACCCAAGGGAAATTGCAGAATGATCGCCATCAGAAGTGGTCTACATACCTGCAACAGTTTCACTTGAATATCAAGTATAAAAAGGGCAGCACCAATAATGTTGCAGATTGCCTCAGTCGACCACCGATCATGGCGCTAACCACCGTGCTCAACTCTTGCGGGCACGAGACTTCTGATTGGCCACTTCTCTACAAAAGCGACCCAGAATTCGGCCACACATACCAGACACTCTTGGAGGGTCGGCAGGTTGCAGATTTTCACCTCCAGGATGCCCTATTATGCCACCTCGGTCACCTTTGTGTTCCTTCAAGCGAGCGTGCCAAGATGATTTGGGAAGCACACTACAGTCGGGCTGCTGGGCATTTCGGGGTCGAGAAAACAGTGGCAGTACTGCAAAACTATTTCTATTGGCCGAATCTTCGACAGGATGTTGGGAAGTACATCCGATCATGTACTGCCTGTGCCATTGCCAAACCGACCATTAAGAAGCAAGGCCTCTATACCCCGTTGCCTACCCCTAGTCGACCTTGGGAATCCATCTCCATGGATTACATGTCAGGCCTTCCTTCCACTAAGCATGGAAATGACTGTGTCTTTGTGGTCGTCGACAGGTTCTCAAAGATGGCCATTATGATGGCCTGCAAGAAGAATATCACAGCAGAAGCCACTGCTAAACTCTTCTTTGAACGAGTGTGGGTGCACTTTGGGATCCCACAGTCTATCATCTCAGATCGGGACAGTCGGTTTCTCAGCACATTTTGGTCCAGTCTCTGGTCAATGCTGGACACCAAACTCACGAAGTCCACAGCCTTCCATCCTCAAACTGATGGCCAGACAGAGGTTGTCAACAGGATGATTGTGCACATTCTGCGCATGTATAACTCAAAGCATCCACGCACATGGGACGAGAGCCTCCCCTATGTTCAGCACAGCTACAACCGAGCTCTTCACAGCTCCACTGGCCATAGCCCTTTTCAGGTGGGTTTAGGATTCCAGCCACTATGCCCCATTGATGTGGCCATGCCACTTGCAGCTACTCACATGAATTCAGCTCATGTCCAGTCCGAAACAGATAAGGCCACCAGCTTCATTGAGCGCATCCAACATATTCGCCAGCAGGTCCATGACATTCTTGAGAAATCAAATGCCAAGTACAAGCAGCGACATGATCAACACCGGGTGCCACACAAGTTTCAGGTGGGCGACAAAGTCTGGTTGCATTTGCAAAAGGAACGCCTTACTGGAGCCTATCGGAAATTGAGACCACTTCGATATGGTCCTTACACCATTACTAAGGCTATGGGAGACAATGCATTTGAGCTCAGCATTCCCCCATTCCTTGGCCTGCACCCAGTGTTCAATGTGGACCGCCTTCGGCCATACTTTCCACCATTGCTAGACACATCTGACATTGCAGAACAGCTCAAACCCACAGAATTAAATCCAGATTGCATGGAACAAGCTGCAACTGATCGGATCATGGACACACAGATCAAGAACACTCGCCAACAGCATATCCAACTGTATCGAGTTGTCAAAGCAGGCCAACTCCTTCAGCAGGGCAAGTGGCTCACCAGGGAACAAGTTCAGCAGAGGTTTCCTCATCTCATGGAGGAGCTCAACGCAATGGGGACCATTGCTTCCTAAGGGGGGAGGAATGATCCAGGTGGATATTGGTGGCCACCTGCTAGGTCCACCTGGACCCCCACCATTGTCTTTCTCAGCATTTTCAGTTTCCTTAATTGTAGCACAGTTTACTATTTTTAGCAGTTTTTCGGGTCCTGAACTTCCGGAGCCGTTTTGAGGCCCTAAACGACGTTTTTTTGGAATTCTGGGGCGACCGAGCCCTATGTTATGTTGCCTCCCAAAGTGGTAGTACTCGGATAGATCTTTCTAACGAGCTATCGTACGCGTCAAACGGAGATCGTATGCCAAAGTTACGACCCCGGGAAATTGATGTACCAATTTACCCAAACGGGGCCCACAATTTGGCGTTTCATCTTCTAGGGTTAGGTTTCGGTATGTGAAGGGTTTTCCATTGTTTCTCAACAATAAATAGGCCTTCGAGCCTCATTGTAATACAGTTCAGAGGCATGTAGCCATCACATCTCTTCTCAGAGATAAGCTACCATCGCCCTAGCTAGTTTATTGCCATTTCTGTTTGTAAGCATATGTCAGTATTTTCCATTAATGAAATGAAGTATTATTTCCGCTGCATCTTTGTGTATATGGTTATCTCTGTAATTTGTTGCATTCCTGCTTAAATCTGGATCACACATGTGCAATGGATGAGAATATTATATAAACAAGTCAATGTAATCATTATTGTAAGCATGAATATATGAATTGGATATATGAATGCATTGGGTTATTTGGAGGTTTTCTACTCTCTGAGGAATTATTGTTGGGATTATTTGGAGGAGGTTGTACCAATTTATAAGGAGTTACTGTGTAACTAAATGAGGGGCATACAGCCCACTCATTTCACCAACATTGATCCCTTGCAGATATTTATTTATTGTCTGTCGCAGTCTTGTACAGACTCAGAGTGTTCATCCTTTAGAAAGGCTACTAGGCCTCTGTTCCTCTGTCCTGTACAAGTATATCTGTGCTTCTGATCGCTACAAGGCTTGTTCTTTGTCCAACCTCTACTCTGGATTGGTTGGCTGGCTCCTTCACTTACATAGCCTACACACAAGAAGCCAGATGACAATACAAGGGCAAAAAAACCTTAGTTCTCAATGTGCCAATCAACTTAGGCTTTTATAACGAGTTCTGGCCTCTGAAGGCTAGTAAGCCTCTGTTCCAGTTGGAAGTTTAAGTGTGAGTTTCTCTTCATGCTCCTCCTCTTGAGGGTTGGAAGGATGGCTCTTTATTTTAACCACACCAGAGTGTTACATGTTGCTAGCTGCTTGAAATTGGTAAAATGGATGGAGGAGACGATTTTGCTAAAAGGACACAATGTTAGAGTGACGTCTGCTCTTCTCTCGTATTACATAGGAGCTAGTAGCAGCTTTTCCTTCCCACACATGCTGCTTATCAGACTTTGGGCTTTTTGTTGAGACCAAATTGACCAATCAAATTCTTGTCAGGACCAGACTTATTTTCCTTCAAATCCTGTAAAAACTTGGAAGTTCCGCCTTTTATAGTCTCAAGACTGAGACAGAGAGCAGTACCCAATAGAGTAATTGTCTCGTTATCATTATATGGTTTTATGTGGGTCTCCAAGTAACCACCATATCCAAGTACACTAGGGTCAGTCACATTTAAAAACCGCAGTTTATCTAGAGCATCACTTGCATTACCAACAAGCTCCCGAAGGAAGACTTCCTTGTGGCTGAATGCTGAATAAGCTGTGGACTACGAAATCCAACAGCCTATTGAATGCCTGACATTCAAATTTCTCAGCTGGTGATTCTACTGTTTCCTCAACTTCGTGAGCACAAATCTCAAATGACACATGCACAAATAACTTCTCACTATGTTCTCTTAATTTCTCCAATGGCATATATACTTTGGTACATACAGAAGCAAAATTGAGGTTCTATCTAAAATTGGATTGAACTAGGGCATCCAAGTCGAACGCCCATCCAAATTCCAACGACATAATTATCAGATGACGGTCAAGTAATTAAAAGATGGTGGATCAATCCGTCAACAAACAGAAGCCCACCCAGCGTTTGGGTTATCAGTGAATTCGACTAGGTAAGGAAAAAGAAACATCAACGCATAGCTCGTATACCCTGCCAGAAATCCGTATGTAGGGCCGTTGTACGACGCCATAGGTGAGAGAAAGCGACTCAGACAATGGCCAAATTTATCCAGCCAGGGAAGGGATTCCTCCAGGCAATGAGATGATGGTCCAGCAAGTGAAAATTTCACCCAGCAAAGAGAAATCCGGCCAAAAGGGTGCTTACGGCCTGTGAGTAAGTGAGTGAAGACACGGCCAGCTTAAAAAAAAGTTACCTCTGGAGTGACGTGGTGACTTACAGGTAAGAGAAAAAACTCCAACAGCCATTGAAGACAGATTTAGCAACTCCGGAAACATTTGCCATAGCTCTGTTCTCAAAACCCTTGATCTCCCTAAGACAATAAGAAGACGGCCTGAGTTGTCTGGCGGTTACAGGTCCACGAACAATTAACAAGAATCCAATTCAACCACGAATTTTCCCATTCTACAGGATACATTGCTAGTAGCCTAGAATCCTTTAGCTCATCGAATGGCAGCCATCAATTTCCAATACGATCAGGTCACGCAGGCCAAAACTAAGTGCCTAATTAATTCAATTCAGCGTAATGGTGAATCAATCAGAGTCCAGACCATATGGATTTGTCAAAATGCACCAACATTAACATATAAACATATAGTGAGAAGTTCATCACACAACAATAACTAACAATCTCTTTTAGAAAACCACCTTCAAATGGGACTGTGACTGTACAATTTTCTTTTTGGCAATCCATCGTATAATGTTTTTACTGTCTCTATTTATTGTCTGGGGTATATCTATGTTAATCTCAGATTTATATAACGCTTAATCTAAATTCATCTTAATCTCGAATCTATATAGCACCAAAGGATTAAGATTCAAATATTTTTTTGAGAATCAAATTTTTTAGGGTTCAAATTTTTTTTGAATGATAGAAAATTTGTTGAATATCTAATTATTCTAATCATTTTAAATATGTTAAATATGTCTAAGAAATGATAGAAAATGTCAAATAATAAAAATCTAGTCAATTACAAATGATCTTCATTGTCATGATTCTTAAACTATTTTCTTCTATTGTTCACATTATAATTTGTCTCTCTTGCTCTCTAATATTAATAGTAATTTTCTTCAAAGTCAATCATTATGACTTATGGAGTGTTAAAGCCCAACTAAGTTTCAATGTTAGTTGTTTTCTATTACCTCGTTTGAATGCAAATGAATAACAATGTTGAATGATGGAAAATGGATTAAAAAGAATGTAGTCCATTACAAATAGTTAATGGTTTCATGAAGAAAACATTTTAGGTAAGTGAATGTTTGCTCTCTAATATTAATAATAATTTTTTTCAAAGTCAATCATTATGACTTATGGAGTGTTAAACCCCAACTAAATTTCAATGTTAGTTGTTTTCTATTACCTCGTTTGAATGCAAATGACTAATAATGTTGAATGATGGAAAATGGATTAATAAGAATGTAGTCCATTACAAATAGTTAATGGTTTCATGAAGAACACATTTTAGGTAAGTGAACATTTTATTTAAGACAAAAAATAAAGTATTCCATTTATGGTTGAATTACTATAACACCGAAATCAATGCACATCACCAATATTTTTTTGTGCTTGTTGTGAAATCAATGCACACTATTAATCTAATTACTTTGAAATTAATGTAGATCATCCATCTAATTACATGAAATAAAAAATCAACATCTACATTGAAATCAATGCATCTAGTGCAAGCAATCAAATAGGATTATAAACCAACAACTACGCTGAAATCAATGCATCTAATGCAAGCAATCAAATAATATTAGAAATATACAACTACACAGAAATCAATGCATCCAGTGCGATCAATCAAATAAGATTAGGAATCAACATCTGCACTGAAATCAATGCATCTATTTTAGTGAAAACCCAAAATATTCATTGCTTCTAAATGTAACTTCTTTTACCTTTGGTAAAAGTCTTACTTCTTCTACCTCTATAGTTAACAATGTTCAATATTATATAATATTATCTAATATTTGTATTTTTCTCTGTGTGTCTCTTTCTTCTTCCCTCTCTCCCCCCTCCCTCTCTACTTCTCTCTCTTCCGCTCCCCCTCTCCCTTATCTCTCTCTTCTCCCCCCCCCTCTCCCCTCTCTCTCTCTCGCTCTGCCTCTCCCTCCCTCTCTCTATCTCTCTCTCCCCCCTCCCTCTCTACTTCTCTCTCTTCCCCACCCTCGCTCCCCTATCCCTCTCTTTGTCTCCCTGCCTCTCTCTCCCTCTCTCTCTCTTTCTCTTCTTCTCTCTCTCTCCCTTTGTCATCTGTATCTATACCTCCCTTCATCTCGCCTTCTTTGTCTCTCTATTCCACTCCCCCAAACAAATGCTTTCTCTCTCTCTCTCTCTTTATCTCTCTATCTCACCTCCCAAGCATACACTCTCTCTCCATATCTATCTTTCTCTCCCTCCCTCTTCCTCTCCCTTTCTCTCCCACCTCCCTCTATCTCTCCCCCCCATCACACACACTCTCTCTCTCCACCCTCCAACTTTGCCACTATCTCTCGCTCCCTCTCTCCTTCTCTCTCTCCCCTCATCTCTCTCTTCCTTCCTCTATCTCCCTTTCCCACTCACCCTCTAGCTTTGTCACTATCTCACTCCTTCTCCCCTTCACCCTCTCCCCCTCTCTCGCCCCTCCATCTTTGTCTCCCTTTCTCTCTCTTCACTCCTTCTCTCCTCTCTCCCTCACTATCTCTCCATCTCTCCCTTATCACTCCCTCACTCTCTCTCTCTCTGCCTTTCTCTCTCTCTATGTATTTGTTCTTCTCTCCTTTCTCTCACCTTCCAACTCAGCCTCTCTTTACCTTCCTCTCTCCTTCTATCTCTTCCTTCCTTTATCTCCCTCTCTCTCCCACCTCCCACTCTCCCACCCATCATTCTCCTTGTCTCTCCACCCTCCATCTCTATGACTCTCTCCTTCTCTCTCTCCTCCCCTCTCTTTGTCTTTATCTTCTTCCCTCTCTCTCCCCCCTCCATCCATATGATCGAGAATTGTCACTTTGTGTATTCAATAATATATGTAAGGTCTAATATAACAATACTTATAATGGGGATACTTATTATTATAATATAGTGGAATAACAATAATCAATATTACTTATTATTATACGATTAATAATATATAAAGAAATAACATGTTAAAGAAACAATAATATGTTAACTTTACATTATTGATAGACCAATTTTTTTGATCAAATCTTTAGCTCTCTCTCTTACATTTTAAGTTTTATATTCTACATTTTATATTACATTATATTACATTTTACATTTTGCATTTTACATTCTACATTTTGCATTTTGCAATTTACATTATGCATTTTACATTTTACATGTCACATTTATATATGTTTTAATTTGAATATTAATTAAAACAAATGAAGCTAACATTTAATTTTATTTGTTTCCCAACATTAAAAAATGTTGACATACATACTTACTCACTTACATTACACCTACATATTTTCCCTATATTGGGTTGTAGAGCGCTTTCAGCACAAAAAAATCCTTTAACAATGGAAGTGAAGGAAGGATGACGCTTTATTCTTCTTTCCAAGTGTTCTCTCCTATTTTATTCGTTATCTGTTAATTAATCGATTTTTTTTATGACTTGATCTGATTCAGTTTTTACATTTACATTTACATTTATTTCCAATGTTGTTAACCTTTATAAAGTACCAAATTAATCTAACAAGTAATGAGTCTTATAACCATTTGTTAGTTCAAATTTATTTGGGATCACACCTCCCCCATTGAAAGGTTTTTCGTCTCCAAAAGCTTGAAACCAATCTAGATCAATGTGTGCTCTATTTGTTTATTTGGAATGTCACTATGACTTTGGCACTTTGTTATAACTTTGACTCTAGCTTTGGCTAGTGGCTTTGGCTACTGTCTATAGTCCTAGCTATGGCTCTAACTTTGGTTTTGGCTTGCATGTTCCCGTAAGGTATAAGCCTTGTCACTAACTCTCAGCATTGAGGAATCTCGAGATCTGAACCTAGACTCAACATTTATTGCCACATCCTTCTCGAACTTGGAAATAATTCATCTTGAGAGTAACCAACATAGATCCATCTTAACTCTGGATCTACCAAGCACCGAGAAGGATCAAATCTCTCAAAATGCAAATCTTTTTTCGAGTGCAAAACTTGAGAAATTTTTTGAACCTCAAGAGGTTTGATGCCTCTCAACATTATAGATTTAAATTTAAGACAAATCTATAATGATCATTTATAAATTTAACATCTCTATATATAAAATTATTCTTATTTTTAATTTTTTAAACTTTCATAATACATAACTACATTAATATGAGCATGGCATGTTTAACATCTATATATAATCTTATTTTTTATTTTATTGAAATCGTCATAATACATATAACTACATACATATGTTCATGGCAATATTTTTGACATGTTATATATATATATATATATATATATATTGAGCGATAAGTTTTTTTTATATTTATTAACTCTATTTAAATATAAAATTATGAAATATTATGTGTATATGGTAAGATGGATCTAGAATTTATAGTTACTATTACATTTTATATATATTTCATAAAAATATTCTTATTTTTAATTTGATTAAAACACTCATAATATATATAACTATATATTTTTACTTTACATGTTTTATAATAGTTAGTTATATATATATATATATATATATATATATATATATATATATAAAGTCTTTATATGGTTATTAACTAAATTTGAATATGAAATTTTGAAATATCGTGGTTACAAATATGAATCATCATTATGTACATTTTATTAATTTGGTATGTTATTATGAATATTATTCATTTTTAATCAAACACTTCAACACATCTCATTTAACTCTTCACTACAACATCTCCACCACATTAGGCAATAGAGTGTCTCTCGACACAATGAGTCAAGTTGAATGTTAGTCTATGTCAAGTATGACCCAAGCACTCTACCATCACGTAACAATTTCCAGGGAAATGTGGTCTACACTGTCCTACGAGGATCACGTGCTTCCCTTCATGGAAAACTCATGGAATTCTTCAAAATACCCCTAAGTTTATTGACCTCCATGCACTAATCTCCAACACATCTCCAAGAAGGGGTTTTTAGATGCAATATCAAAAACAAGAACTAGATTGTGGCTACCCTTGGCATCAAGTTGTTGTCCTTCTTATTGATGTCATCAATCTCCTGCGTTGTTATGGCTCCTTAACTAGCTTATGCTCCTTGGACTAAAGATGTAGGAAACTCGTTGTCTTCTTCAATTCTCACTTTTCATGCCCTTCTCCTCATTGTGTGGTTTCTAGGGTGAAGCTTTAGATAAATTCGTCATAACTTTACTTCTCAATGGCCACTCAAACTACAGTGGTAGTATTCATGGTGTTGGTTGAGGTAGTGGTGATAGATGGTGGCCCTACTTCTCGATGCTCTTGGACAATTGCTTGGAGCTTTGCCAAAGCCTCTTCCTTCTCTACCAACTCATGTTGCAACTGAGTCATCATCTAAGGGAGCCCATATTTTTGTCAACTATCCAATTGAGTGACATTTTCACCAAGACGTACAAAACGCAGTTTGTACTTGTCCCAATCTACCATGATGGTAATGAGGAAGCCTTGGCATTTATCAAACTTCTTCTTTAGCAATGGTGGCGGTTTGGCAGAGTTCTCAATGTTCTTCTTCGACTCTACCATCCTCTTGTTGAAAATCTAGACCTTATCTTTCAAACATTCATTCTCCTCTTGAAGTTCAACATGGTTGGCCATTAAGTATTCCATGTTTATTTTACCCATGCTAAGGTCTCAATGCTCTCTTCAAAGTTCTAATAATTGAGTCATGGTCAAGAATGTAACTACTCTAAGACCTTATGATCTATAAATTAAATCTCAATTAGAGTAGGTTCATAGTTTTCTCCCAAAAACCTATGAACAAGTTCTCTAAATTCACATTCACCAAGAACCTTTTTCTTTCTTAGAGTAGAAAACACAAGATCACCATATCCTACTATATAATTAGATCATTCAATATCGTTTACGACAATCCAATCCACACATAGTCAAATAAGGAATTTAAAAATTGACTTCTAATTGAATGTCTAGCATTTAGTGATGCAACCCCAAGGATAAATATGCAACCCACATAATGTGTTGTATGACTTATGTGTTAAGAGGAAATGACCCCGGGAGGAAGATATTTGCTCTAGCAATAATGTTAAAATGCATTGAGGAAGGAATTCACTCCAGAATGTTGTGATTTCATTTGGGCACAAAAAATTTTAAAATTAACTTCTAATTGAATGTCTAGCATTTAATAATGCAACACCAAAGATAAATATACACCCCAGATCATGCTTATGTCTTAAGAGGAAATGACCGAGAGAGGAAGGGATTTGCTCTAGGAATGAAGTTAAAATGCATTGAGGAAGGAATTCACTGGAGGATGTTGTGAATTCATTTGGGCACAAAAAAAAAATGCCCATGAGAATGTAAAGTCATCTAGGCACGAAATAAAACCTCTAAAGGAATACAAAGTCACGCACATAGTAAAAAAACCTAGAACAATGTAAATTTTCCTTAAATTTAAGATGCAGATTTTTCAAAGTATCCAGAATAGTCAACTTTTGTGGGTCAACATTTAGGATCTATGGCGAGATTCATCATAAGGACAATAAGTCGATGGTAAGGAGTAAGGATCCCATCCATAAATACTAAATATGCCAAAAAAGACAATAGTAGATATGTTTGACTTAAACAAAATATTTTATAAATAACACCTAAAAGCACAAAAAAATCTAAACGGAATTAATAATAATATATGATAAAGAATAATAATAAATAAATAAAAAGAATTAAGCGATATAATGTAAAAATGTTTAAGAAGGTTATAAATATAATAAACGTTAAAAAGAGTTTTTCTAAAAACTAGTTATGGAATAACAAAGGTCGTAGGGTATTTTAGTTTTATTATTTAAGTTAGAAATTTTGCTAAAAAAAATTTATAAATTATATTGGTAAATGTTAAATTAATAATGGTTATAGGTAAATTGAATTTTATAGTTTTATTTTGGCAGGAATTAATAAATTGAAACGTAAAGTAATTTAATCACTTGTTTATATATAAGAATTTGCATAAATTTTGGTGGGTAGTAATCATTAGTAAGTCTACACTTTGTAGTTTTAGTTTGGTGTTGTTTTTTCCAGGCGTCAAATTTGTGTGAACGGTCAAAAGTGGTCTGAATCTGGCTATTTTTTTCCAAAAACTTGACAAAGTTTGTGTGAATGGTCAAAAGTCGTCTGACTATTTTTTTCCAAAAACTATGACAATAGGATTGCTTGAATCTCGGAATCTGGCTATTTTTTTTCCAAAAACTCTCATAATAGGATTGCTTGAATCTCGGAATCTAGCTAGTTTTTCCCAAAAACTCTGACAATAGGATTGCTTGAATCATGTTTTTAATGGTGGAAATGGATGTACAGGGGACACCCAAAATCTTTAAGCCTGATAGTTGTAACCAGAATTTAAATTTCTGTGGGATTCAACAAGAAGTAATTGATGGTAAATATGTTATTGGAGTAGTCTAACTTATAGACGAAATGACATTTGGCATTTTCATCGGAATGAGCGATACAATCTCAAATAAGATTATGATTTTTTGTTGTTTAAAATACATTTTTGAATGCAGAAATAGATTAGCACGTGAAAATCCCTGTCCGATTTTGAATAATCCTGAGTATGAACTATTTTCAAAGATTTTATTTTTAGATAGTCTTCCTGCAAAGCTTAAGAATAGAGATTCACTACACAAATATCTAAAAATCATATATAAATATTGCAACCATATCTATAAATATCAACATAAAATATATGAAGTAATTATCCACATGACATGTTATCAGATTTGAAAATTCTTCAAAAATCAAAATATATATAAATTATAAAAATATTTTCTATTAATATATATATAGATAATTTAAATTAATTTATCTAAAATTTTCAAAATACTTATTAAAGTTTCGTATCCTTAAAATAGTAAGGTATCCATTAGGCTTAATTACTTAGCACGATCTTTTATTAATAAATTTCTATTAACATCAATTAAATATGCGAAAATTGTAAAAAGTTTAATTAACTCCATCAATCTTTTTTATCATATATTTTAAAAGATTGAATTAACTCAAGCAATCTTTTTTATAATATATTTTAAAAACATTTCATAACTCTCTATCTTTATTACCTATTTCAAAAAGGTAGAGTCGTTAATTTTTCTTTTTTAAGGATTAGTATAATCTATAAAAGAAACTTAGATCATCCTTCATATTATGTATCATAAATTATGTTAATAACCAACACAGTTTCAAAGTATGTTATAAAAAAGATCGATTAGGGTAACATATTTAATTAATTAATATAAATTTCTTAATAAAAAGTGGTGTCCAAATGATTAAGGTTGAGGGATACCGTATTATCAAAAGTTTAATAAGTATTTCGGAAATTTTAAATGAAGTAACTTAAATTAGTTTAAAATATTATTAAATTTTGTTTAAAAAATTCAAGATTAAGTACCATCATTAAATTATATTTTAATGCCATTAAAATTTTATTACAAATAAATTCTCCTAATTTTAAGATATAGTATTGCTCTTATTATTATTATATATATATAGTTATTTTGGGTTTTTTTTGGTGCACATTGTCCCTAGACCTCTACAAAAGTTGAAGTGTGAATCCACTCATTCCTCATGTCTGCTCCATGCTCTTTTATCCTTACATGAAACGAGTGTTCATTTTCTCCAATTCCTATATGAGCAAACAATCTTGTAGATACCTTGATGGTGGGGATGGGTCATGGTGTTTTTTTTATAAAGCTTACTTTTGGTCTAATAGTTACTGATGGCTTGAATGAGGTTGTAATTTCCTTTCTCTATGGGACCTTTGCAATCTTATCAATTATCCCTTCGATGTAAAGGACGTGTGCTTTCCTATTTACATTCTATCATGAAGAAATTAGACATGAAAGACAAGCTATATGCCAATGTCCTCGTTACCAAAGAAGGTGTTAGAATAATGCATCAAAGAATCATTATTCGATAAGATATTATCAAAGGCCAATAACGACAACAAAATGGATAAGTTGCAATAGTAGCTCAAGTATCAAAAGAAAGAAAATAATGTAGCAACCAATGATCAAGGAGTAAGATAGAAAAGAATAGAATGTTTATGGATAAATCATCATCGATTGTAGTAAAAGAGAGAATATAAGAAAGTCCTATTCCTTGTTTTCATCACATGTAAAACAATTCGATGTAAAGCTTCGGGGCAATTTTTTTTGAAAGAGATACTATGTTATGATCCCATGACAACATTTATGGGATTGAATGTACATGTAATAGGGCTTAGCCTCATAAGGAGTTACATGTGTAATGGGTGAGAAATGTATACAAAGAGAGTCTTTATTATAGATAGTAACATGATATTTGGATACATGGATGTATTGGGGTTACTTGGAGGAGGCTTTTGCTAATTTATAAGCTGTCATATAACTTACCTCTTTTATCTTTCTAGGAGTTTTGCTCCATATTCAAATTCACTGTATATTGGATATATTCTAGTTTATAATGATATTTTAAAAATTTAAAATGTAACAAAGACATTTGTTAGGATCACGAACCACCGAGGGAAGTGGTGGCATCTAAAGACAGTTGGTACAGTCTCATAGTCACCGAGAGAAGTGGTGGTGTCTAAAGACATAGTTGTTGGGGTCCTAGTGGTTCTAGTGGTCACTAGGACAAATTTATTTGGAGTCTTTCCGCCTTTAAATAGGTTATATTTCACATGAATACCATGGGTCAATACCATGGATTGTTTAAACCTAGAGCTCGAAAATTGCCTTGAGTCTTTGGGAGTTGTGCTCACCTGGAGTCTTTTCACCTTTAAATAGGGCTATATTTCACATGAATATCATGGGTCAATACCATGAATTGTCATAAACCTAGAGCTCGAAAATTATCACTAACTTGACTGAGTCTTTGGGAGTAGTGCTCCATATTCAAATTCAATGTATATTTGATATATTCTAGTTTATAATAATATTCTAAAGATTTAAAACATAACAAAGACCTTTGTTAAGATCACAAAGCACCAACAGAAGTAGTGGTGTTTAAAGACACAATGGTTGCAGTGCCACTGGTCATCAAGTCAAATTAACCTGGAGCTTTTATGTCTTTAAATAGGCTATATTCCACATGAATACTATGGGTCAATACCATGGATTGTCATAAACCTAGAGCTAGAAAATCGTCAGTGACTTCATTGAGTCTTTGGGAGTTGTGCTTCATATTCAAATTCAGTGTTGCGGTCCCACTGGTCACCAAGACAAATTAATCTGGAGGTGTTCTGCCTTTAAATAGGTTATATTCCACATGAATACCATAGGTCAATACCATGGATTTTCATAAACCTAGAACTCAAAAACCACCAGTAACTTGACCGATTCATTAGGAGTTGTGCTCCATATTCATATTTATAATGATATTCTAAAAATTTAAAACATAAAAAAGATATTTGTTGGGGTCTGGAAGCACCAAGAGATGTGGTGGTGTCTAAAGACATAATTGTTGGGGTCCCACTCAGTGTTTTAAAAACGACCGAGCTGACTCCGACTCGACCAAGCCAAACCGAGCCAATGTTTGGCCGGGTCGGCTCGATGGCTGAAACGAAAGGGTTGGCCGGGTTGTTACCCATCCAGCAGAGCTAGTCACCGACTCGATTGGCTCGGTAACAACTCGGCCGACTCCATAACAACCCGGCCGACTCCGTAACAACCCGGCTGGCTCGGCTCTTTGAAAAAGATCCTGAAGCACATTTGTCAAAAGTTGTTCCGCCTCCTACATATCAATGGTTGGATTGTTGTTTATTGCATATTTATAGCCTAAAGTAATCTATCATTGTGAAAAAGTTTTGAAAATTACAAAGCCGAAGTATGGTTATCCTAGTGGCATGAATTAGAAAACTGAAACATTGCATTGAGCCATATAATGTTTTTAAAAGGTAAATGTTCTGGCAATGGACTAATAGATACATATTTATCTCTGATTGTTCTGGAGCTTGACCAAAATTAAATCAAGGGTTTTGAGTCTTCATTAGGGGCAGATTTCTTGAAATCATCTCCAGCGGTCTAGTTAGAACCATGACACAGGTTGTCCTGTAGCAAAGGCACAAATTTGAAGACATATGTTGATCAATTCATTGGCTTATCATTTGGAAAACTATAATTGGTGGTAGAGAATTGGTATTATTGTTGTTGTAGTCTAGTGATCGTCCTTGGGCTGAGGCAGAAAAGAATCCTGGCATTGGTGGCTAAGTATGAACTTTGTATTGGACAGTGCACTGGGTGTCTAATGGATATATTCATGAGCCTACTTTGATCATATGTTGTCTTCTCTCTATATTCTAAAGCTTTGTACCAAGTCACTGAAATCAAACCGGCCGAGTCGATACCGAGTCGGAGTCGGAGCTGACCCTCGGTTGTTTCCAAACCGGAGTCGGAGTTTTAAAACATTGGTCCCACTAGAGTCTTTCTGCCTTTAAATAGACTATATTCAACATAAACAACATGAATCAATACCATAAGTTCTCATAAACTTACAGCGTGAAAACTGCAAATTTACTCAAACCACCTTAACAACATTATGCGAAACAACCCCAATTAATCACTAAAACATTGGGTATATATGCTACCCCTGAGTCCAACTTGTATGCTGTCGGTGGATGGTAAAACAAACAGAATTTGATTATAGATGACAAACAATCTCACAGCTTTCAAATATAAATGCCGTGAAGGAAAGAAAGAAACCCTGCAAAATTTTTTGCCTAGTTTTGTCTAGTTTTAGGGAAACTCTTAAAGCTCTGGCCTCAGCGAGTAAATCTCTGAGTCGAGTTTTTCAGAGGCCAGAGCCAATCTCTGAGTCGAGTTTTTCAACATTATGATAAATTATACCGAATCATGTCATCTCTACTGACTATTCCATGAATAAGTTTTACCATTCCAACATTGACATAAATTATAATTACTCAATAATGTTCTTGGTTCTTGGCCAGGTCTCCTCTTCTATTCATCAATTTTTAATATCCCGGTAATAATCTGAATTCTAAAACCAATTTAATCAAGTTTTGGAACAGGGTTCTAGTTTCATTCCGTAGACAATGCCAGTATACTGGATACAAACAGAAAACAATTAATTCACCACTAAAGTCCCAATTATGAAAAGAGGAATTCCATCTTACCACTCGTCGAATTATGGGCTCTAAAATCTTCTGCAACTTCTGCGTCTTCGTAGCATCAGCTATTATACTACAACAACAAAACCCAAAGCCCAATATCAAAATGCAATTCAAATTCATTTCTCAGACAAGCTCTTAGGACTTAGTGTACTACTGAGAGATGGATTGAAAGCAAAGAAGCTAAAGGGAAAGGAAAATCAAAATATTCTCCCGTTTACCTGGATAAAGTAGGGAGTAATCTTGGGCGTTTCTCTTCCAGAGAAGCAGCATGACAGTCCATACTCTCTGAATCTCGCTTTTTGGCCATTGTTTCAGTCCTGAAAAAACTTAACTTTGAGTTGAACCCGCATACAAATAATTCAAAATGTTGGAGGACACTTTGAATTCGGATGAAGATATGGATTCTCGGGCTGTTTCAGGTGTTGATTTTGAACTGGATGCTTATGAGCCAACCAAATTAGGGACCAATTTGGCAGCTGCCACTTTGATCATCACAGTTCATTCGCTTACTGGTGGACGATTCAAAATATTTGAAAAAATACAAGTACTTGCAAAAAGGCCTAGTAAACCACAAAGCCAAGGAAGAAATCCTAGCGACCAAAAAACTCGCGGGGGCACTAATGGAGACCGATTCTGGATTATAAGAGCAGACTGTTGCCTGTAGCACTGTTGGAGACAAGGACACAGACATGTCCCTGGAAACTTCAACAGCAGGTTGTAAATTCAGAGAAAGAGGTCTCGATACTGTGAAGAACTTTCCTTTGCCAAAAGAGATTACCATGAATGCAGCGGTCTTATGAATACGCGTGGGATTGGCATAAGGAAATTTCGGTCCTGATTCATGCAAGGGCCCACTGTCAATAGTTACAGGTAGTAGTTTAAACACTTTGACTGGGATCAGGAGATTTCAGTCATGGGGGACTAATCCCACATTCATTAGGATTATAGATTGGAAAACATCCTCTCTCTCTCCTGCAAGTTCAGACCCATGTCTACATCCAAATCTACTTCGATCTGCATTGCGACATATGCGAGATTCGAGTGCAACTGTTACTATGATTAACTTGATAACGCGTTTGGTAATTCCATGTTTCCTAGTGTAGTTTGTTTTTTAATTCAAACTTCTATGCCTGATGTGGCTAGGGATTTGGGACAACCATAAGACCAAGTCCACCTATCAAGGGTAGAGCTTGCAACGACCAGAAAGGCAGGGTGTTGAAACTACCACAAGGGTCATGTCAAGAATGGTACTGCAGTGTCTAGCATAGCAGTTTGGGTTATTAATCAATTACCTCACCACTTCATAGCATAGTTGTTTGGGTTCTTAATCAATTACCTCACCATTTCACTTGAAAGAGTGCACAGTGAAGTGATGGGTCCTTAACCAATTAAGCTACTACATTTTTAATGAGTCTAGTGATGGGTTCTTAACCAATTAAGCTATTACATTATTTGAGAGAGTATAGTGATGAAATAGAGTGTGGGAAGATATTTATGAGTATATGTGTAAGAACTTGTAATAGATAAAGTATTGTTTTTGAAATAGTAGTATGGAAGAAACTTAAAGTTATACTAAGAGTATAATTAAAAATTATCAATTTCTTGAAAATACGATGGAGTTTGGATTTTGCTATACTAAACCCTAGTTTTAAGTTACAAGTAGTTTTATATCAAGTCAACATTGATAATTAAGTCCAAGTAAAGAACTTAGTTGTTTTGACTTGAAGCTTTTGAAAGACAACATTGAAAACAAATAAGGTTTTCTTTCCATGGTTTCTTATTATGGGAGGTATGCACATGAATACAAAAAATAACATATTTAGGACTACAAATCTTGCAATGCCGCTAATGCAAGTGCTTTGAGACCCTCAAACATTTATTACAATTTTATCCCTAGTCAACACTGTGCGACCTAGATTGAGTCTTTGAGTTAGCAATACATATCCATCTCCATTCCATGGAATGTGCCTATATTAGGTGAGTGTCTCCTCTATACTTTAGAGCTTAAATCTACCTACATGTTTGTTCATATTGAAGTGTTTTATCTTCCATGGAAGACACACAATGAAGTATTGTTCAATGGTAAAGAGTCGTCATGAACTTTCTCATAGTATGAAAATGCATTATTGTTATGAATCATGTGCCTTACAAATGATAAGTAACCAATCATTACAATCCACTTCGAGGGGAAAACATCCTTTTACAATGAATACAACATATAAGATAAGATTTGATCAGCCTAAGATTATATCTCCTTAGTATGTGTTAGCTCTACTACAATCTTTTAACAGTTGAGAGTCAATGATAGGTTGGGCAGTGCTGATTTTGGTTGCAAAAAGGGCTGGTTGCAGTTTTCCCTATTTTCTCCTTCATTTTCCCTTTATCCTTATAACTCCCGCCACCTTGTTTTCCTGCATTTCCTCTTTCCCCTTGAATCCTCCTCATCCTCTTAAAACCCCTTTATCCCGTTTTGGTTTCAAAACCCCGCATAAACCTTTGAAACGGCTGTGGAGTGCTTTTGTGTTATAATTCTATGTTAATCCCTTTAAACCCTTTCTTCGTGTGTTATTTGTTTAAACTTTATAAGCCCCCCATAACCTTATAAACCCCGGCACTACAGGCCAAACCCTTTTAAACCCACGCATATAATAAAAATTATTACACGTTGTCGCCGTATCTGTCACATCACCTGAAACATATGTATTAACCATCGACCGTTCGATTCCTCGCTTGATGATCCAACGATTTTCGCAAACCCCGCTCTGCCAACCTGCTCGTTCGTTAGCTCGCGGGAAAAGTGGTTTCCCCGCCATCACATCTGCCACGTGCCTTAATCTTATTGCATCGCGCTGCTTTGTACATATACCACCTTTGCCCGAAGAGTGGTGCAGGGAAATCGTTTACCGCCATCCAGTACGGTCCCCGCCCGCTAACTCTCTCGCATCTCCGTCGCCCGTCAACCGTTGGATCGGCCCAACCATGATTCGACGGTCCACGTTCTTTTCATACATATGTTTCCCGATAACCTCCATATGCCGATTTCCGCCGTCCGATTTGTTAGATCCATGTCTAATATTTAACTGCGCTCCTGTTTGTTCCCGAAGCTGCTTGCCAAGTGATCTTGGCTGTCCATCTGAGCTTTTCAACGGTCAATATTCATTTGCAAGTTATCGTCCATTTTCGGGCATTTTTCATGATTTGAGCCTGTTTTGTGTGCGCGAAGAAGGAAGAGAACGACCCAGCGACTTGTGCATTCAAACCCTCAACTACCTGCATTCAAGAACAGCACGGTCAAGGACGAGAAAGTACTGCCTCGAACAATGAAATTCATTCACCTGTTTAAGGAGTACACCAAAGTACTAGAGCATGTCAAATTTGTTAATTAAAACAGTCAGAATGTATCAGAGGCCTATAATAGTTTGTAAATGTGGTTGGTGATTCATTAAGACACCTCCACGCATAGCCTAGCAGAGTAATTTTGTAAACAGATTCTATATATATCCAAAAAAACGATGTAATCAGATTGATGAGTGCTAGATGAGTGTTATTCTGTTGCAAGCTTCAACTTCTGGAGACTATAACTACTTTGTAACATGCAGCTTCTAGTCTGCATTTCCAGCTAATACAAGCTTCTTTTACTGTTGATTGCTCACTTTCCATTGCTTCTTCTTTGTTCCAGGCTGTGCCTGTTCTGCATTATTTCATGTGTTGTTAATATTTAGCATTAGAGGGGCTGTCATCCCACCTCTGTGTTAGGATTTAGCATGTATCATTGAATTTGCTTGCAGGTTTCTGTTGTTTTAATGCTAGAGAGTTGTCATCCTGTCTGTGTATTAGAAAACAGATTTACAGACCTTTTAACTGGTTGCAGCTAGCCATCATAGGGTCCTGTGCATCTGCTGGTGTGATCAGTGTTCTCCATCATCACATTTTCTCTAAAACTGTGAGTAATTGGTGGTTAAAAGCCTTGTAGTCTGGGGGTGTTCACCCATGTCTGGGGTCAATCATAGTAGAAGTG
This sequence comes from Pinus tabuliformis, assembly GCA_031772625.1. NCBI lineage: Eukaryota > Viridiplantae > Streptophyta > Pinopsida > Pinales > Pinaceae > Pinus > Pinus tabuliformis. The sequence goes on along the minus strand of CM062812.1, from coordinate 84,212,739 downwards.
GTTATCTGGCTTGAATATGCAGCATTTGTTTCATTCATCCACCATTTATCCAACATTTTTGTTGAGTTTGTAATGTTCCTGAGCATCGTTGATATACAACCTAGGTGAGTTTCTTGGGGTGATAACATTAATTGGCGTCGTTGTCGGGGAGAGGAGAATTGAAGCTCAGCTTCCCTGGGAGAACGACACAACTTCAAGCTTTGATGATAGACAAGGTTTGAACACATATTTTGGTTGTAATCATCTATCTGGCGACTCCACTGGTGGAAGACCATCCTTTGGTGACTCCACATTGAAGTTCTGGCTCAGTTTGTGAGACACACTCGAAAAAATCCTCAGAAATCATCAGCTGAACCAGTGCTTGAACCTGAGAGGACTGTTAAAACGAAGAAAGCTTCACAGAAAGGGGCATCAGGATCAGGTAAGCCTAAGAAATCTAATTCATCTCTGAAAGATAAAGCTAATGCTAAAGATTTACAGTTTGAAGATTTAGAAATCAGCACTGTTAATAAAGAAAAACCTTCAGAGATTAGTTCAGCCCCTTGTGCAGTTAGTTCCCCTCTGAATCTCAATCCAAAGAAAGCATCCCATTCAGTCCAAAACATCACTTTATCTCTACCATCCATCACATTTCTTCCTACTGGTCCATCTGTTAGTATTCATCCACATATTCCAATCATGGCAGGACAGCAAGCACCTACGAGAATAGAAAGAATTGTAGCTGCCAGATATGGACCTCTCTTTTTGCCTGTGTTTTTAAATCCTATGCCTATGGGAGAATATAAAAAATATATGCCTAAATTCACTGGTATAGAGGGAGTAACAACATAAGAACACCTTGAAGCTTTTTACAGTTATGCTGATAATTTAGACAAGTGAAAATGATGTGTGGATGAGAGTTTTTGTCTAGAGCCTTGATGGTGAGGCTAGGAAGTGGTTCAGAGAATTACCCCAGAGATCAATAACTGATATTGAAGCATTAGATGATGCGTTTTTGAAGCAATGGGGAGATAAAAAGGACTTGCTGTATTACCATACTGAGTTTGGTAATCTGAAGAGGGAAAATGGTGAATCAATACCTGATTTTAATAAAAGATTCAATAGAATGTATAGTAAGATTCCAGTTGAGGTGAAGCCTACTCCTACCTCTGCCAAACTCACTTACACTAATGCTTTTGACTCTGATTTCTGCCTGTTATTGAGAGAAAGAAGATGTGCTACGCTGGCAGACATGCATGATGCAGCCCTAGAAGTAGAATCTAATATCATGGCTGCAGAGAAGTTAAAAAGTCAAGCTGATAGGAGAAGATAGAGAAATCAGGCTTCTACTTCTTCTGCATCATCTTCAAAGCCTAAATTAGATAAAATGACCAAGATGATAGAGTCATTGGCTGCTGAAATTTCTAAGCTAAAGGTTGAACAAAACTCTGGAAAAATAAGGCAACAGAACACATTTGCTCCAAGAAACCCCATTCCATTCAGAAGAGCAAATGAGCAGTTACAAATAATGCAGAGGGGTGAAGAAACAAAAGAAGATCAGAAAGTTAAAGCTCCTTTCCAAAATGTAGTCATGGAGGAGGAACAATTTGAAGAAGATGAGGATGAAATTCACTGCATGGAAGATAAAGGCAGCGCTGCATTTTTTACCTTGGCTGCTTATGAAGAAGCTTTGCTGCAGGAGCAAAACAGTCAAGAATGGGACAGAGGAGCTGTTCTACAATCTGGTGAGTAGCAGCAGAGATATAACCTGAGATCCAGTGCAAAAAATGGCAGAGAGAAGGTTGCCCAAGGAACTGCTGTCCAAACAGAACCACAGAATATCAAACAAAGAAGACCAGTAGCTGATCCAGTCATCCTCAAAGCTCCAGTTCAAGAGGTAAAAAGTTCTGATAAGCCATCTTCCTCTTTCAGCTTAGAATCTGAAGTTCAGAAGTTGAAAATATCTGTGCCTCTGGTTGAGTTGGTAAATAGTGAAGTGTTTAGAAATCCTATCCTTGAAGCCCTTGAGCTAGAAATCAAACAAACCTCCACTGACTCTGTCAATTTTCAAGATGACAAGCCTGCCATTGTGCTCAGCCCAATGGTTGAACCTCCTGATAATAATTCTCCATCCTTCTATGTCTCATTGACCATTCATGACAAAATCCTCCACAATTTCCTACTAGACACGGGGGCCAGCCACAATCTAATGCCTAAAGCTGTCATGGAAGAGTTGGGCCTTGATATCACTAGACCCTATCATGACTTATTTTCTTTTGATTCAAGGAAGGTGAAATGTTTGGGATTGATTAAAGATCTGGCCATTACCCTAACTCACCTGCCCATGAAGAGTATGATGATGGATATTGTGGTAGCAGATGTCCCTCCTAAGTTTGGCACGCTATTGTCCAGAGGGTGGATTAAGAGACTAGGTGGGACACTTCAGAATGATCTATCTTATGCCACCGTCCCAGTCTTTGGAGGAGAAAGTAGGAGGTTATATAGAGAAGCACAGTTGGCATATATCATCAATGATGAGAAGAATCCTACAAATCATCCCATTTATGCAGTGGACACTGATTTTGGAGCATGTATTCTCCAAATAGAAGAATCTCAGAAGGCCGCAATAAAGATCAGGAAACTAGCAGTTCAGGCCGAGAAAGAGCAAGGAAGTCAGGTTTGGGAGATGTTCTTTGATGGAGCATGTTCCAGGGAGACTGCAGGAGCAGGGGTGGTGCTGGTATCTCCTCAACAAGAAAGTATTCAACTGTCTTTTAAGCTGGTTTTTCAAGTGACAAACAATATAGCAGAATATGAAGCACTGCTGTTGGGCCTTACTGCAGTAAAAGACAGAGGAATCAAGAATATAAAGGTATTTGGAGACGTTGATATGATTATTCAATAGATGAATAAAACATTTCAAGCAAAGCACCCAAGGCTAAAAGCATACAGAGATGAAATATGGAGAATCAGAGACTCTTTTGATTATTTCTGTATTTCATATATTCCTAGAGCCCAAAATCAGCTTGCTGATTCCCTTGCTGTTTCTGCTAGTTTGTTTATCCCTCCTATGCCTCCCAGACTAGTGTATGAAGTGAAAATGAAATACAAACCTTCCTTGCCTGACAATGTCCACCATTGGAAAGCTTTTGAAGATGATAATGAGTTAAATAGGTTCCTTCAAGTCATTGATGAATTTTCAAAAATGCAAATTGACCAAGAGAATGATGCCTTGTTAGAAAAACCCCAGTCCCAGCTTAGAAATAAAATTGGTAAAGACAACATAGTCCAGCTTCATAGCAACCATATTCCTAAAGGCTTAATTCCTCTTGAAAGGTTGTTTGACCAGAATGATGTGCCTTATAAGGCTGCCCAAAAAGAAGACCAATCTGCAGTCTGTAAGCATGATATAGGAAGTCCAGGTCAGCCTAAATATGTAAATCTGTCCACTCATTTGTCTGCTGATCAAAGTGCTGAATACTGCAATTTAATGAGGCAATTTGCTGATGTGTTTTCCTGGGAATATAGTGATCTGAAAACATATGATAAAAGCAGAATTCAATGTAAAATCCCTCTGGAGAAAGACACTGTTCCTTTCAAGTAGAAGTTGAGACCAATTAATCCTATGCTTCTTCCACTAATTGAAAAAGAAATTAAAAAGTTGTTGGCTGCCAAGATCATAGTCCCTCTCAGGTATTCAAAATGGGTAGCCAATCTAGTGGTGGTGAGGAAGAAGAGTGGAGAAATCAGACTGTGTGTTGATTTCAGAAATTTGAACAAATGCTCAAAGAAAGACAACTATCCTCTGCCCAAGATGGAGCATTTGCTGCAAAAGGTCTCAGGAGCTAAAGTGATGTCATTTTTGGATGGATTTTCAGGCTTTAATCAGATTGTTGTGCACCCAGATGATCAAGAAAAGACTGCTTTCACCACTCCTTGGGGCACTTTTATGTATGCCAAAATGCCATTTGGATTGATGAATGTTGGAGCCACCTTTCAGAGAGCTATGGATATAGCATTTGTGGGAGAGAAGGACAAATTTGTGCTTATCTACCTTGATGATATAACAGTTTACTCCAGCAACCATCAAAATCATTTGCAGCATTTAAAAAAAGTATTTCTAAAGTGTACGAGGTTCAGAATTTCAGTCAATCCCAAGAAATCTCAATTTGCTTTACATGAAGGCAAGCTGTTAGGACATATTGTGTCTGCTGCAGGTGTTTAGATTGACCCAGAAAGAGTCAAAGCAATACAGACATTGTCTGTCCCTAGATCAAAGAAGGATATCCAATCCTTTTTGGGCAAAATTAATTTTGTCAGGAGGTTTATTCCGAATTTTGCTGAATTGGTAAAGCATGTGACCTCCATGTTGAAGAAAGGGTCAGAGGTAAGATGGACTGAAGCAACAAGAAAATCATTTGAGTCTATTAAAAAGGCTATTATGGAGGCTCCTACTTTGATTAGTCCTGATTACAGCAAGGAGTTTCATATCTTCTCATTTACCTCTGAAGACACCATTGCAGCAAGATGAAGAAGGTTCAGAACATCCAGTAGCATTTTTCAGCAAGAATTTGAGGGATGTTGAACTGAGGTATGATATCATAGAAAAACAGGCATATGCTCTTATTAAATCCTTAAAGGCCTTCAGAGTTTATATCTTGCATTCAAAAATAATTGCATATGTGCCTTCTGCTGCAATAAAAGATGTCCTGACACAACCTGACGTTGATGGAAGAAGGGCAAAATGGATTGCAAAAATGATTGAATTCAATATAGAACTGAAGCCCACAAAACTGGTAAGAGGTCAGGGCCTTGCCAAGTTATTGGCTGAAGAAAATTGCAGATCGTTAGACATTGATTTCTTGTGCACAATTGTAGAAAATGGACAAACAGGTATAGAGGAACAAGCAGCTAAAATACAGTGGAAACAATTAGTGGCTGAAAATCTAGCTTCATGTGATTGGTATGCTGCAATAGTTAATTTCTTGTTGAAGCTAGAGATCCCTTCAGGCTTAAGCACAAGTCAAGCCAGAACTTTAAAACTTAGAGCAGTAAAGTATTGCATTAATCGAAATCTGTTCTACTGGAGGGATCCATCTGGAATACTGTTAAGGTGTCTGGACAAAGAACAGTTAATGGAAGTTATGCAGCAGTTTCATAACAGCATGTGTGGAGGGCACCATTACTGGAAAACTACAGCCCACAAAATTCTCAGAGCTGGGTACTATTGGCCCACTTTATTTTTTGATGTGTTTGTTTTTGTTAAATCTTGTGACAGGTGCCAAAGATTTGAAGGAAAACAACAGTTGAAATCTCTGCCCCTAAAACCAATTCAGGCAAAACGACCTTTTCAGCAGTGGGGTTTGGATTTCATTGGAGAAATCAATCCACATTCCAGTGGCCAGCACAGAAGGATATTAGTAGCCACTGACTATTTCACAAAGTGGATTGAAGCAATCCCTACAAGGAAGGCTGATCATAATGTGGTCATCAAGTTTTTAATAGAGAATATCTTCAGCAGATTTGGTTGTCCACAGAAATTAGTCACAGATAATGCAACAGCTTTTAGGGCAAAGGAATTGGTGGAAATGTGTGATTCAATGGGCATCAAGTTGGTTCATTCCACCTCTTATTATCCCCAAGGAAATGGTCTAGCAGAATCCTCTAATAAAAGTCTGATTAGGATAATAAAGAAGTTGTTAGAGGACAATTAGAAGAATTGGGATTCCAAGCTCAAGTATGCACTGTGGGCTAACAGAGTGACCATTAAAATATCCACAGAGTATTCTCCTTTCAAACTGGTATATGGCACTGATGGTGTATTCCTAATTCATCTAACCCTCCCTGTGGCAAAGTTCCTTCAAACAGAGCAAGATGAGGAAGAGGATATGGCACAGAGAATCACTAATTTGGCAGAGTTACATCAGATTAGAGAGCAGCTGGTGGAAAGGGCTGCAGCACATCAACAGAAGATCAAAGAAGCCTTTGATAGAAAGGCAAAAGCAAACAGTTTTCAGGTTGGTGACTTAGTCTTGAAGTGGGATTCATTAAAGGAAAAGAAAGGCAATCATGGGAAATTTGATGCTTTCTGGACAGGGCCTTTCATCATTTCAAAGATTCAAGGGAATAACACCTTCATACTGAAAAGTATGGGAGGAGAGGCAGTTTTTGATGGCCCAGTTAATGGGCGGTTTTTGAAAGTTTATGTTGTTTAAGGTCTTTGGCCTTAAAGGTTGTAAATATTGTGTTTTTTAACAGTTTTGTGCAGGCAAAGTAGACTCCATGCCCAATGGAACACTAGGAATGTTGGTTAACTTGTTTTCAGCTGGAAAGGCATTGGTCTGCAGGTTCTTGAGACCTCACAAGGAGAATCTCGTCCCCAGAAGGAGCCAGTGTTAGCTCTGCTACAATATTTTAACAATTGAGAGTCAATGATAGGTTGGGCAGTGCTGATTTTGGTTGCAAAAAGGGCTGGTTGCAATTTTCCTTGTTTTCTCCTTCATTTTCCCTTTATCCTTATAACTCTTGCCACCTTGTTTTCCTACATTTCCTCTTTCCCCTTGAATCCTCCTCATCCTCTTAAAACCCCTTTATCCCATTTTGGAGTCAAAACCCCGCATAAACCTTTGAAGCAGTTGTGGAGCACTTTTGTGTTATAATTCTATGTTAATCCCTTTAAACCCTTTCCCCGCGTGTTCTTTGTTTAAACTTTATAAGCCCCCCATAACCTTATAAACCCCGGCACTACAGGCCAAACCCTTTTAAACCCGCGCATATAATAAAAATTATTACACGCTGTCGCCGTATCTGTCACATCACCCGAAACATATGTATTAACCATCGACCGTTTGATTCCCCACTTGATGATCCAACGGTTTTCGCAAACCCCACTCCGCCAACCCGCTCATTCGTTAGCTTGCAAGAAAAGTGGTTTCCCTGCCATCACATATGCCATGTGCCTTAATCTTATTGCATCGTGCTGCTTTGTACGTATACCACCTTTGCCCGAAGAGCGGTGCGGGGAAACCGTTTACCGCCATCCAGTACAGTCCCCGCCCGCTAACTCTCTCTCATCTCCGTCGCCCGTCAACCGTCGGATTGGCCCAACCATGATCCGACAGTCCACGTTCTTTTCATACATATGTCTCTCGATAACCTCCATATGCTGATTTCCGTCGTACGATTTGTTAGATCCATGGCTAATATTTAACCGCGCTCCTGTTTGTTCCCGACGCTGCTTGCCAAGTGATCTTGGTCGTCCATCTGAGCTTTTCAACGGTCGATATTCATTTGCAGGTTATCGTCCATTTTCGGGCATTTTTCATGATTTGAGCCTGTTTTGTGTGCGCGAAGAAGGAAGAGAACGATCCAGTGACCTGCGCATTCAAACCCTCAGCTACCTGCATTCAAGAACAACACGGTCAAGGACGAGAAAGTACTGCCTCGAACAGTGAAATTCATTCACCTTTTTAAGGAGTACACCAAAGTACCAGAGAATGTCAAATTTGTTAATTAAAACAGTCAAAATGTATCAGAGGCCCATAATAGTTTGTAAATGTGGTTGGTGATCCATTAAGACACTTCCACACATAGCTTAGCAGAGTAATTTTGTAAACAGATTCTATATATATCCAAAAAAACGATGTAATCAGATTGATGAGTGCTAGATGAGTTTTATTCTGTTGCAAGCTTCAACTTCTGGAGACTGTAACTACTTTGTAACCTGCACCTTATGATCTGCATTTCCAGCTAATACAAGCTTCTTTTACTATTGATTGCTCACTTTCCACTACTTCTTCTTTGTTCCAGGCTGTGCCTGTTCTGCATTATTTCATGTGTTGTTAATATTTAGCATTAGAGGGGTTGTCATCCCACCTCTGTGTTCGGATTTACCATGTATCATTGAATTTGCTTGCATGTTTATGTTGTTTTAATGCCAGAGAGTTGTCATCCTGTCTGTGTATTAGAAAACAGATTTACAGACCTTTTAACTGGTTGCAGCTGGCCATCACAGGGTCCTGTGCATCTACTGGTGTGATCAGTGTTCTCCATCATCACATTTTCTCTAAAACTGTGAGTAATTGGTGGTTAAAAGCCATGTAGTCTGGGGGTGTTCACCCATGTCTAGGGTCAATCATAGTAGAAGTGGTTATCTGGCTTGAATATGCAGCATTTGTTTCATTCATCCACCATTTATCCAACATTTTTGTTGAGTTTGTAATGTTCCCGAGCATCACTGATATACAACCTAGGTGAGTTTCTTGGGGTGATAACAATATGGGTACAATCATAATGAAATGGTACAATGAAAAGTCCTAGCCGACGTAATAATATAACAATAGAAATGTAATAACTCAATATATATGTCTTAATAAGGGGTTTTAGGGTTAACATGGGGCTTATATAGGGATTAACATGCCCCTCCCCTTCAAACAAGTTTTGTCCTCAACACTTCAATAATTATGGGTGTTCCTACATGAACAACTCATCTTCCCATGTCACCTCTTCCATTTGATGATGTACTCAGTAATTGCTCGATTTCTAAGTTGCTTAGTCCTTATTTCCATTATTGTTTCTAGCTCTAGTATGATTTCCCCCTCTTCACTAATCTTTGGTAAAATAATTTAGACTAGGATCATGTCATTGATTACCTTCTTTAGGTAAGAAACATGGAAAACTGGATGTAAACATGAATATTGAGGTAACTCCAATTTGTAGTTTATACTTCCAATCCTCTATAAAACCTAACATGGCCCATAATACCCCGGTGCTAATTTATTGTCCTTCTTTTGTTGCTTGAGGTACATTTATTTATAATTTTGTAGTCTCATGAATACCCAATCCCCCACTTCAAATTCCCTTTCACTATGATGTTGATATGCTTGTTGTTTCATCCTATTTTGCGCTATAATAAAGTTGTCCTTCATTAGCTTGAGAACCTCTTGTTGGTGCCCTAAGTGGTCCTCCACTGCTTGAACCTTTATAGTCTAAGATTTCAAGGGTAATGTGATGGATGGAGGATGATATCCATAAAATTCCATATTTGGGGACATTTTTTATGAAGTATGGAAGGATGTTTTGTACCAACCTTTTTCCAAAGGAAACCACTTGACCCATTATATTTATCTATTAGATGCAAAAGAATGTAGATTTCCTTCTAAAAATTTATTTACAGTCTCAGTTTTCCCATTGGATTGAGGATGGTTAGATGAGTTGTGAGATTATTCAGTACCCAAACAAGAAAATAATTCACTACAAAATTTTCCAATGAAAATTGGATTTCTATCACTTACAATAATCTTAGGTATTCCATGTAGCTTTTGGATTGTTTCAATGAATTTTTTTTCCATTATACTTACTTTAAAAGGATGAGAAATAGATACAAAATGGGCATGCTATGTCATTCAATCTACCATTACCATAAATACATTATGTCCTTCGTATTTGGTTAAACATGTAATAAAATCCATTACAACTTCTTTCTAACGTTGGCTTGGTATGGCTAATGGTTGTAGGAGCCTCGAGATCTTGATTGTCTCACCCTTACTCTGTTAGCATAACATACTTTTAACCACAAAATTTTCACCTCTACTTTAAGACCTTTCCAAACAAATATTTTTTGATTCTATGGTATGTTTTCAAGGATCCTAAATGTCCTCCTACATGATAAGTGTGTAATTCCAAAAGGAACTTATGTTTGATTTGAAAATTCTTACATAAGTATAAGTGATCTTGATACCACAACAATTCATTCTTCCACATAAATTTTTCTACTGCATTGGGATCCTCCCATAGTTGTTGAATTATCTTGTATACCTCCTCATCTTCCTTGTATTCTATCCTTGCATCTTCCACTCGGTCAAACTGTGGAATGGAAATAGTACATAAATTATAATAAACCCTTTATGTCTCCTCTTTCCTTTATAGTACATCTACCGAAATATTTTGTTTTATCCTTTTATAGATAATTTCAAAGTTATAACCTAACATCTTTGTAACACATTTTTGTTTCTCTTCTGAAGATAGTATTTGTTCCAAGAAGTACTTCAAACTATCATGATCTATTTTTACTTTGGAGTGTCTTCCTATTAGGTATTGACATCATTTCTTAATTTCATGTAGTATGGCTAAATTTCTTTTTCATATATGGGTATGAGGAAGTCATTTCCTTTAAGTTCACTACTCTTAAAGGAAATGCGTCTTCCTTCTTGAATCAAAACTGAACCAATGCCATGGCCTAAGGCATCACATGCCAAAATGAAGGTTTTTCTGAAGTTAGGTGTGGCTAGGACGAGGCTTGTACACATAGCCTCTTTAAGTTTTTCAAAAGCTTTCACTGCTTCTTTAGTCTAAGAAAATACTTTCTTCTTCAATAATTTTATTATGGGTGCTCTTGACAAACTTGAGGTAATATCTTGTCAATCCTAAGAATCCTCTCAGTTTCTTCAAGGTCTTGGGAATTGGCCATTCCTCCATGGCTTTGATTTTGTTTTGGTACAATTTGACACCTTCATGGGATATAATGTGACTCAACGTTCCACTTCTTGAACCCCAAAGGCAAACTTGGAAGGCTTTGCATATAGTTTCTTCTCTTCCAATATTGTTAATACCCTATTAGCATCTTGTACACGCTCTTCCCAAAATTTGTCACAGATTACTATGTCATCAAAAAATGCAAACACAAATTTTCTAAGGAACGGTTTGAAAATAGAGTTCAACAAACTTTAATGTTGAAGGCACATTACTAAGTCCAAATGGCATAACCAAAAACTCATAATGACCTTCATGTGTTCCAAAGGCTATTTTGGCAATGTCTTCTTGTCTCATTCTGATTTGAAGATATCCAAAATGGAGGTACAAGTTAGCAAAGAAAAATGATCAATGCAATTCATCCAATAATTCATCAATGACATGATTAGGAAACTTATCTTTGGTTTTCATTTTTTTGTGTTGTCTTAATTTGGACACATATGCAATGAACCATTATTTTTTATAATCATCACCACTAGTGAAGAGAAATCACTCTGACTAGTTTGAATGATTCTAGTCTCTAACATTTCTTGAACCATATGTTCAATCTCACTCTTTTGTGCATATGGATACCTGTAAGGCCTAGTGTTAGGTGGCACACTTCCAACTTGAAAATGAATATCATGGTCATGATCTTGAGCAGGTGGAAGACCCTTAAGCATCTCTACAAATACCATGGAATGATTGTTGATAGCTTTTTGGAGATCCACTAGAGCAAAGGATTTAGTAACTTGAACATATTATGAACATAATTCTGTAATTACACCATGGTATCTCACTTTTAGAAATTTTTTCATGCTATTAGACCTTATCAATTTAGAGGGTTTCCCTTGGATACCTCTATGCTCAATTTCCTTTCCTTCTGAGGAAAATATCATAAAAAGATCATGATTTTTTTTAACACTAATTGGTAAAATATATTAGAAAACACTAAGAGAATACATAGAGATTATATAACACTCCAAGCAGATCCTAAGAGGCCACAAATTTATACCTATCCTTATCTATGGCTTTTTATTCACCTTTTTCTTCCACTAGTTTCCATAACCAGTTGTTCTTAGAGTTTTGTAAGTAAAAATTCTATATTAAACTACTACAATTTTACAAAATTTAATCCCATTACAAAAATTATCAAACAAAATAAATTTATCCTACATTGAAGTCAGACTCTTCCTTATATGTGTACAGAATTACCAAGGGCTTTGTTAGGTTGAGCTCGACTACTAGGTGGATAATTGAGTTAAGTAATGATGAAGATGGGACTAGAATTGTGGTACATCAAGTCTCCTCGAGCTTCTTTTCTTCCAGTTTCTTTTGAAGGTAATCAATCTCATCGTCTTGCATTTAGATCAAGATCTTGTGCTCTGACATGATTTATATTTTCAAAGAGAGAACTGCCACCAGTTATTTTTCCTGCATATTGAGGGCTATGAATATTTCTTGAAGTTCTCATAGTTCCCCATTGACGGCTTCCTTCCTCACTGCTCATCCTCTTTTGTTTGCTCATCCTCTTTTGTTTTTGTCTCGTGTCACCATCTTGCCACCTTTAACTCTACTTTAACTCCAAAATCTTGGATGCAAACTGACTAGTAGATGGACCTAAATTACCACTTGAATTTTGTCTTTGTCCCAACTTATTCTCCCATACTATAACGAATAAAGATGGATGGGATCCCATACAAATTTATCCTTGATATATCAAAAAAAAATTAAATTCCCCATCAAATCAAGTGATCCAACATGAAATGTTTCAGTGCTTGGGCAAGAAAAATCATCCCAATTCCTCCCATTATCACTGATTTATGAATTATGATGAAGCACCAAATTCAACTTCTTGTTTTGCATGAATGATTTAATTCATCTATTTCTCTAGTGCATCAGACATGCTAACCCATATTCTTTGCATAGTCTAAGGGGGATGGCATACCAGGATTTATGGATGAGATCACCTAAACCTACCTTCCACGTGACACCTTGCCACTCGCCCTTCCATCCTTCGCATCATGTAGTTTGCTCACTCCACCTATCTGATTGATTACCAATGCTTTTCTCCTTATTGTGGGGTTGATTCGAGTTGGAACATAGTTATGAAGGGCCTTCATGGAATCAAATAAAAGGTCAAGGTTCCATCAACCCACATGGTTCCGTAGTTTCTCATTGCTGCTTGATTTGCAAAATTGTTGTCTTTTGAATGCAAATCTATTAGCATGTGAAATGCTTTATACTTTATTAATGAGATTAAACACTCAATAATTGTTTTATGGATTAAAATAAATCTCAAATTTGTTGGGGTTGTGTTCAGTTTCAAGTGGTAAATGACACTCTTGGAGTCTACTATCATAATCATTTTGCTAATTGAAAGGCTTCTAGCTAAATTTAATCCTTGCCACAAGGCATACCATTTTGCTTGGTTATTGGATGCATTTCCTAGACTCCATGCAAAGGATTTTTCTATTTTTCCCTTCAAGGCAATAGATATACCCCCCAAAACCAAACACCCCTACAAAGATATTGAAAATTAAGGGTGATTGTTCCCAACGATTGTAACTATTGGACCCCTAATACAACATCAACACCACCCATTTGGATTGTAGTTATTAGGTTATCTAATAAATACCCCCCCACATATTTTGCTTAATATTATGGCACTTCCCTAAACAATTTATGATACCTCCATCTGTAATCATTACTTGAAATTATAGTGTTGGATATATAAAGTGGTTATAAAGTTTTTCCAATTTGTAATTGATGAAGTCATGGGTATTACCTGAATCAATCAACACTATTACCTTTTTCTTTCTGATATATCCTTCTATATTGAAGGCTTTCAGAGTATTGATGCCTACCAATGCATGAAAAGATACGGTTAAAGTAGTCCCTTTTAGCTCTAGATCTTGTGACAGTCACAATTCCCATTCTTCCTCATATTCACATTCTATGTAGAATGATTTCTTTTGGCCACCTTTATGTCCCTCACTCTACTTGATGTCGCAGTGGAAACATACTCTCTTTGCTCGTCTTTCATCCATTTGCTTAGGTTTCAACCTTATTGGTTTAAGAGAAGGATCATGATGTTCTCTATAGTTATTAGTAACCAATTTTCTAGTAGCTATTTTTTAACTTTCAACTTTCCTTGCTAGATTGAAAGTATGCTCTAGACATTTAGGTTCAAAGAGATGCACCTCATGTTGGATTCTTTCCTTTAAAATTCCCATAAATAGGCCTTAACAAATTATCCTCTTAAATGTTCTTTACCATAAGACTCAACTTTTGGAATTGTTGAATGTGTTATATAATTGGACCTTTTTGTTGAAGATTCACCAATTGACTAAAGAATGCATTGCTCTTAGTATCCCCTGATAATGTGCTATCAATTCCTACATAAAAATAGACCGAGATACAATATAATATTTTTTCCTTTCACAAGGCCATTGATACCATACAAATTAATCTTGATTTGACTACATGGATGCCATATTTACCATTTGTAAGGTTGTCACTTGGTGTAGATAAAAGTATCATTCAATTTGGAATATCCATGTTCCCTCAAAATTTAGGCCCCTTAACACTATTCAAATTTCCCTAAGATCTGTAAAAGACCTAGTGGACCCTAAGAATATGAAAGGTGTTTATGTAATCCCTTGTTCATGTGGAACACGCTATGTTGGTGAAACTAGCCGTTCAATCAGTTAGAGGATTTAGGAACATGCGGCAGACATCAAACATGGGAGGACTCGCTCCTCAACATTAGCAGAACATCCAGAAAAGACAAAACACTCGGAGACATTGCTAAGATATATCATTTCCATCACTGTAAGTTTAGGGAAGCTCTAGAGATTGAAAGGAGGCCAAGCAATCTGAATAGAGACAATGGCTGGAAAATTAACAGTTGTTGGATCCCTGCCATTTCTTCTTAATATATATATATATATATATATATATATATATATATCTAGAGAATAGATCGAACTTTCTATTAAGGAAATAAAAAGTTACATGGTATATGCACTGGAGCATTCAGAATATTGTCTGTTCATCAACAAAACATAGAGTGTAAAGCTGCGTTGGTAAGCAAATAAAACATACTTCTCCCACCCAATATATGCAAAAATGTACTGATTCAATTTCCCGAGCCTCCTCATATGTGAGGAAAACAACCCAAACAGGAAATGAAGCAATTACTGTCATGTTGAAATATATATATATATATTAAGCATAGTAAAAGACAAGGGTTTTAATTGTTTATTTAAAAATCCTTGTTTACATCTTGATCAAAACCAAAATATAGTTTCATACTGAGGACCGTGAAAAAAAAAAAAGAGAAACTAGATATAGAGCTTCAAAGCATAAACAGTGGTTGATCCGACATATGGATCATATCTAATTTTGTTTCTTTTATGCTCCAGTCATCCATAGCCTGTTGTAAACCCTCCTTAGATAGGAGGTTTGCGACTGTGTTCCGTTCCCTGTAAATATGGCACACAGTAATAGAATTAAAATGTTGTTTCAAATTTAACACTTCTTCTAACAAGGGACTCAACATATAGTTTTGACATCTGAATTCTCCATTAAACCATTTGATAACATTTTGTGAGTCACCAAAAATCTGAACCGATCTCAAACCCAGGTGTATAAGCCAACATAGTAAAAGTTTTAAGGTTTGAAGTTCTGCATAATTGTTGGTTCCTACTCCAAGGCCCACCGAGGCTTTTAAGGTTTTTTGTGCATTTATATGGATTACTATTCCTGCCCCACATATATTCTGATGATCAGAGGCACCATCAAAATATGCCCAAGGTATATCTCCCCTGATCTGTTCCTCCCTAATCCCCCTCTCATTTTTTTTGGGATTGGTAAGGGGATGCTCTCATAAATTGAAGTGCATTCAATCGCAATGTGCTCATGTGATGGTTCCAGGTCCTTGAATATACTCTTGTTCCAGGCCAGCCAAGTGCCCCAAGATATTATTAAAGGTAAATTTTTCAGATTTTCCTCTGGAGTGTCATTCCACCATTTTTGCCACACTTCTCTAATAATTTCTCCATCCCACCTCTGGGTTTTCTCTGTCAACCTCAAAGTATTGTGCCATACTCTTTTGTTGAAAGGACACTTTAGGAACAAATGTTGCATCAACTCCTCTTCTTTCTTGCACAACGAGCACCAGCCTGGTCCCATCTTATTTATTTTCTGAAGATTGTCCCATGTTGGTACTTTATTCCTTAGAATACACCAAAAGAACATTCTTGCTTTAGCTAGGCATTTTAATTTCCAGATGGATTTATACCACCACTTCGGCTCGACCCATCCTTTCTTTGACATTAGATAGTTGTATCCATACTTTGGTGAGTTTTTTCCTATGGGTGCATGAACCCATCTCAGTTTGTCTGGATGATTTATGAGGCATACATTTGATCTCTGAAGTTCCTTGATAAAATTTTGCCATTCCTCAACCCATTGGGGCTCTAGATGTAGGTCCCTTCCTGTAAGCCAAGCTTGATGCCAGATTGTTGATTGTCATACCTTCTCTATTTGGAACAAGTTATAAACCCCTCTCAATTTCAAATGGTTGATGATCTCCCGAGATAGGGCATATCCTTCATTGCATCCCACCCATGGATCCTGTCCCACCCTTATTTTCTCTCCATTCCCAACATGCCAGGAGAGCCCGTGTTTAATTATCTTGATTGAATCTAGTGTTTCTTTCCACACAACAGAGGCTTGGGGGTATCTCTTATTTGACTTTATATGCCACTCATCCATTGAGATCAAATCAATATATTTCCTTTTGACCACTGTAGTCCATAGATTTTCTACTGATATAAGCCTCCATAGCATATTTGCTGCTAAATATGGGGTGAAAGTTGAGAGGTCTTTTATACCCCACCCTGTTGAAAATAGTGTAACTAGGTTTGGTCTTCATAATGTCAATGATGTAATTTTGTATCAAGAAAATTTTTATATTTCTGCTTGAGTAATGGGTTTCATGCTCAAGAAGTTTCTTGGTCTAGTTGTAGCTCCCATTGAGAGCGGTAGGTTGAGTTATGTAAAATTAAGACTATCATGTATTGTTACACTTGTAAATGTAATTGTTGTAAGTCAAAAATTCCTTCTATATCATCAATGAAATACTCCAAAATGTACCCACCGAATTGATGCAAAGAAGCCGCTTGAAATAATTTATTTGGACAATTCTAGAAGCCTCTTATTATGTCGGCCTAATCAAGGGATCATGTTGGCCTAGAGATGAGGAGACAAGCCTATATAAAGGCAATGTTGATACCTCCTCATAATACATTCATCTCACTCACACAAGGAAGGATAAATGAAGAGAAAGGGTCGAAGAAGAAGTAGCCGCAGTCCAAGAGGAAGTATGTTCCCTCATCTGAATTCTTCAAGAAGTCTATTCACACGTGCGACATTTAGATCTGAACTAGGGCATCACTTTGTATGGTTGTCTTGTTGGGTTAAAGGTTCGATCTTGAAGTGTTCTGAAGGAGAAAGCTATCTGGAATAAGTTTGCAAGGAGAACGAAGTCATAGGAGGGCTAGAATATCCCTAACCCTCCTCGCACGTATTGATTGTATACTGAAGCTTGCAGATCTGTCCTTGTTGTTCTAGGACAGTCACTCTCTCGGCATCAAGGAGGTTTGTTCCAAGCTCAAGACAAAGGGTCATGATATGTGAGATCAATCTACAAGGAAAGCAAAGGCATAGGAAGGCTAGGTGAGCCTGTCCTTGATTACATTTGCTGACTGTCATAGTGATATTGCAAACCTACTATGTTGTCCGAAATTGTAGAAGGAAACAACTTGTTTGGGTACATTTTGGAGGTATTGTCATTTTTATATTGAAGGCAGTCTTGAGTCAAAGTTTGGTTCTTGGAATTCATCAATAAAGATTCTATAAGAAAGAGTTCGAAGGGTTTTTCCTCTCATGATTTGGAGAGGTTTTTTCCCTGGCTTGGTGCCAATATCTTGTGTATTTGTGCATTATTGATCTTCTTGTTTTGATAGCTAGTTGATGATAATAACATGTTAAATATAAGAAGCAGAATATAAGATAAGAATATCACAAGCAGTTATCATAGTTAAGAGAAATTGAATGATTAAATTGCCCTAAATTTCTCAACGCACCCCCCCCCCCCATTCCTTCGGTCTTGCCATTTTCTCCCAAGCCACCCATGGGAGGACTGGGTCCTGTTTTGAACTGGCCCACAAGAATCTGTTGCATACTTTCCTTATCCTTGCAATAATTCCTTTGGGAACCCATGTTAAGACAGTACAGTCAACCGAGATTTCCTTGAGTACTGACTTAATCAATACCAACCTTCCTGCTCTCGATAACCATTTGTATCTCCATTGTTTTAACATGTTCTCAATTTTCACCACCAACCAAAACCAATCCTGTATCCTATAATTATCTGGCTTTAAGTTGAACCCCATATATTTGAAATTGTCCGACATCCTCTTTTCCTCATAGGGAAGGTCTTCTAATATCCTTCTAATATTTTCCCTTGAGAAACCTTCAATTATCACGAAGGATTTTTGAATATTAATGCAGATTCCAGTGGATTTTAAAAACAGATCAAGGATTGTTTTTAGCTGACGAGTTTCACTCCTGCTTCCATTGTTGAAGAGGAGTATGTCATCAACAAACAACAAGTGAGATATATGAAGGTTGACATCTACTTTAATTAATTTTATATCACCTCTTCTCCTTGCTTCTAAGATCATTTGACTGAGTCCCTTTGCTGCAAGGAGAAAAGTAGTGGAGAGAGGGGGCATCCTTGACAAAGGCCCCTCTGGCTCTGAATAAAAGATGTGGCTGCCCCATTGATCAGGATTGAAAAACTGATGTTTGTCATACATCCCATCACCTAGTTTATGAACCCAATGTTAAACCCCATGTGATTCATTAGCATTCTAATGTAAATCTAGCTAATTTGATCTATACTTTGGAGAGATCTATTTTCACAATTGCTCATTTTCTCCGGATCTTTTTGATGCTATGTAAATTCTCCTGTGCTACCTCCACTGCTTCATGAATCCGTCTACCATCTAGAAACCTGAATTTCTATTTTGATATGTTCCTTGAGAGAATAGGTTTCAATATGACTGCTATTACCTTTGCAATAATTTTGTAAATGTAATTACATAGGGATATAGGTACAAAGTCTTCAAAAGATGAAGGATCCTTCGTCTTTGGAATTAAGGCCAAAAAGGTGGCATTGAAAGGTTCATATATCGATCCTTTTACCCGTGATTCTTTAACTACTCCTATAAGTTCATCCCCAATGGAATCAAAGAAATGTTGAAAAAAATCCACAATCCATCCATCCAGGCCTGGGCTCTTATCCTTCTACATTGACCTTAAGATCCCTTCAACCTCCCCTTTTTTCACTGCCCCCATGATAACTTCATTCTCCTCCTCCTCTATATACCTTGGGAAGTTTTGAGCAATCTTGATCACCTCAGCGATAGACACCTCAGTTGGGGCTTTAAAGAGTTTTTTAAAATGGTTCCTTCCAAGGAGGGACAGATCCTCAAAAGACTTAGCCGAAATGCCTTCCTCTGATTTTAGACCCTAGATAGTGTTTATATTTTTCCGACCTTTGGCATAATTCTTGAAGAATTTTGAGTTTTCATCCCCGACTGTCAACCAAATATCTCTGCTTTTTAATCTCCACTGCTCTTCCCTATTTGTGAGAATTTTCCTTCGATTGGTTTCCAACTGCTTGATCCTATCCCTCTTCTCTGCTGACTCATATCCATATGCTTTCGAACTCTCCAACAAATCTAGATCCTCTCCTACCCTTTTTAGTTCATCTTCTTCTTTGTCTTTCTTGATTTTGGCCCTTTCAATGGTTGCCTTTTTCATAAGTTTCAGATTCTCCATTAACAAATAAGCGTTGTCCCTGCCTTGATCATAAGCCCTTATCCTCCAAGTGGTTTTGAATAGGTTATTGAAAGATTCATCTTTGAGTCATGATGGATTGAACTTGAACAGGTGCCAGGATTTTTATTTGGGCCTTTCATCTCTAGCAATATGGGAAGATGGTCTGAGTCTCCTCCTTCCCCCACCCAATGTCTAAAGATCGGAAGCCTAGCCATCACTTCTTCTCTGAGAAGGAAGCGATCCAGCCTATTTTCCACCCTTGCTTCCCCTATTCTCCTATTCCTCCAAGTTGGTCTGGACTTGATCAGATTGATGTCTATAAGCTTCCTGGAACTAATCTTGTTCATGAAGAAGTCTGTCAGAGGGTCTACATGAGCTGAAGTTCCCTAGGTTTTTGATAGCCCTAGTGAGAAATTTAGGTCCCCACTTAAAACCAGGTTTAGATTCTCCATAAAATATTTAGAAAAAAGGTTATTCCAGAAAAGATCCCTGTCCTGATAGGGCCCATATATATTTAGAATTAATAGATTTGTTCAAAGCTCCAATGAGTAAACTTCTACTCCCAAAGCTTGATCTAGTCCCCAATTTTTTAGGACCTTCATCCTTCCTTCTTTCACTCCCATAGCCAGCCCCCCGGATCTTCCTTTTGCATCCAAAGACTGAAAGGTCCAACCTGGCAGCAATTTATTTAAAGCCCTACTAATCTCCTCTCTGGATCCTAGGGTTTTTTGCAACATTAGTACATCAAGATCATATGGTTTTATTAAAGTCTTTAAGGCTAATTTTTTGGAGGCACTAGTAAACCCTCTACAGTTAAAGGACATTATAACCATTTAAGATGAAGAGAGGGGTTTTGTGCTACTCTAAGAACCCCTAAAAGAGATAATTTTTTTCCATCGACAATATCGATTTTTGCTCTTAACTGAGCCTTTGAAATGTTTGACTTCCTTCCTCTGGATTTTTGAGGCCCAACCGAAATTGGGTGAAACCCCACCCCTCCACGACTTCCCCTAGAAGAATTTTATTTTCTCGAGGCCTGAGGTTATAGTGAGGCTTCTCTAAAGGAACACAAGGTAGACTAGGAATCTCAAGACAAGACACTGGAGCACAATTCAGATGAATCTCAGGGATAGAAGTGATAATGCTATCAAGGGGTTCATTTATGGATTCAACATGAAGATTTTCTGAGTTCAGCATCTTGGAAGGACCAAGCCTTGATAGAGAATTGAGAATAGACAACAAAGGTGAATTAAAAGAAGGGATAGGTTCTAGATCCATACCCTCCAGCTGATTTGGAGAAACCACTTCTTCACCTTCCACTATCTCTGCCCGAGTTGTCTCCCCGTTAAGATCTTTATCATGAACATGTCTCTCCACGATTTGCATATCCTCTGATTCATCGACTTCCATCTGCATCTTTTCCTCTTCCTTCCTATCCCCCTTCTCCTCTGGATTTTCCTTCCCCTTCTCCTCCTCCAAATGTCTTTCTGTCATTCCCCCCTCGCTTCTCTGCCTTCTTCTTCTTCTGAAACCCAAAGGGCATTCTCTGGTAAGATGATCGTATTTGTGACATTGATGACAGTGGAAAAGTAGTTGTTCATAATCGATCATCTGAGTATAGGATAAATCCTTATATTTGAGGTGGATTTCCTCTGCCAACCCTTCCCTTGGGTTTAAACTTACTAGTATTATTGCTAATACTTTATCCCTTGTGTGCAGGAAAGACATGTCGACTTCTAAGAATTGTCCCAAAGTATTCCCAATTGCTCTAAAGACCAACTCCGTCCAGAATTGTGGAGGTAGTCCCAGAAGCCTCACCCATACCAGAGTCTCATCCACCTTCTCTCTTTGAGATCATATAGATGATTCCATCTCTTAAATAGTATTGGACTTTTCCCAAATCTCCAATTCCTTTCCAAAACCCATTCAAGGGTTTCCCCCTTGGTGAATTTAATCATGAACCAACCCCTAGCCAGGGTTGATACCTCGAAGGATTTGTTGGGTGCCTCCTTCTAACTTTTTTTTTTTTTTTCTCAATCTGTCTACTCCTATTATTTATACAAAAATATTACAGCAAGGCCATGGCCTTAAAAGTCCTGCCATGAATTTGGCATGTTACAAAAAAGATCATGATCTCAGTACAATTTGAACCTTCAGTACTATTTTGACTACACGTACGACTCGAAACAATGCTGAACCTAAACTAAGACGAAACTTGCACAGCTGGAAAACGGTAGACATAAACGACACATTGACAGACAGAGACCTGAAACATGCAATAACTTCGAGAATAAAAACAGAGTCGAGCTCCTACTTCAGAAACTGCAAGGGCGAAAAATCGGGCGGGATCAGTCATCCTCAGAGGTGTAAGGCTCCTCGACGACTTGCATCCGAATTGAAGAGAGTCCTCCGAGTCAGAATGAGGAACCGTCGAGCCTGTAGGTTCACCACGAGTTGGCGCACTTGGACCTACCGGGACAGCCGGATTCACCAGTGAGGCACCTCCCATGACCTGGCGCTGATTGTCCACCGGATTCGCCATCCTCTGTTCTGCGAGTGCTCCTGGATGGGCTGCTCCCGAACCCCTATTATCTTCACATTTTTCTATGGTGACTGAGACTATGAAGGTGGAGTTGGCGAGAGAACACGGGATGCGATAACGAACAGTGGGGTGAGCAGCATGCTCACAATCAACCCTCCCAGCTCTCCCACGACCCCTGCCTCTTCCACTTCTGGTGGCAGGGGGACTGCTCCGCCCAGGTTCCAACATGTCCGAGGATCGCTGAGAGGCGGCGCGACCACGGGAGCCACCACGTCTGCTCCCCATCCTGGGCCGTTCGCGCGGCATGGCAATGTACAGTGAATTGTCGAGAGAGCGAATACACGGAGAGGAGTACCCTGAGCGAGGCGAAAACAGAACACCAATTGAACCATAAGATCCTGGAACCAGAAAGGGAATGACGGGCCTAAGTTCGCTTGCAGAGAAGCTCAGAGAGACACACAACGCTGCAATCCATGAAGCCGCAGAGGAATGCGACAAAGCCGCGGGAACGATTAGCTTATGGAGCGCCATAGCACAGTTAACCAGGCAGCGGATGGAGGGAGTAAATGCCTGCATTAATAGGCTTGTGCGAGACCAGCTCGCCTGTCCTGCCTCATAACTCGTGGCGTATTTGGGCTGACACCTGCCCACGTGATACACCATCCGCATACCCTCCGATCTGTCAAGCACTCACATCCGGGAGCCTCCTTCTAACTTTTAGTAGTCCATTCCTTAATGTAATTAGTTGACTATTTTTTCCGCTTGGCCCTCCCGACCAAGGTAAATTTTTCTGCCTCCATGGCTTCTTCGATATGAAGATCAACTTCTAGAACCATATTTTGGCTAATCTCTTTTTTCTTTATTAACTTATTTTTCTTTCGCTTCTCCCTTGTATTCCTATGCCTCCCCCCTTCCCCAAACCATGGTAAATTCTTCTCCGCATTGATATCTACTACCGAGAGTGGCTCTAAATTCCCCTCTGGCCAGTTGATTCTGTGGTCGTTAAACAATCCTTCCCATGTCTAACCCTCCTCTCCCACCGAGGGAGGTATCTCCCTCGCTTCTGAAAAACATTATGCCTGAGTAATACCTTCCTGCTCGGCTGAAAGGGAAGAACCAAAAAACCCTCCCTGTTGTTCACAGTTTTCCCCCACCCCGACCTCTGAGAGCTTCCAAAAACTACTCAAATCCTCCACCCGTCCATTTTCCCCTAGAAACTCTGAGAGAGGACTTCCTTCTTGGTGGAAAACCTCCATGCTTCGTAAATGGAGAGGACTCTTGCATGTAGTGGTGTTATCTAGCCATTTCCCCCTTATGGCTTCGGACGACCCAAAATATTCCACTAAAAAGGATTTGAACCCCTCTTGTCCCTTAATCCAACAACTAATGACTATATCTTCTAGCCCACCCGAGAATATAATTTGCTCTTTGAGGAAACTAGAAGAAAATTTACTTACTTTGATCCCAATCGCTTCTACCATTGTGCAACCTGTCAAAGAACCTAAATATTCCTGTCTCCCCTTTGGCTCCCTGATTGTTCCCCAACTCTCATGTTTTGACATGCATAAGCTTTCCCCCAAAAGCCCTAAAGCTCTTCCCTCTCTCCATCCCTCCCCTGAGCCTTGTCTCTTCCCGCTTGGCAGTCCAGCTGGACAAATGTATTTCTCTATATTCTGCTCTGTGACTTCCAATCCACACACCAACAAAATGTCTCCAGGTTTGGGATCCAAATCAACAGAGTCTTGTTGGTTGACCATGGTTTCTCCCTGTGTTTGCAGTTTGGATTCTCCCCAGAAAACGACAAGTGTTTTCTCCTTCTGCAGGCGCATGCATTCGCTTACTATCAGCAACACAATGAAAATCAAACAGTAAATTAAAACTAGCCTCCATATTCCTTGCTCCCTATACCCCCGTTTACCTTCATCACCGTTCCCAATGCGGTCAGACGTGGTGACAACTACCCACCAGCTGCCCTTTATGCTCTGACAGGTACCTTTGTGCGTCACCATCTACATTGCGTACGACCTCCCCTCTTCTATCATTCACCTGCATCAATACTAACCCTCTCGCCATTGTTAGGGTTTCGAAGCTCCGATCCCCCTGTCGACAACTATGTTTCTTCCCATAAAGGAGTAAGTTAATGACTAAAGAAATTCAATTTCTCTATAGTAAAAATTCTTCTATTAATTGTCTTAAGCATAAGCATATATATATATATATATATCGTTTTTAATTTTTATTATTTATTTTTATTTTTATCTTGATTACTAATAAACGATTAATTATTGTATCTTGATTCTTAATAAATGATTAATTATTTTTCATTATTGATTTATTTATTTAGCTAATTAATATATATATATATATATATATATATATATAGATTAAGTTTGATCATTTATTATTTTTATTTATTTTTAAGTTTTTAAAATTAATTGTTTTGATTATTTAAGTTAACCCAAATATTATTTTTATTTTATCATATTATTATATTGATTTTATTAATTGTTTTATTGTTTTGATTATTTAAGTTTGACCTAAATATTTTTTTTATTTTTATTTTTATTGTTAGATATTCATTTCATTAAAAATTTCCTTTTGATTAGTCCATGGGTTCTTGGATAGATGGTGATCGGGTGCTCCATTAAGGCACTCCTTGATGTGAATTCATTGGTTCAATTCCCCTCCCCGGTCGGGGTGAATATTAGACATGATGAAGATATAGTCGTACCAAGGTTACACAAAAAATTCCTTTTGATTAATTATTTTCCTTAATTCAATATTAACAATTATTTTTTTATATTGAAATATTATTTATTTAGTCAAATCTAATTGTTTTCTTTATATGAAAATATTATTTATTAATAATATTATTTATTTAGTCAAATCTTACCGTTATATTATAACGGCTAAAAATTGTTCTCTTCATCTATTTAACTTGATGCCAAGATCTTGTTCTTCATCTTGTCCCGATGATGAACCACACTGGATGGTTGGAAACACGTCGACAAAACTCTGATGATGTGATGTTTACCGAAAGTTTTCTTACTTTTCAAAATATCCATGTTATAAGATCATTACCATCAAATTCCAATCATATCAATCTTCAAAATTGTAACAACCCTACTGAAAATTCCATGTAATAAAAGTTAACAAAGGAAAAATAATAACCACGGTTGATGGGACACTTATTCCAAGTAGAATGTTGGGCAAGACATCATAGTGTGGGTGTTCATTCGGTTATTAATGTCTAAGGAAATTGGCAAAGTCGATGGAAAATACAAAAGGACATTTTTGGCACATTATTTATGAAAATAATGGAAATTAGGAGAAAAAGGAGGTGAAAGGTTGCAGGTTGCATGTGAGGAGGAAAATGAAGGAAAATAATGGAAAATGAAGAAAACAGAGGCCTCATTCATAAAAATGCTTCTAAGGATCAGTTGGTAACCTTTTGTTAGTTTAGTTTTAGAGCTCTCTCATACTGTTGGATACTTAAAGTTTTCTTGGAGCACTCTTGGAGGGTGTGGCATACTTGGAATTTTGGAGCAAGAAGGCAAAGGAAGAGAAGGAAAGCACAAGAGGACATAGGGATAAAAAACTACAACAGATTATGCTTGCAGGTACTGAGTTGCATGTATGTTTTCTTTACTAGTTTTGGCATGCATGGAATATGCATATGGTTTGTTGGTTGTGATCTGTTATTGGCATGGAGGATGGCCGGGATTGACAGTGAATTTCCTAGCCTTGCCATTTCTTGGATAGCCATGGAGATTGTGTGTTCATTTCATTGTTTTGTTTTGGTTGGTTCTCGTGTTTCCTTAGCTTGGGTTGAATTACTAGTTCCTAGAGCCTTGGTTGGACAAACACTCTGGAGCCCTATAACAACTTGGGTTGAGTTACTAGTCCCGTAGTCTTGGTTGGAAAAACACTTTGGATCCCTTGGTGGGTTTAGTTACTAGTCTTGGAGCCTTGGTTGGACAAATTCTCTAGATCCCTGTAAACGTTGTGGGTTGAGTTACTAGTCTTGGAGCCTTGGCTGGAACAAACACTCTAGAGCCCTGGAAGGCTTGGATAGAGAATAAGCTGATGATGGTTTTGTGATGTTCGACCGTGAGGTGGAATCATAGTTTGATGGGTTGAAGTGGATGGCCTCTGGAAGCCCTAGATGGTTTTGGATTGATATGTTCTATGAGATCTCACATTCATGGTTAGAATATGTCACAGGGGTGAATGGCTGAAGAGAGATTTGGTTCAGCCATTCTACGGTTGGGTGGAACATGGAAGTCCCATCCAGGGTTTGGATTTTGCATCATTAATATGAGGTTATTTCTCCTTGTATTTCTATGAGTATTATACTGGTTTATATGTTGATCATATGGTTGTGATTTCATTGGTATTTCTACTGCTATTTTGCTTGTTATGTATGTGTTTTATGATAGTAGCTATGTATGGCTCTCATCATGTTTTTACTGGTAAATGAATGAAAATGTATCTATGACCTAATGGATGAAATGACAATTGATGTGTTGAGGCATCAATGCTTCTTAGCGATTCTCAGCTAAGTATGAGACCCCTATGATCAGATTTGTTGTTTACACCTGTAGATTACATATTTGTGATATGTTTGACGAAATGTTTGTCATGGCTAGTAGGGGCTAGTCAAGGTCTTATTCAAGTGATTGCATTTATACTTCCATTTCTCTGTTACTTTACTGTTCTAAAGATGTCATTCTATTTTAGGCAGTGACCTAGGCTCTGGGCCTGAAAAAGTGGTTCAAATCCCAGGGAAGTTGGCACAAAAATGTGCAAAAAAGTCCCTGGATGTTGGCTTGCAGACCTGTGAGAGTGTCCAAAGGTCCTTGGACGCTGGCATGACCATAGCTGAGAGTGTCTAGAGATCAAGTCGTCCAAAATCTTAGTAGGACCCAGGGGCTAGTTTGCAGAAAGGTTGGATTGGTTCCTAAGGGTCCTAATGTTGATGTTGAATGTCTGTATGGTGTGTTTCCATCGGTTCCACTTCCTTAACGTCACTTAGGAGGTCGAATCATATCATAGTGGCCTCTCGTCGCATGTTTACCCCCGGCTGGCTGGTTGCTTGGGTAGATGTGGGAGAAGGGTGTTACAGAGTGGTATTAGAGCATGGTTCACCCGTCGGACTAGATGGGTTGTGTGTTGGTCATGCATGCATGTCAGTTACATGTGTGTCTCTTCCATTTTCATTCCATGTGCTTGTTGCATTTGCATGATGTTCATCATGGTTGTGGTGATGTCGTCATGTGGAAGTTGATGGTGTTATTGTGGAGTGCATCGTCGTGAGTGTATGACTGGTTACATGTTGTTATATGTCGCTTACATGTATCATTTTTGTACGCTTGGTTACATTCTTATATGTCTTGTTACATTCTTGTATGCTTGGTTACATGTATGATGCTTGTAGGCTTAGTTACAAGTATTGTTCATTTATGCTTCATTATATGTGTTTATGCGTGTGCGTGGTTGGTTTCGCATTGTGTACACATATTCATGTTTGCATGTGGTCAAGTGTGCAATGATGTAATGATTGTTGTCATGCATGAGGTTGTGGTGTGTGTTGTTGTTAAGGTCGTGCATTGATGAGTGGACCCTAGCTAGAATGAGGGTTGCATGGTTATATTCTTATGCGTTATCTTCCTATATGCTATCATGATTATGTTATACATGTATCACGCTAATTTGTTGATCTTTCAGACAAGGTATCATCCCCGAGCTATACTAAGGAACATTGGTTTAGCTAACTGTTTAGTCAATTTAGTGTTCTAAATTGCTACATAAATTATCAATCCAGGTATCGTAAACTGATGAAGTGTAGTGCATTATATGTGCTAGATGACCCTTTCTTACCTCATTATTTTTGAGTTTATGTTTGTTTTGGGGTTTTTCTCTTTTGATTCCTAATGTTCTGCAATGTAATCTACAAAATTCTAATCTACTGCTGCTAAGAATCTAGAGAAATGAAGTGAGAGCTAAAAGTGCTTTTAGGCCAAATTTGGAAGTAAAGTTTTTTAAACAAGAAAATGAAAACAAAGCCTCTCTTCTTGCTATCATGATTATTTCCAAAACATGAACTTAAAGGACTTTTAAAACTACTATCTACTCAATTACAAAACCAAAGCTTAAATGAGAAAATGAGATGGCAGCTATCTATGATAAATCAGAAATGAAGTACTAGAAATAAGATTACCTCCACTGTCTAATCTATTTGCAGAATTAAAGCTTAATGAACTACTGAAGATGAAACTGCAGCTGAACTAAGTGAAAGAAACTAAAAATGAAATTGCAACTATTCTATTATGAAAGCAAAGCTAAATGAAGTATTGTTGTCACTTTGCTACATAATTCAGGGAGAACTACCTCCTTATGATAGCAATTTGAGAGATTTCATTCTTCATCATTCTAAGAAAAGTAAACATGAAAATGCAAGGAAAGACTCATTCATAAATAAAACATTTCACCACTTAGTTTTAGGATTAACCTTCAACTGAAAGGGTTTTTGGAAATATCCATTTATATCATGAGTTACTAAACTGATAAGAAAATGGCATTGAACAACTTAACTCAAAAACTAATGAACAACAATTGTAATGAAAGACTCATTCATAAATGTAACATTTCACCACTTAGTTTTAGGATTAACCTTCAACTGAAAGGCTTTTGGAAACATTCATTTATATCATGAGTGACTACACTAATAAGAAAATGGCATTGAACAACTTAATTTAAAATCTAGAAACTAAGGAACAACAGATGAAATAAATCAATTTATGCTACTGCCATCAACTTAAAGCTACAGTTAAGAAACTAAAAAGCAATGAAAACCAAAGGACTATTCTACGTTGGAATACAACTACTCTGAGTTAGTGAAAAATGACATAAGCTGCATGATACACAGAGTTAGAAAACGATTATGAACATGATGAAAAAAAAACAATGAATTTACAATTAAACTAAAAAAAAGACAAACAGAAATAAAAACATGTACCCTTGACCACGCAGGGGCCCTCTGCAAGGTCTCAGATTATGAACACGGAATCAACACTTCACAAGCGCTTCAGGTATCCATTGAAAACAAAGTTTTTATATTAAAACAGAGCACTGAGTTTTTCACACTACAAAGCGGAAATTTGCACTATTACATAAGCAAAAACTTGAACTTGTTCTGCGTTCTACACGCTGGTATTTATAGGAAAAATATACAACTGTTTGAAGAGAGAAATCAGCTGTAGCAAAACACGTAGACAGGTAATGTGTGCGGAATTCTTGTCTTTGGTTGCCTTGAAACATAAATCTTCTAATAGTGGCTGTTGGATTCTGTTTGTGCAGGTGGCAGATGAGGTCCTTGGCTTCAGGAGACTACCTCGGATCCATCACTGAGAATCGTGTAAAAATAGAGTCCTACTTGCCATGGGTTTCTTCAGTTGACTTCCCTTTGACCGGAGTCCTCCACATCGATCTTGGCCAAATGGATAGGATACAATCCATGCTCTGACGTTTTCCAAGCTACCCATGTGGTCCTTTTCTTCTCTTGACACCTGTAACCTACAAAAGCATGGAGATGGTTGCGGGACAGCTAGTTAGCTAAGGAATGTGGCTGTGTTCCGTAGCTGAAAGACAAAAACCTATTCAAATAACAAACATAACAATATAACTTGTAAATCACTGAAATATACTCCTGGAGGCAATGTGCAATGGCTTACAAATATTCTCCTTATGAATCATATGTGTAGTATGATGTTGGGAACTCTTTCAATTTGGTAGGCACATTGAGAAGCTTAGAGGCAGAAATAAGGAGTTGTAAAGCAGATAATTACATAATCATATAGGCGCAGGAGAAGCTAGCAGAGGTAAATGTAGTGCTACTTAGAGTTTTTCATATTTGCAGCGACAAGGACCACTTCATATCAGCCATGAGCAGGAGGAAAAAACTAATGGGGAATATGGCAATAGGTTGCATGGTGGTCATAGGTTAATAACGATGACATGGTTAGAGATGGCAGATTGTTCGACACTCCAGATAGGAGAAGGGATAGACACATGCACCATTATATTTCTAGTTCTGACAGGCATGATGATTGATATTGTTATCATATGTACAGGAGAAGTGATAAGGGATACTTGCTATATGAATTTAAGAAATCAAAGCCACCAACATTTGTTGGAGAGATGAAGAAATCACAGGATGCAGAGGCATGGTTGCTTGGTATGAAGAAGTTCTTCATGTTGCATGATTTTTCAAAGAACATGAAAGCCATAGTAGCTACATTCAATCTCAAAGGTAAAGCAAACATTTGGTGGGAATATGTGAAGAATGTCAGGGGTATACATGAGGAAGACTTGACCTGGAATGAGTTTGAGTGGCTATTAAAAAAGAATTACCTATCAGAGAGATACTTTGATGACAGGGCAAAGGAATTCTATGAGCTGAGGATGGGATCTATGACAAATGATGAGTACACTAGCAAGTTCTTGGAGCTACTGAGGTATGTGCCTTACCTCAAGGAGGAGAAGGCCAAGATTCAGAGATTCACTAGTGGGTTACCGATGGAATTCAAAGATAGGATTGAGTTCGATGAGCCTAGATCATTGGAGGAGGCCATCTAAAAGTTAAGCATTGCTACGAACAATAGAAGCGCAAGTATGAGACTAAGCTAGACTGGAAAGGTAATGCAAAGAACAAGGGAAAATGGGACAAGAAGCGAGTAAGACCACAAGATTAAGGTAATAAAGAGAATGTTGCACCACCTAAGAGGTTCAATGCATTAGATAGAGGACAGGGACATCGATCTAAGGAGCATAATAAAGAGACCGTGCGGTGTTGTACTTCTGGAGGAGATAATTGCAGGAGGGGTTGTCCACAATATCAGGGTGGTAGGCCTCAAATATACATTGCACAGGACGTATAGACTATTGGGGATGTTGGTCATAGTGTTCCTCGTATTTATGCAAAATTGGATAACAAACAGGCAGACCATCATACATCTATCATTAAGATGGACGGTAAGCTTTGTGATCAAGTTATTTCTATTTTGATTGACCTTGGATCTAATTATAGCTATATTAGTCCTGACTTGGTGGATATGTGTGGTTTGAGTAAGGAATTGTTTGCAGAATCTTGGTTAGTGCAGTTGGCTACATATCCAAAGAAGCAAGTTCATCATTGGGTAAGAGCTTGTGCATTTGATTTGAATGGTATTCCTACAACAACACATTTGAATGTATTACCATTTGGATCATACAATATGTTGTTGGGCATGGATTGATTGTACCTTCATAGAACCAAGGTGGATTGTTATGACAAATATATTGAGTGCTTGGATGACAATGGGGAACCAAGAGTCTTACAAGGTAAGAAGAAGCCACATCAGTTAGGATGGTGACAACTATGCAAGCAAAGCGTAGTTGCAGAAAAGGGTGTGTGTTATTTACAGTACACATTGCTAGTGTCAAGTTTAGGGTATTTGAGGATGCAAATGTTTTGAGCAGGTACCTAGTTCTACAGTAGTTTCAGGATGTATTTCTTGAGGATATTACAAATTTTCCATCCCATAGGGAGGTAGAATTTTCTATTGAGTTGGTGTCAGGGATAGCTCCAACATCAAAAGCATATTACAAGATGAGCACGCATGAGTTGGTAGACTTGAAGCTACAGTTGAAGGAAATGTTGGACAAGGGATACATCAGGTCAAGTGTATCACATTGGGGCGCACCGGTATTATTTGTGAAGAAGAAATATGGTACTCTCAGATTATGCATTGACTACAAGTATTTGAATAAAGTAACCATCAAGAACTAGTATCCGTTACCGAGGATTGATGACTTGTTCGACCAACTGAAGGGAGAAACAATGTTCTCGAAGATTGATATGAGATTGGGATATCATCAGGTACACATCAAAGAGGAGAAATTTACAAGACAAGTTTTCGGACCATGTATGGGCATTATGAGTTTGTTGTAGTTACATTTGGCTTAACTAATGCTACAACTAAATTTATGTGCTTGATGAATAGTGTGGTGCGTTTGTATTTGGATAATTTTGTTATTTTGTTCATTGATGACATATTGGTATATTCTAAAAATGAGGAAGAGCATGCTGAGCATTTAGCAGTAGTGTTGAGGTTGTTGAGAGAGCATCAGTTGTATGCTAAGCTTAGCAAGTGTATTTTATTTCAGACTGAGGTACATTACTTGGGACATGTTGTCTCCAAGGAGGGAATTGTAGTAGATCCAGAAAAGATAAGGGCCATCATGGAGTGGGTAGCTCCTAAGAATGTGGATGAGGTGAGATATTTCATGGGGTTGGCAGGCTATTATAGGAGGTTCATCAGGAACTTCTCACAAATTTATTATCCTATTACGTCGTTGCAGAGGAAAGGTAAGAAGTTTGAATGGACAGAGGAGTGTGAGGCTAGTTTTGAGCAGATTAAGCAATTTTTGACACATGCACCAGTGTTAAAGATTGCATATATAGACAAAGAGTTTGTAGTATGCACATATGCTTGCAAGAAGGGACTTGGTGGAGTCCTTATGCAGGATGGACAAGTGGTATGCTATGAGTCATGAAAAATGAATGAGCACGAGTAAAAATACCCCACACATGATCTTGAGTTGCAATCAATCATACATGCATTGAAGATGTGGAGGAACTACCTTCTGGGCAAGAGGTTTGTGTTGATGAGTGATCACAGTGGTTTGCGGTATCTATTTGACCAATCGAATATGAATGGTAGGTAGGCTTGGTGGTTGGCTATGATCAATGAGTTTGATTTTGAGATCAGGTATATCAAAGGTAAAGATAACAGAGTGGTAGATGCTCTTAGAAGGCAGGTAAAAGTAAATCACTTAGCATCTATGAGCTCCTATGGGACAAAATTACAGTATAGGATCTTGTAGGCAGGTCAACAGGATGTTAGATATATGGAGATTATGCATAGGTTGCAGTAGATTATTGGTACAAGTATAGGTAGTGGTACAGGTATGAGTACAGGTATAGGTAGTGAGGTGCAGGTGCACAGGATGTGGATTATTGTCTTAAAGCGGATGGATTGGTTAGATTCAGAGACATGATATATGTGCCAAACATTAGTGAGCTCAAGAAGGTGACCTTGAGGGAGTTTCATGCGAAACCATATTCAGGTTAACCAGGTTATTAGAAGACACTTACAACAATGAAGATATTTTATTATTGGCCGAACCTGAAGAGGGATGTAACAAATTTTGTGGCTAGGTGTTTTGATTGTTAGCGTGTGAAGGAAGAGTGTCAACATCCAAGTGGACTGCTACAACTGATTGTGATTCCAGAGTGGAAATGGGAAGTCATTTCCATGGACTTCATCACAGGTTTGTCGAGGACAATGAGATAACATGGTTCCATCATGGTTATTTTCGATAGGTTGAAAAAGGTTGCACACTTCATTGCAGTGAAGTCTACATTCTCATCTAGCAATGTGGCATGGGTATTCATTAGAGTTGTGGTTAGATTTCATTGTGTTCCAAAGAAGATTGTGTCAGACAGGGATGCGAAGTTAATTTCCAAGTTTTCGAAGGAGTTATTTGCAGGTTTGGGCACAAAGTTGGCCTTCAGTACTACTTATCATCTACAGACAAATGGACAAACATAGAGGGTCAATAGGATATTGGAGGACATGTTAAGGATGTATGTGATGCATCAACAATGAAAGTGGGAAGAGTACCTTCCACTGGTAGAGTTTTCTTACAACAATGGGTATCAAGAATCTTTGAGGATGAGTCTGTTTGAGGCATTGTATGGGTGGAGTTGCAATACTCATGTCAGTTGGAGTGATCCAATTAACATGGTGTTGATAGGACCAGACATGTTGGAAGACATGGAATAGGAAATGCATGTAATCAAGAAAAATATAAAGGAATCATAGGATAGTAATAGATGCTATGAAAATCGGAACAGGTTGTTCAAGGAGTTCTAGGTTGGGGAACAGGTGTACTTGCGCATCAAACTAAAGAATAACTCCTTATGTATTAGATTATGTGCCAAGATGGAACCACGGTTTTGTGAACCCTTCAGTATTGTTGAGAGGATTGGGCCAGTATCCTATCGACTTGCACTACCTCCGACAGTGAAATTCCATGATGTTTTCAATGTGTCATTACTTAAGAAGTATGTAGGAGATGTTGATCATGTGATTCACTGGTCTGTATTGCAGGTGGAACCATATAGAGAATTCCAGTAGGAGCCCTAGTGTATATTGCAGAAAAAGGTTCTCATGCTCCGGAATCAAGTAATCGAGCAAGTTAAGGTGCAATGGAAGCACTTTGGGCCCGATGAAGCTACATGGGAGATGGCAGATCAGATGCAGGTTATGTATCCTTCTTTGTTTTCCTGTTGAGGCAAAGTAGTTTTGGTATGGTGTTTTTGTAGGTTTTAACCCCGTACAGAAATTACCTGCATACAAATTCTATAAACATAAAATAAACAATGGCAAGAGCATAACGCATAAAAAAAATATACACAAAGATTTTCCCCTGGATCCCAAAACCGAGACTACCAGATTGATTTTTCATTATGTTCCTTTCAATGTTACAATACATATATATACATGCCGAAGCATCCATAAACCATAATACATTAACCCTGGATTAGAACATAATCGTAGTTCCCTTGACCGGATCTACAAAATACCATGGACCAAAAACCATTGCGCCCAAAACCATGTGTGAAATCCACGCACAAAACCGTAGGTAGGTCCACCCACCTAATATAGGGTCCAATTTTTTTTCCCTGAGGTGCTACCCCGGACCCCGTAGAGGGGGGCTACCAAACCCCCAGGCAAGGGGGGATGCCGCCCCCCCATGACTCCCCTGTTGCGTCCAGCGCAACAAAGGGGGTGCTCTGCCCCCCTCTAACCCCTTAGTTTAACTACTGGGGCTAGTCGTGGAAATAATATAACACAACCCAATAGTTTTGGTATGTGTTTTGGTACATGTTTTGGTGATTTTGGTATATGTACATATGTATATAGATGTAAATACTGCCATGATCTATGTTATAAAGCTCCAATAAGTAGTATGGGTGTCATGTCATTATGATGTTATGTTTTTTTATGTTTTCATGTTGGTTTTATTCCTAGCAGGTTGATTATTGTAAATACTGCATCGAGCTAAGTTATAAAGCTCCATCGGCAGTATGCTTTGATTGCAATAGTCTTTTGGTTATAGGTATGGTTGAACATCGAGGACAGTGTTCCCCTAAGGGGGAGGGTTTTGTAATGGCCCTAGTGAAAATTCCATGTAATAAAAGTTAATAAAGGAAAATTAATAACCACGGTTGGTAGGAAACTTATTCCAAGCTAAATGTTGGGAAATACATCCTATTGTGGGTGTTCATTTGGTTATTAATGTCTAAGGAAATTGGCAAAGGAAAAATTGCATTTTTGGCACATTTATTTATGAAAATAATGGAAATTAGGAGAAAAAGGAGGTGAAAGGTCACAAGTTGCATGTGAGGAGGAAAATCAAGGAAAATAATGGAAAATGAAGAAAATAGAGGCTTCATTCACAAAAAGGCTTCTAAGGATCAGTTGGTAACCTTTTGTTAGTTTAGTTTTGGAGAGCTCTCATTATTCTCTCTCTCTCATACTCTTGGATACTTAGAGTTTTCTTGGAGTACTCTTGGAGGGTGTGGCATACTTGGATATTTGGATCAAGAAGGCAGAGGAAGAGCAGGAATACACAAGAGGACAATGGGATCAACAACTACTGTTGTAGCTCTTTAATTTTTGATAAGTTAGCCATAAGTTGAAAAAATCAAAATTCCATAGAAAAATGATAAGTTAGGATATGGACCAAAAACAATATTGAAAATAAAAATGTTAGGATTTATTATTATTTTAGGTCCATATCATAAAAAATGATAGGGTAGTTTCTCTAAAAAAGGAAGGCAAATGATAAAATGTTAGATAAGAAATAAAAGAAAATATTTTCTTTATAAAATAAAAATTAAGGCTGCTAGTTCAAACATGCCTTTGAAATTTGTTGTTTATTTTAAAAAAAGTGCTTAAATCCCTTAATCAGGGTTTAATTATTGTTTAAAACTTGATCGCTTTGCAAATAGTCATAACATATGATTTTTCTGTATGGGCACAAGCGAAAAAATGTCAAATCAAAACCAAATAACCATCGGGCACTTTTCAACGGATACGATTCACCTTGCCCGGATCAACGATGGAGGAAGATTTTTGGCCCCCCTTCGGTCGCTTCTTGTTAACGTGGGGGGGGGGGGGGGTCTGAAAAGTAGTTTTAATGGCCGCCCTCTTTTACTACGTGGCACTCCCATAGCATTTCGTGCCCTCAAAGTGAAAAACCGTAAAACACCTCACCCCCCCCCCCCCCCCCCACCGAAATCCCGCCAGCGGTTTCCTCTTATCCAACCATTGACCTTGTTCCCGCTCCATATCATCCACCCGTTATCTCTCACCCATTCACAACCCGCCACATCATTAATCTGTTATTTCTCACCCATTCACAAATCGCCAGATCACAAAGTCATTGCAGCATACACTCCTATACCGTTGCTAGCCTTAATTAACCGTTCACCCTCCCGTTAGACATTTATTCCGCTCCTCTGCAATAAATTGCCTACGATTAGATTTAAACAAGAAATTAAGCCCCATTTGACTTATAAATATCCCATGTCTGTACTCTTTGCCACCTTTTCTGCTTCCATCTAATCACCACAAGTTTTATTTGCTTTGTGTATATCTTCCCCTGTCATCCCTCTTTCAGCTAAAACAGTTTCTAAATTCCCCCCGTTGCAGCAATATGGCTCCCAAAGTTAAATCATAGAAAACTGTCGAAGAAGGGAATCCATCTACAACTTTGCTTGACTTGGATCACCTCTCCCTTGTGGACTCCCTGTTCAAAGTCACTAACTGTGAATGCGAATTTGATTTCCACGAATTGCATTTATGGTTAAAACAGAAATATGCAGATAAAGAAGATCCCATTCATTTCTGGGAAACACTTTTGCCCTTGCACTCCTTTCTTAAGACTCATCACTTCCCTAATTTGATCACTTGGTGTCAAGCTAGGTATGATCATGTGCAAATAATAGTGATGACTCGGGATGGAAAAATATTGATCACCATTACTGTTACACAGTAATTTGTCACCATCCCTGTTACTCCTCTTGTCGTACTTTGGAGGACTCATCCCGGGAGTTATAAGAAGTGACAAAGTCTAAAAACACTTGCATTATGTTCCCCTGAGTATGTACTTCATGTTCCCTGAAGACACCTCCTACAGATTATCCCTGAAAAGTGCTCTTTTTCCATTGGCGCAGGTCCACAGTATCTTACCCGCGCCAATCATGGAGATCCTCAAAAGAGGGCGCGACCATTGGCGCTCTGTCTTAGAGCAATAGTTGCGCCAACCAAGTTTGGTCATGCTTTTTGCCTTAACGCACGCCCGACTGTTGTTTCCTTCATTACATGGAGCTTTTTGAGGATAAAAAATCAGTCTTATGTCGGGTTCTATCCTATCTCCATCTTTAATGGCTTTTGGGGATAATGTTAATCCACAATAGGTGTCCCGGTTCATCGTATCCTCCTCCCTTCTTCATCTATATAAGCTTGTCCTTATGCATTTGACAAGCTATTCATGGAGTGCTAGATGTGGAGTTCTTGAGTTCTTGGAGGAAAGCTAGTCATGGAGTGCTTATCATGAGTGATAATGAATGCTAGAGAGGTTATGCTGCCGGAGAGGAGAGACATTGCAAGACACATATAGTTGCTCGCCCAGCCAGGAGAGGTTCAACGTCAGAACCTTGGTTGTAACTTTTCCTGTTTATTATTAATTAATGAGCGACTGCTATTATAGTTCCAATCTCATTGTCTATTATGGTGATGTGTTGATTTATTTCCTTTCTGACTGAAATATAGTTATGCCTTGGTAGATTTTATGTTGGTATCTGTCTCTTCCTTTGCATGTGCAGGTGTCCGTTTATGATCTGCTGGAGCGAGGGAGCGGGAATATCAACTCTGCTTCAACCATAGCGTTGGATTCCAGGTTGGTCTTCTTAATTCACCTTTAATGCATAACTAGGAACTTGCGTGGCAGCGTGGTTTGATTGTGGCTAGTTCTGTTTTAGACTAGTGGGATCGCCTCTGTCCGCAGAGGGGATTTACCTATCCAACAATTTGGCGACTCCGCTGGGGAGAAGCTATTTGGACTTTGTCTTGCATGTTAATTTTCTTCTGCTTGCTTGAGTGAATGAGCTTCCTGGGTCCGTTTTGAGTTTATTCTTTACTGTTTGACCCATCTGAGCACTGTCAACCCGACCTGAGGTCGTATTTATTTTTTTTCTAGCCG
Organism: Pinus tabuliformis; assembly: GCA_031772625.1. NCBI lineage: Eukaryota > Viridiplantae > Streptophyta > Pinopsida > Pinales > Pinaceae > Pinus > Pinus tabuliformis. Next base: position 84,174,416 of record CM062812.1, on the reverse strand, counting down.
GCAAGCTTGATTGGCGCGGTTATTACTCTGACAGTCGCACCAGTTGGCGCATGTTGCTCAGAAACAACTCGCGCCAATCCTGTGGTAGCGCAAGTTGCAGGCTGACAGTCGCGCCAGCCCTGTAAATTTTGCCTGTGTATGGGTGGAAAGCTCTTTCAGCCTCTTTTTATATCTCTTTCAGCCTCTGGAAGTGTGTTGAACCTCTGTTTGACTGGTTTTAGACTTTATCCTTCAGTTGTTTGCTTATTTCTATTGATTTTCGTCTCAGCCCTAGGACATCTAGTGACTTTGCATGTCTAGCCTTCTGTGGGAAGTTTCGATCTCTTGATTATCCAGTCAACTTGTTGGTTGTGTTATGCACCTATCCAGTGATTTGTTAAAGCTTGATCTTCTATACTCTGAGTGATTCACTTCTAGCCTCTTTTGATTTCAATTGACTTCATTTGAACTTAGATTACATGGTTCATTGAAAGTCTTTGTGTTTTTCCTTGCTTGCATAGTTCATTTTGGTGTTTCAGGATTGGTTCTATTTCATTGAGTGAACTTGAATTGTGCATATCTCTTAGGATTTGTTTAAATGCATCATGCCATCTTAAAGGAAAGAAAAACAAAATATATTTTGCATTCTATTAGTTAGCATTTGTTGTTATTTGTTGCTATTAAAAAGAAAAAGAAAAATTTCATTTCTTGTTATTAGCTGCATTAGGATCTTTGTTGTTTGATGAGTGATCATTTCGTTTGTGTAAAGATCTCAACCCTCCTGTAGATAGAATTCATCGAATCAAATGATATAATTTTGGCATATAGTTTGCATTTAAGAAGTTTTTGAGATATCACATACGGTAGGACCAAAAAACTGAAACATAATCGAAGATAAACTTTAAAATAAACTCAATGAACATAACAACGCATTGGAACATAACGCAAATACTCTAGAGGTCTAGGTTAGAGACGTGTTCCGGCGTCTTTAAACCTGGTAGTTTATCATCGAGTGGTTGGGTGATTCCTCCACGGTGAAACGATAGGTGCCAATACGGACTTAGCTCCCACGTACCGTCGCGTATATACGGGAGACCCCACTAGGCTATTATCCTTTATCCATAGGAAGCCGTGTCAGCCGCCCTACGATTCGCAATGCAGTGAACACAGCATTCACGAAGATCGACCACCCGTACCCTAAAAAGTATTCTGTGGTTTTGTGAAAAGTTTGGCACACCCTCTACCTAGAATTCCAGAGCAGTCACTTTTGATCCTTTTCGGACTCCTTAAATGAAAAGGTGCCTGTGAGCGTCTTGTCACTTCGTGCTCATTAAATATTCAAAGGAGACTAGAGTCATCTTTTATCCTTTTCTCGACTCTTAAAAAATGAAAAGGTTAAGTTCAGTGTCTTAAAATTTATTGGCCACGATAACATCTACCCAATTAGATTTTGTTTGCGTTAGCTTGAGTAGGATTATTTCTCGTTCAATGGCAGCCTTCCCGGCGCCCACCGGCCAAGGTGTTCCTCTTGATGGGAACCCTCGTCCATTTCCTTCTGTTGGAAATGTCGGTGTTCAGTATATCGCAACATTGTCTTTGCCTGGGTTGACCATTGGTTTACCCGTATGGTTGTTTTCAAACTCGGTGGTCTCGAGTGTGATAACTCCTGTTCCGCCACCACCTCCTCCACCCGAACAACACCATGTTGATTCTAAGGTGGACCCCTTCCCTTCTTCGCCTATTGCTGCGTCCTCATCTTCTACTTCGCCTGGTGAAACCTTGGATTTCAGTAACCAGGTGGCTAAGAAGAAGAAAAAGAAGACCAAAAAGAAGAAGTCTCCTAAGGGAAAGGTCGTATCTACCACGAAAATATCTGAAGTGGAACCACATTCTGCTCCTCCGCGGAAGGCTAAGTCTCCTTGTCGATTATGCAAGGAGGACCATTTTCTTTCTGATTGTCCTGGTATTCCCAGGATCCTAGATATATGGTCCCGTGACCCGACTCACCCCTTGTCGTCGCAGATCGACGATACCTTATCAGTTGGTAAGAGAAAAGGAAAGGTTCATTTCCCTTGTCGACTTTGTGAAGGTAATCATCTCCTTCGCCTTTGTCCACTTATGGATGAAGCCTCCCGTCTTTTGGAAAGTCTGTCAGCTCCCTTACCCCAGCTACCCGCTGGATATCAGCGTATTTTTGCAACTGCAGATCATCTCTCCACTAACCAAGTGATCAAGCATGATTCCTCTTTGGTCCAGCCTTCTCTTCCTGAACCTAGCTGTGCTCCGCCTGTTCCAGACCAGTCCCTAGTCGGAACGAGTGTTAATTTACATTCATCATCCATGCGCCACTTTATCATCAAAGATGAACCACCTGAGTCCAAACCAAACGAAAGTCCAAAGTTCCAGATTACAGTTGACCCGGTCTTTCAAAAGGTCCAGCTTACAAGTGACCCGGTTTTGCCTACAGAAGTTCCATCCTTAGATGATCTTACATCTGAAACCGAACCGGACAAAAGTCAAAAGGTCCAGCTTACAAGTGACCCGGTTTTGTCTTCTGAAATTCCCTCCTCAGATGATGTTATCACTGCAAAGAATGAAGATCCCACCGTCCAAATTCTATTCATCAACATAGACTCTAATGATCAAGTGAGCATCCCTCTCATTCCTTCGCACCAGGAAGAAAGTCCATCAGAATCATATCCGGCTGTCTATCCAGTCCCACCTCCAAGCAACCTAGTTGTTTCCTTCAATTGGGATCAACTAGGCAATCCTCGGTTACCAGCCTCCATACCATTTCAAATTATAGTTCAAGTCTACCGCATGGTTATGGCCGGTACAATTATTGATGAGGGATCTCCTGTGAGTATCCTTTCTTCAACAGCTTGGGAAGCACTTGGTTCCCCACTGCTTCTGCCTGAGATGAGAAACCTTACAGGTTTCCATCGAGAAACCACTCGACCTTTAGGAATTCTTCCCAATGTACCTATCACATTAGAAGGGAAGACTGTTCAAATGGGCGTCATGGTAGTCCAAGGTCCGTTAGATTACAATTTAATCCTTGGACGAGACTATATTTATCGCATACGTGCAATTGTGTCCTCACTCTTCAGAGTGATGTGTTTTCCGCATGAAGGAAGGACGATAAAGGTCGTAGACCAACTTTCATTCCCCGGTTCACACTTCACATATAGTCATCTACCTTTCCTAAATGGTCTTATTTCCACAGGAAATGCCCCAGCATCCACTCCGTCATTCTGATGACGGCAGCTGACCCGGGCGCGTGACTGAGGTGTAGGAATTTACAGGGTAAGTTCCTCAGAAAGAATACCAAGAGGACACCGCTCACAACCAGATCTCAAATCAATACACCAGTATTTTTGACGTGGTTAAAACCCTCAGAGTGCAAGGAGGGAAACAGTCCACGGCCTGTCCCAACGTGGGTACAGACAATTTATTAATCAAAGAATGAAAATTTACATAAGCTTCTCTCATGCACGGATTACCCGAACAATGACCCTCCATGCGCTTTAAATAGAACTCAAGGACCAATCGGGTGTCAAGCCACAGATCAAGTGTCGGTAATACCGAGGTGAGAGTGAACCGTCGGATCACTACATATCGTGACCGTCGGATTGTAAGTTACAAAATGTACAACGGTAAAGAAACACACTTTACCTAACTCTAACCTAACTCTATACTAGACCAAGTTGAACTTAACTATATCCTATGTGTCGGAATATCCTAACATCCCCCCTTAAGAACAACTTGGGATAGGATTGAAGGATTTACAAATATGACACAATAGGAGAAGGAAGGAGGCACTAGAGCCTATCCCCCCTTAGTGACAACTTCCTGAACTCCAAGCATATATCGAAGTTTAGTGAACTTCGCCTCTGTGAGAGCCTTTGTGAAGATGTCTGCAACCTGATCATCCGTTGGACAATATTGCACTTCAAGAACATGGTCATGAATGAGCTTTCTGATGAAGTGCATGTGTAGTTCAATGTGTTTGCTGCGCTGATGCTGGACTGGATCTTTGCATAGCTGAATGGCACTTTGATTATCACACCAAAGTGTGGTTGGATGCTGCTGCTCAAAGCCAAACTCTGATAGGATCTGACGAAGCCACAAGGCTTCCTTACTAGCTTCCACGGCACCACGATACTCTGCTTCTGCTGACGAAAGAGAAATGGCAGCCTGTTTCTTACAAGCCCATGTAATAGGTCCTGAACCAAGAGTGAAGACATAACCGGCAGTAGACTTCCGATCATCAAGGTCACCAGCCCAATCAGAATCAGTGAAACCAACTAACAGAGGAGCTGCTTTGGCACTGTAATGAATCCCAAACTGTATTGTACCTCGAACATAACGAAGTATTCTTTTAGCTGCTTTCCAATGACTTTCACGGGGGTTTTGCATAAAACGAGCAACAAGGCCAACAGCAAAGGAAAGATCAGGACGAGTATGGGTTAAATACAAGAGTTTTCCGACAAGTTGACGGTATAAGGTAGCATCAACTTCAGGAGAAGTACAAGAGACTGAAAGTTTGACTCCAGACTGAAAGGGAGAAGGGGCTGGCTTACAGTCTTCCATGTGAAAATGACGAAGAATATCACAAGCATACTTGGACTGGGAAAGGACAATACCCTCTTGGGATTGCAAGACTTGAAGACCGAGAAAATAGTGTAAGTGTCCTAAGTCTGTCATTTCAAATTTCTTTTTAAGGCTGGACTTCACATGGTTTATAAGGTTGGGATCACTACCAGTAAGAATAAGATCATCAACATAAAGAACAAGGATGATGAGAGAGTTGCCCACTTTCTTGGTGTAGACAGTATTGTCAGAATGACACCTAGAAAAGCCAGATTCTAAAAGAAAGCTATCCATTTTGGCATACCAAGCTCGAGGAGCTTGCTTGAGGCCATAAAGGGATTTCTTAAGGCGACAAACGAGGCTGGAGTCTGTTTGTATGAAGCCAATGGGTTGTTCCATATAGATTTCTTCCTGCAAGTCCCCATGCAAGAAGGCAGATTTAACATCCATTTGATGTACTTCCCATTTTAAAGAGGCAGCAAGGGAAAGAACAAGGCGGATAGAGTTCATTTTGGCAACTGGAGAGAAGGTTTCAGTGTAGTCAATGCCTTCAACCTGTGAAAAGCCCTTAGCAACTAGACGAGCTTTATGTTTATCAACTTTCCCATCTGGTCCATACTTGGTTCTGTAAACCCATTTGCATCTAACAAGTTTGCGTCCCTTTGGTAGAGGAACAAGATCCCATGTATCATTTGTCATCAATGAATGACCTTCAAGCTTCCCAATGTGGATGACCTGAAGCTTCTGCAAAAGTGTCAGGATCATGATTTACTGGAGCTTGAGCCAGTAAAGAAGAGGCTCTTTCAAACTGAGAACGTGTACGTCGCTGATCTGTAGGATCACCGGCAAGATCACCTGCTGCATCCCGAGTAGCACGGACCCATCTTGGAAGTTGAGGATCCTGAGAAGGTGGGGGAGGATTATCATCCTCGCTTTCATCATCAGAAGAAGAAATGTTTTCAAAGATAGAAGAGATAGGAAGAGGTGGCACATCCGCCGGACTAGGCTCGCAGGCCGATTTATTTTCATCAAATTTTACATCTCTTCTAATGATAACATTTTTGGACTTAAATGGAATAAGTCTATAACCTTTTACATCTTCAGAATATCCAACAAAAGTACATTTCTCACTCTTAGGTTCTAAAGCTTTATGCTTTTCATCTGGAATATGGGCCCATGCTTCACTTCCAAACACACGAAAGTGACTTACATCTGGTTTAATGGAACTCCAAGCTTCTTCTGGAGTGATATTCTCTAAAACCTTAGTAGGAGTGCGATTGATTATATAATTTGCACAATTAATTGCTTCGGCCCAAAAACTAAGACTGAGTCCTTTAGATTGCAGCATACAATTAGCCATTTCCTTTAAGGTGCGATTTTTCCTTTCAGCTACACCATTTTGTTGTGGAGTGTATGGAACAGTATGTTGCATTTGAATTCCATTTTCGGTGCAAAAGTTGATGAATGCGTTTTTAACATATTCTCCACCATTATCAGTTCTTAGCTTAAGAATTTGATGTCCAGATTGTTTTTCAACAAATGCTTTGAAGGCCAAAAAAGTGCTAAATACTTCGCTCTTGAGTTTTAAGAAGTATACCCAAGTGCGTCTAGAGAAATCATCAATGAAAGTTAAGAAGTACTTGCAGCCAGAGAATGAAGCAACAGGAAGAGGACCACATAAATCACTGTGCACAAGCTGTAAAGGGGCTGAGGCGTGCCAAGAGGCACGTTTGTCAAAACTGTCCCGATGATGTTTTCCGAGTACACATCCGGAACAAACACCATCTTTGCAAGATACCATAGGAAGACCTGTCACCATATTTTCTTTACATAGATGCTGAAGGGAGCGATAGTTTAAGTGACCAAACCGCTCATGCCAAAGTTTGCTCACTTCATCATTATGAGCAACAAATACTGAGGGAAGATGGGATGACCCAAAGTTGTGAAACTTATACAACCTTTTGGAATCATCAGCAAGACCAGTAGCTAGAATCTGTTTAGGATCTTTTAGATCCTTGATTACAACATCATGAGGTGAAAATTCAACAATTTTACCTTCACCTGAATGAGTTATCTGATAGACAGATAGAAGGTTGCAGGATAAGTTTGGAACACATAATACATCATTGAACTGACCATTGTCTAGATGAACAGTTCCAGTCCCTACAACATTAAGAGATCTATCATCACCAACATATATATTTTTGGTGTTACAATCATTTAAAGAAGAAAACATGGCTTGGTTTTTGGCCATGTGACAAGAGGCTCCAGAATCAATGAGCCACTCATGAGAATGAGAAGAAGAAGAAGATACATTTAATGCATAACCAGACTGAGATGATTGACGATGACATGCAGAAAGTGCCGTTCCGGAAGTTGAAGTTGAAGTAGGCTCCAGATGGATGTTATGTTTCTTCATTGCGGCTTCCAAGGCTTCCATCTTCTTAAAGCATTTAGATTCTAAGTGGCCATCTCGATTACAAAAGTTACAATGTCTGTCAGTCTTCTTCCATTTGTTTTTATTGGTCTTGTCATATTGCTGAAATGATCTTTCATCTTGAGGCTGAGTTGGTTTAGGACCATTCCTTTGAGGATAAGACTTCTTAGGATTCTTTGAATTTGGTTGCTGCTGGGCGGCTAACGCTTTCGAGGAAGAGTTTCCAAGATTAAGAAGACCAAGGTGTAAGAGTTTTTCTTGTTCTCTTATTAAGGAATCACAAAAGGAGTCAAAGGAAGGGGCTTGTAGTCTTTGCCTTGACAAATGAAAGCTTCCCTGGTAGAATGGAAAGTGGAAACAAATACAGAGTAGGCTGGTCCCAACTTAGTAAGGATGGAATAAATAAGGTTACCATCTTCTTTCTTAACTTTAACACCTTCCAAGAGATATCTAAGGGTCTTGAATTTGGACAAGAAATCTTCAATGCAAGAAAAATTATTAGGATCCAAAGTAAGCAACTCATTCTCAAGTTGATGGGCTCTAATTTCATTTTTAATCCCAAAAACTTTAGCAAGTTTTTCTAATGCTTCATGAGGAGTTTCAATTTCTGCAATGTGGAATCTAAGATCAGGAGAAACAGACATTCCTATCAAACCACGTGCTTGATCTTGTCGATTTTCCCATTTTTCGGCCTTGTCTTCATCTTTGGGTTTCTTCTCTTGGTCTGTGGCTATTCTGAAGAGACCTTTACTTCTAAGTAAATCTCCCATGTAGGCTACCCATTGGAAGTAGTTAGTGCTGTCAAGAATGACTTGGCATGGACTTTCCATTTTTTGAAAAACAACTGAAGCTGAAGATGCTGAAAGTAAGTGGTCCAATGGATAGATCTCGAAAAAATAGGCGGTTTTAAAAAAAACGGCTCTGAAAAAGGCTTCCGGATGAAGAAGTTATGGCTTTTTGAAAAAAAATTGTTGACGTTGCCGGCAAAGTGCGCGAATGTGCGGGAATGAAAAAATCCGCCCCCACAAAATGGAGACTTGAACCCAAGACCTCTACTCTCTTAAAAGGTCTTTGAACCAATTGATCTATACAAAATATTTGAGAGAGAGAGAGAGAGAGAGAGAGAGAGAGAGAGGGGGGGGGGGGGGCCTCGATTTGCGTGCTTGCCTTGGGAAGACTCTTTTCCCCTACAAAACACAAAACACAAAACCCAACACGAATATCCAAAGAAAAACGAACCTTACGGCTCGAAGTTAGCTTTAGCCAAAAAACTAGAAATTTTAAAAAAAATCTCAAAGTTAGCTTTTAGCCGAAAAACTAAATATTTTTCTCAATGTTTCTGATTTTCCGAGATCACACTAAGGTGCAGGGAAAAGAGCATACGCATGAGAAAAATCCTTTCTTTCTGTTTCTGATTTGCCCAGATCGCACAGAGTCGCAGGGCAAAGAGCATACGCAGAAATGAAAGGTATAGATCCGGAAAAAAAAAGGCTAAATAAACCGAAACCGAAATAAGCAGAGAGAAAATGACAGTAAACTGCAAAAAAAACACTGTATACCTCCCGATCTGAAAAATGACGCAGCTAGGGCTACCGGAAACCTTTTCGCGTGAAACGAAAGGGGTTCCTCACTGAAACAGATGCTCCGAACGCAACAGAGCAGTCCTCTCGGCCCGAAAGCAGTCAGAAACAGCAGATCTAGGAAACGACAGCCGCATGCAGCTCTACCGGCTTCAGATTTGGATCACCAACGGACGCGGCCCTCAAATAGCTCCGATACCATGTAGGAATTTACAGGGTAAGTTCCTCAGAAAGAATACCAAGAGGACACCGCTCACAACCAGATCTCAAATCAATACACCAGTATTTTTGACGTGGTTAAAACCCTCAGAGTGCAAGGAGGGAAACAGTCCACGGCCTGTCCCAACGTGGGTACAGACAATTTATTAATCAAAGAATGAAAATTTACATAAGCTTCTCTCATGCACGGATTACCCGAACAATGACCCTCCATGCGCTTTAAATAGAACTCATGGACCAATCGGGTGTCAAGCCACGGATCAAGTGTCGGTAATACCGAGGTGAGAGTGAACCGTCGGATCACTACATATCGTGACCGTCGGATTGTAAGTTACAAAATGTACAACGGTAAAGAAACACACTTTACCTAACTCTAACCTAACTCTATACTAGACCAAGTTGAACTTAACTATATCCTATGTGTCGGAATATCCTAACATGAGGCCCGGGGGGGGGGGGGGGCATGCCTCCTCCTTCAAAATCGAGTCTTTCCAAGTAAACCTTCATTCCATCCACTCCGTGAATGCCATGAAGCTTGGGGGGCATGTACCTCGATTTGCATTATCATGCTGGGGGCATGCAAATTTATAGCAAGCATAGTTTTTCGTTTCAAGCTTGTGTAAACATGAAACCGAATTCAAGCAGAGTTCTCCATGGTTCAAGCTTGTGAAAAAATGAACCCATACCTGATTTACATCCCGTGATTGCCTTTTATCTGCTAAATTCTGCTAGATGAGCCTTGGTTGTTTCATTCCATTGCCACCATCTCTTTGGCCGATCATATGCTTTCACTTGGTTGTTTCTCCTTTCCTGAGGAACCGCAGCGATGAGTGGTTTTATTAGCCAGCCTCTTAACCTTTACATGTTTCCAGTAAGTTCCACTATTACCGGAACCAGTTGCTACCTTTTATACCACTCGTTCCTTCAGGACGAGTTGCCTTTACGCTCTTTTCTGACTCGTAAAATATGAAAAGATTGCCGAGTATTTTTCCTTTTTGACTCGTTAAAGAAAATAAAAATGGAGGTCTGCTTTCAGCTCTTTTCTGACCATTTAAAGAGGAAAAGATGGCCGAGTCGCTCCTCTTGACTCGTTAAATGTTAATAAGGGGCGGTCGTTTTAAGTTCTTTTTGTCGACCGTTAAAACATAAAAAGATTACCGGGTTTTTGTCGTTTCAAACTCGTTAATGGTTACGAAGTGATGTGGTTTTGACCGCTTTTTTACTTTTTCAGGTCGAAATCACTAATTATGAAAAGTACTCCTCGATCATAATGATCGGGCGGTTCTTTCGGGTATTATTTTATACTTTTTCGGGCCCGATAGACACAACTTTACGAAAAAGGACATCCCTGGAGTTTCCTTTTCTGCTGTCTTTTCAAACTCTCTAAACATGAAAAGACGCCGAGTTCTTCCTTTGTCAGACTCGTTAAAACTTGATGACATCGGATTTTGTCACACCACAAGCATATGCTATCCCCATCAAGCTTGTTAAAAATAACCGGGGTACTCGCCAGAAATGGCGGGGGGAAAAGAAAATTTTTGAACCATAATTATTACCGTGACGGCAGTATGTCGCTCTTGAACATGGCACTTTTCTGCTTTCGTGTCCAGGGTGGGGATATCTCATCTCATATCTTTCACTTGCTTCCATGGACTTGGGTACCTTATTTGACCTCTCATCCACTCATTGCCTCATCATCATGACCTTTGATACATTGATGTCAAATACTGCCGATTCCATTAATGTGCCGCCGATATGTTCAAGAGAAGTTGACCTCTGCAAAGAAATAACCTCCCTCTGATAGTTCGCACAATCTTGATTCATAACGTTCTCTCTCTGTCTCATGTCGATGATGTGGGAAACATTATGGCCCACCTTCGATCAAGGTCACTTCCTGTCGACTTCAACTCATTATCCAGGAAGTTGATCTAGAGACTCCTTTCCGGTGCCTTGGAGCCTGCATGCCTCAATGGCAGGTTCTTCGTGTTCGACGTGAGGTTTTAATCATTGGCCTCTAATCGAATGATTCTACGGGTGTTCGACTTCAGATCATTGATTCACACGCCGTAGATTGTGCCTATAGTACCTTGAGGACCATTGTCATTATTGGTGGTACCTCTCGCGTCTGTTAATAGTTTCCACTATTGACTGGTAATCAGACGATGTTCATGCATGTTCGACTTCAGCTCATATATTCACATGCTTGAACTTGTACTCTTGTTCGGATCGAGATGGAGCGCAAGACCTTGGATTGTGTCTGTTGTAATCCAGGCGTGATTCTTGATACTTGACTCATTCACTGGATGGCTGCGACCATACCTGAGTGAATTCATTGATCCTAACCAGATGGCTGCGTCCATACTATGGATCTAGATTATTTATGTACTCCCTTATGGATGGTTGCGACCATACCAAGTACATCATGTAATTGAACTATCAGTCATGTCTCTTAACACAGATCCTCGGCGGCAGCAACTATATGTGTTCTTGTGTGCTCTTGTAAAGCATTTCACCCCTCTCCACCTCTCGGACCTCATGCTTTAGGGGGCATCTGTTACACAGTAATTTGTCACCATCCCTGTTACTCCTCTTGTCGTACTTTGGAGGACTCATCCCGGGAGTTATAAGAAGTGACAAAGTCTAAAAACACTTGCATTATGTTCCCCTGAGTATGTACTTCATGTTCCCTGAAGACACCTCCTACAGATTATCCCTGAAAAGTGCTCTTTTTCCATTGGCGCAGGTCCACAGTATCTTACCCGCGCCAATCATGGAGATCCTCAAAAGAGGGCGCGACCATTGGCGCTCTGTCTTAGAGCAACAGTTGCGCCAACCAAGTTTGGTCATGCTTTTTGCCTTAACGCACGCCCGACTGTTGTTTCCTTCATTACATGGAGCTTTTTGAGGATAAAAAATCAGTCTTATGTCGGGTTCTATCCTATCTCCATCTTTAATGGCTTTTGGGGATAATGTTAATCCACAATAGGTGTCCCGGTTCATCGTATCCTCCTCCCTTCTTCATCTATATAAGCTTGTCCTTATGCATTTGACAAGCTAGTCATGGAGTGCTAGATGTGGAGTTCTTGAGTTCTTGGAGGAAAGCTAGTCATGGAGTGCTTATCATGAGTGATAATGAATGCTAGAGAGGTTATGCTGCCGGAGAGGAGAGACATTGCAAGACACATATAGTTGCTCGCCCAGCTAGGAGAGGTTCAACGTCAGAACCTTGGTTGTAACTTTTCCTGTTTATTATTAATTAATGAGCGATTGCTATTATAGTTCCAATCTCATTGTCTATTATGGTGATGTGTTGATTTATTTCCTTTCTGACTGAAATATAGTTATGCCTTGGTAGATTTATGTTGGTATCTGTCTCTTCCTTTGCATGTGCAGGTGTCCGTTTATGATCTGCTGGAGCGAGGGAGCGGGAATATCAACTCTGCTTCAACCATAGCGTTGGATTCCAGGTTGGTCTTCTTAATTCACCTTTAATGCATAACTAGGAACTTGCGTGGCAGCGTGGTTTGATTGTGGCTAGTTCTGTTTTAGACTAGTGGGATCGCCTCTGTCTGCAGAGGGGATTTACCTATCCAACAATTACTGCTCAGAGTATAAACCAAATGCTAATGATACCTTCATCCGAATCCCTCAACCATTTCTTACCAGCAGCTTTGCTGGACCTTTATAATAAACTCACCTTCCCATAGAGAGCCCTTATTTTTGAACTTTTTTCTGCTATAAGATGTTGAATTACCCAGGAAAAACCCATCTTATTCATCTTATATGTTCCCTGAAGCCACTAGACATATCATCTCCCTACTATCATATCTCATAGGCTATGAAAATGATCAACTGGTTGATGAATCCATCCTTGGATTCTTTTCCATTTTCAGTAAATAATATAAACCTGCTTTCATGTATAATTATAGCCAATATTTAGCTGATAATATACATGAACAATTTATGAATTTCACCACACAAGGAGTGTTCAGATATAGCTCAGTCATAATACATTTGATTTTGTTTCAGCAGGGAGATTCATTGCACATTCAGCTTAATAGGCAAGATGAGCAGGGAGTGAATCAATCAGTGATTCACTGGACAGAGTTAGTGAAAGCAACATCATCAAAGTTTACATTCTCTCAGTTCATAGATTCTTTTGTACATCCAGTTCTTCAATTACTCAATAGCCAGGCAGAGCCCAGAATTGGAGAAGAGATTAAGAAGACATTGCACTTATCAGAACAGACCAAGACTGGTGACTGGTATCTATACCAGAACTACACTAAAATTAGAATATATGGTAGTGAGTTAGCTCCATACAAACTACCTAAGTATGTGCCAATGAGGATATTCTCACTGGAATACATCAGGTAGATGATAAATATGGATGAAGTCCATTTTGTCTCAGGTAAGAAAAAGTCACAGTTCAAACTCAAGGCCAAGGTAGGAACATTCATATGTAATACTAGGTCCTCAGGTACAGAGGCAGACATATTCTTAAAGAGCATGAATCTCCAACCAATCTTCACTTGGTCCTATGATCCTTTTGGGATCTTTTCAGCCCTTAGAGTTCAGTTGAAGGCAACACCTTACAACCATACTCTCAGGCCAGAATTGGAGAAGTTTATGAATCAGGAGCAGTGCTTTGAAGGGACTCTCTTAGAAGCAGATGAACAGGTTATAACCACTCCACAGGTAAATACTCTAGTCACTTAGAGTACTCAACACAAAAGAGCCAGAGAGGAAACTCAGTCAGCTACAGAATCAGTTAAAGAGTACTATATACTACAAAATAAATTGAACACTGGATTGTCAATGTCATCAGGGAGCAAGCCACCACAAATAATTGATCTTGGAGATTTAGAATATGTTTCATCAGCAGGGACCATTGATCCCAAACCTCCTTCTACTTCTTCAACTCCTTCTTCAACTAAACCTATGGAGATTATTCAATCAACTGAGACCAGCTTAGCAGAAGATACTAATATCTTCTCAACATTTTTGGAAATCAAACAAAATAATGAAAGTCTTAAATCACAAGTATATAGTTAGTTTTGGAAACAGACATCCACTTCTCAGCACAGACTTCTCTTTGCCTTTGACAGTGAAAGAGGAAGGATGCAAATGGCATTTTTGCAAGCTCAAATTCCATTTCCCAAATCCACAATAGATTACAAGAAGACCATATTTTCATTTGATGTAAACCAGATACATCCTATTGATCAAATGGATTTGCATAGGCAATCAGGTGAAATTTTATTTTCAACAATGACTACAACTGCCATGTCTCTTTCCAAGCTCAGAACTGCCTTGTCAAATGTGCAGTCACAACTTAAGATTGAAAAACTGTCATCTTTAGCTAAAGATAACAAATTAAAGTCTTTAGAATATATTATTGTCAAAATTGGATATGATCCCCAAGACTATAAAGCAATTGAATAAATACTCCAGAAGAAGAATATAGAGATAACAACTTTGAAGAAACAGTTGAAACTGCCTTCAACTAAGGATCCACAAACCAAAGAGATGGCAGAAAATGAACAACACAGGGAGGAGATGTTGAAGATCATTATTGAGCCAACCATATAGATCAAGAAAATGGAAGAGTAAATAGAACAACCGCTCAAGGAAAAAGAGGCAGCACAACTTGCTGTGATCTCAGTGACAACAATTCCCATAGAAAGTACAGAGCCAATATCATCTCCTATTGACATTGCTTCATCTTCAGAAACTTTTGAAACAACAAGGATATCACAGGAGTTACAGGCACGAAAAAAACAGAATGAAAAGTTACTCCAGAAGTTCCAAGCCCTAGAGTCATAGAAGGTAAAGAATGATACCTTGTATGTAGAGGAAATGCAAAAATCACACAGGTTAGAACTCAAGGTCAAACAATTAGAGAGTAACATTATAATGGCAGAAACTTTGGCCCAAGCCAAAGAGGACATTTGATTAGATATCAACCACTCCATAACAGAAGTATGGCCATCCATGCAAATTATTTTTGAGTAGCAAGAATTGATTGTTAGATGCAGGACAAAGATAGATAGTCAGAGGGCAGCATTGGGCACAAAACCCAAAGAAGCAGCAGGGACGATCAAAGTACTAAAATCTAAGACTAGGAAACGGTTACAAGAGATAAATATTCCAGATAGGACAACTACTATTTTGGAGATTAAGAAAGTCCTAATGAAGAAGAATCTACTAACTCAGCTAAAAAAAAAGTGTGAAGCTTTGAACATTGCAGTCAAAAGGTTTCATTCTAAATTCAGTATTTTGAAAAAGAAAGGTTTACCAGAGTTAGTGACATCAAATGATCAGCTAGTAAAATTGGATGATTACTGTGAAAGATTATATACTATTGTAGCAGACAACAATCAATTTGCAGGGATAAAAAGACAGATTACTAGCAAAGAGTTTTTGGAAGCTTTGAGCCCTGACCTCACAATCAAATATGAAGTTGGACATCTTTTTCTCACTAAACCCAATTTTGAAAGATATACCGAAGTTGATGAGATATTTAGAAGAATGGTAAATCTGGAGATACCAAGTGAGCAGAGGTGGGATCAATTGTGTGAAACAATTGATTAAATTTCCATCCCAGCAAGAAGACAACCCAACCGTTTTTGAAGGAATAGTCATCAACAACTTCCTACCTAATAGGGACATATCATTCAACAATTTTCTTTTCCTATTTTATTTCAGCCTAGTTTTGTAATCAGTTTAGGATTTTTTGTTCACTATCCAAACTAGTATAATCAACTCTCTTCTACGAGTTATTAAAGCTAGTACATTTCCATAGGTAATTTCGTATGGCATTGATGTACAAGCTCTTTCTAGATCACTGATAATAAAGCAAAGAATTCTGAATTTGATATCATACAGTCTTGTTTTCCTCTGTAAGTCTTTCATGTGTTCCATTCATTCTATTAATTCTGCATATGTTTAAGTTTTACAAAGATATCAGGTGAGAATAAATGTGTTACAATTATTCTTAAAATTCCCGCTGAAGTTATTATTATAAAGAGATTGAGATATTGGACTGTTTGTCTAAAAGGCTCCCTCTAAATCATAAAATTGTCAGTATCTTATTTAATTTTAAGCATATTTTGTTTAACTTCTGAACATTGGTCAAAAGTTTTTCCACTTATGATGATTTATCTTTCTATCTGAAATTTAAAGTAATCATATCTCCTTACTATTCCTTCTGCACATCTTATCAACTTAAATCATTGTGTGGAGTTAAATAGCATCCCTTTGGTTATTTATTAGTACTATCTAAAAGGGTTAAATACATCATCCTTATAATTTGTTTTATGTATTGTTCCTCCATAAAAACCAAAACCCCAAAACAAATATCTTAGATGCTCTGGCATGATCAATTGACCATTATCATCTCAAAGGTACAACAACTACAATGGATTTTGCTTACAGGTATGGAGTTGCATGTATGTTTTCCTCACTAGTTTTGGCATGCATGACATATTCATGTGGTTTGTTGGTTGTGATCTGTCATTGGCATGGAGGATGACAGGGATTGATAGTGAATTTCCTAGCCTTCCCATTTCCTGGATAGCCATGGAGATTGTGGGTTCATTTGATTGTTTTGTTTTGGTTGGTTCTCATGTTTCCTTAGCTTGGGTTGAATTACTAGTTATTTTCCTTATTTTTATGATTTCCTAGGATATCCATATCCCTTTTAGGGATATTTTATTATTTTTAGTCATGAATTTTTGTATTACTTCCTTACATTTTGCATTTCTTCCTTGTGTTCATCCTTTATTCCATATGTGACCACTAATCTTCCAACTTGGACATCCGATACTAGATATATATTTCTTCATGAGTCATTGATGACCTTTTAGGAGGTTTAAGTGGTGAAGTAAATTTTTTTGAAGCACCCTCATGAGACATGTTAATGCTCCTATTTTTCCTATTTAGCACAAATTTTGAATCACCAAAAACAAATCTTCTAATAAAAATTTATGTCAATTGTAAGTGACGTACCTTTCAAAACCCTTGTAGACTATCTGTATGGATGTAATTTGTATTGATATATCTCTAAAATTTGAGTCCTTTTGAATCTAAAATTTTGGCCTACAATACTCTAATATATATTCTCTACAATTCCACAAGCCTAACCAAAATTTGATGTGTGAAGTGCAAGCTATGGTAGCTTTCTGAAAAATTATTGATTTTGGGCCTCTTACAAAGAGCAACGTTGTATAGTGGGCCATGTGTGCAATTCTTCAAATGTGATTCTAAATTTTTTATTTGAGGTACTTTAGTATGTCTACTTATATTTTTGAAAATTTCATAGTTCGAAGTGTCCCATAAAAATTGTTATAAAAAGTACAATGCACCCATTTGTAACTGATTTCAGGAACATTCACAAACCCAAACTTCCAAAGGGAATATCTATAAAATTATAGTGAACCAGAATATACATTTTATACTAGACATATATTGATATGTTTTGTCAATATGCTCAATATTTCATAGTTTGAATCTTCCTAGAAAGAGAATTATAGCAAAAATTCCAATTCGTTCGTTTGAAACTAATTTAAGGACCATTTATAAACCCAAACTTCCACAGGGCATATCTCCAAAAGTATAACGACCCAAAACCCAAATTTTTTCCATACATACTTAGAGATGTATTCTTAATATGCTCAAAAGTTCGTAGTTTAAAACATTCCTAAAAGAATTATAGTGAAAATGTCAAGATGACTCTTTTGAAACAATAAAATAGCTCTAATACCAAATGTCATGAACTTTGCATCTTAAAAATGATAATAAATTAATAATTACAATCTACTTCGAGGGGGAAACCTCATTTCTAAATGACAATGTATAATAGGAGATTTGATGATCTTAAGACTAGATCTCCTTAGTATATATACAATGTATAATAAGATATTTGATGATCTTAAGACTAGGTCTCCTTTTTATCTATATATATAGATATATCTATATGAGACAAACAATATAGTTATATTGAAATGGTGCAATTAAAGGTTCTAGCTGACATACCAATATAACAATAGAAATGTAATAACTTAATATCTAGGGCTTAATAAGGGGTTTTAGGGTTAACATAGGGCTTAACAATTAATATGTGCAAGCCTATGCCTACAACATGTAATGAAAGTGGGACAAATTTTACTGGAGAGGGTTCCTTTACATCAAATGTTGCACTTTTGGGGTGGGGCCACTTGTAATGTAAGTATGGAGTCATGTGTCCCTACTTGACTCTAATGAGTGCTTTCTCTTCAAGGTGATAGCATGGAACATTATTAGGTACATTGATAGGTCAAAGAGAGGAAATAGCATAGATGTAGTTACCTCCTAGCTTAACAATACATGACACATTATTTTCAATCCTATTGTTGGCCATTTCAAAGAACCATATACCTCTTGAGTCTACTAATGATCACTTGGAGCACATGTGGATGAAGACCCTTGGGTCAATGTTTGGGTCTTTGCACCCAATGAAATGAGGAGCTCCCATCAATTGCTTGATTGATTGTTTCCTAGTGTTTATACTTGAAAATTATGCCTTGTGGTTCCTCAAGATTATGTTTTAAGTTACTTAGGGCTCATGGGTTTGTGATTCTTTGTATTCTAATGTTTACACATAACCCAACATATGTATTTCAATTGCAATAGTTGTTGCTAGTTCTTACAAAGGTTGTTGCAAGATTATTCTATTACTCACATTGTTTTTGTGTGAAAGTACATAGAAGGCCTCCATTATATAGCAATGGAGGAAGCCTAGTGTCGGATAAGAATAACTACGACAAGTGGATAAATGCAAGTCCCTATGTGAGTTTACAACTCATCATACTCAGCTCATAGGGAAATGAAGCGTTGGAAAAATCAACTCTAATACCCCCCCTTAAGCGCAACATATGGAGCAACTAAAGAAGAAAGCAAACAAAGAACGGGTTTAGGCAACGAGGCTTGATTAGGTACCCATTTACAAACTCTCATAAGCGGAACAAGAGAGAAAAACCCGTAGGAAAAAAAAAAACTTAATTCAAGATCTACATTAGATGGAAACCATTATTCCTCAGATAGATCTGGAATAAAAAATTTGGAGAAGACACTCAAACTAAAGCCCCATTCAGATGATTAAAATATTTAAAAACTCTATAAAATAATTCAGCAGGGTAGGAATGGCCTGCTCTGATACCATGAAAGAGTATTCTATTACTCACATTGTTATTGTGTAAAAGTACATAGAAGACCTCCATTATATAGCAATGGAGGAAGCCCAATGTCAGATAAGGATAACTATGACAACTGGATAGATGCAAGTCCCTATGTGAGCTTACAACTAACAATACTTAACTCATAGGGAAATGAAGCGTTAGAAAACCAACTTTAACAGTTGTATGTATGACCCATATTTTTAATTAAATTGTTATATATATCATTGTATTAATTATAAAAAAAAATATTATTGTAAAAAATAAATAAAGAATTGAGAATGAGTATTCTTCAGAGAGGTTAATTAACATCAAAATTAATGAAAAGACTTAAGTGTTATGTGATTTTTATAATGGAAAAGTATCAATAATAACCTCCGCAAAATATGATTACTTCTTATTTGTTGATAAATAAAAAAAATCATTCTATTTCCATAAAATATTTTCAAACTCGGTAATCTTTTTACTTATGCAAATATCAAATACTCCCGTTGGACTTAAAAGCTAAAAATTATACCTAACCATCTTATCATGATCCTATTCATTATTGAAACATTTACATTTTGTAAACTATGAAAAAAGGAAAATATTAAATATGAATTTAACAATAAGTAAATGATTATTTATAACTAAATGGTCTACACTAATGAGAGTTCAATCTCCAATAATTGAAACATGGGGGCACAAGAAACTTTGAACCAAAATTGGGTTGTTATTTTTTACAATATGAGAACATTAAGCATTGTTAGAACATTTCGATGAAGATAATAAAGGCTTGCTTTTAATTTTGCTCCTATGTTATTGGCTCCAAATGAGGCCGTTATATCTTTGCACTTTGGAGTTAGTCACAAAGTTTTATATGTTTTTGTTGCCACTTGGCTGAAATTAGATACATTAATAGAATGGTACTTCACAATTTTAATGTATTTTGAAACATGTCCATAAGTAGTGTTGGAATTAACTTTCCACGGTTAATGAAGTAATTTCTTTAAATTATATTATGAATTTTCATATTCCTATAACAAAATGCTTTATTTAAAAAGAGGTCCTCCAACAATGACTTTCAAGACAAAATCATTATAGAGGATGCATGCATGTAATTAATATTGATCTCAATGACCATTTTCATTCCCAAATCATGTTATGTTAATGTTCCATTTGCAAACAACTTACATGATAGCACAAAACCTTCATTTGGGGAGCTAGTGGAAGTGAAAAGACTAAGTTTGTGATTGTAAATTTGAGTGGCATCACAATCAACGAGCATTCAACATGCTTACATTTCAATGGGATTTTAAGTGTGGTCGAAAGAGTTGAAATTTCTAACAAAGTGCATGATGAATATTATTTCAATTTTGGTTATATATTTAATCATTTAAGTTATAGATTCTTATCAAAATATTAAAAAATATTTAAAGAGTAAGTTACAATTTTTTCGAGTTATAAAACGTTTATTTTTGTTTAATGATTAGAATTTATGGAGGGAACTAAACGAAATATAAATTTATAACCAAAACAAGACTTTAATTAATAAATGGACAATGTTGAAAATGTATACATGCATAATAAAAGCAAACTAGTTTGAAGTGTCAGAGATGCGACGACTATGTGACATCTTGAATTGTGTTAAAGTGAGGTTTGGAGGCATTTTTATCATGAAGAAGCAATGGAAAACTCTAAGCATTCAAAAACTTAACCCTAGGAGATAAAGTGCTAAATGCTTATAGGCCTCGATGGGGTAAGTTGGAGTGTCAACTCACGGGGGTCGTAACTTCGGCGTTTGATATTCGTTTGGCATGCACGATAACCCAATGGCGAGGTTTATCTGACGAGTACAATTTTTTACTATTGACAATAGTCTATAACTTTGTTGGTATGTTTGCCAAAAAAATGCCATTTAGGGCCTCAAAACGGCTTTGGAAGTTTAGGACCTAAACACTGCCAAAATATGAAAATTGTGTTATGAGCTAGTGAAATAGGTGGATGGCCACCAATATCCACCCGAATCAATTAAAAATTGAAATATATTATGTTGAGCTCCAATACTAAAGTGCGAACTAATAATAATGCAAAGCCATACCCAAGAAGAATTAAGTTAAAAAATGAGGTTATTAAACAAGACAATCCAATGTTTAATTTTAAATGTCAATGTATCACACATCTTAATTATCTATACATCTTAATTATCTATAGAGGTGTGTTGTCATGATATATTAATATGGTTATTAAAATTTTGGGCATTACTAACTAATTGGTATTGAATTCAGATATGTTACATCTTAATAAAATGTAGTGGTGTGTTGTCATGATATATTAATATGGTTATTAAACTTTTGGGCATTACTAACTAATTGGTATTGAATTCGGATATGTTACATCTCAATAAAATGTAGTGCATTATAGTGCAATGAAGTTCTGGTGTTACTTTAGCTACACTAATACTAGGAATGATGTGGTACTTAATAAATTGGTTATCATTGCGTACATCAAGTCAATTATGAAATCTTTTCCTTTTCATATTATTTTCTTTCTTTTCATTACCACAAATTTTATTAATATTATGAGGAAAGATAAATGTCGAGGACTTGTTGTGTTATTGGCTAAACAATTAGGACAATGCTATAGAAACTATACTCTTATTGACGGTGTTGGACCCGCCAACATTCACGGGATCTCCCCGGTATGAAGTCCCAACTAGACCTCACACTGTTTGGTGTAGGAGTCCCATACGGTACGATGGCCCGGTTGCCATTATCTTAGATATTTTCCTTAGCTGTTGTTGTTCAACACATGAGAGTGTTATGCTTGTAACTGCAAGAAAGCGAGGTGAGTATGCCTGGTGAATGCATAATGTAACTCTATGTCCAGGTTCTCTTATTGTCAAAAGGGGGAAAGTAAATTAAGCCTCTTGATGAGAGGGAATAGTCGCAACCCAGGAATAAACACACGTGAACAACGACAAGGGTCTTTTCAACATCCAACGAAATAGTCCACAGCAGATGCGACAGTCGTAAAAACCAAAGTTCAAGGGAAAACACGTGCATCGTCCAATGGAATATTCCACATGGGCGTGACAGTTGTTAAAACTAAGAAAACACAAAGGTGGTATGTCTAATATCCGGTGGAGTAGTCCACACGGATGGGACAACAATGATAAACAATACAACACATCTTCAACAATATGAGTACTAAAATAACCAAAGTAGTTCAACTATCTTAATACATGTTAAGAAAACATGCATTAAAAATGTTTAAAGAATAGTCTTACAAACCAATACAAAACATGGGTGAAACGTGATGGCCTGAGACATGCTTCTGAATTAATAAAAAGATCCAAGACACATTTTTACACCATACATCACTAGTCCCAGTAGTGGGACATTGGAGCCACTCCTCGCTCCTCAAAGAACAAATTACAGACTCTCAAGGCTATGTGCGAGGAGCCAAGGTGAAAAGTCATTTTCTCATACAATGAAGGAGTATATATAGCCAAGGGGGTATAACTAACCCTTGTGACTCTTCAACTTCCCTCATGACTGTTTGACTTCCTATGACTTTTCGACTTTACATGACTCTTCAACTTCATATGTGGGTCTCTTTAACTTCCACTTTACATTACATTGATTACAACAAGTATGGCCCATAGAAGTGATGTGGCCGAGACAACTCATCATTGACGGAGCGAAGAGCGAACAACGTTCAACGCAAACAGGGGTAGTCAGAGAGCTCTATGAAGGGCGGTAGAGGAGGGGGCTCCACTCCCTCCTACAAGGAGGCTGTGGCCAGTAGAGGCAAGAAGCCTCTAGAAAATGCTAGGGAAACAGGGGTGGAAGGAAAAAGAATTACGGAAGAGGGAACAAAAGAACCCATAGAAAATGATCAATATAGCACAAAAGACAAAGAGGTAGAAGACAAAAAACAGGAAACTAAAGACAAGAGAAGCAAGGGACCCTGCAAACCCAAAATAGACATAACTCCCAGGGTTATTTTAAATAATCCAGAGCTGCAGGCACACAGGGAGCACATGGGGACATATGCCATCATTTGTAAGTTCATGGGACTATGGCCCACTGAAAAAGCTTTACAGTCGTGGATTAAATACCACTGGAAACCTAAAGGGAGCATAGATCTTCATCTCAGGTCTAAGGGTTTCTTTACGGTGGTGTTCATAAATATTGAAGACAAGGACAAAATATTTGAAGGAGGGCCTTACTTCTATGCTGCTGCGGGGCTCTACATGAGACCATGGATGATGAACTTTGTTCTAGAAAAGGAAACTTTTACTTCAGTGCCGGTCTGGGTAAGGCTCTACTCTCTACCTCTTGATTATTGGCAAAATGAATCGTTAGCAGCCATAGGCAATAAATTAGGTCGCTATGTTAAAGCCTCTGAAGCCACTAGAAGGGGAAAATATACTTCCTTTGCTAGAATATGTGTGGAAATGGATCTATCAGGAGCTTTACCGGAGGAGATAATCTTGGAATTTTTTGATGAAGAATGGGTGCAAACAGTAGATTATGAGCACATTCCATTCAGATGTCGCAAATTCCATGAACATGGACATCTTTTCAGAGACTGTCCACTCAACAAAGAAATAAATAAAAGCGGAATCAACACAATGAAAGAATCAGATAGCTTCTAGAAAGTGGTTAACAGAAGTAAAGGAAGTAAAAGAGGACCAAAAAATCAACAGCGCGAAGGACAACAGTTCAAGCAGAACAGTTTTCAGGTGCTTCAGGAAGCAGAAGAGATTACTAAAGAAGATCAAGCAATGGAAGGGAGTTCTATAGAAAAGGAGAAGGAAAAAAACTTGGAACAAACACAAAATAATGAGTACAAGAAAGAAGCCACTATGAGCGATGCTGAACAAGAAATGGATCAGGAAATGACCAAGAATGATACGGACCCAGAGGACCATGAACTACTAGAAATTCTTGACAAAGAAAACCTAGACCTAGAAGGATTCTTGAGGCAGGGTACTATAGGGGGAGTGGATTCACTACCTCAAGAAGAACTCAGCAGAATACAACAGCTGTTTCTATGGAAAACACAAGCTGGGAAGTTAGAGCGAGGGAACAACATAGATAAGCAGGACAACCGAGGGGTGAAAACGATGAAAACTACGCTGGGACTAGCTACTAGAAACCCAGGCAAGAAAAGAGGGAGGAAAAAGCAGAATGAACTCTTGATGGAGTGTGGAAAGTTGATGATTGATTCAAGTAAGATGAAAGATCTAGCCAGCTATTCCTTTACAAATATTTTATAATGAAGTTGACATCTTGGAATATTAGAGGTCTAGGGAGTAAGAGAAAGCAGAGAATGCTTAGTAACAAAATGAAACAAGAAACACCGGATATAATGTTCATCCAAGAAATGAAATGTTCCATTCAAAAGGTAAGAAAAATCCACAGCAAATGGCTCAGCAACTATGAGTTTCTAGAAGTAAAAGCAGAGAATACAACAGGGGGCATACTCACTCTATGGAATCCCCACAAAATTGGCATTCTGGAAGCTGAGGCTTCCAGAAATTACTTATTAGTTGTTATTCAACCGGTAGGAGAAAGGGACACCTTTTTGGTCACAAATGTTTTTGGTCCTCAGAGAATAGATGACAAACTTATGTTTCTAGATACCTTGGTGGATCTCAGGAACATACATGCAGATATACCCTGGATCATGGGAGGGGATTTCAACATGATTAAATCCCTTTCAGAGAAAAAAGGAGGAACAAGATCTCTAAGTAAAGACTCCATGGCTTTCCAAACCTTTTCTGACAACATAAACCTATTGACACTAATTGGAATACTGGCCTCTTTACTTGGAATAACAGGAGGGGAGGAGATGCCCTTGTTTCCTCAAAGCTAGACAGATTCTTCATCTCTGAGAATCTTATGCTGAATGGTAAAGAGGTAACAACACGAGTTCTTCCCTTTGGAGGCTCAGACCATTGGCCAATTCAATTGGAAATCAAGGGTATAGGCACTCCTAGAAACAAACCTTTCAGATTTGAAAATATCTGGCTGTCACACCCAGACTTCTCAAGCAACATTGAGAAATGGTGGTCAGAGGACTTGCAGATTCAGGGGACCATAATGTATCTTCTTCAAAAAAGACTAAAGCACATCAAATTCCGGCTTAAGGAATGGAACAAGAAGGATTTGGTATATTTTTGAAGAAAAGAGAGTAGTTGAAAACAAAATGTAGGTTCTCAACCAAGCTCTAATCAAGGAAGGCTTTGATAAATATATTAGTGAGCAAGCGGATAAACATTATCAAGAATGGGAGAATCTATGTAAACAAGAGGAAATATTTTGGACACAAAAGTCCAGAGTTCAATGGCTAAAATAAGGAGAGCGCAACACTAAGTTTTTTCATAGAACCACCATGGCCAATAGAGTTCACAACAACATCTCTTCGATCAAGAATGAAGCAGGGGAATTGTAGATCTCCCATAAAGCTATAGAAGCTGTGCTAGTCCACCAATTCCAAGGTATAACACAGGAGAACAATTCAGATAGAGAGCAACCCATCAGGGAAATAACTAGTAATGTACCGAAACTGGTATCCATAGAGGAAAACTTCAACCTTAATAGACTAGTAATGGAAGGGAAGCCAAATGATGTCCTCAAAGACATGCAGAATGGCAAAGCATCGAGCCTGGATGGTTTCAATGTGGACCTTTTCAAAGCTTGCTAGAATATTGTTAAGCAAGACATTTTGAATGTTGTGGAGGATTCCAGGTCAAACAAAACCATTTGCAAGCCCTCAATACATCCTTCATCACCCTGATCCCCAAACAGGAGATTGCTTAGACACCGGATAAATACAGACCCATAGCCCTATGCAATGTAATCTATAAGATTATATCCAAGGTTGTGGCTAACAGACTCAAACCTTTGCTTCCGGTCCTGGTATCAGGGGAGCAATCAGGTTATGTGGAAGGCAGACAAATTCTGGATAACATCATTTAAGCGCAAGAAGTGGTGCACTCTTTAACTAGAAAGAAGCAGGTGGGTATGATCATGAAATTAGATATTGCCAAAGATTATGACAAGGTAATTTGGGTCTACCTTAAGAAAATGCTGATTGCATTTGGATTTGATCACATCTGGGTCAGATGGGTAATGGCACTGGTGACCTCCTCCAGTTTTTCTATATTGGTCAATGGCTCTCCCTCAGAGATTTTCAGTCCCTCAAGAGGCCTCAAACAGGGTGACCCACTCTCCCCCTTTCTTTTTATCATCATGATGGAAGGACTGGGGAGAGCTATAAAGCAGGCGAAATCATTAGGAAAGATTAAAGGTCTGCAACTTACTGATAATGGGCAGGCCCTGACTCACCAACAATTTGTAGATGATACCATGCTATAGGGACTCCTCGGCTTCAGGTATGGAAGTTAATCTCTCCAAATCAAAAATCTTCTTCTTCAATACCAATATTTCTATTCAGAAAAACATCTCCAGAATTCTTGGCTTTCAAAGGGATTCCCTTCCTTCAAAATATTTAGGAGTCCCTCTAACTGCAAAACCAATGCTCAAAAGTATATGGGAACCTTTGATCAACAAGTTGTAGGACAAAGTCAGTAAATGGACCATCAGATCTTTAAACCTCACTGGCAGGTTAGTTCTTACAAAAGCAGTGTTTCAAGCAATCCCTATTTTCATGTTATCAGCCCTCCCAGCTCCAAAAGGGGTCCTTCAGCAATTTAGAAATATTCAAAGAAACTTCCTTTGGGGCAAGGAGGAGACTAAGAGGAAATGGGCCTTGGTGTCTTGGGATAAAATTTGTAAGCCCAAGAACCATGGAGGGCTAGGATTGGATGATTAGGAGATTCTCAGTAAGGCTCTAGGGGCCAAACTTTGGTGGCGCTGGGTCTAGCATCCAGAGACTCAATGGGCAAATATCTGGAAAGAAAAATATGCTAGTTCCTGGCAGAACAGTGATCTTATAAGAATGTCAGGAAATATAAAGGGTTCTTATATTTGGAACAAAGCCTGGGAGAATAGAAGACTAGTACAAGAGAATAGCTTCTGGGAAATCAGAGAAGGAAATCTTGCTCTTTTCTGGGAAGATAAGTGGCAGCAAGAATCAATTCTGGTAAAAGAAGACTTCCTTGATCTTAAACAGGAGTCAGATTCCCAAGGTTTAATAAAGGTTAAGGATTTCTGGATACATTCTCATCTTATGGATAAGTGGAGAATCTGGAGAAACATAGATTGCAAAAATAACAATCTCCTGAAAACTAAAGCAGAGGAGCTCAGGAAAATAGTAGAGCAAAGGAAGATCTTAGTGGCAGAGGGACAAGACCAACTGAGATGGGGAAATAACAAAGAGGGCACCTTTAATCTTAAGGAAGCAAAAAGCATTCTCCTTGAGCTGGATCCCCTGGTTCCGGACAAAATCTGGCAAAACCTTTGGAGGCGTCAAGGATGGATGAAAATCAAACTCTTCATGTGGGTTGTTTATCACAAGAAAATTCTGACTTGGGATAACATAAGGAAGAGAGGTGTTCAGGGGCCTTCAAGATGCCTGCTCTATGAAGCTCAAGAAGAAACCTTGGAACATTTACTCAACAACTGCATTTTCACATCCTGGTTATGGGACTTTTTTGCTACTATCTTTCAATAATCTAATAGAGACAGAGGCAACATCATTAGTACCCTCATCAACTGGAAGAATTTTTTTTTTCGGATAATGAAATTCTTAACTCAACGTGGGCTCTTACACCAAGCTTCATCATATGGAACGTGTGGAAGGAGAGGAACAAAAGAATTTTTAAGGAGGAAAAAAAGCCCCCTCAACACTTGCTGGAGATAATCCTGAAACAACCCAAGGAGACTGTGAGAACCAATGTTCACAACTTCCCTAAAAACCCCCCCTCAGAAGCAGATTTAAATATTCTCAGGTAGCTGGGGATGCAGGGGCTCACCCTCCTAGGCCTTGACAGGAAGATCATCTCGTCAGACACGGAGAAGGAATTTTGGCATCCTCCTCTGGAAGGCTATTTAAAATACAACATTGATGGGGCTTCAAAAGGGAACCCGGGAACAACAGGGTATGGAGGTGTCCTCAGAAATGCAGAGGGAAGTATCGTTTTTATCTTC
Organism: Pinus tabuliformis; assembly: GCA_031772625.1. Lineage (NCBI taxonomy): Eukaryota > Viridiplantae > Streptophyta > Pinopsida > Pinales > Pinaceae > Pinus > Pinus tabuliformis. The sequence continues at coordinate 84,146,290 of CM062812.1, read as the reverse complement.
CATTGCCACCTAGGTACATCCACCAATAACATGGTTGAACTAATGGCTATGGAACAATATCTGGATTTACTGAAGTAGGACAACTATCTAAACATTATGACAGAGGCAGATTCAGAGTTAATTATCAACTCAATGCAAAAAATTCATAATGGAACTGCACCAGATAAAGTCTCTAAGCATTAGAAACTAATTCAGTTTTTCCAAAGAATTCAAAGCCATCTTCAGGGCCTCGCACTATCAGTTTCCACCACGTTCGCAGAAAGGAAAATAAGCTAGTGGATCTTCTCGCCAATGAGGGAGTCAGCTTCACAGAGAATAATGTGTTGATGAAGAGGCAGGAGGTGAGTCCAAGCAGACTGAGAGCTCTATGCTGCGAACAGGTGGAAGAAGATAGGGATGTGTTTAGACTCAAAACCATGGAGACTAGCTCGATTTGATTTTCCCCTGGATGTGTCTTCATTTTGGGCAAATTTTGCTAAAGAGAAGAGAACCATGTCTGGTCGCCCAGACTCAAGGTACAAGCATGATGAAGATCTCAGATAATTCCCATAAGTCTTTGCTCGATGGAACACTCTCACCCTTACAATATCCCAACCAAGGCAAGGAAGTTTTGCATTTGCAAGAGGAACCAAGTCATTTGGCAACTGGTGGTTTCAGACTTCGGGGTCCAGATTGCAAAACCACCTCCCAGGCGGTTTTCGACTGATCGCGCTGCCCTCAGAGTGGTAATGGTTTTGGCATTTTCACAGCGATCCCATTCATCCTGCGACACGTGGTAGGGTGAGGGTTCTGAAAACCGCCCTCCATCGCAGATTAACATTCGTCCTTCTTGTCCTACGCGAAATATTCCTCATCCGTTGGATTCGGTTGTTGCAAATCAACGGTTGTCCGGGATAGAGCAACTTGGTGGGGCAAGACAGTTAAACTTCGGGCTCTTTAGCTAGGTGTCTTTCTCCTCAGCCGTCGATCTTCTTGATTTGATGGGTTAGATCTATGGGTTTGGGTTTATTGGAGGGAGGCCGCATGAAAGTTTGCAGGCTTTCTGAGGGTTAGTCTGGAGTCATGTTAGTTATTTCTTAGGCTTGAATTTTTAGAGGTAAATCTGTACGGTGTAGCCCTTGGAGGCTTAAGATTTTATCTCTTTTCTGTTTCTTTGACATTGGGTGCACGTTTGTATATACGGTACACTATTTTTTGACTCAATGATATAGAAGGATCCATGCTTGCTTCAGCAAAAAAAAGAAACATGTGTTCATGACACGACTTGACATGACACTGCTAACATGTACTAGCTGACTGTGGTGTCTGTGTCGAGTTGTTATGTTATTGAGTGATGATATGCTCTCATTGTAATATGTCTTCACCTCCGCATGGCAAAGTGTGCGGGTCTTTGATGGTCTTGGTATTTGCTTGATGGTGCATGTGAATGTGCCCCTTTTGCTGCTTTCTCGATGTGCTTCATGTGTTCGTTCAACCACGAGAAAGTCTTCTAGCATGCACCTCTTTTACATCCCGTTCATAGTCGCGCCATGTTTCATTGATGTACCTATTCATGTAATCACTCATGACGAGATGACATCAAATCCAAAAATTCTCCTAGTCTATCATGATGCATTGTTTTCCATTTCAGTGCAGGTGACCGAGAGAGGGACAAGGCACTGAGACTGCGAGAGTAAAGCATAGGTCGGGATGTGAGGCTCTGAAGCACTATTGGGAAAAAATGTGCAACTGTCACTGGGAGAAATTTTTCCAATTTGAGACAATAGTGACAACTACGGGGCAAAACCCAGCTGGGAGGTAGAACTACGCAATTTCCCAAGGGAGAAATAGGCAGGTCATCCAGTTGGGATCTGTGCAATTTCTCCATGGAAGACAATGTGGGCAGTAAGAGGCACTAGCAGAAAAATATGTGCAATTTTCTAGAGGAGCACAAAGTCAGGCTACAGGAGCTGCTGGTCAAAACTGCGCAATCTTGAGAGACAATCCGGGCCCGGACAATTTTGCCTAGTTTCTGAGCTGGTTGCAGAGTGGGGAAGAAGGGTTGGACAAGATAGCCCTGCACAGTTCCTGAGTTGGTTGCAGATTAGGGAAGAAGGGCTGGACAGGACAACTCTGCGCAATTCTTGAGCTGGTTGTAGAGCGGGGAAGAAGGGCTGGCAAGGCAAGACAACTCCTTGCAATTTTGGAGATTAGTGCAACCCTGGGTCACAACTCAAGTCATTTCTTCTGGATGACCAACGAGAGGCTTGATGGGAGGTCTTGCGGGAAGTGCAGACTGGATCAACTTCTGCGACAACTTCTACGTAGTTTTGGGAGTCAGCTAGCTGGATCATCTCTAGAATTGCACATAGCAGGATGCTCGAAGGACAACCTCAAGCTCTGCATAGTTCTGGGCATTAGTGCGAGGTCATTGAGATTGGGTCCGGTTGACGGAGGGTTGTTCGGTTGACATATTTTCAGGAAAATTGGCTAAGTGTGAAAGAAAGTGTACTTATGCATACATGAAAATGTGATCACACACTTAGCATTTATTGATGACAAGACACCTCAAACCAACAAGACAAAATGTGCTAAGTGAGACTGAATCGGTGGTTGAGAGTGATAAGTGCAACAGTTGAAATATGTCTTCGAACGACAATGACGACACTTTCACAACAATGTGTACAACTTTGTATGTGAGTGTGACCGATGTTGACAGAGCGAAAACAACTCATACACACAAAGTCAAACCTTCAAAAATTCCAGAAGAAACTCACAAGCATGACATAGAAATCAACATGCCAAAGAAGACAATTGGTCAAACAAGCGAAAAGGAAGCAAGACACATAGAGGAAACACATGAAATGATTTTGTGCTTGAAAACATGCATGTTATCAAAGACAAAATGATATGACAATGACAAGTAGTCCTTCAAGATTCACTAAGATATGTACTTCAAAAGATATTATTTACTTACCATACTTACCCTCGAGATGATCATGCATTTGACGGAGTTTGCATGAGGTCCTGATCATAACCTGGTTTCTTGTTCCTTCTCCTCAACTCCTTGAGAGTGATCTAGCATGTCATATTTTCTTGTAATCACTGAGAGATAGATTTGCGCAGTTTAGCAGTTAGTGGCTACTGCCAGGATGATCTGCACAATTTTCCAGAGTGAGGTTGGCTGCCTGTTGTGCGCAATTTATGAGTGCAAGATAGATTGGACAACTAGGACAACACTGTGAAATTTTGACATACAAGACACCACTGCGGGATTGTTCCTGGGAGGACACCTCTGTGTAGTTTCCAAATGCAGGGCAGCTAGACTGCTTTGTGCATTTCTGGAGAGCAGTGTTGGTTGCTTGACTGCTATGCACATTTCTGGAGAGCAGTGCTGGCTAGGTAGCTGAGGGACAACACTGTGTAGTTTCTGAAGACAGTGGGTTCCGACTGGGGGACGGACATTGGAGGAAACCATTGCGCAGTTTTGGATGCCAAGGGAGGTTTGGGTCTCTGCGAACTACGCAGTTCCAGTAGGAAAGAAAAAAAACTTGAGGGTTGTAGAAGAAAAGTGCACAGTTTTGGGAAGCTGGATGAGGCTAGGTTTCTCGGGAAATTGGCTAAGTGTGAGATCAAGAAACAAATGTAAACAATGATAGGACTCGACTATGATCACACACGAACACTTAGTGATACAACGTAGACCATCCAAAATTTATAAAACATACTCTGCTTGATGCAACAACCTTCGCGACAAGAGTGCGTGAAGTGAGTGTGAAACATGTCTTTGTAATGAAAAAAACTCATACGCACAAGATTTCCCTTGAAGAAAAACAACATTCCCTTTGCATGACAAACAACAATCCCTATGCCCAAAGATGACACATGCTGCATAAATATGAGAACATGAACAACTCTTAAGATCAAGGAGGGGATCTTGAGATCATCATCTTACCAACAAGTGACCAAGGAACGATCGATCGCAGGATCCAAGGTAGGCGTAAGCGAGCCAATTTTGGAGTGTGGTTGTAGGCTCTACAACAACTCCGTAACTCCAAATTTATTAAAACTCAAAAACATAATTTTAATTTCTTTTTGAGTATGAAAATTTGTCTCAAAATTTAAGTATGAGCAATTAGAAATTCTAATGATATTTGATGGCCAAAATACCCAATTATTAACATTTTATGGTTAAATTCCAACACTAAATGACAAATAAAATGTTTAAAATTCAATTGTTCTTGTTAATATCCTTAAGGATAGAGTAGTGTTGGAATTTTCTATTCACGATACTTTTCAAACTAATTTTGTTAGTGTCTTGAGTTTTTATAATATTCTTCCCCACATAACATTTTTCTTAAAAACACACCCTTCAATAATGAAGTTTTGTTTAAAAAATTACCCTATGATAATGTAGATTAGTTAAAATATTTAACTTTTGAAAATCAAGAGGCACAAAAACCCTTATCCTAGTGTCCCTCATAACAACTGACTCCTTACTTTAGAAATGGAGATATCCACATGCACATAGAATGGAACAAGGCAACTTGGTGATAGTACCACTAGTTAGAAAACAAAAACAACAATGGTCGTACACTCATTATTAGAATTATTAGTCTAATGTATATGTATGGCCATGATTCATCTATAATTATTACTTTAATTATGAATAAGGCCATACTTTTTAATATTTTATTGCATTACTAGGTATGGATAAGTTTGATCTAGTCAAATTTGACATATTGACGCAGAGGGTACCCATGGACCTACATAAAAAGAACCCACTCTCTTCCTACATGGTGCACAACTACTTGTGTGCTAATGCAATGGAATTTAAAACTAACACATACAACAAGGAAATTGAGAAATTCACATAAGATAAGATAAGGAAAGACAAAATACTTTCATTCTTCTCACAAACAAATCAAAATTGTTGATACATATCATATTACAACTCTATCTTTTGCTATGCTCAATGTATGTCACGTGTGTCTCACACCAGGCTCCAAAAAATTGTTCTCTCTCCTATGTTCTAGTTGTTCAAACTTCATGAGCTCCTTCTATCACAATCTCACTAGCTCTTCGTATTTCTAATGCTCTACTTTCTTCTCATCTCTCTCATTCACAGATGCTCTTATGTTCACAACTACTCGACTCTATTTTTACTTTGTTTGCAACTTCTCTTAAATGATGGTTATAAGGTTTAACATCATAGTCATTTGGTTTGCTAAGTCGTTTCCTAGTCATATCATCATTTTGTGAATGTTGAACAACCATGGCCAATCATTATTTCTTTGTCTAGTTCCTCTCATATCATTACTTATTCACATTGTCATTCCATTGATTCACCACAATCCCCTTGAGACACTTGAAACCATCGTACGATCATGCTTAGTATAAATTTAGCACAAAAACAACATCGGGTTTGCAGTAACATAATAATAGTACATGTGTTACAACAACAATCTTGTAGCAATGTAACAATGAGTTGGTGTTGTAGAAAGGGTGCTACAACAATGGTGTTACAACAACAATGTTGCATCGGGGGTGTTACAAAAATAGTGTTGCAACAAAGGTGTTATAGTAACAATGTTGTAGTAGAGGTGTTACAAAAATAGATTTAAGGCATCAATGTTGTTGAAACACCATTGTTGAATGGATGTTGCATACAAGTCCTTCATACATTCCATGCTCACAACTTCAACTGACAAAGTATTCAACAACATTGTCCTATGACTTAACAAATCTGCGACATTATTCAATTTTACAAACCTGCATTTAAAAACAAATGTGTAACTTTGAAAAAATTATATTCATTTGGAATGTTTTTTTATTCAAATGACCTTGATTGTTGATGTATTGTAATGCCTTATGATCAGTAAATAAGACAAAATCCTTTGGAAGAAATTATTGTCTGCATTTCTTCAAATCTTGTACAATAGCAAAGAACTCATGATCATAAATTGAGTACTTCTTCTTGGCATCATTCAACATCTCGCTAAATAATGTAATAGACCTTAATTTTTTTCTCAAAACTACTCCAATTACTAAACCACTGACATCACAGTCCACTTGAAGCACCTTATTAAAATATGTAAGCACCATAACTAGTTTTTCAATTACCACCTCCTTTAATTTATGAAAGGATTTCATGGCCCCTATTTTCCATTGGAAATTGCCTTTCTTCATAAATTTTGTAAGTGGTGAACAAATCTCACTAAAATTTTGAAGAAATTTCATGTAGAAGCTTGCTAAACTGTGAAATCTTCTCACATCAAAGGCACACATAGGTTTTGGCTAATCCAAAATGGCCTTTACCTTTCCAAGATCCATCTTCAATTCTTCCTTGTAAATAAAAAATCCCAAGTACACTAATTGACCCTTTAGGAACATGCACTTCCTCAAATTTATCAATATTTTATGTTGCCTCAAGCATTGCAGTACCTTTCTCACATGCTTCAAACCTTATTTCTTGGTCTTATTGAATACCAAAATGTCATCCAAGTACATATAACAACAAACTTCCCTGAAAATGGTTGCAAAACTTCATTCATAAGTCTCATGAATGTGCTAGGGACATTGGTTAATACAAATGGAATAATCATCCATCAAATAAATCCATACTTTGTCTTAAATGCTATCTTTCATTCATTACCTTCCGTTATCCAAATTTGATGATATCCACTCCGTTGTTACTTACTGCAAAATGTGTTTTTAGCTATCCAAAGTGCAAAAGAGCATACACGTTTGCAACCAACTTCCAAGTCACAAAATCTCTCAAATATAAATAGGACCCACTCCATTGGAAATTTCTCTGACCAAGCTTTCCAATGATATGTGGAAGGCCAAAAATGGACTTCTAGATTAGAAGATATGGCCTATTGAAGTTCAGGGTTTTGTTGCCTTTGAAATGAAGGAGAAGAGCATATCGGAGGTTCAGGAGCATATCAAAAATCACATATCAGAGGATCAAGCGGCATCACACATCAGAGATCATAGGTCCATGGAACATAGTATATCGACGATCGGCGATCACAACAGTGCAAACATGTCACAAATCGACAATCGATGATCTTAAAGTGATCACTATAAAGGAATTGCAGGAAAAGAACGCTGATAGTGTAAATTGTCGGGGGATGCCTAGAATTGTTTAACAAAGGAACTTAGTCACAAAACCATAAGAGGACATGCCTTTTCTCTCTCCTTTGGAGGGCCACATGGCAGAATACCATTGGTCCCGATAAAGCCAAGTGGAGTTTGACGTCATCATGATGTGGCGGTACGGAGGACACATGGCATGCAGATCTGGCATTTTCAAGTGTTCAAAGAGGGAAAAATAGGGTGAAATGTGTCACCACTCACGAGGTTCCATGTGGCAGAGGATGACATCAGATCGATGATCGGCGAAATTGAAATGTCGCAACTCCAGAGTTAAATCCCCAATTGGAAATTGACGATAAGAGAGCTCTGATGTGGGGTTGACCCACGGTCACAAATAGTTTGGATAACCCAAGGCGAAGCTGGAGGCCGAGCATCAAAGGCCTATCACAATTAGAAATTGCAAGCATGTCACGTCTCCAATGTAAAATCCCTGACTAGAAACCTCTGATGTAGAGGAGCTTCGATATAGGGCGTGTGGTCGCTAGAGCAACTCAAAGGAATTGGACGTTAATCTATTTACAAAGGAAAAAGGCCCCCTCGATAGGAGAAAAAGGCCCTAGCACCTTAGGACTAAGCATCGGGTCATAGCCCCCGGTCATATGAAGAGAATTATAGAGAGGCGCTAAAACAAAGGGAGCCAAAGATCCTAGAACTCACCTATTTTATAATGTTTTTAAGTGCAAAGGATCAATAACGAGAACCCCCGATTTAGTGTTAAGGCAGTATTACTGGGCATATCATGGCTCTGATTGTGTTATACACGAAGTCTAGAGTGATAAATGAATTGGAATTTTGATTCCATAATACCCCTAAGACCATCACCATTGATTGCTCTTAGTTCTAGAAAATGGGAAATTCATTTAGTTCAAGCGGTTAAAGGTGAAAGCGATGGGAACCAACTGATCAAGTGCTCAGTATTTAGCTAAAAAATCAAATTTCTCATATTGGCTCGAAAAGTGTATGAGTGCGTCCATCTCGTCAAGATGATCACAACTCAATTCGTTTCATCGAAAACAGAGTCTAGATGAAGGAGAAAAGGCATGCTGTTTGTTTTCCTAAATAGCTAAAAAAATTGCAGAATGGGACAGAATGATGACATGGCAGTGTAGTCAGCAAGAGGAATCTTCTTTAGTTTTCACCCAATGGGGCTGTGACAAGTGTCACCTACGGATTCGCGAGTGTGGTTGTGTGAAAGGGAAATTTCTTAGTTGGCTCCAAGGTGGAATTCGAATTTGTTTTTATTTAAATATTATTATATATTATATAGTTATTATTTATATTATATAGATTTTTAACTATATATATAGGTCCTTCATACTTTTTTTACTACGACGTTTCAGAAGCTACAAAAAAACCCATTTGAGCTTAAATCATTATGAACTTCGGATCTGAATTTTAGAGCTTGTCTCATTATATTTGCAGAGATATGATATGAGGAAGTTAGGTTTTTTGCAGACTCCCGAATTACATTCCAAATAGGTGACCCGGGGAAAATCATCATAACTTTTGTTTTGAACATCAGATTGAAATTCGTAAGGAGTTTTAGAAAGAGGACGGCTTGTAATTTTCTGTGTATCAGTTTCAGGTACTAAGGTCGAAACAGTGACACGTGGCATGTCGTACAAGTTCGATCTACTGAACTAGTCTATAATTAAGTCACCGTGGGAGATTTGGCATAACTCTTCCTTGGAGAATCCAATCTTGATCAGACTTGAGGGGTTAGAAAGATGACTCAAAGGGCTACCACAAGACGCAATTTCAGATATTCAAGATCTGTAGTTACAAAGATACAACAGATTCAATGTCGAGCTCTTACAAAGTGAGAAAAACATGTGTAGTTATTTTTTTTTAATTTTGCATAAGATTGGTTTGAAAAATTAGTTTGAAGGAATTCAAAGGGAATAGTGAAGAATTATTAGCATTAACTAATGCCCCGAAGAAAGAAAATGGAAACACCAAGTAAGCAACCTGAAAGATCTAGCACGATTCGTGAAGAAGAGGAAGAAATGCAACATGATATATCAAAATTACAAGATCAAGTAGAACAAATTTCACTCTCGCTAAAGGTAAATGAAGCCAAGATGAATGGCGTGGAAGCTAATATGAATGACATGCAAGTTAAGATGGATGACGTGGAAGCTAATATGAATGGCATGCAAGTTAAGATGGATGGAGTGGAAGCTAATATGAAAGGCATGCGAGTTAAGATGGACGGCATGGAAGCTAAGATGGATGGCATGGACACTAAGATGAATGGCATGGATGATAAGATGGAAGAATTGAAGATAAATTTGAATAAGTTGCTACAAGAAAATGTCACTAATGGTGAAAGGGTAGTAAAGGAAACTCATGATGAGAACAAAAGAAATGTTAATAATGATTTCATAGACTCTAATGTTGGATTTAAGACCCACCATGTTCCAAAAATCGATATGAGGAAGTTTGATGGCAAGGATCCCGGAACATGGATACTACAGATGGGGCAATTTTTTGATCTCCATAATGTGCAAAACACACAAAAGGTACGTATTGCAACTTTATATTTGGAACCAAATCAGTTTGTATGGTATTGATGGCTTTGCTCTCGTAAGAAAATTGTCACTTGGGCAATTGTTACAGAAGAAACGATAGCACATTATGAGGATACAAAAAGCAATCCCTGTTTTAGCCATTTGATAAATCTCAAACAAAAGGGTTCAATGATGGAGCACATTGAGGAATTCCAAAGGAGCACAGGATTGATGTGTTCATAGGGACTTTAAAGGATAATATCCAACATGAGGTTCTCCTTTTGGAACCTGATTCATTAGAGAAGGCATTCAGGTTAGCAAGAAAAATGGAAAGCAAAATTATGGCAACCAGGAAGCCTACCACTCACAACTATAAATATGGAAGTGTTGTTTCCCCTAGCCTTCCACAAACTACAAGGTTGACACCACAACAATTGGAAGGAAAAAGAGAAAAAGGGCTTTGTTATAGTTGCGATAGCAAATACACTAAAGGTCATAAGTATGATGAGAAGAAATTATTCTACATAGATTGTGAAGAGGAGGAAAAAAAGGAACAAGAAATGTCAAAAGAAGAGGATATACTCCAGGAACAAACCCTAGATAAAGAAGAAATGAATCTGACCATATATTGTAATGCATTGGCTGGAATTACCACTCATCAAACTATCAAGATAGAAGGACATATCAAGAAGAAAAAGGTAATAGTGTTGATTGATTCAGGAAGTACCCATAATTTATTCATTGTAAGATAACAAAGGAATTGAATTGTTTCCTATATCCAGCACCAGAGTGTCAAGTGATGGTTGCAAGTGGAGGAACCATAAATTGCTCTAGAAAGTGCCATAATATCAAGCTATCCATGGGAGAATATGTATTGAATAGCCCAATGCTTTCCATTCCAATGGGTGGGCCTGATGTTGTACTAGGAATCCAATGGCTACAATCCTTAGGTACAATAGATTTTAATTTTCAAGAACTTTTCATAAAATTTTGTGCGGAAGGAAAGGAAGTTGAATTAAGGGGTAGTGTAGGGAAACCGGGAAAATAATCAACTCTAACTATATGACAAAGCTTCTAAAGAAGGAACAACGAGGTGTAATTTCACAATTATGTTCGCTAGAGGTTCCCACATCGAAATCATCTATTTCTCCAAATTTCCAAAAAGTCTTGGACAATCATTCCAAGGTATTTGAGACTCCCAAAGGTCTCCCACCTATTCGTGATCATGATCACGCTATTCATTTGATTCCAGGAAGTGTTCCTCCAAACATCAAGCTGTACAATATCCCTATGCCCAAAAAAGTGAAATTGAACGTATGGTTGCAGAAATGCTAGAGGCAGGTATAATTCAACCTAGTCAAAGTTCTTTCTATGCTCCAGTAGTATTGGTGCACAAGAACGATGGATCATGGTGAATGTGTTCGGATTATAGGGAGCTCAACAAGCTCACTATTAAAGATAAATTTCCCATTCCTGTCATTGATGAATTATTGGATGAATTGCATGGATCAATTCACTTCACCAAGTTGGATCTTCGTTCAGGATATCATCAAATCAGAATGAAGACTGAAGACATTATGAAAACAACATTTAGAACTCATGAGGGTCATTATGAATTTTTGGTCATGCCTTTTGGCCTTACCAATGCACCTTCTACATTTCAAGGTTTGATGAATTCCATTTTCAAACCCTTATTTAGAAAATTTGTGTTAGTATTTTTTGATGATATACTAATCTACAACAAGTCTTGGAAGGATCATGTTGAACATGTTGATAGGGTGCTCAAACTATTGGAGGAGAAACAATTATATGCAAAAATCTCCAAATGTTTCTTTGGAGTACAAGAGGTGGAATATCTAGGTCATATTATTACTCATGAAGGTGTTAAGGTAGACCCTAGCAAAATTAAAGCCATTAAGGAATAGAAAATCCATGCATCCATAAACCATCTGCGAGGATTTCTCGGGTTGACAGGGTATTATCGAAAGTTTGTTAAGAATTATGGGAGAATAACAACACCTCTAACAACATTATTGAAGAAAGATGCATTTTCATGGACTCCAGAAGCAACAAAGGCCTTCGAACATCTTAAAGAGTCAATGTGCTAAGCGCCAGTCTTAGCTACGCCGGACTTCACAAAAACCTTTATTGTGGAATGTGATGCTTCAGGAAATGGAATTGGTGCTGTTTTAATGCAAGATGAAAGACCCATTGCCTTCAAAAGTTGTCTAATCAAGCGGAAGTATTTACAAAAAGCTATTTATGAGAAGGAAATGTTAGCAATACTACATGCACTTAAGAAATGGCGACCCTACCTAATGGGAAGACACTTCAAGGTAAAAACAGATCATGATAGTCTTAAAAACTTTTTAGAACAAAGATTATCCTCTGAAGAGCAACAAAAATGGGTCACAAAGATGTTGGATTATGACTTTGAAATAATCTACAAAAAAGGGAAGCAAAATGTTGTGGCAGATTCACTCTCAAGAAAGATGAGGATGTGGAAGCATTGTTGTGCGCCATTTATATTATCCAACCGGATTGGATAAACGAAGCTAGGGAGGAATGGAAGAATGACGAATACGTGTGGGCACTCATTTGAAAGTTACAACAAGATCCTAGTACATTTGATACATTTAGCTAGAAAAATGATTCGTTATGGTACAAAGATTGCTTATACCTATGTAAGAATTCCCAACTCAAACAAAATATTCTTATGCAATTGCACACTTCTCCCTTAGGAGGGCACTCAGGATTTTTAAAAACTTACGACAGGGTTAAGAAGGAATTTTTTTGGGATGGCCTTAAATCGGATATTCAAAATTTTGTGGCGGAATGTTTGGTTTGCCAACAAAATAAAGTTGAAACAATTAAGACCCTAGGTCTATTACAACCTTTATCCATTCCAAGCCAACGTTGGGGGGAGGTTTCAATGGATTTTATCAGAGGTTTACCCAAGTCCAAAGGAAAGAGTGTCATCATGGTGGTAGTGGACAGACTTATCAAGTATGCACACTTTTGTGCATTATCACATCCATTTAAATCCAGTACAGTTTCTACTGCATTTATGGAAACAATTCAAAAACTACATGGAAACCCAAAGATTATTGTCAGCGACAGAGATCCCATTTTCACTGGAAATTTTTAGACAAAATTATTTTCTTGTCTCGGTACTCAGTTAGCTCATAGCTCGTCTTATCATCCTCAATCTGATGGGAAAACTGAGATAGTAAAAAAAATGTTTGGAAGGATATCTTCGTTGCTTTGTATCTGATAAACAGACACAATGGGTCAAATGGTTGCCCCTAGCTGAATGGTGGTATAACACTTCCTTCCATACTGCAGTAAAAATGACCCCATTTATGGCACTTTATGGATATCATCCACCATCCATCACATCATATTTAAGAGAAAATTCTAAGGTTCAAGCAATGGAACATCACATCGAGCATCAACAACAAGTTCTCCAACTCTTAAAGGATAACCTCACTTTGGCGCAGAATAGAATGAAACAACAGGCAGATCAACATCGCAGCGAAAGAAGTTTTGATGTAGGTGACTGGGTATTTCTACGGCTACAACCATATAAACAAATGTCCCTCAAGAAAGCTAAGAAGGATAATAAATTATCACCAAAGTATTATGGTTCGTACAAGGTGTTGCAAAAGATTGTTACTATGGCATACAAATTGGAGCTTCCTGCAGCTTCCCGAGTGCACCCAGTTTTCCATGTTTCATGTTTATAGAAGGTTATTGGTGACAAGCTCCCAATTCAAACAATATTGCCAGAACTTGACGAGGAAGGGAAAGTCATATTGGAACCGGAAGTAGTCACAAAACCAAGAACTCGATAGCTACGAAATCGATCAATTTTGGGGTATCTCATCAAGTGGAAGAACTTATCTGCTGAAGATTCCACATGGGAGGATGAGAATTTTATACAGAAGCATCCAAAACTACTCAAGCATTGAGGACAAAGCTTTTCGAAAGGAGAGCGACATGTTAGGCCCCTATAATACTAGTGATTCCCCCATTACTATTGTCATTGTATCCCTTATTGTTATTATTGTGCCCCTATTTCCCCATATTGTCATTAGTATGCCCCATAGAAATCCACTATTGTTATTTTTGTACCCTTATGTTATTAAGGTTATGTTGGCTTGATTATAATGTGACACCTTAGACTCCTATATCTAGAAGGGAGGTTTAGTCATTTGTATCATCCAAGAATTGTTTATTTGTGTAATGTAAAGGAGGTTGCCCCCTTGAAGAGGCTGAATTCTAAGGCATTGATCTATATTTTCTATCTTTTTGTGAGCTGGTTTCCTAACAAAATCTGAATATTCCAAAGGTCACATATATTCAAAGTTCGAATTTCATATGGTATAAATATATGGGTTGGGCGTAGGCGGGTTTGAACCGGTAACCTCCCCCACCCAAATTCCATTACTTACCATTGAACCATGTGCACGGATTTGAAAAGGGAGACCACAAATTTGTACTTGAAGCTGCATTAATTGACGATAACGGGGGTGGTGGGAACTAGCCTTGTGGGCCAGCCCACACCCCATGCATCCATACGCCTGGACCAGGAGCTAGGGGTGAGCACTAAGCGCGTTTAGAGCGCCATTAATCAAATTTTAAATTAATTAATCCATTGATTAAGTTGGCAGCATTTATGGCGGACCCATAAAATCCAGAACCACCACCAAACTTTGTGGACTTAACTGGAGTCTCTCTAGATTTAGCGGGGTTTCCTAGGAAAAATTGAATGAAGCAAAACTTACTCAATTTTTGACCAAATTGAGATTAAAAAGAAGTGTTCTTGGCTAATTGTGACCTTCTGAACACATTGGTGTAGGTATTAGGAGCCATAGAGCTTTGTAAACATCATTTTTTTCACATTGAGCTAATACAGAGGCCCAAGCCATGGAAGCTGGACCAAGGAGATGTAGCCCAGGAGGGGTGAACTTCTTCATCAAAACACTATGTTAATGTGTCTCTTTGATGGTTTTCTACACTATACATGTTTGCTTTTCATTATTAGTTTCTGAATCTATTTTTCTCATGAATGTCTTGTTTAGCTTAAGGAAATTTACCTGTTTGTAAGCACCGACAACTAAGGAAACCTCAACACAAAAAGCAAGAAGCAAGCACGTGTTTATAAATCTGTAATTGTTATGAGCACAACAAAACTAATCATACAAAAATAGATCAAGTTGGCATTAGAGCTCAAGGTTGAACTGCTTGATCTCTTGAGTTTGTGCAATTAAGATTTTAATGGTTACAAAATTGTGATGCTTACAAGGTTAAAGTTATAGAGAGGAGAAGGAGAGCTACTAGCTGCAACTCCTGAAGTAATGCCCAGAAGAATGAGAGCCAAAAGGCCACAATCTCCACCACCCAAAGCTCCAATTCCATTTGCACTTGAAACTCCTCAAGTTTTGCCTTCAATTGAGATTGAAGAGGTACAATTAGTACAAATTTATGAGCCTGAATCCATAACCATTATGTCTGGAGAAAGAGAGCCTGAAGGTCCCTCTTTAGAAGAGGAAGAATTCAAGAAAGCTTTCTATACTTTGACTGATATGGTTAAAGTCCTCTATGAAGAGAGGAACACCAGAATGGTTGGAGAGAGTTCTAAACCTCCACATGGAGAAGGAAGCTCAGAGGAAAAAAAAGATGAGAAGAAGGATTCCAAAGGGAATGGTGGAAAGCCACCTCCATCTCCACCATCCTCATCATCTTCACCATCTCAAACAGCATCAACTTCCACTAACACGACTGAAACTACCCATACTCATTCCAAAACCCCAAAAGGAAAAACTCTATTACTGAAATTGAACATAAAATTCGAACTTCCCATGTACAATGGAGAAGTGAATGCAGAAAATTTGGACAACTGGATTCGATAGTTGGAGGTATACTGTCGAATTCAGAACCTTCAAGAAGATGACATAAATTTCCAGTTGGCTTCACTGAGGCTAGAAGGAGTTGCACTAGTTTGTTGGGAACCAAAGACTCAAGAGGAAATGAGAATCCATGGTAAGATATACATCACTTGGGTTGAATTTGTTTTTGCAATTAAAAGACAGTTTTATCCTTTAGCCTATATGCAAAAATCCATTATGAGTTGGCATAATTTTAGGCAGCTTAAAGGCCAAACAATCCAATATTACACACAGGAGTTTAGAAAAAAGGCTTTGTTATTAGGAGTGAATTTGAATTCCCAAGATACACTGCTGAAATATATTGGGGGTTTACATTCTTATTTGAAACATACTATCCCTATGTTTAACCCAAACAATTTAGATGAGGTATGTGTGCAAGTCACGCACCTTGAATCTAGAGGAAAGAACACTCAGGAAGAGGGTAGTAAGAGGAATCCATTCAACGGTAAGGATAAGGAAAAGGGTGGAAAATGGAAGGGAAAGAAGAATGCAAGTTTGAAGAAAGAAGGGGAGAAAATCAAATGCAAACATTGTTCCAAAGAGGGGCATGATGAAGCCCACTGTTGGAAACTTCATCCTGAATTAAGGCCTAAGAAACACATCAATAAGGGAAAACAAAAGATGACCGATTCCACACAACATGACCTTGGTTTAGATTCTGGTGATGAGACCAAGATTTCAGCCATGGTTATAGAAGGAAAAGAAACTATTGCAAGCACTAGTTCATCACATAGTCAAAACAACACTCCAAATGAAGAGTCAAGAATAGAGTTGTTTCATGTTAGAGTGATTTCAAATCATACAAAGATTGATGCATTATTTGATAGTGGGTCACAATCAAACTTGATTTCATAATATTTGGTTAAAAAACTAAACCTTGAAACTGTACCTCATCACAAGCCATATCCATTGGGTTGGACAGTAAACAATGCAAACTTATAGGTTACAAGGAAGTGTTTATTCAAGTTCACCATTACTGAAAAGTTCATTGATGAAGTTGAGTTAGATGTAGTTCCACTTGACATCTCAGGAATCATTTTGGGTAGTCCTTATTTGTATGATAGAAAAGCAGTATTTTATCACCATGACAACAAATACATATTGCTCAAGAATGGGGTGGAGTACATAGTGAGAGCCCATTGCAAAAAGCTGAACATTTCTTTGGTTAATGCAGGGAAAATGAAGATACTAGTAAATGCAAGTAAAATTTTTGTGTTTCTCATGATCAAGAAAAAGATGATATTGATTATGAATCTTTTGAAGGTTGTGATGATAAATTGAAATATGATTTGTTTGATGTGGTAAGCAAGCATGGAGATATGTTTCAAGAAACAAAGGGTTACCTCCCAAGAGGGGAATTCAACATGAGATTCAGTTACAACAGGATGTTCCACTTCCGAACATTAGCATGTATCACATGTCTATTATGGAGAGTATGGAAATCAAAAAGAAAATTCAAGAATTGTTGAGCAAAGGTATCATATTCCCATCTAATTCACCATGTGGTTCACCCATTGTCTTGGTGCCAAAGAAGGATGGTACTTGGCACGTGTCTGGATTTTCGTGCACTGAATAAAATCACGATAAAGAATGATTATCCACTCCCAAGAATTGATGTTTTTCTTGATCAGTTGAGGTATGAAAAATATTTCACTAAGTTATATTTACGAAGTGGTTATCATCAAGTTAGGATAGCTGAAGAATACAATTGGAAAACTACATTTAAAACTAAACAAGGATTGTTTGAGTGGCTTGTTATGCCTTTCGATCTTACAAATGCTCCAGCTAGTTTCATGAGAGTAATGAATGATGTATTGAGACCATTTCTAGATGATTTTTTCATTGTCTACTTAGATGATATCCTGATATTCAGCAAGTCAAGAGATGAACATGTCATGCATGTAAACAAAGTACTTGATGTCTTGAGAAAAGACTTCTTTGGTGTATTTGGAACACATTGTTGGAGAAGGTGAAATGAAGATAGACCCCTCTAAGGTTGAGCTCATTCTGAATTTGCCCAAGCCCAATACAGTTATAGAGGTAAGAAGATTTTTGGGGGCAACACAATATTGGAGAAAGTTTATTGCTAATTTTTCTTCTATTGCAACTCCATTACATGCATTGACAAGTGTCAAGAAATTCTTCCATTGGGGAGTTGTAAAGACGAAAGGGGCTGAAAAAAGGGAGCCAAAGATCCTAGAACTCGCTTGTTTTATAATTTTTTTAAGTGCAAAGGGTCAATAATGAGAACCCTCGATTTAGCGTTAAGGCATTATTACTAGGAATATCATGGCTCTGATAGTGTTATACATGAAGTCTAGAGTGATAGATGAGTTGGCAGTTTGATTCCATAATACCACTATAGCCATCACCATTGATCACTCTCAGTTCCAGAAAATGGGAAATTCATTTAGCTCAAGTGTTTAAAGGTGAAAGCCATGGGAACCAACTGATCAGGTGCTTAGTATTTAGCTCAAAAATCAAAGTTCTCAGATTGGCTCAAAAACTATACAAATGCGTTCACCTCGTCAAGACGATCACACCACAATTCATTTCATTGAAAATGGAGTCTGGATGAAGGATAAAAGGCCTGCTATTTGTTTTCCTAAACAACAAAAAAAATTGCAGAATGGGACAGAATGATGACATGGTAGTCTAGTCAATAAGAGGAATCTTCTTTAGTTTACATCCAATGGGGTTGTGACAAGTGTCACCTCCGGATTCGCCAGTGTGGTCGTGAAAGGGAAATTGCTTAGTTGGCTCCAAGGTGGAATTCAAATTTGTTTTTATTTAAATATTATTATATATAGTTATTATTGATATTATATATTTTTTTAACTATATATATATATATATCTATATATATATATATCTATATCTATATCTATATATATATATATATATATATATATATATATATATATATATATATATATATATATATATATATATATATATATATCTATAGCTGTGTGTGCGTGTGTGTGTGATCTGAAATGAGGGTTTAACATCTTGTTATACTTACAAGAACCTCCCACTCGAAAGCTTAACAAATATATGATCTAGCTTATGTTGACAATTGTGGAATTAAGTACTTGAAACAGGTGCATGTGTAATTTATTTTAACTGTTTAAGTGCTCTAATTCCATTTGTTTCTACTGATATTAAACACACATAACAACCATATAATGCAACAAATATACATCAACACATAATAGCAAATTTAATCTAGGAGTTCACCCGAATATCATGGGCTACATCTCCTTGAGCTTTTGTCATCTTGACTTGGCTCTTTGGGATTATGGCAAAGTTTCTTTTACAAGTTCCACACTTAACTTCAAAGGTTAGTGAATTGAACCAATGTGATTAGAATACCATCTATATCCTTGTCATGGCTTTCATCACTCTGCAAACAGATCTAAGCTCCCTTAGATTTGATTCCTTCAATCAGTGCTCTGAGCTTCCCTGAGCTTCTTGATGGCACTAACTCCTTCAGAATTCTTTAACTATCACTGTAACCTCTTCTACTGTCTCTAGCACATATCAGACACCAACAATAAACTGATCATTTGCTCAAAATGAGCATTGCATCACCAAACTAGGCCTTCCTCCACAGTTGGCATTAGGCTGCCTGAATCTTCCCTATAGCATTTCGGCCTTTAGAAGTCTCCAAATGCTTCTAAAAACCCCTGCAATGGATTTAGAAGGTTCATTATAGTCAGGAATGACTGTTGATTTGTTGAGAAAAAGTACCGGTAGCTCCTACAACTGCCTCCAACCCCTAGTGGCCCTGAGCTCCAAAATCTCCCTGGATGAAAATCTCCTTGAAGATGACTTCTTCAGCTTGTCTGGACTATTCCATTGACTTCAAAAGGCTCCAATTAGCCTATCTAGCCTCTTGTTTCAATCTCTCTGGTTGAAAACAACTCTTGGAGTGCCTTTAGGCAGTATCCTCTAGGGATACTCCACTAAATCTGGTGAACTGGCACTTAACTCCAGTTAAATTTGCCAAAATCCACCTTTTATCCACTCCACCAAGCTAAACTGTCGGAGTTGATTGTTACCGTAATCGTCGACGCACATGTGATGGGTATAACCTCGGCGGTTTAGGGATAACATGCATAGTTCTGGCGGTCAACACGCAACCACGTGGTTTGTTGGAAAACAACGGTTAACATCGCAGCATGTGAACAGTGGTATGGGACCACTGGCGCGTAAGACCACTGGCGGTCCTAGCCCCCAAACCTCCATATGTTATAACACTAATATGTCATGCGACCATTATAGGTTAATAAACACCGTCAGCGGAGTTGGTAGAGCACTGGTTTGTCTTGCCAGAGGTCACGGGTTTGATTCCATCGGACCCCAACAATTTTTACAATACCATTCCAGGGCCACATGGTGGCCTCCGAATTGCCATGTGTCGGCACCTGATAACTCCTTCATACGCTATTAGTTTTTCAAACCATTAATGGCGCCGGAATTAGGAAGACGAGATCTATCCGGTCGCTCAGGTTCAACACTCTTTCGAACACTTTGAAATTTGAGCTGTCATTAAGGTCCTAGATCAATATATATATATATATATATATATATATATATATATATTAAACACTATTTATTAAATCTAAATATTCCAAAGGTCGCATAAAGTTCGAATTTCATATGGTAAAAATATATGGGTTGGGCGGAGGCGGATTTGAACCTGTAACCTCCCCCACCCGAATTTCATTACTTACCATTGAACCATGTGCACAGATTTGAAAAGGGAGACCATGAATTTGTACTTGAAGCTGCATTAATTTCTGACAACAGGGGTGGTGGGAGCTAGCCCTACGGGCCAACCCCACCCCATGCGACCATGCGCCCAAACCAGGAGCTAGGGGCCAACACTAAGCGCGTTTAGAGCGTCATTAATCATATTTTAAATTAATTAATTCGTTGATTAAGTTGGCAGAATTTATGGTGGACCCACCAAATCTGGAACAGCCACCAAACTTGGTGGAATTAAATGAAGTTTCTCCAAATTTAGCGGGGTTTCCTAGGAAAAATCGAATGAAGCATAACTTACTCAATTTTCGACCAAATTGAGATAAAAAAGAAGTGTTCTTGGCTAATTTGGACCTTTTGAACACATTGGTGAAGGTATCAAGAGCGATAGATCTTTGTAAACATTATTTTTTCCACATTGTGCTAATACGGAGGCCTAAGCCTTGGAAGTTGGACCAAGGAAATGTAGCCTAGGGGGGTGAACTCCTTCATAAAAACACTATGTTAATGTGTCTCTTTGGTGGTTTGCTATACTATACATCTTTTCTATTCATTATTAGTTTCTGAAGCTATTTTCCTCATGAATGTCTTGTTTAACTTAAGGAAATTTACTTGTTTGTAAGAACCAACAACTAAGGAAACCTCAGCACAAAAAACAAGAAGCAATCACATGTTTATAAATATGTAATTGTTATTAGCACAACAAAACTAATCATACAAAAATAGATCACCAACCGAGCTGCAAGGGAGGTACATCAGCGTAAAGACATAGCCTGATCAGGGGAAATATTAGAAATGGTGCGGGATACTTTCCTATAATCATCATTCAATTTTTGTTTCTGTCTATTTTCCTATAATTTTCATATTTTAAAGAACATAATCAAATTTGATCACAATAATTTGGGTAGCATGCCTTCGCACACTGAGACAGCTAGTTTGTGAGACAACTGGAGCTCAGGCAGAGATATTTTTGTAAACTATTGATTCAAATCTTCCCCTCTCCTTATAAATAGAGGGAAGAAAGACTTAATTCTTGAATTCTTCACCCAAGGGGTCCAAATTATGTAGTTCCACTTTGGTTCTATGAAGCTTGTTCATGAGGGACTTGAGCTATAGATTACTGAATGTAAATGGACTAGTAAATGGGACTCATTTTGAAGATTAATGAAACTATTTGGTGATTCCAATCATGACGATGCGTACTATGTTTTCCCCTCTGTAAATATCATTTCATATGTGTTTCTCTTCCTCTGAAATAGTGTAATGAAGTTGTTGGTTTCTGATCCAAAATGGATCCTAAACAACCTCTAAGTCTTCAAACATCCAAAACTATTGCATAAGAAGAATCTTTGAAAATGGCGGATTACACTATCAGGAGTGAAAAACACAAGGAAACAATGGAAATAGAGCCTATCGAAGGCTTGGACAATGATGCACAGGAGCCGTCGGATCTGGCCGATCAACAGTCCAGATTTGATTGACATATCACAATCGGCAGAGGCTATCAGAGGCTATCGGAGGCTGCCACATGAATGTTGCAACAACGATCAGCGCGGTCAATGAGGACCATCGATCAAGCATGCAGATCGATGGCCCGAGTTAACTCGCAATATTGTGTCGGAGAAACACACAAGAGCGCTTACCAACTATTCGGGGCTTATGCGATATGCGATTGCGACAAGTTGTATCGCAATATCGCGTTGGAGCAATACAACGGAGTGGGGTCGTTATACATATGACTTGCGATAGCCAGACCCGATGGAGTTATAGATGATATTTTATATATTTTGAGATCCAAAAAATGACATTTTCCTTTGTATTTCGGATTTCCGTTAAATAAACGAAATGCAAAGGAAATGCGCCCAATGCGATGAAGCGGACCCGATGGAACTTATAGATGAAAATATATAGCATTTCAAGTCCGCCATAAATCCATTTTGCGATATTTTCAGTGTTTTAATGTATTTTTCAAATACAAAGGGAAACCACGAAATGAGCGGGATTTCGAGCAAGCCGTAGGCGGTAAGTGGTTTTGGCCGGGCTCCGCTTGAGCCCATACACTGGCTGCCATGTGGCTAGGCACCAGAGAGAGAAAACCACCCTTTTTGGGCGGGTAATCTCCGTGCGTGTTAGCCACCCGAAATCAATAATAGCCGTTGATCAATGATTACTTGCAATGGCGCCCAAAGATGGATCCGAAAGGATATAAGGCAGAATTAATGATTTTTGAAGTCCAATAGATTGTGTTTGGGTGGATTTTTACAGGTTTTCTGTGTATTCTCTGTGTAAATAGAGAATGGCCATTTTTTGGATTTCAAAGGCACTGATGGTCCATTCCATTACAGAACAGGTGGCTACCATCCCTGAAGGTGTTTAGCAATGATTGCTAACGCTCAAAGGGGGATTCGAGCGGACAGAGGCTGGGAGATAGAGAGCTTGAGAAGGGGAAACGAATAGACAGAGTGATTGGCTTTAAAGCCACAGATTGACAGAGACAGAGACAAGCAGTGTTGAGACAGAGAGAAAACAAAGACAGAGGGCGAGTCTGTGTACTCAGAGAGACTTGAGGGATTCAGGTAAACTACTATTGTTTTGCATCTGTGTGTTGACACTCAAATTGAGCTCACTTTTTAAAAACTCTACTCTTGAAGACATAATAGAGAGGTCACCACTGAAGGTTGGACAAGGAGACGTAGCCCAAGAGTTTTGAGTGAACTCCATATTAAACTTGTTTTGTTTATGTGTGTTTGTCTATTATGTTTCTCTAACTGCTTCCTTGTCTATGTTATTCACAATCTTATCGATCCATTGCACTAAGTAATATAGGAAAATCCATGCACATGAGTCTGTAATACCTTAAAAGCAATCTAAGATCTTCATTTTCAGATCAATTGGTATCAAAGCTTTAGGTTTGCTAAGGTTAGACAAGCTTGTGTTGGATTGTTAAATGCTAACTAGGTCAAAGCTCAAATTAGGAGAAGGAGAACTGGTTGAGGTTAATCCAGAAATTGGAAGAGTCTATCCTAAGAGGAAAATGGTAGAACAAGTCCCATTGGAATCAGAATCTTAGTTCATGGACAGTTTCATGACAATGAGAGCCATGGTAGAAGAGATGTATCGAGAATTCAAGAAGGGTCGAGGTGAAATCACTTCGACACCCAAACAAGGCAAAGGAGTAGAGGAATCTTCTCTAGATGCCCACCCAAAGGGTAAAGGGAAAGGGGAAGAACCTCCTCCATCATCTCGTCCACTAACACCTCCTTCTAGCCCTGAAAAGAAAAAGAAGAAAACGTCTTTGATTAAATTTGATGTAAAGTTTTATTTGCCAATCTATGATGGAGAATTAAATGTAGAAAAGATAGATAACTGGATTAGATAGATTGATGTATATTGCAGGGTGCAGACCATCAATTCAGAAAGGAGAAAGATTTCGCTGGCTAGCCTTCGCCTTGGAGAAACTGCCCTAGTGTGGTGGGAAGGCATGACACAAGTTGATTTGAAGAAGCATGGTAAAATTCTTTTTACCTGGAGTGAATTTGTTTCTGCCATTAAAAAAAATTCTATCCACTAGCTTATATGCAGCAAACAATGATGAGTTGGCAAACTCTTTGCCAAGTAAAGGGGCAAAGTGTACAAAGCTATACCCAGGAATTTAGAAAAAGAGCTTTAATTCTATGCATTTCTCTAGAGTCACCTGAAACTTTGTTGAAGTATATAGGTGGTCTACATAGCTATTTGAGGCACACCATTCTCATGTTTAACCCTGCTAGCATATATGAGGTATCAGTTCAGACTACACATCTAGAGGCTACAAGAATGTGAACCCAGAGATTGGGGGATCATGAATACCCACTGCAAGCAAGAACAAGGAAAAGAAGAAGCAGAAATGGAAAGAGAGGAAGGTAAACACTGTACAGAAAGACAAACCTTCATGCACTCACTACAAGAAGGATGGACATGATGATGCTCATTGTTGGTCTTTGCATCCGGAGCTGAAACCCAAGAAGTTCGATGGAAAGAAGAAGAAGATTGTTGTTGCTATTCAGAAGGATTTGGGGTCAGACACATGTGATGAAACAACAATCACATCCACAGGTATAAAAGGTAAAAATTCTGAAGCATATACTAGTACTTCTGCAAAATCTATTGATAATGAAGAAAATGAGAGAAAAAGACATGAGATTTTTCATATTAGAGTTATTTCCAAGCATCAAAAGATTGATACTTTATTTGATAGTGGATCACAAATAAACTTGATTTCTGAAGCAATTGTAAACAAGTTGGGATTACTAACCACAGCTCACAAGAAGCCATATCCATTAGGTTGGGTATGTGATAAAGAAAAGCTACAAGTGACTAGACAATGTAAACTTAGGTTTGCTATTGGGTCAAACAATTGTAGATGAGGCTGAGTTAGATATAATTCCCTTGGATATATGTGGTATTGTTTTAGGAAGTCCTTACTTGTATGATAGAAAAGCCATTTTCTATAGAGCTGAAAATAAGTATCAACTCACCAAAGATGGAATAGAATATATTGTAAGAGCTCATAAACTCAAAAATAATTACACTCTCATAAACTCAAGGGAGATGAAAAGAATTGTAAATTCATGCAAGCAATTTTTACTAATGGTTGTAAAGGAAAAGAACCCTGATAAAACCAATATATTTGAGGGCTGTGATGCTAAACAGAAAGCTGATTTAGAAAAATTTGCTTCAGAATATGATATCCTGTTTCAAGAACCTAAAGGTATGCCAACCAAAAGGGAAATTGTACATGATATTCATTTGCAACAAGATGCTCCATTGCCTAACATCGGAATGTACAGGTTATCTGCTTTAGAGAATGCAGAGATTGAGAAGCAGGTACACGAGCTACTCGATAAAGGGTTCATAAGACCAAGCACATCACCATGTGGATCTCTAATCGTGTTGGTGAGAAAGAAAGATGGTTCGTGGAGGATGTGCATTGATTACAGAGCACTGAATAAAATAACGATCAAGAATCATTATCCCCTTCCTCACATTGATGATCTATTAGATTAGCTGAAAGAAGCAGTTTACTTTTCCAAGTTGGACTTGTGTAGTGGCTACCATCAGGTTAGAGTAGCAAAACAAGATGCATGGAAGACTACTTTCAAAATAAAGCAAGGGTTGTATGAATGGCTGGTTATGCCTTTTGGCTTAACTAATTCTCCTGCCACTTTCATGAGAGTTATGAATGATGTACTCCGACCTTTTATTGATGATTTCGTAATTGTATATTTAGATAACATTCTTGTTTTCAGTAAATCATGGGAAGAACATTTGAAGCATGTAAAGCAGACTCTAGATGTTTTGAAAAGAGAAAATCTCTATGTCAAGTTATCAAAATGTGAATTTGGAAAAATATCTTTAAATTATTTGGGTCATATTGTAGGGGGTGGTGAATTGAAGATAGATCCCTCTAAGGTTGAAGTCAATGTGAACTGGCCTAAACCTAAATCTGCTACAGAAGTTAGGAGCTTCCTAGGAGTAGCACAATATTGGAGAAAGTTTATTGCTAACTTTTCCTTGATTGCAACTCCCTTACATTCTTTAAGATGATTGAACAAGGTGTTTTAGTGGGGAGGAAAACAACAGAAATCCTTCGACAACTTAAAAGAAAAAAATAGTACAGCACCAGTACTAGCACTGCTAGATCTTCAACCACCATTTGAGATTGAAACAGACGCCAGTGACTATGCCATGGGAGTAGTGATGATGCAACACGGTAAACCCATATGCTATCATTATGAGACATTTAATTTTGTAGTAGCTAATTATCCCACATATGATAAATAATCGTATGCATTAGTACAGAGTGTGAAAAAGTGGAAACATTACTTAATGGGCAAAGAAACAATCATCCATACATATCATCAACCACTTCAATATTTTCACTCACAAACTAAATTGTAGCAATCAAGACACTATAGGTGGATGGGTTTCCTACAACAGTTTCATCTAGTCATTAGATATAAGAAGGGCATACACAATAAAGTTGCGGATATCTTGTCCAAACCAATCATAAATGCATCTACTATACTTAAGCATAACTTAGTAATGCATGAAAGCTACATTGAACAATATGCTCAAGATATAGATTTTAAAGATGTATATGCAATTCTAAGTCATGGAAAACAAGTAGAAGAATTGGATTTATATGTTAAGGACCAACTCTTGTATCATTTGGGAAAGTTATGCATTCCACAAACTGAAAGAGTTAACATAATTCTGGAAGCAAATACTTCTCTTATATCAGGTCATTTTGGTGTAAGTAAAACAGTTGCACAGCTGCAAAGGTTCTGCTATTGGCCAAGAATGCATGAAACAATTTCTAGATATATTAAAGGGTGTACCATGTGTTGGAGAGGTAAATCCCCTCTGTGGACAGAGGCGATCCCACTAGCCTGAAATGGGTCTAGCAACAATCAAACAATGCTATCACGCAAGTTCCTAATTGCAAATTAAAGGTGGATTACGAGAACCTACTTGGATTCCAGCGCTAGTGTTGTAGAAGAGTTGACACTCCCGTTCCTTTGCTCCGGCTGGTCACGATCCTCACGATCTCCATGAATGGACACATGCACATGCAAAGAACGATACGAATACAAGCATAAAATCCAATAGATGCAATTATATATCGGTCAGAAAATATATAACTCAAACATCATCACAATGAACAACAAGAATGGAACCATAATGATAGTCATCTATTATTGATAATCAACAAAGGAGAATAAAACCATAGTTCTGACGTCAAATCCTCCTTTGGCTGGATGATCAGCTACATATGTCTTGCAAAGCTTGTCGGGATTGGGAACAAGCCTCTTTCTCTTTGATTATGAATGCAAAGAAGACTCTCACAGCAATCTCTTAGACCTCTGAAAGTATAATTCTCCCTATGCTCGAACTAGCTTGTCAAATGCAACAGAAAAAGCTTTTATAGATGGAGGAGGAGGAAGAGATACAATGAATCCAAACATCCATGGGATTGGAATTATCCTCGAAAAGCTATTATGGATAGAGATACGATGAATCTCGACATCCATGAGATTGGAATTATCCTTGAAAAGCCTCATGAGTCGAAAGGAAAAAACTTTCGGGCGTGCGTTTGTTAAAAAGCTTTCCCAAACTTGGTTGGCGCAGGTAAGACTCTGAGACAGAGCGCCAACTGGCGCGCCCTCTTTGGAGGATTTCCCCCATTGGCGCGGGTAATACACTGTGGACCCGCGCTAATGGAAAAAGGGGACTTTTAAAGGATATTCTGCAGGAGATGTTTTCAAGGCATATGAAGTCCATACTTAGGGGAACGTAATGCAAGTGTTTTTAAGTTATGTCACTTCTCACAGGTCCCGGAATGAGTCCTCCAAAGTGCAGGAAAGGGTTAACAGGGACAATGACAAATGGTGAAAAATTACTGTGTAACAGATGCCCCCTAAAGCATGATGCCCGATAGAGAGAGAGGGGTGAAATGCTTTACAAGAACACATGCAGCTGCCGCCGAAGAATCTGCATAGAGAGGTACAACTGATAGCTCAAGTACATGATATATGTGGTATGGGCACAAGCATTCATAACAGAGTACATAATAATCTAGATCCAAGGTATGGGCGCAACCATCTGGTGAGGATCGATGAATAGACTTAGGCATGGTCGTAGCCATCCAGTGAATGAGTCATGTAACAATAATCGACAAAATCGCAGCCTGGATTCCAACAAAAAAAATCCAGGGTCTTGCACTCCATCTCGACCCGAACAAAAGTACAAGTTCAAGCATGTGAATAAATGAGTTGAAGTCGAACATGCATGAACATCGTCTGATTACCAGTCAATAATTAAAGCTGTTAACAGATGCGAGAGGTACCACCAATAATGACAATGACCCTCAAGGTACTATAGGTACAATCTACGGCGTGTGAATCAGTGAGCTGGCGTCGAACACCCGTAGAATCATTCGATCGGAGGCCAATGATGAAAACCTCACGTTGAACACGAAGAACCTGCCATTGAGGCATGCAGGCTCCAAGGCACCGGAAGGGAGTCTCTAGATCAACTTCATGGATAATGAGCTGAAGTCGACAGGAGGTGACCTTGATCGAAGGTGGGCCATAGTGTTTCCCACATCATCGACACGAGACAGAGGAAGAATGTTGTGATTAATCAGAATTATGTGAGCTATCAAAGGGAGGTTGTTATTCTGCAGAGGTCAACTTCTCTTGAACATATCGGCGACACGACAGTGGACTTGGCAGTATTTGACATCAATGGATCAAAGGTCATGGTGACGAGGCAATGAGCAGATGAGAGGTCAAACAGGATCACCCAAATCCACGGAGGCAAGTGAAAAACGAGATGAGATGTCCCCACCCAGACATGAAAGTAGACAAGTGCCATGTTCAAGAGCGACATATTGCCGACACGACAATAATTATGGTTCCATTTTCCCCCACCATTTCTGGCGAGTACCCCAGTTATTTTTATTAACAAGCTTGACGGGGATATCATATGCTTGTAAAGCGTCATCTCGACGGACTCCAATGTCATCAAGTTTTAACGAGTCTGACAGAGGAAGAACTCGGTGCCTTTTCATGTTTAGAGAGCTTGAAAAGACAGCAGAAAAGAAAACTCCAAGGGTGTCCTTTTTCTTAAAGTTGTGTCTCTCGAGCCTGAAAAAGTATAAAATAATGCTCGAAAGAACCGCCCGACCATTACGATCGAGGAGTACTTTTCATGAGTAGTGATTTCGACCTGAAAAAGTAAAAAAGCGATCGAAACCACGTCGCTTCGTAACCATTAACGAACCTGAAACGACAAGGGTCCGACGATCTTTTCGTTTTTTACACAGTCAGAAAAGAGTTTAAAAATGACCGCCTCTTATTTACGTTTAGCGAGTCAAGAGGAATAACTCGGCAATCTTTTCGTCTTTAAATGGTCGGAAAAGAGCTGAAAGCAGACCTCCATTTTTATTCTCTTTAACGAGTCAAAAAGGGAAAAGTACTCGGCAATATTTTCATCTTTTACGAGTCTGAAAAGAGCTTAAAGGAGACTCTTCCTAGAGGAACAAGTGGTATAAAGGGTAGCAACTGGTTCCGGCAATGGTGGAACTACTCAAAACATGTAATGGTCAAGAGGCCGGCTAATAAAACCACTCATCGCTGTGGTTCCTCAGGAAAGGATAAACAACCAAGTGAAAGCATATGATCGGCCAAAGAGATGGTGGCGATGGAATGAAACAACCAAGGCTCATCTAACAGAATTTAGCAGATAAAAGGCAATCACGAGATGTAAATCAGGTATGGGTTCATTTTTACACAAGCTTGAACCATGGAGAACTCTGCTTAGATTCAGTTTCATGTTTACACAAGCTTGAAACGAAAAACTATGCTTGTTATCAGTTCGCATGCCCCCAACATAATAACGCAAATCGAGGTACATGGCCCCCAAGCTTCATTGCATTCAACAAAGTGGATGGAATGAAGGTTCACTCTCGAGATCTAGGAAAGACTCGACTTGTATTTTACGAGATCTTAATCAAAAGACTCGATTTGGAAGGGGATTTGTTTCATTTTTTAATGAGGTTGATGCAGTAAAAGAACTATCCTCATAAACCTTGTTTCATTTTTTAACGAGGTCGCCACAAGATCAGAACTATCCTCGGACACCTAGTTTCATTTTTTAAGGAGCTTGACACAGGAAAACGAACTATGCCCCGACCAAGCCTAGTTTCATTTTTTAAGGAGCTTGACATAGGAAAAAGAACTATGCTCCGACCAAGCCTAGTTTCATTTTTTAAGGAGCTTGACATAGGAAAACGAACTATGCTCCGCCAGACCTAGTTTCATTTTTTAAGGATCTTGACACAAGATCAGGAACTATGCTCGGCCACCTAATTTCATTTTTTAAGGAGCTTGACACAGGAAAATGAACTATGCTCCGCCAGACCTAGTCATAATGAACAAGAAGTCGGGGTTTCCAAGAGTGCCACTCCGGTGGAAGGGAAACATATTGGAAGTCAGGACCCAATGCCGCCAGGACACTATGCACGATGGCGGCATCACTGGATCTAGGCACGGGATAAGTGGCCACGTAGTTGATCTGTGGTGGGGCAGATGCAACTGGTGGATGAAAACCAGGAGGGGATGACGACTGTGCAGGAGGCACCCGGGGACAAATGAACGATAATTGATCTATAGTCACTATCCTTCCATCGTGTGGAAAGCAAACCACATGGAAAAGTGAAGAGACCAGGGCCCCCATGGCATAAACATAGTCACGGCCAAGGAGAAGACTGAAATCTAAAGCACCTTGGGTAACCGATACGTCTATATAGACGGTTTTGCCTCCCAAAGTAATAGGGAACTTTGGAAGGATCCCTAATGGTTGACTAGTTCCTCCGTCAAAAGCCGTCAGATTCGGCGCGACTAGCACAAGCTATGGGGAACCCAAAGCTTGCCAAGTAGTGGCAGGCATAAGACTAACAGATGCACCCTCATCCAAAATAGTGCCAGGTATTGCCCTATTATAGGTGTGTACCGTGACCCAGAAAGGCACATGGGATGGAAGGCCGGAGGTGGTCAAACAACTCCAGCCGAAGGAAACGACTGAACTACTTGGTGGGGGAATCGTATGATTGCCCCCCTGCTCTAAAAGAACCGAAGCAGGATTCTCAGGAACAACTGGGATAGGAGAGTCATTTCCGGACTCAGGAGAATCTGAGGAGACAAGAAGAACATGGGAATTATGCTCTTTCGAAACAGAGTGATCGGGTGGTGAACTTGAGTCGACACTCTTTCCGACCAATGGTTGGTCTGGAACAGGCTTGGCAGAGCCAGGTTCAGGAAGAGGAGGCTGGACAAGAGAGGGATCTTGGTCGATCTCTTTGTCAGCAGGGAGGCGATCTGCAGCCGCAGAGAGACGTTGATATCCAATGGGAAGTTGGGATGAGGGAACTGCGAGACTTTCCAAGACAACGGAGGCTTTATCCATGAGCGGACAAAGGTGAAGGGGATGATTGCCTTCACAAAGTCTACAGGGGATTCGAATCTTCCCTTTTCCCTTACCATTTCCAGCTGATAAGGTAACATCACCGTGAGCTTCAGAGGACGATGAGGGGCGGGCCGAATCACGAGACCATACTTCTAAGACCTTGGGAATGCCAGGACAATTGCGAAGAAGATGGTCCTCCTTGCACAACCTACACGGAAATTTGACCTTCCGCGGAGGAGCAGAAGGTTGCTCGACTTGAGTTGTACTTTTAACCTCTCGCTTAGGAGTCTTCTTCTTCTTCTTCTTAGCCACCTGGTTACTTGAATCCAGACTTTCGCCAGGCGAAGTAGAAGATGAGGACGTAGAAATAGGCGAAGAAGGGGAGAGGTCCACCTTGGAATCAACATGATGTTGTTCGGGTGGAGGAGACAGTGGAACAGGAGTCATCACACTCGGGACCACCGAGGTTGAAAACAACCATACGGGCAAACCGATGGTTAACCCAGGTAAATACAAAGTTGCCATATACGGAGCACCGACATTTCCAAAAGAAGGAAATGGACTAGGGTTTCCATCCGGGGGAACACCTTGGCCGGTAGACTCGGGGAAGGTTGCCATTGAAAACAAGAAAGAACCCTACTCAAGCTAACACAAATAAGATCTAACCGGGTAAATGTGAATCGTGGACAAATAAATTTTAAGACGCGAGGACATAACTTGACCTTTTCATTTTTTAAGAGTCGAGAAAAGGACAAAAAGATGACTCTAGTCGCCTTCGAATGTTTAATGAGCCTGAAGTGACAAGTGCTCAGATGGACCTTTTCTTTTAGGGAGTCCGAAAAGGAACGAAAGTGACTATTCTGGACAAACTAGGAAAAAGGTTTACCAGACAATCCATAAAACTGCTTATACACCTTGGCAATCGTATGAAAACCAAGGACTTTCCGTACGGCAGTCAATCTTCCCAAATGCTATGTTCGGTGCGTTACGGCTTGTAAGGCGGCAGACACGGCTTCCTATGGATAAAGGATGATAACCTAGTGGGGTCTCCCATATACTCGACGGTACGTGGGAGCTCAAATCCGTGCTAGACCACTATTGCGTCACGAAAGGAGGAATCACCCAACCTTGAGTGAAACAAAAGTGACTAGGTTTAACGACGCCTGAGCACGTCTCTAGCCTAGACCTCTAAATGTGTGCGTTATGTTCCAATGTGTTGTTAGATTCATTCAGTTCATTTTACGGTTGATCTTGGATTAGGTTTCGATTTTCAGGCCTTACCGTATGTAATTTCTCACAATTTCCTCAATGCAAGATATATGCCAAAATGTATCATTTTATTCGATGAATGCTAGCTACGGAAGAGTTGAGAGCTTTCACACAAACAAAATGACCATAAAACAATCAACAATAACTCTAATGCAGCTAATGGCAATAAACAAAACTTTTCTTTAAAGTCACTAATCACTAACAACAACGAAAAGCTCTAATTTCCATTAACTAATGCAAAGCAAAAGAGATTGTTCGTTTTCTTATTAATGGAAAAATTCACTAAACAAATTTTGAGAAACAATAACAAAGAGTAAAAATACAAATTTCACTCAATGAAAACACAATCAAGTCCTTGAAACACCAAGGCAATCTTTCAAACCAAGAAAAATCACAAAGACCTCAATGAGCTATGTGATCTAAGCCCAAACGAAGCCAAGCGAAATCCAAGTGAAAAAGAAGTGAATCACTTGAATAACGCAATAAAAAGCTTAACAATCACTGAACAAGTGCAAGAGAGTAACCAAAAAGTCAACTGGACCGACAAAAGACCAAAAATCCTAAGGAAGGCTCGATGCACAAAGCCACTAGATGCCCTAGGGCTGAAAATGTGAAATCGGTGGAAAAAAGCAAACATCCAAAGGGTAAAGGCCAAAAACCAATCAAACAAGACTCTAACACATTCAAGTGATTGAAAGATAGTATCCAGACACAAAAACCAAGCTTGGAAGGCTCAAAACAAGCAAACTCTAAAAGTTTCCCTGGGCTGACGCGACTTTTAGGCTAAAAGTAGCGCCAATTGAGGATTGGCGCGGGCTGTACATTGACAATTGGCGCCAATTGGCGCGACTATCATGCAAAAAAGAGCGCCAATCAAGTTTGCTATTGTCAGGCCAGGCAGTAACTCTCTAAAGGCAGAAAAAACTGATTTATTTATTTCATTAGGTAGCTATTGTTTATATACATGAATGTGACTGATCAGTTCATCTTCTTGATGACTGTTCACATTCCGGGTTCACCCAACCACTGAGGATTAGGTGTCAACATTCCCCCCCTTAATCTGAAGGGATGTTGGTGAGTCTAAGCATCGTTCTAAATCTTTCAAGCTTTTCTCTTCCAAGCGCTTTGGTGAAGATGTCTGCAATTTGCTCATTTGTGGAACAATGACGAAGATGGATTGTTTTGGCATCAACATGATGTCGGATCAGATGATATTTAGTATTGATGTGCTTTGTACGATCATGGAACTTTGGGTTCTTGGCCAACTTTATTGCAGAAGTGTTGTCAATCATGAGTGGAGTTGATTGTACTTGTTTTACCTGCAAATCTTCAAGAATTTTCCTGAGCCACACAATTTCTTTCGTTGCTTCAGCTGTTGCCACGTATTCTGCTTCTGTTGTGGAATCTGCTGGAACTGATTGTTTGCATGATCTCCAAGAGACAGCTCCTGATCCAAGACTCATAGCATATCCTGAAGTAGATACTCCAGTTTCTTTGTCCCCATCGAAGTCTGAATCAGAGTATCCAATCAAGCTGAAGTCGTCCACCTGTGTATACTTGATTCCAAGGTCTTGAGTTCCCTTCAAGTACCTTAGAACTCTTTTTGCAGTAGACCAATGTCCCTCACAAGGCTTTTGCATAAACCTGGAGAGGATTCCAACATCAAATTAAATGTCTGGTCTGGTAGTAGTGAGGTAGATGAGACTTCTTATAAGCTGTCTATACTTTGTTGCATCCTCAAATTCCTTTCCTTCAATAGATGTGAGCTTTAAGTTTTGTTCCATTGGAGTAGAAAGAGGATTGCACTCTGTCATGCCAAATCTGTTTAACAAATCTCCAATGTATTTCTTTTGAGAAAGAAATATGGATTTTGGATGTTGGGTTACTTCAATTCCAAGATAGTAATGAACATAGCCCAAATCAGTCATTTCAAAACTTTTTCCTAATTCTTTCTTTATGGATGCAATATAGCTTTCATTGTTCCCTGTCATTAAAATATCATCTACATATACCACAAGATATACAATTGTTTTGCCAACTTTCTTGACAAATAAAGTTGCATCATCAAGATCAAAATGATTGAAGTTGAGTTTCAGAAGATGCTCAGTTAATTTTTCATACCAGGCTCGTGGTGCTTGTTTGAGGCCATACAAGGACTTCACAAGTTTGCATACTTTTTGTTCATGTCCTTTCACAGCAAATCCTTCAGGCTGGGACATAAAAACATTCTCTTTTAGATCTCCATTCAAGAATGCAGTCTTTACATCCATTTGATGGACTTTCCAACCGTTCTGAGCAGCTAGTGCAAAGAGTGTCCGGATGGTGGCCCATTTTTCTGTGGGGGCAAAAGTTTCCTCATAATCGACCCCTTCCTTCTGTGCAAAGCCTTTTGCCACAAGCCTAGCTTTGTGCTTGTCAAGTGAGCCATCAGCTTTGTACTTGTTCTTGTAGACCCACTTGCAGCCAATTGGTTTGGTTCCAAATGGAGGGTCAACCAGCTTCCAAGTGCCATTCTTTATGAGGGCATCATACTCCTTTTTCATCGCTTCTTTCCATTCATCATGAGAAGCAGCTTCTTTGAAGGAAGTTGGTTCAAAATCTGCAGACAAGTTCAATTCACAATCATAAGTAACATCCATATCAACAGGTGAATTAGAGTCATCTACATCACCTCCATTTTGTCGGTTTGAATTTCTGGTTCCTGTTTTTCCAATTTCATCAGGATGAACACTTTCAAGTGTCTTTGCCAGCCACTTTGGGGGACCTTTCTGAGATGGTCCAGGTTGCTCTATTGATTGAGTTGGGACTGAATCAAGATTGAGTCTCCCAGTTCTATCAATTACATCACTTAAAGCATCATCCGTTGTTGGAGTTTCATGCAGGGGAGATTGTTCTTCAGAAGAAGATTCCACATGTTGATCTAGTATAGGAATCCCCCCTTCAAGATGTGGAATCTGATTATCAAATTCTTGAAATGATTTTGTTTTTGCGAATCTATCCAAGCGATCAAGTTGCCGCTCAACAACATTGTCAGATTTGGATGATTCCAGAAAAATGACATCTCTAGATACAACAAACTTTTTATTTACTTCATCATAGAGGCAGTATGCTTTAGATGTGTTTGAATACCCCAGGAAGATACACTTACGACTTATAGCACCAAGTTTGTTTCTATGTACCTTTGGTATCAAAGCATAACAGGTGGAACCAAAGATCCTGAGATGTTTTACCGAAGGAACATGTCCATACCACAATTCATAAAGAGTCTTGTTTCTTATAGCATTAGATGGACATCTATTCTTTATTTATGTAGCACATAGAACAACATCAACCCAAAACATTATCTTTACATTTTTGAAGAAAAGCATGGATCGTACCATATTCAAAATTGTTCTATTCATTCTTTCTGCTACACCATTTTGTTGGGGATTATAAGGTACATTTGTTTGATGTTTAATCCCATGTTGGCGAAGATAGTGTTCAAATTCATTTGATGTATATTCTTTTCCATTATCAGTGCGAATAGACCCAATATGAGATTTTGCATCATTTTCAATCCATTTATGAAAATTATTGAATGTTTGAAAAGCATCAGATTTGTTCTTCAATAAATAAACCCAACACATTCTGGTGTAATCATCAATAAATGTCATGATATATTTATTTCCATTTGCAGAAAGAACAGGCATTGGACCACATAAATCTGAATGAATGAGTTCAAGCTTCCTATGTGCTCTTGAATGTGAATCATGAAAAGGCTGTTTGCTATGCTTTCCTAGAATGCAAGCATCACATTGCTTATGTTTCCTAGGAATTGTAGGCAAACCAGCAACACCATTTTTCTTCAATAAGCGGACACTGTCATAGTTTAAATGTCCAAATCTAGCATGCCATAATAAACTTGATGGAAGTGTACCTTCTTCATGATGAGAAATATATGACAAATGTTGTGCATGAGCAGAGGTTCCTTGCAGTTTGAGAAGTCTTTCTTCTTCTATTCCCCTCATGACAAGTGAGTGGTCAGATGCTTTTCTTACCTCAAGCTTGCCATCAAACATATGAATGGAGTGACCTTGCTGGCGGATGTGGACCAAGGATAGCAAGTTTCTCTTGAGCTGTGGGAGATATAGAACATGATCCAGAAGAAAGTCTGGAAGACCAGGCAGTTTAAGCCTGATTGTGCCAAGCCCTGATGGCTTGATTTTTGATTGATCTGCAAAGTATACTGCTCCATCAACATTGTCAGTGAAATCTTCAAAAAAATCTTTCCTATGAGTCATATGACAGGTTGCTCCTGAATCAAGCAACCAATCATTTTTTGAAGAAGCAAGTGAAGCATTAAACAAATCTTCATTTACTCCAATGTTACATTGTTCCTCAATATAGTGAGCGGATTCAGGTGCTTTACCTTTGTCTATATCATCAGTTTTACCTTTCTGCTGGTTTCTTTTCTGCTCAATTTTTTCCCATGGTAGCTTGCATGTAGAAGCATCATGTGATCCATTTCGTTTGCAGCGAATGCAATGCAGATCTGCTTTTTCTCCTTGAGAATGTCTGCCCCCCCTGCCTCTGAAGTATCTTCCTCTTCCTCTTTGTCCACCTCTTCCTCTTGTAGAATCTTGAGCAGGATGCTTTTCTTTATGAGCAAGACAAACAGCCTCTTCAGAAGATTCAGGGACTGTCTTCTTTCCAAAGGCTTTCTCTCTTTCAGCAAACTTTTTCACAAGAGAGTCAAAGGTTATATCTTTAAGATTTCCATTTGCTTGTAAAGACTCAAGATAATTGGAGTAAGTAGGATAGAGTGCCTTGAGAAAAGCAATAAGAGGGATATCCAGCTCAACTTTAGTGGATTTGATATCATGCATTATGGATTTAACTTCAGATGCAAGAGCAAGAGGATCATTATTTTTCAGTTCAAGAGTGAAGAGTTTAATCATGAGCTGAACAACTTCAAGTGCAAAATGTGAGTCATAGAGTTCTTTGAGTTTTTGTAAAGCTTCAAAGGAAGTTGAATATGATGAAATATGGCGACTTACTTCTTCATTTACAGATGCTGCGATTATTGCATATGCTTTGCTGTTCTTGTTATCCCAAATGATGAGCTCTTTGTCTGATGTAGGCTGTACTGGGTCATTGTCTCCTTCTCCGACACACACTCCCTTCCACAACTCATTGAAGATGAGGGTGTGTTTTATCATCCGGGACCATTCAGGATAGTTCTCCTTGCCAGTGAGAACTATCCCTACCATAGAGATGATTGAATGCATTCTGTAAAAAAATACTTCTGCTGCTGATAAAAAACTTCTGCTGATAAAAAAACTTCCTTACGTTACAGCCTTATGCATTATATTTTCTTCAAATCCCTCTAATGTTTGATAGAAGCATCAGCATTTCATTGAAATATTATGTACATATCACTTCAATATTACATATTACTTTAATGTTTCAATGCAACATTACCATTCAAATGATAAAAAACTGTGTAATACTACTATTCACCTCCACAAATGCTTTGAATGATTATTATTATTATTATTATTATTTTTTTTTAAACAAGACTGAGCAATACATTCAGAACGATGCTCTGTTCATTCCTTTTGATATCATTCCATGCGTTGCCCTCGATTTAATGTTTCCTTCTTGAAACCGATAGCATGATTCAGGTGCCGTAGATTTTAAGCACAACACTTGTCCCTAATGTTTTGTGGACCTCTCGCTGGAGCACAGGATCAATACTATTCCAAAAAATAACACGTCCATGACAAGTTCAAATGTCCAAAGAAACATACTATAACCATTGATACAAACTTTAAAAAATACTTTACTGGCAGCTGGACTACATCCCTCCGTCAGCATAGTTTGGTTATCACTCAACAATGAATTCACAAAGAGTAAATCTCAAAACTATCAAAACTATCGGATCCTTTTCCCGGAGATCCATAGATTTTCTTCACCTTCGCTGTCGTTCTCATTGAAGAAGAACAAACATATTCCTCGCTCAGTCACATAGGAGAATCAGAACCTTGCTCCACCGTCAAAGTTGGTACAGATTCTCTCTCTCGACGGGAAAGGTGAGTGAATTACAATGCATTATAAGGAGGAAGAGAAGGTGCGGATCTGTAGGCAGAAATCAATATCCTGTGTTTTGGAAGCTCTCTTTCTGAAGTGGGTTGGTAAAAGCATGGAGAGAGAAAGGCGAGCTGTTCACGCTGGATCCTGGTACACTGATAACGCCAGGCAATTGGGAGAGGAGCTAGATAGATGGTTAAGAGCTTGTGGATGCAGCTGAAAAATACGGGGCTTCTGACGGACACAAATTCATGTATTCTCAACAATGAAGATGCAGATAAGGAGATGGTGCAGGTGAATTAGTAGGATTCCCAGGATTAAGTTTAAGGGCAGAAATAAGACTTTGCGCGATGACTAAATTGGCAGCATCACTTGAATGGTATTCATCCCAAAACAAATATTTCGCTCTGTCTCGACACAACTTTGCAGCAGGCACGCAACTTAATGTGGGCTGGTATCTTCTAAAACTACATCACCATTTTCGAACCCATAATCTTGGGGATTTTCTATAAGGTGGGTGAAGAAAGTGTAACCATCGGCAAAGAGAAAGCGAGCTCCTCGCAATTTTGAATTTAGATCTGCGATGAGGCTTCCGGTGGCAGCATTAACAAAGCGTTAGGTGAGAGAACGGTGAGAGCGTTAACAACCATGAGCGTTGGGTGAGAGAAAAATGAGGCACCAACGCATCTCTGGGTAAGTCAGGCCAGCGACAGAGGCAGAGCAGCGCTCAGCACTGAGGCAGTGGTAGACTATTTCAGGACAGAGGCAGAGATGAAGGGAGTTACGACTATTTTTAGGACTGGCTCTGATACCATGTCAGGCCAGGCAGTAACTCTCTAAAGGCAGAAAAAACTGATTTATTTACTTCATTAGGTAGCTATTGTTTATATACATGAATGTGACTGATCAGTTCATCTTCTTGATGACTGTTCACATTCCGGGTTCACCCAACCGCTGAGGATTAGGTGTCAACAGCTATGCTAAAATAAAAAACAAGCAATCGAAGACTAGGCCAGCAGTACCCAGACAGACCAGGCAGCAAGAGACAGCAAAGAATCCAACCCAAAAAGCTATCTAAGCAATCAAAACAAGAGAAAACCAAAGAGACAAGACAAACTCCAAGTTGTTTAGTTCGTAAACCAAACCGGAGATTGACTGAAGTGGCGTTGATCTACTTCGCTAATGCAAATCAATAGCGTTTCGAAGGCTACCTGGTCGTACTTCAGGCTCTGTCCAAAGTTTACGAATCAAACAACAAATAGCTTCCCTAGTGGAGTCGCCAAATTGTTGGAGAGGTGAATCCCCTCTGCGGACATAGGCGATCCCACTAGCCCGAAATGGGTCTAGCAACAATCAAACAATGCTATCACGCAAGTTCCTAATTGCAAATTAAAGGTGGATTACGAGAACCTACTTGGATTCCAACGCTAGTGTTGTAGAAGAGTTGACACTCCCGTTCCTTTGCTCCGTCCGGTCACGATCCTCACGATCTCCGTGAATGGACACCTGTGTTAGAGTCGGTCTAGTAGCCCTCCATCAGCGATCAAAGCTCTTTGCATTTGCATAGGTAGGTGTCTCATCAGTGTCATTCTCTGCATCCCGTTAGGCATGCCATAACCCTGATGGAAGAGCTGGTGTCTTTGTCCCCCTCTTGGCACTGCTGGATCAGCTTGTTTCAGTCATTAAACTTTGTCAAGCTTACTTGTCTTGTCTTGAAGTCAAATTCTAGGTCTAGGGTTTTGGTCAAGATTGTCTTCAAGGTCATGTCTCTTAAGGTCAATAAGTGCCCAACAAGCCAGAGGGATGATTTTCAAAGTATTTCTTCGAAAGATTATATCTTGTACAGTTAAATTTCACCTTGGATTTAAAAACCATGTTTTTAAAGCAAAGGTCATTTTTCCAAAATTTTGATTTCAAAGGGCTTCAAAGGACAGCATGTAACCCTGGCTCCCTTGCCAAGATCCCTCAGATGTTATCCCTGCAAAAAGTATCGAGCAAGAGCATCAAATTAGTCAATTTCAGGATAAAAGGAAACCAAAAACATCAAGTTTATAAAGTGTCAAAGAAAAACATTATAAAGTGGGTTTGGGCATGAAATTAATTCAAATCAAGGTTATAAAAGCCCAATCTCCCTCCATCGAGCCTCATTGTGCATCCAAGTCACTTGCAAGAGAAATTGGGCGAGAGATTGGACGAAGTTTTTGAGCTGGACAGGCGTGCGACCCGTCAGACCAGGCGCGCCCGTCACGCCGACATCAACGCCCTCCGACAGTGCAGATTTATAACGGGCGCGACCCGTCAGTGGCGCGCGACCCGTCAGCGCCCTCCTTATAAAACCGCCTGCAAATTTCACCAAGGAGCCACAAAATCGCCGGATTGTGTGAGGTAGGCCCTCAAGCTTAAAAAATTTGTTGCCTGTTATGGTTAAAAGAAATAATGAGTACATTTTCAAAGATCTCCATGTGCAAGAGAAAAGCTCCATGTTGCTGTAGTTTGAAATTGTAAAAGTGGCTAGGGTTTTATGCTGTTTTAAGGTATTCCCTTGTAATCATTTTTTCCCCATTCCCATTTCTTTTTCCTTGACATTTCATGTAAATTTCCCTTGCAAAATTAGTGAAAAGCCCTAAACCCTACCCCTCTTCCCTAACAAGTAAAAATCAAACCCTAACCCTACCTCTAATAATATCCATGTTAATAAGTTTGTATAATGGTGTATATGCAATGATTTTGCAATGATTTTTCCCAAAATCCCTGTTTTATATATTTATTCCCATTTTCCCTTTAAAGTGTCCCTCCCCTAACATTCCCCTCGTGCTCCTTGTCCCCTTGAAAACAACATTTCAATCAGCAGTTTATAAAGCAGAAACAGCAGTATGTTTCAGCCATTTTTCTCCTAAAACAATGTCAGAAACCGAAACCAGTTATGAGCAAAGTGATGACCATGCATTAGCTTCAGAGTTTGAGGAACAGAGGAGGCCTCACAAGTGTGGAAAGGGTGGTCATCATAGGAGAGAGGAGCCCACTTCTTTGACAGATTTACAGGCTTGTCCTATGGCAGTCTCATGCTTCCGGTATATGTCTTGTTATGAGTTTTGCGAGAGGATCTCTCGGATTCAGCATCACAGAGAGTTGGCTCGCCTATTTGTTTTACATTTGCATGATGGACATGTCAACCTTGCCGGGGTGGACTTTACATTGACACCCGAGATGATTGCTCAAGCTACAGGGATACCGAATGTCGGAGAGGTGTGGAACAAGCACAGGATGTTGGACAGTGTTCAGTTTGAGCCTTTCATTAGACCTGCATTCATGAGACATTTGACGGGTGTATTTCCCTTCAGATTTTTGAGGAGTGAGTTTGCTCTCATGATGAGGCTTATCATGCTCTTTTTCACCTGTGAGGGCAGATTTTCACAGATATATTTGTACCATATTCGCCTATTGATGCATTTCACACGGGTACGGATGATGAACATCCCTGTTTTCATGTGCCAGAACATTGAGAGGATGGTGCCTTTGATGCAGAGGAAGAGCCCAGCTCAGTAGTATAGGAGCCTCTATCATTACGGTTTGATTCAACTTGTGGTCAGACATCAGTTGGCTCAGCAGGGCATCAAATGGGAGGAATTCATCTCTCGTGAGTTCTTTACAGCACCACCACCACACCCGGAGATTGTTCATGAGGAGGGAGGACCATCACAGCAGCATGATATCCCCGGGACTAGCATGTCAGCTCTCCTCCGCTTGTCACTTATCAGAGAGGCCAAAGGGCCTTATTTGCAGCAGCTCGGCGAGTATTTTCTCCACATCAGGTGGAAGGGGTCTCGCCTTCTTCATCAGCTCAGTGAGTGTTATCTCCACAGCAGGTGGAAGGGGCCTCACTTTCTTTAGCAGCACAGGCAGCACAGAGGGGCAAGCAGCCCAAGATTGATGAGGGGCCATCAGGTGTTCCGGATATAGAGCTTATTGATCTTGATGTCAGTTCTCCTAGCCTAGAGTCGAAGGAGATCATTCAGCACCTTAGAGCTAAAAATGATGCATTGCAGAGGAGATTAGAGGGGGCACAATGGACAATCTCATATCTAGAGCAGCGCAACAAACAGTTGGAGGATGAGCAAACTCTTGATGAGTTGTGGAGGATTCGTAGTGACCGCAACTTGAATCGAAGAAGACCCGGTGATCTATTGCCCGCTGAGCGAGAGTCTATGCTTATCCAGCTCAATGCTCATTTGGAGAGGCTGTTGGCCAAGGCCAACCAAGATAAGGAATTGCTTAGAAACATGAAGAATCATTATTGGGCACGGATGCACGTGTACAAGGCGAAGATGAAGGTGTTTCAAAGGCGGTTGGCCAAAGCACAAAAAAGGAGAAAAAGGCCCGATCCCCTCCACATCTTGGCCGAGGCTTCCTTGAAGGAGCAAGGCATTAAATAGTTCAGTCACAGCACAAATCCCAAGAAATTTTGAGCGTTTTGGGTCAATTTTTGGCTTTTTCAGGCAATTTACAGGTTTTTTCGCTTGACGGGTCTCACCCCCCACGCGACCCTTTCACTTGGCAACTCTATTGATCCAGGTGGATATTGGTGGCCACCTGCCAGGTCCACCTGGACCCCCACCATTGTCTTTCTCAGCATTTTCAGTTTCCTTAATTGTAGCACAGTTTACTATTTTTAGCAGTTTTTTGGGTCCTGAACTTCCGGAGCCGTTTTGAGGCCCTAAACGACGTTTTTTTGGAATTCTGGGGCGACCAAGCCCTATGTTGCCTCCCAAAGTGGTAGTACTCGGATAGATCTTTCTAACGAGCTATCGTACGCGTCAAACGGAGATCGTATGCCAAAGTTACGACCCCGGGAAATTGATGTACCAATTTACCCAAACGGGGCCCACAATTTGGCGTTTCATCTTCTAGGGTTAGGTTTCGGTATGTGAAGGGTTTTCCATTGTTTCTCAACAATAAATAGGCCTTCGAGCCTCATTGTAATACAGTTCATAACAGTTCAGAGGCATGTAGCCATCACATCTCTTCTCAGAGATAAGCTACCATCGCCCT
Source organism: Pinus tabuliformis (assembly GCA_031772625.1). Taxonomy (NCBI): domain Eukaryota; kingdom Viridiplantae; phylum Streptophyta; class Pinopsida; order Pinales; family Pinaceae; genus Pinus; species Pinus tabuliformis. Next base: position 84,102,522 of record CM062812.1, on the reverse strand, counting down.
AGCTAGTTTATTGCCATTTCTGTTTGTAAGCATATGTCAGTATTTTCCATTAATGAAATGAAGTATTATTTCCGCTGCATCTTTGTGTATATGGTTATCTCTGTAATTTGTTGCGTTCCTGTTTAAATCTGGATCAGTGGTATCAGAGCGGTCTGCTTTTTCTCTGTTTTTCTTTGCATGTCCCCAACAAGGTCGGGATATAAGGAGTTAGGGCTTGAACTGGTTGAACCTTTGCAAGACCAGCCTCGCAAATCCCGACGGCCTCCCATGGCGGACGAGAAGAAAGACGAGGGGGCAGGAGATCCCATCAAAATCTTGCTCGAAGAAGCGCTCGAGCGACAACGGAACGCGATGATGGACAGCTTTGCGCAGATCCTTCAGCGGCTACCCAGAAGCGGCGCATCGGCTTCCAGCAGCTCCTCTGGAAACGCCACACCCTTTAAGGTACAAGTTAATTTTGAAATCCCCATATTCGAGGGTCAGATAGACGCCGATGCCGTAGATAAATGGTTAAATCTGCTAGAGGGTTATTTTTCTGTTCATGAATTTTCGAGTCGGGAAAAGATTGTTTTTGCTCTTCTCAAAGCAGCCCCCCACGTCAAGGACTGGTGGGAAACCTACTGCGAGCAGAAGGATGAAAGTACTGGCTCACTATTTTCAGCCGCACCCACCTGGGATTCGTTCCGGGATGCCATCAAGGAGCAGTACTACCCTGTCGGAAGCTATGAGGATGAATACATAAAGTGGACCACGCTGCGGCAGGGAAGGGACCAAGATGTGCCGGAGTTCACCAATCTTTTCCATACCCTTCGCACAAAGTTGGGTATCAAGGATTCGGAGCAACATTTGATACTCAAATACCGTGGCTGCCTGCACAAGTACATCCAGGAAGAAATACAGTTCCTAAACATCCCCTCGCTCGGCGCAGCATACCGGTATGCCGTCAAAGTCGAGCAGAAGTTTAAACAAAAGAAGCGAGACTTTGGATCTGCGAATCCAAAGCAGGGGAAAGGTGCCCCTAAACCACAGAACAAAGGACAAAGCCAAGGCGGGACAGCCCAAGACAACCAGCTGAAGCTGCAAGCAAAGAGCAACGCCGCGAAGCCGAGAAAGGACACTGGAAAATGGTGCGAGTTCCATAAGAGCTCCACTCACAACACAAGTGAGTGTCGGGCCAAACAGTCACTGGTGGCTGAGCTAAAGGTTTCAGAATCAGATGCATGTTCCGACTCTGAGTCAGAACCCGATAAGGGGTATGAAAAAGGGAAGCAGATCATTGATGCGGATCCCAGCGCCACTGTTGCTACCGCAAAGATCCAGAAAAATGAACCCGAAGATCCAGAGGAGGAGGAGCGTCTCTTCCACTCCCAGATGTGGGTCAAGGGCTCCCCGATACAGTTCATTGTTGATAGCGGGAGTCAAAAGAACCTCATTTCGGCAGAGGTCGTGAAGCGGTTGGGCTTACCGACCACAGCACATCCACAACCATACACCATTGGGTGGCTTCACCAAGGGCGAGATCTTCGCGTGAGCCAGCAGTGTCGCCTTCCATACAACATCAAGCCCTTCACGGATGAGGTATTGTGTGACATTGCTCCCCTTGAAGTTTGTGATGTATTACTAGGACAACCATACTTGTGGAAGCGACATGCTGTGTATGAATCAAGGCCCCGTGCTGTTATTATTACATTGGGAAATAAGTTGTTCAGGATACCAGAGGTACCACCACCTGCCGCCATCTCTTTGATTACTGCAAAACAATGCAGTAAGATCATTTCCAAAACCAGGAAATTTGTTTTCCTGATGATACGCCCTCAAGGGAAGAAGAAGACAGTGGCCGCGGCCTCCAAACGAGGTCCCTCTGCACGGCAGCTACAAATGGACAAGATTGTGGAGGAGTACAAAGACATCTTCACCTCCCCGGCAGGGGTTCCTCTGCACTGTCAAGTCAAGCACTCCATTGATCTGACCCCAGGTGCGCCGCTACCCAATGGACCAATTTATCGGCGCTCCGTTCTGGAGAACAATGAAATCAAGAGGCAGATTCAGGAGCTCCTACAGAAAGGTCACATCCGTCCGAGTTCTTCGCCCTGTGGGAGCCCGATAGTGTTGGTACAGAAAAAGGATGGGACGTGGAGACTCTGTATTGACTATCGGGCGCTGAACAAGATCACTGTCCGTAATAGGTACCCGATCCCGCGGATTGATGACCTCCTAGACCAACTAAAGGGGGCGAAATATTTCAGCAAGATCGATATGAAGTCAGGATATCACCAGGTACCAATTGAACCCTCAGATGTGTGGAAGACTGCCTTCAAATCCAAGGAGGGCCTCTTCGAATGGTTGGTCATGCCTTTCGGATTGACGAATGCTCCTGCAACCTTTATGAGGCTAATGGATGACATCTTGCGGCCATTCACCAACTCCTTTGTAGTAGTATACTTGGATGACATTCTGATCTTCAGCCAGAGTTGGGAAGAGCACCTCCACCACATCCGACAGGTTCTCCAAACACTGCGGCAACACAAGCTATGTGCCAATTTGGAGAAATGCACTTTTGGCATGACCGAGGTCCAGTATCTGGGATACATCATTGATGAACAGGGGGTGCATGTCGATCCAGCCAAGGTCCAAGTCATTCGGGATTGGCCCTCTCCAACCACTCTAACAGAGCTCCGCAGCTTTCTAGGTCTTGCCAACTTCTACCGCAGGTTTGTGTTGGGATTTTCTCATATTTCTTGGCCCTTGAGTCAAGTCACCAAGGGCGGGGCGAAAGCAAAATTCTTTTGGTCTGAATCTCAACAGAAGGCATTCAGGGAGTTGAAGGATCGCCTCTGCACGGCACCAGTGCTCGCGTTACCAGATTTACAACAACCATTTGAGGTCGAGACAGATGCCTCTGACTATGCTATTGGGGCAGTCCTTACTCAACATGGACATCCAGTGGCATATCACAGTGAAACACTTTCAGACACAGTCCGGAAGTACCCCACTTATGATAAAGAGATGTATTCCATTGTACAGGCCTGCCGACAATGGAAGCATTACATTTTGGGGAAGGAAACGGTCATCCACACAGACCACCGACCTCTGCAATTCATACAGACCCAAGGGAAATTGCAGAATGATCGCCATCAGAAGTGGTCTACATACCTGCAACAGTTTCACTTGAATATCAAGTATAAAAAGGGCAGCACCAATAATGTTGCAGATTGCCTCAGTCGACCACCGATCATGGCGCTAACCACCGTGCTCAACTCTTGCGGGCACGAGACTTCTGATTGGCCACTTCTCTACAAAAGCGACCCAGAATTCGGCCACACATACCAGACACTCTTGGAGGGTCGGCAGGTTGCAGATTTTCACCTCCAGGATGCCCTATTATGCCACCTCGGTCACCTTTGTGTTCCTTCAAGCGAGCGTGCCAAGATGATTTGGGAAGCACACTACAGTCGGCCTGCTGGGCATTTCGGGGTCGAGAAAACAGTGGCAGTACTGCAAAACTATTTCTATTGGCCGAATCTTCGACAGGATGTTGGGAAGTACATCCGATCATGTACTGCCTGTGCCATTGCCAAACCGACCATTAAGAAGCAAGGCCTCTATACCCCGTTGCCTACCCCTAGTCGACCTTGGGAATCCATCTCCATGGATTACATGTCAGGCCTTCCTTCCACTAAGCATGGAAATGACTGTGTTTTTGTGGTCGTCGACAGGTTCTCAAAGATGGCCATTATGATGGCCTGCAAGAAGAATATCACAGCAGAAGCCACTGCTAAACTCTTCTTTGAACGAGTGTGGGTGCACTTTGGGATCCCACAGTCTATCATCTCAGATCGGGACAGTCGGTTTCTCAGCACATTTTGGTCCAGTCTCTGGTCAATGCTGGACACCAAACTCACGAAGTCCACAGCCTTCCATCCTCAAACTGATGGCCAGACAGAGGTTGTCAACAGGATGATTGTGCACATTCTGCGCATGTATAACTCAAAGCATCCACGCACATGGGACGAGAGCCTCCCCTATGTTCAGCACAGCTACAACCGAGCTCTTCACAGCTCCACTGGCCATAGCCCTTTTCAGGTGGGTTTAGGATTCCAGCCACTATGCCCCATTGATGTGGCCATGCCACTTGCAGCTACTCACATGAATTCAGCTCATGTCCAGTCCGAAACAGATAAGGCCACCAGCTTCATTGAGCGCATCCAACATATTCGCCAGCAGGTCCATGACATTCTTGAGAAATCAAATGCCAAGTACAAGCAGCGACATGATCAACACCGGGTGCCACACAAGTTTCAGGTGGGCGACAAAGTCTGGTTGCATTTGCAAAAGGAACGCCTTACTGGAGCCTATCGGAAATTGAGACCACTTCGATATGGTCCTTACACCATTACTAAGGCTATGGGAGACAATGCATTTGAGCTCAGCATTCCCCCATTCCTTGGCCTGCACCCAGTGTTCAATGTGGACCGCCTTCGGCCATACTTTCCACCATTGCTAGACACATCCGACATTGCAGAACAGCTCAAACCCACAGAATTAAATCCCGATTGCATGGAACAAGCTGCAACTGATCGGATCATGGACACACAGATCAAGAACACTCGCCAACAGCATATCCAACTGTATCGAGTTGTCAAAGCAGGCCAACTCCTTCAGCAGGGCAAGTGGCTCACCAGGGAACAAGTTCAGCAGAGGTTTCCTCATCTCATGGAGGAGCTCAACGCAATGGGGACCATTGCTTCCTAAGGGGGGAGGAATGATCCAGGTGGATATTGGTGGCCACCTGCCAGGTCCACCTGGACCCCCACCATTGTCTTTCTCAGCATTTTCAGTTTCCTTAATTGTAGCACAGTTTACTATTTTTAGCAGTTTTTTGGGTCCTGAACTTCCGGAGCCGTTTTGAGGCCCTAAACGACGTTTTTTTGGAATTCTGGGGCGACCAAGCCCTATGTTGCCTCCCAAAGTGGTAGTACTCGGATAGATCTTTCTAACGAGCTATCGTACGCGTCAAACGGAGATCGTATGCCAAAGTTACGACCCCGGGAAATTGATGTACCAATTTACCCAAACGGGGCCCACAATTTGGCGTTTCATCTTCTAGGGTTAGGTTTCGGTATGTGAAGGGTTTTCCATTGTTTCTCAACAATAAATAGGCCTTCGAGCCTCATTGTAATACAGTTCATAACAGTTCAGAGGCATGTAGCCATCACATCTCTTCTCAGAGATAAGCTACCATCGCCCTAGCTAGTTTATTGCCATTTCTGTTTGTAAGCATATGTCAGTATTTTCCATTAATGAAATGAAGTATTATTTCCGCTACATCTTTGTGTATATGGTTATCTCTGTAATTTGTTGCGTTCCTGTTTAAATCTGGATCATCTATTTTGCAAAAACTCGACATTTCCAGATTTTTCATGAAAAGTTACACATGCTCATCCATTGCCAAGAGATTTTATGAAGTTTTGGGCCTCCAGAAAGTAAAAAAAAAAGCAAAAAATGACTTTCTGCCACATTTTTGACACACAGAAAAAAGTCTTGGGAGATTGAAATTTTGGAGGGGAAAATGACAACCAAATTCAGAAATTCCAGTTGGGTTGGAAAGTAGACTCAAAGACCTTTCCAACAAGCCTGCTCTTGCCTCATTTGGACACCTGGAAGTTCCCCAAAAGTGCTCTCAAAGGCGCGCGACCCGTCAGGATTTGGCGCGCGACCCATCAGGCAAATTTCATAATTTTTCACTTACAGCTCATGGATTCGCCCAGCTATTACTAGTTTTGACTTTTGATGGGGTTTTTCACCCTCTTTGATGTAATTTATGTATTTTCATGTTGATGTGACACTTATTTACCTATTCTAGAAGATTCATTCATGAAATAGCTTGTATTTAATGAATGAATTGGTTTCCTAGTTTATAGAGGCAAGTTGTTTTGACTGCCTAGTTTTCAGTGCTTAGTTTAGAATTGGTTGAAACAGCTCCTAGGATAGTGAGCTCGACCCCTAAAGGCAGGGAAAGATGTTAGATGATCTATATTATGTAATCTCTTGCTCATTTTCATGGTTGGACTCTTGAGGGAGAAGCTATCATTGTATTATTCACTGTATCTCTGCAATTTTTGGCTAAGGAAGACCAGGGTTTTGCAGTCCTTTTTGGGATTCTTGTGGTTACATGTATTGATGGTGTGTTTCTCTATGTACTTGTAAGTGTGTTATGTGAACCATTTCCTTTCTTTTCCTTCTGCACATTAAACAAATGAAGTGTTAAAGTAGAACTCATGACTGTCATGCTCTGCTTTTAAGTTTGTTTAATTTCAATGTTTTCTACTGTTTAAGGAGAATTCAAAGTTATTGTTTGCTCTCCTTAACTCCTCATCTGTCATTCTTAATCATCCACCTCAATCAAAGGCATCAATACTGTCTCCTACCTCGCCCCAAAGAACCCCCTGCAGAAACTGTGTCCAATCCCCGCACCCAAAATTGCCACCTCCTCAATTTGCCACCAAAAACCCTAAAAATCCCAAATCAACCCTTTGATCAGTTTACTAGCCTAAAATCAGTGTTACCCTATTGGTTATCTCGCCCATTGAAGATCTTTATCGAGATAGACCGGAGAGAGCCCTCTCCCGCCCCGTAGGGCTAGCTACGAGGCTAAGTGGTTTGATGTTGCCTTGAGGTTTACCTTTCTCAGCATGAGGTGAAATTTCAAGCGCTAACAACCTGCACATGCAAAGAACGATACGAATACAAGCATAAAATCCAATAGATGCAATTATATATCGGTCAGAAAAGATATAACTCAAACATCATCACATTGAACAACAAGAATGGAACCATAATGATAGTCATCTATTATTGATAATCAACAAAGGAGAATACAACCATAGTTTTGACGTTAAATCCTCCTTTGGCTAGATGATCAGCTACATATGTCTTGCAAAGCTTGTCGGGATTGGGAACAAGCCTCTCTCTCTTTGATTATGAATGCAAAGAAGACTCTCACAGCAATCTGTTAGACCTCTGAAAGTATAATTCTCCCTATGCTCGAACTAGCTTGTCAAATGCAACAGAACAAGCTTTTATAGATGGAGGAGGAGGAAGAGATACAATGAATCTAGACATCCATGGGATTGGCATTATCCTCGAAAAGCTATTATGGATAGAGATACGATGAATCTCGACATCCATGAGATTGGCATTATCCTTGAAAAGCCTCATGAGTCGAAAGGAAAAAACTTTCGGGCGTGCGTTTGTTAAAAAGCTTTCCCAAACTTGGTTGGCTCAGGTAAGACTCTGAGACAGAGCGCCAACTGGCGTGCCCTCTTTGGAGGATTTCCCCCATTGGCACGGGTAATACACTGTGGACCCGCGCTAATGGAAAAAGAGGACTTTTTAAGGATATTCTGTAGGAGATGTTTTCAAGGCATATGAAGTCCATACTTAGGGGAACATAATGCAAGTGTTGGAGAGGTAAATCCCCTCTGCGGACAGAGGCGATCCCACTAGCCCAAAATGGGTCTAGCAATAATCAAACAATGCTATCATGCAAGTTCCTAATTGCAAATTAAAGGTGGATTACGAGAACCTACTTGTATTCCAACGCTAGTGTTGTAGAAGAGTTGACACTCTCGTTCCTTTGCTCTGGCCGGTCACGATCCTCACGATATCCATGAATGGACACCTGCACATGCAAAGAACGATACAAATACAAGCATAAAATCCAATAGATGCAATTATATATCGGTTAGAAAAGATATAACTCAAACATCATCACAATGAACAACAAGAATGGAACCATAATGATAGTCATCTATTATTGATAATCAACAAAGGAGAATACAACCATAGTTCTAACGTCAAATCCTCCTTTGGCTGGATGATCAGCTACATATGTCTTGCAAAGCTTGTCGGGATTGGGAACAAGCCTCTCTCTCTTTGATTATGAATGCAAAGAAGACTCTCACAGCAATCTCTTAGACCTCTGAAAGTATAATTCTCCCTATGCTCGAACTAGCTTGTCAAATGCAACAGAACAAGATTTTATAGATGGCGGAGGAGGAAGAGATACAATGAATCCAGACATCCATGGGATTAGCATTATCCTCGAAAAGCTATTATGGATAGAGATACGATGAATCTCGACATCCATGAGATTGGAATTATCCTTGAAAAGCCTCATGAGTCGAAAGGAAAAAACTTTCGGGTGTGCGTTTGTTAAAAATCTTTCCCAAACTTGGTTGGCACGGGTAAGACTCTGAGACAGAGCACCAACTGGCACGCCCTCTTTGGAGGATTTCCCCCATTGGCGCGGGTAATACATTATGGACCCGCGCTAATGGAAAAAGGGGACTTTTTAAGGATATTCTGTAGGAGATGTTTTCAAGGCATATGAAGTCCATACTTAGGGGAACATAATGCAAGTGTTTTTAAGTTATGTCACTTCTCACAGGTCTTGGAATGAGTCCTCCAAAGTGCGGGAAAGGGGTAACAGGGATGGTGACAAATGGTGACAAATTACTGTGTAACACCATGTGTGCTAAAAGCAAGCCCAACAATAGAAAATTAGGCTTGTACACTCCACTTCCAGTTCCTTCTCATCCTTGGGAAAGTGTTTCCATGGACTTTGTTGGGGGATTGCCAAAATCTAGAAAAGGTCATGACTATTTATATGTTATTGTGGACAAGTTCAGCAAAATGTGTATTTTAATACCTTGTAACAAGCAGATTACAGTTGAACAAACAACAGAGTTGTTCTTTCAGCATGTCTGGGTTCATTTTGGGGTACCCACTTCCATTGTATATGATTGAGATTCCCGATTCGTTGGGAAGTTTTGGTCAAGTCTGTGGGAATTGATGGACACCAAATTGAAGAAGAGCACAACCTTTCATCCATAAACAGATGGTCAAACAACGATAGTCAACAGGACAATGATCCAGTTACTTAGGGGCTATTGCAGCAAGCATCCCAAGCTTTGGGATGAACATTTGTGTTATGTGCAACATGCTTACAACTGTGCTAAGAACTCTTCTACACAAAGATCTCCTTTTGAGACTTGTTTTGGTTTTACACCAAAGTCTCCCTTGGATTTTGTCTTTGGAAAATACATAGCAGTTGATGGACACATTGATGTGGACAAAGCAACCAAGTTCATTGAACAGATCCAATAAATTCACCAGGCAGTGCAGGAATAGCTCGAAAAGATCCAGGCCAAGTACAAGGCAAGGCATGATAAGCATCGAATGGAACATAGCTTCCAAGTTGGTGATCAAGTCTGGATGTACATTAGCAAAGACAGAATGCAAGGTGAAGGAAAGAAGATGAAGCCAATAAGGTATGGGCCTTTCAAGGTACTTGAGAAAATTAGTGAGAATGATTTTCGCCTTGATTTGCCAGCTTACATGCATATCTATTCAGTAGTTAACGAAGAGAACTTGAGACAGTTTGAACCTTCATTGATTGAAGATCCCAAAGAGAAAAGTCAGTTGCCTTCTATTGATGGTTGCCTGAGTATCTCAGTGAGTTGCCGGAAGATACAGTTCTGGACAGGAACGTGAGAACTACGCGTAGAGGGGATGCTAAGTACCTCAGAATCCGACTCAAAGGTTCAAAACCAAGCAGTGCACGATGTATAGAAATTGGGCAAGTGAGGAAGTTGTACCCTCACTTTATCGATGCTTGAAAACCAACTTTTGGTGGTCCAAAAGATTTTTCAGTGGGAAGGCGTGATCCAAAATGGATCCTAAACACCCTCTAAGTCTTCAAACGTCCAAAACTATTGCATAAGAAGAACATTTAAAAATGGCAGATTACACTATGGGGAGTGAAAAACATAAGGACATAGCAGAAATAGAGCCTATCGGAGGCTTGGACAGTGATGCATAGGACCCATCGGATCTGGCCGATCAATGGTCCAGATCTGATCGGCATATCACAATCGGCGGAGGCTATCAGAGGCTGCCACATAAATATTGCAACAACAATCATCATGGTCAACGAGGACCATCGATCAAGCGCGCAAATCAACGGCCTGGGTTAACTCACGATATCGCATCGGAGAAACACACGGGAGCGCTTACCAACGGCCCGGGGCTTATGTGATATGCAATTGCGACAAGTCGTATCGCAATATCGCGTCAGAGTAGTACAATGGAGCGGGGCTGATATACATATGACTTGCGATAGCTGGAACCGATGGAGTTATAGATGATATTTTATATATTTTGAGATCTAGAAAACAACATTTTCCTTTGTATTTCGCATTTTCGTTAAATAAATGAAATGCAAAGGAAATGCGCCCGATGCGATGAAGCGAACCCGATGGAACTTATAGATGAAAATATATAACATTTCAAGTCTTCCATAAAGCCATTTTGCGATATTTTCAGTGTTTTAATGTATTTTTCAAATACAAAGGGAAACCACGAAATGAGCGGGATTTTGGGTGGGCCGTAGGCTAGCTGCCACGTGGCTAGGTGCTGGAGAGAGAAAACCACCCTTTTCGGGCGGTAAATCTCCGTGCGTGTTAGCCACCTGAAATCAATAATAGCCGTTGATCAACGATTTCTTGCGATGGTGCCCTAAGACGGATTCGAAAGGATATAAGGCAAAATTAATGATTTTTGAAGTTCGATAGACTGCGTTTGGGCGGATTTTTACAGGTTTTCTGTGTATTCTTGTGTAAATAGATAACAACCATTTTTGGGATTTCAAAGGCACCGATGGTCCATTCCATTACAGAACATGTGGCCACCATCCCTGAAGGCATTTAGCAATGATTGCTAATGCTCAAAGGGGGATTCAAGTGGACAGAGGCCGGGAGCCAGAGAGCCCGAGAAGGGAAAACGAACAGACAATGTGATTAGCTTTAAAGCGACAAATTGACAAAGACAGAGACAAGCAGTGTTGAGACAGAGAGAAAACAAAGACAAAGGGTGAGTCTGTGTACTTAGAGAGACTTGAGGGATTCAAGTAAACTCCTTCTGTTTTGTATCTATGTGTTGAGACTCAAATTGAGCTCACTTTTTTAAAACTCTGCTCTTGAGGACATAATAGAGAGGTCACCATTGAAGGCTCGACCAGGAGACGTAGCCTAGGAGTTTTGGGTGAACTCCATCTTAAACTTGTTGTGTTTATGTGTGTTTGTCTATTATGTTTCTCTAACTGCTTCCTTGTCTATGTTATTCACAATCTTATCGATCCATTGCACTAAGTAATATAGGCAAATCCAGGAACATGAGTTTGTAATACCTTAAAAGTAATCTAAGATCTTCATTTTCATATCAATTTTTGTCTGAATCATGGATGTATCTAGGCTGCTAAATAGTGAACAGTACCTGTGTATAAGATGAATTTACTTGTGTTAGTCTATAACCTGCATGAACACAAATCTACTTATGTTGTTTGGTGATAAATGTATCCATGAGGTATAAGGCGTGAAACCTTAATTCACGCTCCACTCTTTCCGCTCTTTCTTCTCCTCCCTCTTCCATATGTCTACCGAAACATCATTGTATTGTAACCAACCCTACGCACCAAATTTCCTCCTTCCTTTCCTCCTCTTCACTTTACTACAATGGCAATATTAAAGCCTATTGTTGTGTGTCAGCCACCAGAACTAGACATTTCTCTTTGAGATTATCCTAATTTACCCCCTGAGCATTTATATCCATGTCTTTTATTAGTTTACCTTGATGAAATACTATTCAACCAAGCCCCCTTTATTATCTTTTGAAACTATGTGACAATTGGAGTGCAACAGAAAGCCCTACTCATAATATCAAAATCACTCCTATGTTTAAGATGTCCTAGGCACTGGTCTACAATCAACCCAAAGGCCACCTCCATTAATATTTCATATCTCCTGAAGCACTTGTGCTACATTTGCTAGGAAAAGAGGCAACACACTCTTCAAACCAATATTTGAAAAGTACTTGGCCCCACCCACATAACCCATGAGGTAATCCATTATAGGTAAGGGGAACCTATACTTGATAGAGATATTATAAATAGCCTGCAAATTTGTACACATTCACCATTCACCTCCTTTCTTGGATGTTAATACATCTATAACACCTCCCACCCCTTAAACTATCTCAGGATTTGGGAGTGCTACCATTGTTACCCGATATCCAAGTTTTATTATGAAGATTAGGTTACAACTACCTCTTTTCCTCAAAGTTTTTGAAACTTGAAACTAATGCCATCATTTTATTCATCTCGTCAAGAGATTTCTAACGATATACATTTTACCTCTATTCAAATCTTGGGTAGAAGGTTATGCCCATTAGAACTTTAGTCCATTAAAGGGCTCGTGTCATCAAGAATAATCCACGTGGCCACACTAGGTGCATGTGGTGCCACATCACTTCCATGTGCGGTGTCCACATGACACACACATTATATTGGTACTAGTGTGCACTAACATTTAGTTCCCCTATATTGTGGTTTTCCATAATTACATTTCCCCAAGCCCATATCACTTCTACTAGTACATTGTTTCCCAAGGCCAGTATCACTTCCCTTAGGCACCATATTCCTCATAATCAATCACCCTTGTACTACATTTCCCTAGGCCAATATCACTCCCCCCAGTATTGTGTTTCACTGGAACAATATCACTTCCCCTAGGTACCATATTCCCTGGGTCGGTAGGCTTAACCATTGATTAAAAGTATTAATTAAAATTATTATTACTTAATCCTATGCATACCATTCATTGGATTTCAAATAGAAAACACATTATTTGAAGGACTCCAATCATTTCATCAATTCAATGAAAATTTTATTGAATTAACATCACATCTCTTGTATAACTTGCAATTTGGTTTAACTTGTTTAGAGAATTGTGAGTATTAATTAACTAAGCACAAATACACTAACGTATTCATAACTATACAAGAGGAGTTGTGGTCCATATATCAAACATTACTCATCCTTTGAGCAAACTGGGCTACTATATTCATAAAAAATTACTATCAAATAAGAGAAAATAAACACACAAATTTTCATATCAATCATGAACTAAATATTGAACAACACAATCCAAACATTCATTAAAATCATAGAAACACAAGATCTCACACTAAGTGTTTTAGTTATATAGTCTATTTCTTTATTGAGAGTGCGACAAATAGTTGGTTCCCATTTCTCACAGAATATCATTGAATATCACGGTTCATGAATCAAATATGCAATTATAATATACTTATTTGTATATCATAAATTGGCTAGCAATTGAAGGTGGTACTTCCACTCTCCATCCAACCATAGGGCAACTAGACAATAGCTTTCTTGTTGTTGAACACCCTCAAGCTAGATACAATGTCTAAGGAAATGTTTGCTTAGGGAATTCAAAACAAAGGTTGGGTTAAACACTTAGAATATGGAGCCCACTATCCACATGGTTTATCAACTACCCTCTAATAGTAAGCACTGAGGTGGTTTATGAGTTGTACCTACAACAAGCACTAGGGTGTCAGTTGTTCCTAGCTATAAGCACCATAGTGACCCACTATTTCCTTTGAGTTCAATCACAGGGATTCACCCAAGTTTCAGACAGGGTATTACTCAGTCTCAGGAGTTGGAGTACACTATCCAAGTGGTTTATCAGTTGTATTTTCATAGAAAGCACCAAAGGGGTATGATGCCCATTGTCCATGTGGTTTATCAACTACTCAACAAGCACCAGAATGACCCAATGTTCCTTGTTTAGGTGGTTTACAGTGATACAACAAGCACCATAGTGATTCATTCATCCAACGAGCCTCCCACTGACCACACAAGCTTAGACAACAAAGTCCAATGACTTCACTTATAGTTCACAAGGGATTCATTCACTCTATCTTCTATTTCCACTACCCAACAAATCACACTCATGCCAACGATCAATGGTGAGATCCCACTCCATTCTCTAGCGAGAACCCACAAAAAAAAATCCCAACCAACCAACACAACCCAATTTCTTCAGTCTTGCATTCATATAATTATTCCCAACATCCCTTATGCATTTGAGAGGTCACAGGCTGTTGGAATCACGATTGTCGTTACACCAAAACCCGCAGGTGTTAGTAAACGAATGCATCGCCAGAGTTAAGGGATCCTTGAGAGGCATTTAAGCACATGTCACAAAACACATGGGGAGCACTAGATTATCCAATACCTAATAATCTCCCTCTCAGCATGAGTCAGGGGTGTTTCGAACTCGATACCTTTGGATTTTATATCACTTTGTTGGAATTATGATTTCCATTACACCATGACCTGCATGTATTAGTAAACAAAAACATCACTAGAGTTAACAGATCCTCGAGAGGTAGTTAAGAAATTATCACAAAACACATAAGGAGCACTGAATTATCTAATTCCAATACATGCCCATCTCCTTGATGCACCAAGGGGAAGGGCACCATCTTTTCCTCCATTGAATCCAATCACATCTCATAAATTAACTATTAGGAAGTGGGCATATTAGGTTTGCACCATTTTCTCCAATCACATATCATAAATTAATCGTCAGTAATTTGGCTTGATTAGGTCTGCAAGTGATAGCTTATCAACTTCAACACTTAGTTCAAGGCTATGTTCACAACTTCCCAAGAAATCAACCTCCATTAGGCATTGAAATCCAAAAGGTTATCCTCTCATTTAGTCGACAATGATAAGGATCAAATTTTAAACGTCTAAAATACATTGTATTAGACAATTGTAGCTCTTATTCCCAAATTGAAATTACAGTCACATTACAAAAGTTGGGGTAAATGAAAGGGTTATCAAACCCCACCCCTTTAAAGGAACATTGTCCTCGGTGTTCTATAAACTGAAAACAAAAATTGAGCTTTATAATTAACAACTCTTACATCAATCTATACATTAAGCAAAAATGGGTGGATCCCTCTCATTTGGTCTTCAAATTCCCAATTAACTCCATCAGGTCCAAAGTGCTTCCGTTGCAACTTGACTTTCTCTATTACTCGATTCTAAAGCATTATTTGTCTCCGGTCTAGGATGGGAAATGGTCCATGTTAGAATTATCCCTAAGATTCCACTTGTATCATAGACAAATCAAACACATGATTAGTGTCACATACATACTTTTTAAGCAAATAAATATGAAATACATCATGTGCTTTAACTGTGAGTGGTAAGGTTAGTCTATAAGATACTAGTCCACTCTTTCCAAAAAAAAGGTCCATAAAATATGTGTGCGAATTTAGCACATGAACCCACTTCTAGTGAGCTCTTCCTTGGTCTAATGTAGAGATATGCATGCTCTCCCACTTGGAATTCTTTGTGCATTCACTGTTACTGTAGATAACTCTTTTGTCTATCCAAGGCTATTTTCAACTTTTGCCTGATATTAATCACTTCTTGCTCCATTTATCTCAGCATGTCAGGTCCAAGTACCACCTTGTTTACTATATCATCCAAACTAATGGGAGTATTGCATTTTCTATCATATTGTGCCTCAAAAGAACTCATCATTAGTGACTCTGGGTACCCATTTTCGTATGAAAATTTAAATAATGGTAGGAATTCTTCCCACCTCCCTAGCTGACATATGACAAACATCCTCAACATGTCTTCTATGATTTTGTTTACCCTTTTATTTTTACCAACAACCTTAGGATGATAGGGTATGATAAAATCTAGTTGAGTCCCAAAGCCCATAAACAATGCTTTTGAAAAATTTGAAGTGAACTTGGAATTCCAATCTAAAATGATCTTCTTAGGTATGCCATGCAATTTGAATATTTCTTTCATAAATATTTAAGCTATGTCAATAGCTTTGTGGGTGGACTTAACAACTATAAAATGAGTTGCCTTGCTCAATTTGTCCACTACCATCAAAATGACATCATGTTGTTTGGATTTCTTCAAAACTATCACGATGAAGTCCATGGATATGACTTCCCATTTCCACTTAGGGATTGTAATTTATTGTAGTAATCTCGCTAGATGTTTGCATTCTACTTTGAATTGTTGACATTCTAGAAATCTGGAAATATACTCAAATACATCCTTCTTCATTCCTAGCCAATAATATAATTTCTTTATGGTTGTTATCATTTTTTCATAACCATAATGACTTGAATAATGTCTTTTGTAAAACTCATCCATTATGAGTTTCTTCAATTTGATCGCACAAGGTACATACCATCTATCTTTGAATAACAACATACCATCATCAATTATTTTGTAATTCCTGCTTATTTTTCCATTTGGTTCTTGTTGTAAGCATTCCTTCACATAATGGAAATGCTCTTCATGTAGCAATACCTCTTTAATATTTTTTTTGGTGTTAATTTCACAAGTGCTCATGGCTTCCAAGTGAGCTATTTGTTGAATTCCAATAAGTTCATATGTTACCCAATTTTCCTTTCCATCAATATGCTTGATTTCAAAATCAAATTCGCTAATCAATGCCAACCATATAAGTTGTATAACATTTAACTTAGGCTGATCAAACAAGTATCTCAATCTTCCATGATCTAACAGCAATAGAAACCTTCTCCCAAGAAATCAGTCCCTCCACATATTCAATGCATGCATAATTGTTGTTAGCGCTAAGTCATGGGTCACATAGCTCCTCTCATGCTCTGTTAGTTTCCTTGATTCATAGCAAATTACATGCCCTTCTGGCCTTAGGAATCCACCTAGTTCCTTGTATGCATCTGTGCAAACTAGGAAATCATTCAATGGGTATGCAATCTTAGAATAGGTGCATGTGTGATCAAGTGCTTAAGTTTCTTAAAGTTAATTGTGCACTCTGATGTCCATTGAACTTTTATTCCTTTCTTCTATAAAGTTTTGATTGGATGTCCAGTCTTTGAAAAACCTTGTATGAATCATTGATAATATTCGACCAATCCCATGAAAGATCTATTCTCTGTAACATTTTGAGGAGTGGGACATTCCATTATGGCCTTCTAAATCAATAACTACTCCTTCCTTCAAGATGAAATTTCCCAAATATTGTACATGTGATTAGAAGAAATCACATTTACTAAGTTTGGAATACAATTTGTGCTCCCAAATTAATTGCAACACCACCTTCAGGTGTCTTCATGTTCTTCTTTAGATATTGAGTAAACCAAAATATCGTCAACAAAGACTAGCATGAATTTGTCCAAATATTGGCTAAGGACACCATTGATCAGACACACAAATGTGACTAGGGCATATGTGAGCCCATATGGTACCATTACAAACTCGTAGTCATCTTGTGAATGTCTTCATCTTTAATTCTAACTTGATGATACCCAAATCTCAAATATATATTGGATAACATTGTGGCTCCTCTCAATGGATCAAATAGATCATTGATTCTAGGCAATGGGTATTTATTATTCACTATAGATTTATTTAATTGTCTGTAATCAATGCATAATTGTGGTGTGTCGTCCCTCTTCTTTACAAGCAATGTTCGGGCTACCTAGGTTGATACACAGTCTGACGTATCCTTTATCGTGTTATCACTTATATTTTCCTTGAAGTTGTTGGGAAGAGGAAAGGGGTCCGAGGTAACCACAAACCAACTTTTAGGTACGAAATCTAGCCAATCTATATCCAGAGCGGGCTCTCTCTTTAAGTTTTAGCTTTGTTTTGAAAGATATTAGGCTAGTTATGAAAGTTTAGGGGTTTTGATTGTGTTTGGGTGGTGGAATTCAGTAGTAGAGGGGTAGAATTGAGTAGCTTAGGCCATTGGGCTAATGGAGTCAAAGAAAATGGCTTAACTGGATTTGGTTTCTTAACAAGGGATGGTTTCACAGGGCAAGATAGTTAAACAGGGAACAAATAGAGACTTAAAAAAGATGGAATGGACTCAAAGGGATGAAGGGCAATTAAGAATCCTTCATCATATTTAAGAGAGGGAACTTGGATGATTACTAATAAAGAGCAGTTAAGAATTCTTTACTAAATAATCAAAGTGAATAAACTAGGAAACAAGAGCAATTAAGAATTCACTGTTTATGCCAGTTTAGAGGAAAACATTAAGAACAAAAACTATTGAAAACAGATTGCACTCAAGCACTTTCTGAATTATTCTTTTTCATTTATCATTCAGATATGGGACACATATGATATAATAAACAAGAAAACTTTAAAACATGAGATATAGACGACTTATTGATCCGGTGTCTGACTCAAGAATCCTGTGAAAAGTCCTTTGCATCAATTCTTCTTCTAGCTAGCCATACAAATTTTTTCCAACAACACTTTATTCCAAAATAATCAGTATTACAACAATGTCTAAGAATCCACCCTCAATACTCCAATTGAGGGAGTATTTATACAAAAAAATTTACAAAAAATATCTCATAACAGAGTGAGATATATTCTAGGATGACTATGAATAAGTTACAAGAAAAATAGAGACAAATGGTCTCGTAGATAGGAGAAAAGGCAAACTGATGTTGTGCTATTCCTATTCTTGTGAGTGTGCTGGAGGCAGGCCCTATGATTTGGCTTGCTGCTGTCTTCTTTGGTAACTCTGTGCTGGCTGCCCTGTTTTCACTGATACTCTTTACCTGTTCTGATACTCTTCGACCTGTTTGATCTCTGTTTATCCTCTTTACCATTACTTACTGCAGTAAATAACCAAAATTTACCCAAGGATAATTTTACAAAATTTCTAACATTTCTTCCCACCATTGTGTTTCTGGTATTCTGGTTCTTTGAAGCTTTCTTAGGATCTCATCAGTTTCTGTGTATCTGAAAAAGGTAGGCTGAATTGGAAACAAGTGCTTTATCTCATGCTCGACATAGAATAAGTTCTCTAGACTCTCATAGAGAAATCTGCCTGTAGGCAACGCTTTTGATGCTAATGCACTTGTTGATGGACCTGCCTGGTTGCTTGCATATTGATTCAATTTCTCCACATAGTCTATATGCCTCATTAGTTTATCATTAATAACTAAAGGACTAGGCAACCCTTTACTCTGCAAAATATCAAATCTCTTCATGAAAGCATTAATTTCTTCCTGCATGTCATGGCACCTTCTTTCTAAATTTTGCATCAGAGTCCTTTTAGTAAAAACCCTTTTGACTTCTAGAATTGTTCCTATTCTATCTTGAATGCCCAGCTCTTCAAGCTGGTACTTATTCTTGGTATTCAAAAACTGTATGAGCTTGCTGGCTTCCTCAGGCATATTTCCTAACTCTACCCTTGCCTTTTGAACCTCTTCTTAAGCTGCCTTTACTAAATCAATTTGCTCAAAAATTATTTGGATTGATGGCCAAACATCATTTATTGACTGAGTGATGTTGGCCCAAAGAATTTTCTTAATTTCTGTCAAAGGTTTCTCAAATGTGAGATCCTTTTCTAATGATTTCGCTCTATTTTTTAACCCTTTAATCTCTATTGTATTTTTTGCAACATTTATCTTTGAGAGATCATACCTCTGTTCTAAGTTGACATACTATTCTTGTACCTTTTTTAGCTCTGAAACTTGCAGTTTCATGTCCTCCCTTGATTTTATTAGTTCCTCTGTGCTCAAATTGAAAGTACTATCCTGTGCTGTTCCTGTTTTTGTTGTACCTGTAACCACCTCTGCTGTGACTGTTGGAATGTTTGGTGCCAGAGCTGCTCCAAGGGTTGAAGGGACTACAGTTGAGACTACTGGTATCACATTGGGAGGCTGAGAGGTTGACTCTCCCTGCTTGTCCTTCAATGATTTTTCAAGTTCTTGCTCAATCTTATTCAATCGTTCATTAAATTTTAAGAGCAAATCCATCAGCTCTTCTTCAGATTTTTCCTTTATGATCTCAGCAGTCTGTGGATGCCTTGAAGGAGGCAGCTTTAGCTGCTTCCTTAAGGTAGCAATATTTTCATCTTTCTTTTTTATTAAGGCTTCTATAGCCTTTACATCTTTGGGATCCATTGATGCCCCGAAAATCGTTGTATCAACATTGGGGGATAACCACCCGGTCCGGACCTTAATGCAGCTCCTTTTCCGTTTGGAATGTTGGCTCCAACTGGGATAGTGGGACCAGTTTCCCAGAAATGAATAAACGGGATGGATGAATGATTGATTGTCTAATCTAATGATAGGCGAATAACTTAATCTATCAGTAAAATAAAAGAACTACTACTAATCCCGGGAACTATTGTACTTTGAAGTATAGCGCTTGATGATCTATGTTTGTTGACAGGCATATAGATGATTCCATCTAATAAACATGGACATTTATTCATTCAAGGATTACTTTGCTTAAATAGTTAAACAAAGTGATTAACGCAATATTGATACACTTATCATTTATATCATCAATACATATATGATCAAAAGAAAAGCATTACCATAAACATCCAATAGTGGAGGAAATAAAGAAATGCTGTTAAAACACATACATATATTCGATAATAGCAAAGGCGATCAAACAAAAATTCATATAAAAGGAATGAATTCAGACATAGATAATAGTACCATATGAGCTGCTAGTCACTCCCAATATCAATCGCTATTTGAAATTCTTCTTCCAACGCAGAAATACTTTCAAACAAAGGCAGTAGTGCACATTTGCATAAAAGCTTCCTTGCCAAAATTAGAATAATTGGTCTAGTTTTATAAAAGAATATGCCTGAAGTACAGCAGTGAAACTTCAGGCTTTAAGTCAAGTACAAAACTTTATGACCCTTTCCAAAACAATGAAAGGGTCTATAAATACTTAATTAAGCTAACTATCTATGAAACTGAAATCCTATTTAATTGGTATCAAACGATCTTGAATATCTCCTTCTCAGCAATTTGGCAGTCGGTGATATGAATCATCATGTAGGTTGTTTTCCTTTAAACCTGAGCTGACATATCGCAAGCATTGGCTCCACTTCGGGCGGTCTGTTGAGGCGAGAGTTGAGCTGGGCGGCATAGGTGGCATCCTGAATATCGGGAATAATATACCCGATTGCATTTGTAAGGCATTTGAGGGCGGCTCTTTGACTGTGCGGTTTTACCAAGAAGAACCAATAGGCGTCCCATGTTAAACTGTTAATTCCAGCGATTAATCTCCCATTTTTTCTCTAGATCTGGATAACATGACTACTCCAATGTTTTCGCCGCTGTCAATTTACCTGGAGTGCATTGGGAAATCATGTTAGACAAGTAGAGAGTATTATTAACCAATTCAACCAATTTACTTGTGGTTAATTTGCATCTTGAAATTGCCCTCTTTGCTTTCATTAACTGGGACTGCCATTCTATAAATAATATTTCTTTATGTGATTCTAAAATCTTTGGTAAATTTGCCGCCTGTCCCTGATCGGTATCTTGCCACTCAAGAAACTCAGTTAATGTTTCATCAGCTTGATCCAAGTCTGTTCTAGACTTTTCTGATTGTTTACTTATTGATGTCGTTAAATCGCATAATGGTTCCCCCTGGGTGATTTGTTGACATAAAAGCTTGATCTGTGTTATTAATGCCTTATTTATCTGTAATGCTTCTGATTTGAATTCGGCTATCTGTGGAAGATCCTTTGTCTTCTCAAGCTGGGCTGATAGTTGAGCAATCTGCTCATCTTTTGACTTCAGCATTTGTTCATTCGCTGCCCTCAGTTGTGCCAAGGCCTCAGACAACTCTTTCTGCTTTTGGACTGCGCTGTGATCAATCCTCTGTTTCTCTTCCCGCAATTGTTGAGTTAATTGATTATTTATTTGCTGTTGTGTTAACAATTGCTGTTCTGCCTGCTCCGCTTTCTGCTGTGCTTCTGTTAGCTGTGCTTGTAATAAAAAGATCTCCTGGTCTTTTGTTTTTAATAAAAGACTCACCTCTGATGCCTTGTCTATTGTTGCTGCCGAATAGGCTCCAGCATATTGTGATAGTTTTGTTAGGTCATCATAGGGGTCAAATTCCTCCTTCCAAACCACATTGCCCGTGACCGTTTGTTCTGGGAATAGGGAAGGTTGATCAGTCCTTCTCCTCTTCCTTTGTCGTTTTACCACAACTTTGTGCCTTGGGCTATAGAAGACATCCAAGGGAGGAATTTCTTCTATTTGCAAAATAATTTGATCGGAGGGATCCTTTGGGATTATTTCTACTTCCTTTGAACTGGGTAGGTCGCTGGTTCCACTTGGAACCTATTTTGAAGTGGTCTCCTGTGTAGCTGCCGCTTTTGAAGTTTCAGTGTCCTTTGAGCTTTCAAGATTACTGATAATTGAATCAAATTGCTGCCATTCCTAGAGAAATGAGATCAATTTGAGTATCTACATTTACCTCTATGTTTCTCTGTTCCTGCTATTTATTCTTGGTTTCCTCTTGCACTTTCTCCTGTTCTTCTGTTGTAACCAGAGGTTCCTTAGGATGTCGCTGTTTAGGCTCGCTTGGTCCTGTTGCTGGGGTTGTCGCTAACAGATCTAGAGGTAGAGTTTGCAACCTCTGTTCTCTAAGTCTTTTGAATTCAACTAACCCTTCATCCTTGTATTCCATTATGGCCAGCGATCTAACTTGATACATTGATTCAGCTGAGGAGAATAGGTCATCAAACTTATCCTCTTTATGGTCAAACTTTGTCAATTTGGCCTGTTCGAGTGCATTATAGGCGACTTTGTTGGGATCAAATCGCCTGTTAGGGAGAGTCGCTAGAGTTAATGACTTCATCTTCGTAGCTTCTTTTTCTGCATGTTTGAAATCATGCAAAGTGTAGACACCACATCTCAGAGGAAAAGAGGGCCAGACCTGCTTCTTATTTTTCTTCAGAGTTTGTGTAACTCCTTCGGTAATAATCTGATAGGCTATCTCTCTTGCCAGCAGTTTATCAGGTATGTACAAAGGAAGGACATGAGGTTCGGCTTGGCTGCCAAAAATTCTTATATAAGTAAATTTCTCATCTCCAAACCATCTCCCTATTGATGTCAAATCAATCCCTACTTGGTAAGAAATTTTGGGAGCAGGTTTATTAAAAATAGAGTAATGAATGGGTAACATGAAGCCGTTGCAGACTTGGTATAAATGGTGCTTATAGGAAGTTTTCCACAATTTCTGATGGTATATGTGAATAGGCGTGGGGTCTTGTGCAGTCCACCTCCAGCTGAGTACGGGAAATTCAGAATTAAAACACAGGGTATCTAGTATATAAGCACTGTAGTAGAATGGGGGAATAAGCCTTTCGGTGATGGAGGTTTTAGTTCTAAAATTAAGAACTGCTGTTGCTAGCTTATCTGACAGTATGGTTACCCAATCCATTATCTCACTGTTACACGCCGCTTCCATCAAAGGAACCATTTCTATAGTGAAATTAGCGGAATCGTGCAACCCCCACAATCTACACATCATTATCCCAGCATAACAATACGGAGAACATAGGGAGTCAACAGAGTACTTACCGGAAGTTTCATGCTTGTGTTTCACCGGATTTTGCCTCCAATCCCGAATGGGTTCGGATTCAGTTTCGTTCTCACTTCGGAATTTCTCCAGAAATGCCTTGTTGTACTTTTTCTCTGGCTCAGGCACATGATACATTTGCCTCAAATCATTAGCCTTGAATGAACCAAAGATTCTCCCATCTCTGGTGCAGAAGGTTCTGTCTGTGATTGGGATTTCCTCAATTGCCCACCTCACTACATCTGTATATGGGAGAATTTGTTCCCGAGCCGCTATCCGATGAAAGAAAGAGTCGGCCAAGTCCTTTAAAGTACCATCAGATTTTCAATTGGTGTCCGCTGTGGCTTGTATTGCCGTCACCTTTGGTTCTTCGGCCTCGATCAAATTATAGGTACTTTTCCAAGTGGTCTTGCCGAGTCCTGAACATGTAGTATCAGATATCAATCCTTTCTTTTTAGTTCTTGGATCAGCGACGGCTTGTCCTGTGGCTGGTGAAGCGGAAGTGATTGCAGTTTTCTTAGACTTCTTCCCCATTCTGCTTGAATCTATTACTTCGGAAGAATTCTGCACAAAAGTGAAAATAAGCGTAACACAGAGAATTGGTAGCGAAAACCAAATACGAGCGGGATATATTGATCAATGCACGATGAAGGATTAACTTAAAGTGGCCGCGGATACAATCTGTGAAAAGATTTTTTAAACTTACTATTTCATTAAATGGTCGTTAAAACTTGCCAATCCTTTAAATGCCCATCATATCGTTTATCGGCCGAATAATTTGTTTAAGCATGCCTTGGATGTTTTGGCGGTTGAGCGCAGGTGAATCACTGTTTGAAAGATAAGGCCTTTAATATGAATTAATCGTAATATCCCTGCTTTAACACTTTTTGAAGTTTGCGCTTTTGGCTTTATCGCAATCGGGCGTCGGGGAAAACTTAAATCTTTATATTGACACCTTTTGGAATCCCCGATCGCCGATAGCGATATTGCATCGCATCGGGAGTATTGACTGGGGCACTTTAAAAAGCATGCATGGTATATCCCCGATCGCCAATAGCGATATCGCATCGCATCGGGGCGAAAGGGACTTGATCGCATCGCATCAGAGCGAAAGGCACTTTTGTTATGGGAACTTATTATTGCCGATATCCGATAGCCTATTGCATGTTATCGCGTTGGAGAAAACCAATGGGCCTTTAAGTTATGCTTCCCTTTGTCATTGTGATATGCGATCTTGCGATCGCTTTATCGCAATGATAAAAGATTAATCATTTATATTATAAGACCAAATAATTGGTTTATTAAAAAGGTTTTTTGTAATGTTTTCAGACCTTTTTGAATAATACAAAGTTGATACCAATTAAAAATAAAAAGGGACCCATTTCATATTATAGTTTTGTGAATAAAAATGGTATGAAATGGGGGGTTGTTGTAGAGCACAACAGGATCATGACCCAATCCAATAATTATTTCTTCTAAAGACTTTATTCTATTATCTTTGGTCTGGGAGGAAGCTTTCTCCAAATGTAGTTGGGCAGTTGTGTTATCCAAAGAATTTTCTAGCCTTTGGGCCATCATAGCCTTACTAGTCAATGTGGAATAAATCATTTCTCCAGTTTGTTTGTGCAATTCAATCTGATCCAAAGGATGAATATCCTTTGCCATGACTTCAAAATTGGTTCTAAGATAGTCTGCTGCTGTTTGAGGCTGTTGCACTTTAGGCTTGAAATAACTCATTATCATTTTTCCTTTCTTGATGTCATAGGCCGACATTAATCTGTTTTGATTTGTGGGAGCCATTTTCAAATATTGATTGTAGACTTGAAGCATTAATGGATCATTTCTGGCTTTTATGTCTATAAATGTCTTTTTGATATCTGAAGTGTCCTTTACTGGTGGTCTAAAAGATTATACGTCTGCACTTTGTTGTCTCTCTAGCTCCTTTCTCTGTGAGCTAGTAGATGTCCCACCTACTGGGAAAGTTTGCTGGCTATCTACTCCTTCTCTCCTATGACTATCAATAGTCTCTTCAACATATTCTTCTTCTAAAAGGGGATTTAGCCTTTGCCTTTTGGTACCAGGTTGTCCTGAAGGTCTACTGGCAGGGGCAGTTGTTTCCCTATCTCTCTTTTTATTTCTTTCCTCATTTAGAGGAGTTTGCAAGATTGGAGGTTCTCCCACATTGCCCTGAGTGGGAGGAGTGTGCATTTGGGCCTCTTCTTTGGAAGTTTCAGGCTGCTTTGACATTGTAGATTGCTCGGTGGCTTGTGTACAGGTTTCTAGTTCCTTGCCTTTGGATGTTCCTATGGCTGGTGTGCTGGTTTCCTGTGAATGTTGTTGAGAGGTTCCAACTGTGGCGGGACCAGTCCTTGACCTTTGTACCTACCCAAAAGAATCCAGGTCAAGTGTTTTCTCAATATCTCTCATAACATTTTCAATATTGACCTGTTCACTATCTTTTTCTACTAGGGTCCCTTCCCTCCATTCATCCATATTTGCAAATTGTTCAGTCTCTGGAATCCTATGGTGAATGTATGGTGACAATCTGTTTTTCATTCTTCTATTACATATAAAGCTATTAGGGTCATATGGTATCCACCCAAAACTCTTTTGTAACTTAAGATGATATTCTAAAATTATTTCTGCTTCTTTCCATGCCTCCCTAGTGTTACAGACAAAAGGGCCCAACTGATTCGTGATTCTAAGTTGAGCTTTCTTCTTGGCATTATAAAAATGGATCAGGTCTGAATTTATCATTTGCCTGAAATATTCCAATGCAAAGAGCCTCATTGGGACATACTTTGGTAGCTTAAAAGGGCAGAGCTCACACCCATATATCTTGATTTCTGTATAGTTCTTGTATAGGTACCAATCACCTATTTTGTACTGCTTGGAGAGCTGTAGGATCTCCTTCATATCACCACTGATCCTAGGAGGGGATACCCCTGTCAACAAAGTGGTTGCTGGGTGAAAAAATAGGTCAATGAATTCATTGTAGGAGTAAGGAGTTTCAACTGAACTATGGAAGACTACAGACCAGAAGATTATAGACCTTGGATTTCCTCTGGTGTCAAGTTTCATGATAGGGAAGGGGAAGTTCTCTGACTGATAATACATCATAAGATGATATATGAAAGTGGTGTATTTGAAAAATCCTTCATTGTCTAGTCATAAGAACTGGTCATGAATCTTATTAGCAATATAGGAGGCATAATCATACTTAACAGCAAGGGGCTGTCCAGGAGTAAAAAGTGACAACAACACTAGGGTTACCTCATCAAAAAATTCACTAGTATTGAAACCCATAATTAAAGATATCATATCAATTATGAGTTGTCCCATATCTGTGAAGAAAGTCTGCATGTAAGGTGGTGGGCCATCAGGCTGATGCTTTATTGACATGAAAGTCTGACAGATGCGGTTCGGTTCTGACTGAGACAATTGAGTGGATTTCTCAAGCAAATATCCCATGGAAATGGGAGTGAGAGGTTGATTGGAGTGGAATTGCAACATTTCGTTGATGGATTGAGCAGTTATTGGAAAGAGGACTG
Organism: Pinus tabuliformis; assembly: GCA_031772625.1. Taxonomy (NCBI): domain Eukaryota; kingdom Viridiplantae; phylum Streptophyta; class Pinopsida; order Pinales; family Pinaceae; genus Pinus; species Pinus tabuliformis. The sequence continues at coordinate 84,075,654 of CM062812.1, read as the reverse complement.
TTTGGCTTGGAGACATAACTGCTCTGCGGTTAGGGTCATAATTGGCTTGGCATTGGTGGATTATATCAGGGAAAACATGGATTGAGGGGAGAAACTACATGGGAAGGTTAGATTCCCACAGTCCTAGGATGTCAGAGCCATTCAGATAGTTATCTCTACTTTGGAAAAATACTTTAAGGTGGTTTTTATCAGTGGATAAGTATTTAATCTGAAAGTCTTTATTCGTAAGAGGCAGATAGTCCAAATCTTTATGAGGAGCATTCATGGGTGCAACAGTCAAAGCCACAGGGGTTTCCATTTCTGGTTCTTGTGGATTTAGAAAGGAATTTGGGTTTTTGGTGAAAAATGGGCAATTAATAGGTCTGGGAACTTGTATGGTGAAACAAAGACTGAATTTGCAATGAATTTTGGCCTTTTATGTGGAATTGCAGTGTAAAACGTGAACTTGCAGGGTTTCAACAGAAATTGGATAAATAACTGTGTTCGGGGAGTGAACAATGTGAAAACAGGTGCAGGTAGTAGCTGACAGGTTCTGGGCTACATCGATTGCAAGTTTCTTAGCAAGGTGGCGGTTGGAAATCTTGTACAGTTGACCTCGATGTTCTTTGCATGGGCACATTGGTATACAGTAACAAACAATGAAAATGACATTCATTTGTTTTATTAACAAAGTCAAGGTTGGCGGGGGTTTTTTGGTTTTTGGGCGAATGACGTGCGTGAGGAATGAAATGATGTTTTATCATATATGGAATAGTGGTAAGCGGTTTCGTATCGCACCGCTTTTGGGGATGGGCGGTATTTAGTTGGGAGCTAGCGATTCCATAAATCGCTTGACACGTGGCAGAGGTATGGGGAGAAACCCACTTAGTGATTGCACGCTAACACGCGGTCAGATCTGGAGAGTGCGATTGGATGGCTGACGGGAGGCGCGATACGGCGGGGTTTAACAGCGGCAGGCCCAACATAATTAAGTATTAGTTAATTATATCGGGGGCGGTATGATAGGTCGGGGAGAGTTATTAATTAGTCCAGATGACTAAATTAATCCTCATTAAATGGTGGCGGGATCGGGTTCTTAATTAACTATAGGTTAGTTAATTAATCCCATTTTTATTCATTTATGGTTATACTTAACCATCGGGGTGGGATATGTAATAATTTTGGGTTTTTTAATATATTTAAATAGTACAGGAAAAGGGTAATTTTCTTTTATTTGGGAATTATATAATAAAACATTAATAGTTAATATGACTGGATGAATGGAAAAGTGCTAAGTGCAATGTTTTCCAAATATATTTCATCATACAATATATTGACTTAGGCTAAAGTGTATAAAAGGGTTTTTATGAAGATTTATTTCAATTTTCCTAAGTAAAATAGGATTTTACTTAGGAAAAGATTTATGAAAGTAAATGAATGACTTATGGATGGTTTTAAGTACTTAGGATTTTTTAAATTATTGGGCCGAGGGTTCGGTCCCTCTAGAAGTCAGAGAAATGCTCTGAGCCCCTCTAATTTTCAAATGCCTTAGTAATTAGGGGGAATTAGTGAAAATTTAGGGAAAGATGAGAAGGGGAGTTAATTATTTGACCTTGCCTTGCTTGAAATGCTTCCAGTGTAATTGTCTACCTTGCATTTGTGATGAAAGTAAAAATTAACACATTTAGAGTCATTATCCATCACATGTAATTCGACAACATCATCTACCTACTCTACCTACTTTAACCTGACATTTTTTCTTCTTTATTAGGGTGCACTTAGACCGGAAAACCCTTATCACACTTTCTTTTCTTTTACATGTAGATATCTATCTAAGTCTAACCTTATTACATCCAAGGGCTTAGATTAAACTGTTGAGCTCCTTTTATTCACTCTACCTATCTGCTTATTTTCCAAGATTAAACAGTTTGGTCAGATCTTTATTCTCTATTTCTAAAATATAAAATTCAAATATGAACTAGCCAAGCTTAAGATGTTTGACTATTCATCAATTATGACATAAGTTACAAACTGCACACAATTGTTTATTGCATAAGAGTAAAAAGTAGTGGCATTTAGACTTGCACACTTTCCTTGGTCTTTCTTTTCGTGGGGTTCATTTTCTTTCACTTTTTTGACCATTTTATTCTTTTCACCCTTTGATTTTTCTTTTAGGGTCTACCCTTTTTACATTTTTACATTTTTTTTTTTTTTGAAAATATGGAAAACCTTTGCAACAAGGAAAGGTATGAACATATTCATAGCTCATTAAGTCAATCATGAAATAGAACACCTATTTGTATAGGAGCATAACACTGGCTCCACTTGGGATGGCTTTTCCTGGTGGAAAGTCAAGAACAGCAGGTCAGATGGCCTCTAAATGATTTTGACTGAACTATGGAATCTTCTTCTGTTTGTTTCTTTATTGTATGTATGACAGTGATACTTTTGAAGCTTAGGGCCTTCTCTTCGGGCTTCAACTCCAGCAAGTTACTATCCGATCAAAACTTTGACATTACAAAGGATATAGTATTTACATGTTAAAAATCAGGATACATTAATAAGTAGGATCAAAGTAATGTTTCAACATCCAACCATTAACTGGCCCTTCTTCTATTTCTATGCCTTCCAAGTTTTTCAGATAATATGCATTGTTTCCTTGTAAGGCATAGATAATATAAGGTCCTTTCCATAGGAAGTCAAACTTTCCATGTTTTCCCTTATCCTCTCTCCTAGAATCCCATATTAACACTTTGTCTCCAAGGTAGAAATCATCTGCCTTGGTTCTTTTGTCAAATATCTTCTTAAGCTTCTCCTGCAACACTTGGGACCTTTGATACACTTCCTCTTTGGTCTGCTGCATATTAATGGTATGGTTTATCCTCCTTTGAATATAATTGGGTTCCACCTGAACTTCTTGAAGTAATTTCGTTACAGGAACTCCTAATGATGAAGGGAATACGATCTCCATGCCATAGACTAACTCATAAGGACTAGTTCCAATAGATTTTTTGGTGGTGAGTCTGTCTGCCCATAGTGCATTTTTCAGTTTCTTGTGCCAATTTTTCTTGTTTTCCTCCAATAATTTTTTAATAATATTAATGAGGCTTTTGTTGGAAGACTCAGCCAGTCCATTACCGTGAGGGTAACAAGCTGTGGAATGGCCTAAGGTGATATGGTACTTGTTACAAAAACTTATCATCTTCTTAGATTTGAAGGTAGCAGCATTGCTAGTTATGATTTTATCAGGACATCCAAATCTAGACAATATGTTGGTTTCTAAGAATCCTATGATCACTATGTCATTGGCTTGTCTAGAAGGAATGGCTTCTATCCATTTGGTGAAATAGTCTGTGGCAGTGAGAATCCATTTATGTTGGCCAGAAGAGGGAGGATGGATTTCTCCAATGAAGTCAAGGCCCCATTGTTGGAAGGGTTTTCAATGGAAATTGGTCTCAGGGGTAAAGGTAACAATTTTCTCTTGCCTTCAAAAATTTGACATTTATGGCAAGCAGTGACAAATTTCTTTACATCAGCGAACAAGGTTGGCCAATAAAATCCAGCCCTTAGGATCTTGTCTGCAGTTGATTTCCAGTAAAGGTGTCCACCACAGTCTCCTGCATGAAATTCTTGGAGAGCCTTGTTAGCTTCTTCTTTTAATAAACAATTCAATAGAATACCTTCATGATTTTTCCAAAAAAGAGCATTATCTAAAATACAAAACTTTGAAGCTTTCATCTTTAAAAACCTTTTCTTTGTTCTGGATAACCCTGGAGGAGCTTGCAGGTTTAATAGTACATAAATTATATCAGCATACCAAGGTGAATCTAAGAAGGCTTGGCTGATTTGTGGAGTCGCCATCTCCTGTTTGTTATCTAGTTCATTAATGTCCAGGGCTTGACAATTTGTTTCTGTCATGAGCTTGGCCAATCCCTGTCCTTTTATTAGCTTTGTAGGTTTTATTTCAATATCATACTCTAATATGGTAGCAATCCATTTACCTCTTTTGCCCTCAATTCCATCCTAAGTTAAGATGTCTTTGACAACAACATTTGGTACATAGGCTATCACATGGGAGTACAATATGTAGACTCTAAAGTCTTTAATGGATTTTACAAGTGCAAAAGCTTGTTTCTCCATGATTTTGTATTTTAATGATGCATCCCTAAGTGCTTTACTAAAAAAGGCTATGGGTTTCTCACATCCTTGATCATCCTTTTGTAATAAAACAATTGCTATGGTGTGTTCTGATGCAAATGAAAATATTATGAAGTCTCTATCAAATTGTGGACTTGTAAGGACCGATGTTCTAGTTAAAGCCATTTTAATTTCTTCAAATGCTTGTTTGGCTTCTACTGTCCATTTAATACTTGAATCTTTTTTTAACATATTATTAAGCAATCTAATTAGTTCAGCTAGGTTAGATATGAATCTTTTCAAAAAATTTATCTTTCCTAAGAAAGTTTGAAGTTCTTTGATACTTCTGGGGTGAGGTATCTGCAGAATAGCTTCTATTCTAGAAGGATCAATTCTAATGCCATCTTTGGAAATGATATGGCCCAAGAGTTTACCTTCATCTAGACCAAACAAGGAATTCTTTGGATTCAAAGAAATACCATATTTTCTGCATCATAGGAATACTTGTATGAGATGATCCAAATTCTACTGATCTAATTTAGAAAAATTAGTTAAGTCATCCAGATATATAACAAGAAAATCATGAATTTCTTTTGCAAATGCTATGTCCATTACTCTTTGGAAGGTTGCTCTTGAATTTTTAAGTCCAAATGACATTTTGATATACATGAATGTGCCCCATGGTGTTGTAAAAGTAGTTTTTTCCTGGTCATCAAGATGAACCAGAATCTAGTTATACCCTGAGAACCCATCTAAGAGTGAAATCCTAGAAGCACCACCTACCCTTTGTAAAATATGATCCATCTTGGGTAAAGGGTAATTATCCTTCAAAGAAACCTTATTTACATTTCTTAAATCAAAACATAACCTAATATCTCCTGTTTTCTTCCTAGTAGGTACTAGATTAGACACCCACTCTGAATACCTAATAGGAGCAATTATCCCTGCTTTATACATACGTTTGATTTCTTTTTCAATTAATGGTAGTAGTACAGGGTTAATTCTTCTGAGTTTTTGTTTGAATGGTTTCTGATTTTATTTTAAAGGTTTTGTATGCTGAATTATAGAGGTGTCATATGATTTCAAGTCCTCATAGCTCCAGGCAAAGACATCCCGGAATTCTCTCATTAGTTCAACATACTTTAGTTTTTGGCCAGGGGGCAAAGATTAGATAGCTTTATCATTTTTGAATTTTCTTCAGTCCCCAAGTTATATTCCTTAATATCTGCTTTTAGTGGTTTCATCTTAGGTTTCTTTGGAATGTCATTAGAATCAAAGAGGTCTTCTAGAGGAGTTAATCCTTTAGGAAAATGATTGTCTTTTAAATTAATGAATTCAGATTCTCCTTCAATAATCTCATCAATATCCATTTGTTTAAGGTCCACCATTTCTTTGTTGATGAATTTTGTGGGATGAACCATTTGAATTGTACTTTCTTCTGAAATGTGTATTTCTACCTCATTCATTTGATCAAATTCAATAACTGTATTTACATCTATGCGACTGTTAGAAAATTCTTCATATAAAGTCAGGAAATTATTAATCTGCTCATCACTTTCAAACACTCGCCAGTTCTTTAAATTGTTAGGTATGGCTGGTTTGTGTCTAATCTCAGCTGTGAACTGATGATTAGGTTTGAATGGTAATTTGCAGAATCTGGCAAACATTGCCGGACTGTGGGCTTGCAAGTTATGTTTTCTTGGGATTTTAGCAAGCTGAGCTTCCAGAAAAGTATTGAGAATCCCTATAACCATTCCTCTGTAGTATCTCAATCTGGGATCATTTGTCAGATACTTCCCTTTGATCTGTTGAATGATTAAATCAGAATCTCCTATGACAGATACTCTAATTGCCCCTAATCTTTTGACAAGTTTAAGACCTAGCAAAAGAGCTTCATACTCTGCCATATTATTGGTGCACTTAAAGTTTAATCTGTAGGCATGGCCTTCAGCATGGTCATTTTCAAGATTGTACACCCAAACTCCTGCTCCTGCTCCTAATTTGTTGACTGAACCATCAAATTCTAAGTGCCAAAGAATTTCATGTTCATAATTGGTATCAGGAGTATCAGGAATTTGTTTAACAGTGAGATCTGGTTTTTTACTTTCTTCTGGTCTCTCTTGGGTATCTGATGTTTCATTGTTCTCAGAGATTTCCTGGATTTGAACACTAGACTTTTCTTTTATAATTTCTTTTGGTTCTGCTGCTAAAACTTCTAATTCATTAGAGGGATCACTTTCAGCATTGTAAAGAATGAAAGAATCCATATTAGAGTGTACTGAGTAGATGGGGAAATTTTTGGGTTTCTCCTGACTACTTACTACATATTTCATTAAAGTTTCTCTGTATAGGTTCTTAAGTTGGTCGAAACCTGAAATAGTAGCATATGACATGTCCAATTGAAGAGATCCTTCAAGCTTTTCACCCCAAGATCTGGACAATAACATGCCATACTTTGGTGGAATATCTGCTACTACTATGTCCATTAAGATTGTCTTTGCAGGATATTGAACCAATGAAACACACAAGTCTTTTATTAATCCTAAACATCTCACCTGACTCGAATCAAAAGAAAAGAGGTTTTGTATGGCCTGGTGATGTCTAGGTCTAATTTTTCCATTACAGACTTGGGTATTAGGTTGTGAGATGCCCTAGAATCAAACATGGCATTATGAAGTATTTTCATGTATGTTTAGACTTACATAGAAAGGAGGGATTCCTCCATCTACTGGTTTTCCATTTACTTCAGGGCCAAAGATTAATTTAGGTTGGTCATCAAAAACATTTACTGAGTCTTCATTTCCAATGATTTTGGGTGATCTATTGATTTGGCTTCGGTAGACATCATGTTTAGGTAATTCGGACAATGGAACAACTACTTTTAATTTGCCTACTTTAGTCTCCAGATTAAAAGGTTTTTCAGTCTGAGTTCTTGTATTTCGGGCAATTGGATTCTCTTTATCTTCTGTATTTCCTGTGTTTTTCTTCTTCTCAGGAGTGAGGTTATGAGCTGAAGTTGTTTCCAAATCAACTTCTGGAGGTTCTTCCACATTTCCTTTTGGAGGAATAGAAGTGGAGAGTTGTTTGTTATTAGGTTGATTATCGGATACATCTTCAATAATTGGATTAGCAGGATTAGGATCTGATCTAGAAATAATATGTACAAGCGTAGTATTGGTCTTACCTTTGTTGGGCTGTTTTGTAGCTTTCTGTTTGTTGGTTTCAGGGACATCAATTCTTCTGCTCCTCAAATTATATTGCTTGTGGACTTCATAAATCATTGTATCATATCCCTCCCTGAAGTCAAAAGATTCACCTGACTGAGTTTGGAATTGTTTGAGAATGTGAGCTTCTTGATCCTCTTGGGTCAAGAAAACTTGGTGTTCATTATTAAGTCCCATCAAGTTTATTTGAGTATCTTCTGTTGGTTCATCAGAATTTGAGGCTTCAGCATAATTTTCCTGGAATGGGGTTCTAATGTTTTGGTCAGGACCAGTCTTTCCAGTGTTCTGGTTTTGATTTTTCCTAAAATTTGGATTTCTTCCAGTATTGCTCGGTTGACCATCCCAGGGGGATTTCCTTTCAATTGTTTCCACTCTATCTCCGAGCCTATCCATTCCTTTAATAATAGCATCCAGTTTATGTTCAAAGGCAGAGGGTTCTTCTTTCAATGGTATCCTCCTTTCACTTCTGGCCTTAGCTCATTTAGATATCAGGTTGGCTTCAACACTGACAGCTATACTTTGCATATCTTCTAAATTTCGAGGAGCTCTTTCCCTAAGCTAGTATGCCATGTTAGAATCAAATCTATCAGGGAATTTGATTAATGCTAAATCTGGGGGAGGTCTGAGGTTTTGAGGGATAACATTGTAAACATTATTGAACCTAGTTCAGTAATCTTGCACAACTTCTTGCATTCCTGTCTTCAGGTTTTCATATTCTGATAAGATTTGGAGAGGATATTTCTTCTTTTACCATCTGTTCAAGAATTGTCTATAAAGAGCTTCTAGGTCATTGATATTGTTTGTAGGAAGGGCTCTAAACCAAGTTCTAACTTCTCTAGTCAGGCTTTGAACAAATATTCTCATTCTTACATCATCTGCATCTATTTCATATATTTCAAAGTAATCAGTCATTTTTTTGGTATGTTGTTGTGTAGTGTAGGTACCAGAACCATCGAATAGAGTGATTTTACTTCGATAGTCTTGGGGGATAGCCCTTGGATTAGTTGGTAATACCAAGGGAGTATATCTGTTTGCCATTGCAGTAGGTAGTGATGAAACAACCGCTGGGGTTGGTCTTGGAGTGATGGATGGAGGGGTAGAAGGGGTGGTTTGAGGTTGAGATGTCTAAGGAAAAGGCGATTAACTTGGAGAGGCAGTAGTGATCATAGAAAGGTTTGGTGTTCCTTCAGAGGTAAGATCAGATTGTATGGAGTTCTGTAAATGTCTATCAAGATGTGAAGTAACAACTTCAAGTTGTAAATCTTCAATAAATATTGGGTCTTGAACCAAACAGACCAACTCAGAGTCAGAAAAGGTTACAAATAAAGAGGTCTCAAATTGCTCATCAAAGGGTTCGTCCTCAAGGTAGATCCACTTTACAGGGCAGGATCTTGATCTATAGATGGGCAGAGAACTAGCAGAACTTTCTTGGCTTTCCTGTCTCCTAAGAATTCTGGGGATCATATTAGGATTTTCAAACACAGGTGGTGGATTTGGATCAGGATTAGCTCTGGTGTAATGAGTCCTTTCTGAAGCCAAGTTTCTAGGTGTATTTTTGGATTTTCTCTAAATGGGATTAACAACAAAACTTCAACATTATTTAAGAGGTTTTAGATATGGGTTAGAGCTTTCTTAAAGACTTATTTGACAAGAGGTACTGGTCGAGTGTTTGAAACCAAATCTTCAATCCATAAACTAGACCGGAGACAGACTGAAGCAACATCCATTTACTGTGCAATTGTAAAGCAAGAGCGGTTCAAAGGCTACCTGGCTAACTTCAGGCTCCGTTTGTAGTTTCTAAAGTAAACAATAGTAATAAACAAACTATTCGCTCCCCAGTGGAGTCGCCACTATGTTATCACTCAGATTTTCCTTGAAGTTGTTGGGAAGAGGAAAGGGGTCCGAGGTAACCAAAAACCAGCTTTTAGGTACAAAATCTAGCCAATCTGTATCTAGAGAGGGTTCTCTCTTTAAGTTTTAGCTTTGTTTTGAAATATATTAGGCTAGTTATGAAAGTTTAGGGGTTTTGATTGTGTTTGGGTGGTGGAATTCAATAGCAGAGGAGTATAACTGAGTATTTTAGGCCATTAGGCTAATGGAGTCAAAGAAAATGGCTTAACTGAATTTGGTTTCTTAACAAGGGATGGTTTCACAAGGCAAGATAGTTAAACAGGGAAAAAATAGAGACTTAAAAAATATGGAATGGACTCAAAGGGATGAAGGACAATTAAGAATCCTTCATCATATTTAAGAGAGGGAACTTGGATGATTACTAATAAAGAGCAGTTAAGAATTCCTTACTAAATAATCAAAGTGAATAAACTAGGAGATAGGAGCAATTAAGAATTCACTGTTTATGCCAGTTTAGAGGAAAACATTAAGAACAAAAATGATTGAAAACAGATTGCACTCAAGCACTTTCTGAATTATTATTTTTCGTTTATCATTTAGATATGGGACACATATGATATAATAAACAAGAAAACTTTAAAACATGAGATATAGAAGACTTATTGATCCGGTGTCTAATTCAAGAATCCTGTGAAAGTCTTTTGCATCAATTCTTCATCCAGCTAGCCATACAAATTTTTTTCCAACAACACTTCATTCCAAAATAATCAGTATTACAGCAATGTCTAAGAATCCACCCTCAATACTCCAATTGAGGGAGTATTTATACAAAAAAAATTTACAAAAAATATCTCATCACAGAGTGAGATATATTCTAGGATGACCATGAATAAGTTACAAGAATAATAGAGACAAATGGTCTCGTAGATAGGAGAAAAGGCAAACTAATGTTGTTCCGTTCCTATTCTTGTGAGTGTGCTGGAGGCAGGCCCTATGATTTGGCTTGCTGCTGTCTTCTTTGGTAACTCTGTGCTGGCTGCCCTATTTCACTGATACTCTTTACCTGTTCTGATACTCTTTGACCTGTTTGAACTCTGTTTATCCTCTTTACCATTACTTACTGCAGTAAATAACCAAAATTTACCCAAGGATAATTTTACAAAATTTCTGACATTTCTTCCCTCCATTGTGTTTCTGGTATTCTGGTTCTTTGAAGCTTTCTCAGGGTCTCATCAGTTTTTGTGTATCTGAAAAAGGTAGGCTGAATTGGAAACATGTGATTTATCTCGTGCTCGACATAGAATAAGTTCTCTAGACTGTCATAGAGAACTCTTCCTGTAGGCAATGCTTTTGATGTTGATGCACTTGTTGATGGACCTGCCTGGTTGCTTGCATATTGATTCAATTCCTCCACATAGTCTATATGCCTCATTAGTTTATCACTAATAACTAAAGGACTAGGCAACTCTTTACTCTGCAAAATATCAAATCTCTTCATGAAAGCATTAATTTCTTCTTGCATGTCATGGCACCTTCTTTCTAAATTTTGCATCAGAGTCATTTTAGTAAAAACCCTTTTGACTTCCAGAATTGTTCCTGTTCTATCTTGAATGCCCAGTTGTTCAAGCTGGTACTTATTCTTGGTATTCAAAAACTGTATGAGCCTACTGGCTTCCTCAGGCATATTTCCTAACTCTACCCTTGCCTTTTGAACCTCTTCTTGAGCTGGCTTTACTTAATCAATTTTCTCAAAAATTATTTGGATTGATGGCCAAATATCATTTATTGACTGAGTGATGTTGGCCCAAAGAAGTTTATTAATTTCTGTCAAAGGTTTCTCAAATGTGAGATCCTTTTCTAATGATTTCACTCTGTTTTTTAACCCTTTAATCTCTGTTGTCTTTTTTGCAACATTTATCTTTGAGAGATCATACCTCTGTTCTAAGTTGGCATAATGTTTTTGTACCTTTTTTAGCCCTGAAACTTGCAGTTTCATGTCCTCCATTGATTTTATTAGTTCCTCTGTGCTCAAATCGATAGTACTATCCTGTGTTGTTCCTGTTGTTGTTGTACCTGTAACCACCTCTGCTGTGACTGTTGGAATGTTTGGTGCCAGAGTTGCTCCAAGGGTTGAAGGGATTGCAGTTGAGACTACTGGTATCACATTGGGAGGCTGAGAGGTCGACTCTCCCTACTTGTCCTTCAATGCTTTTTCAAGTTCTTACTCAGTCTCATTCAATCGTTCATTAAGTTTTAAGAGCAAATCCATCAGCTCTTCTTCAAATTTTTGCTTTATGATCTCAGTAGTCTGTGGATGCCTTGAAGGAGGCAGCTTTAGCTGCTTCCTTAAGGCAGCAATATCTTCATCTTTCTTTTTGATTAAGGCTTCTGTAGCCTTTACATCTTTGGGATCATGACCCAATCCAATAATTATTTCTTCTAAAGACTTTATTATGTTATCTTTGGCCTGGGAGGAAGATTTCTCCAAATGTAGTTAGGAAGTTGTGTTATCCAAAGATTTTTCTAGCCTTTGGGCCATCATGGCCTTACTAGTCAATGTGGAATAAATCATTTCTCCAGTTTGTTTGTGCAATTCAATCTGATCCAAAGGATGAATATCCTTTGCCATGACTTCAAAATTGGTTCTAAGATAGTCTGCTGTTGTTTGAGGCTGTTGCACTTTAGGCTTGAAATAACTCATTATCATTTCCTTCCTTGATGTCATAGGCTGACATTAATCTATTTTGATTTGTGGGAGCCATTTTCAAATATTGATTGTAGACTTGAAGCCTTAATGGATCATTTCTGGCTTTTATGTCTATAAATGTCTTTTTGATATCTGAAGTGTCCTTTACTGGTGGTCTGAAAGATGATACCTCTGCACTTTGTTGTCTCTCTAGCTCCTTTCTCTGTGAGCTAGTAGATGTCCCACCTACTGGGAAAGTTTGCTGGCTATCTACTCCTTCTCTCCTCTGACTATCAGTAGTCTCTTCAACATATTCTTCTTCTGAAAGGGGATTTAGCCTTTTCCTTTTGGTACCAGGCTATCCTGAAGGTCTGTTGGCAGGGGTAGTTGTTTCCTTATCTCTCTTCTTATTTCTTTCCTCATTTAGAGGAGTTTGCAAGATTGGAGGTTCTCCCACATTGCCCTAAGTGGGGGGAGTGTGCATTTGGGCCTGTTCTTTGGAAGTTTCAGGCTGCTTTGACATTGTAGATTGCTCGGTGGCCTATGTATTGGTTTCTAGTTCTGTGCCTTTGGATGTTCCTATGGCTAGTGTGCTGGTTTCCTGTGAATGTTGCTGAGAGGTTCTAGCTGTGGTGGGACCAGTCCTTGACCTTTATACCTGCCCAAAAGAATCCAGGTCAAGTGTTTTCTCAAGATCTCTCATAACATTTTCAATATTGACTTGTTCACCAACTTTCTCTACGAGGGTCCCTTCCCTCCATTCATCCATATTTGCAAATTGTTCAATCTCTGGAATCCTATGGTCAATGCATGGTGACAATCTATTCTTCATTCTTCTATCACATATAAATCTGTTAGGGTCATATGGTATCCACCCAAAACTCTTTTGTAACTTAAGATGATCTTCTAAAATTATTCTGCTTCTTTCCATGCCTCCCTAGTGTTACGGAAAAAAGGGCCTAACTGATTCTTGATTCTAAGTTGAGCTTTCTTCTTGGCATTATAAAAATGGATCAGGTCTGAATTTATCATTTTCCTGAAATATTCCAATGCAAATAGCCTCATTCGGACATACTTTGGTAGCTTAAAAGGGCAGAGCTCACACCCATATATCCTGATTTCTGTATGGTTCTTGTATAGGTACCAATCACCTATTCTATACTGCTTGGAGAGCTATAGGATCTTCTTCATATCACCACTGATCCTAGGAGGGGATACCCCTGCCAACAAGGTGGTTTTTGGGTGAACAAACAGGTCAATGAATTCATTGTAGGAGTAAGGGGTTTCAAAGGAACTATGGAAGACTATAGACCAGAAGATTACAGACCTTGGATTTCCTCTGGTGTCAAGTTTCATGACAGGGAAGGGGAAGTTCTCTGACTAATAATACAACATAAGATGATATATGAAAGTGGTGTATTCAAAAACTCCTTCTTTATCTAGTCTTAAGAACTGGTCATGAATCTTATTAGCAATATAGGAGGCATAATCATACTTAACAGCAAGGGGTTGTCTAGGAGTAAAAATTGACAACAACACTAGGGTTACCTCATCAACAAATTCACTAGTATTGAAACCCATAATTAAAGATATCATATCAATTATGAGTTGTCCCATATCTATGAAGAAAGTCTGCATGTAAGGTGGTGGGCCATCAGGATGATGCTTTGGTGACATGAGAGTCTGACAGATGCGGTTCAGTTTTGACTGAGACAATTGAGTGGATTTCTCAAGCAAATATCCCATGGAAATGGGAGTGAGAGGTTGATTGGAGTGGAATTGCAACATTTCGTTGATGGATTGAGAAATTATTGGAAAGAGGACTTTTTAGCTTGGAGACATAATTGCTTTGTGGTTAGGGTCATAATTGGCTTGGCATTGGTGGATTATATAAGGGAAAACATGGAATGAGGGGAGAAAATACATGGGAAGTTTAGATTCCCACAGTCCTAGGATGTCAGAGTTATTTAGATAGTTATCTCTACTTTGGCAAAAGACTTTAAGGTGGTTTTTATCAGTGGATAAGTCTTTTATCTGAAAGTCTTTATCCGCAAGAGGCAGCTAGTCCAAATCTTTATGAGGAGCATTCATGGGTGCAATAGTCAATGCCACAGGGGTTTCCATTTTTGGTTCTTATGGATTCAGAAAGGAATTTGGGTTTTTGGTGAAAAATGGGCAATTAACAGGTCTGGGAACTTGTATGGTGAAACAAAGACTGAATTTGCAATGAATTTTGGCCTTTTATGTGGAATTGCAGTGTAAAACGTGAACTTGCAGGGTTTCAGCGGAAATTGGATAAATACCTGTGTTCGGGGAGTGAACAGTGCGAAAACAGGTGTAGGCAGTAGCTGACATGTTCTGGGCTGCATCGACTGCAAGTTTCTTAGCAAGGTGGCGGTTGGAAATCTTGGACAGTTGACCTCGACATTCTTTGCATGGGAACACTGGTATACGGTAACAAACAACGAAAATGACATTCATTTGTTTTATTAACAAAGTCAAGGTTGGCGGGGGTTTTTTGGTTTTCGGGCAAATGACGTGCACGAGGAATGAAATGATGTTTTGTTGTATATGGAACAACGGTAAGTGGTTTCGCATCGCACTGCTTTTGAGGACGGGCAGTATTTAGTCAGGAGCCAGTGATTCCATAGATCGCTTGACACGTGGCGGAGGTACGGGGAGAAAACCACTTAGTGATCGCGCGTAAATGCGCGGTCACTAAGGGGTGCGCGATATTCATTAAGGCCGTCAGATCTAGAGAGTGCGATCAAACGACTGACGGGAGGTGTGATACGGCGGGGTTTAGCAGCGGTAGGCCCAACATAATTAAGTATTATTTAATTATATTGGGGGCAATATCATAGGTCGGGGAGAGTTATTAATTAGTCCGGATGATTAAATTAATCCTCATTAAATGGTGGCGGGGTCAGGTTCGTAATTAACTACAGGTTAGTTAATTAATCCCATTTTTATTCGTTTATGGTTATACTTAACCATCAGGGCGAGATATGTAATAATTTGGGGTTTTTAATATTTAAATAATATGGGAAAAGGGTAATTTTATTTTATTTGGGAATTATATAATAAAACATTAATAGTTAATATGACCGGATGAATGGGAAAGCGCTAAGTGCAATGTTTTCCGAATATATTTTATCATACAACATATTGACTTAGGCTAAAGTGTATAAAAGTGTTTTTATGAAGATTTATTTCAATTTTCCTAAGTAAAATAGGATTTTACTTAGGAAAAGATTTATGAAAGTAAATGAATGACTTATGGATGGTTTTAAGTACTTAGGCTTTTAAATTATTGGGCCGAGGGTCTGGTCCCTCCATAAGTCAGAGAAATGCTCTGAGCCCCTCTAATTTTCAAATGCCTTAGTACTTAGGGGGAATTAGTGAAAATTTAGGGAGAGATGAGAAGGGGAGTTAATTATTTGACCTTGCCTTGCTTGAAATGCTTCCAGTGTAATGTTTGCCTTGCATTTGTGATGAAAGTAAAAATTAACACATTTAGAGTCATTATCCATCACATGTAATTTCGCAACATCATCTACCTACCCTAGCTACTTTAACCTGACATTTTTTCTTCTTTATTAGGGTGCACTTAGACTGGAAAACCCTTATCACACTTTCTTTTCTTTTACACGTAGATATCTAAGTCTAACCTTATTACATCCAAGGGCTTAGATTAAACTATTGAGCTCCTTTTATTCACTCTACCTATCTACTTATCTGCCAAGATTAAACAGTTTGGTCAAATCTTTATTCTCTATTTCTAAAACATAAAATTCAAATATGAACTAGCCAAATCTAAGCTGTTTGACTATTCATCAATTGTGACATAAGTTACAAGCTGCACACAATTTTTTATTGCATAAGAGTAAAAAGTAGAGGCATTTAGACTTGCACACTTTCCTTGGTCTTTCTTCTGGTGGGGTTCATTTTCTTTCACTTTTTTGACCATTTTATTCTTTTCACCCTTTGATTTTCTTTTAGGGTATACCCTCTTTACATTTTTTAAATTTTTTGATTTTTTTTTTAAATATGGAAAACCTTTGCAACAAGGAAAGGTATGAACATATTCATAGCTCATCAAGTCAATGATGAAATATGACACCTATTGGTATAGGAGCATAACATATACAACATTTCTTTCAATTACAATTTTAATTCCACCAACTATGGCATGCTTATTTGATATGGTTGTTTCGAAACTGGCACAAAATTGAGAATCAATTCAATGGAGAAATTGATTTCCCTTTTGGGCAGAAATACTAGCACTTCCTCTATAAATACATTGCTATATTTTTTCAAAATGGAGTGATCTTCAACTTTGAGTTCCTTTTCCTTTGTTACATTGCTTATATGAATCATAAACAAGGCACACCCTTTTCTGCCACATTTCTTCACTTGAAGTGTTAAAATTTGTATTACTAAAATAGGTTTTCTTATTCCCTACAATACTGTTTCCTATACTTCATCGCTAAGGCATCCCAGTGATTTACCATAACAATCAACTTTGGTCCTGTGGGCTACCAACCAATCAATTCCAATTAAGATATCATATGAACCCAATGGAATGGATTTTGTGGGTATGCCACTTATTTGTAGGTTGCATGCCTCCAAATCCATCACTCTCTTTTTTACTCTCATGGCTAGTTGGACCAACCACGATTTGGCATGTGATTTTTTTTGCAAGGAAAATGTCTTCAATTTTTGGGCTAACATTGTAACGTCCCAAACTCTTAGCCGGGAAATTCTACTACACCAACACTACTTAAGTTCGTAAAATTTCATTGTGGAAGCGAGAAACCCTAACCCTGCCATGGAAACACTTGTACCTGAAAATACACAGTTAGCATGAATGCAATGCTAATGTCACTAATGTATTGTTAAAGCACATAGAAATCATAAACACATAAATGCACAATAGGAGCACAATGTAAATTATAGTTAACAAACACATACATAAACCAATTAGGGTTTTCAAATCATGACACATAAATATAATATATACATAGGAATACTTATCTAAAAAGGCCAACTGGCAGCAAACCTTCCATGTTCCACCCAGCCATAGACCACGTGGTTCTTAATTCTCAACCACGAGTCACCCCTAAGCTGGGACTGCAAATCCACATGAAACAATTTGAACACCAAACACAAATAACATTCACTCGTTAAGGAACCAACCCCAGTAGCCTCAGTCTCCATCCACAAGCTCACGTTCCTTTGACCTACACCCAAGTGATGCAACAGGAGTCTCTTAGCGGTGCCCACCTTTTAGGGAGCCTTACAACGAACCAACAACGGTGTCAACCTGCAGCTCCAGGAGTTCTACTGCTCACTAACTGTCTATGTGCCTTACCAGCCAAACTGAATAACCCCTAACTAGTAGCAGAGAAGAGAAAATATCAACATGTGTTGTATGTAAATGGTCCTAAACACAATTTTTTGAGTGCAAGTCAAATGTGTGATAATGGGTAGGATGTGATTTTCGTTCAAAAGACTGTAAGATATGAAAAGTAGAAAATGGTAAGCTGGTGATCCGAACTTAAATAGGAATGCCAAAAAATACAGATATAACCATAAATACAGAGATGTAGCAGAAATAAAACCTCATTGCATTAATATCAAATACTGAAATATGCTTACAAATAGAAAGGAAATAAAATTAGCTTGGGCAATGGTAGCTTATCTCTAAGGAGATATGTGGCGAATACATGCCTCTGAATTATGTTACAATGAGGCTAGAAGGCCTATTTGTTATTGAGAAATAATGGAAAACCCTAAACATCCAAAAACCTAACCCTAGGAGACGAAGCGCCAAAACTATGGGCCCCTATTGGGTAAATTGGTACATCAACTTCTGGGGGTCATAACTTTGGCATATGATCTCCATTTGACTCGCACAATATATCGTCAGAAAGATCTATCTGAGGACTAAAAATTTCATATGTAAATATTAAACAAGGACTCATGTTTTCTCGATTTTCCAAAAAAAATGTCGTTTAGAGCCTCAAAACAACTCCAGAAGTTAAGGACCCGAAAAACTGCCAAAAATAGTAAATTGTGCTGCAATTAAAGAAACTAAAAAAATGAAAGAGACAGTGGTGGGGTTCCAAGTGGAATAGAGAGTTGAAAGGAATATCCACCTGGATCAATCATCCCCCCTTAGGAAGCAATGGTCCCCATTGCGTTGAGTGTTTGCATGAGATGGGGAAACTTCTTCTAAACTTGGTCCCTTGTGAGCCACTTGCCTTGGTGCAGGAGTTGGCAAACTTTGACAACTGGATATAGTTGGATCTTCTGTTGGAGATTTTTCTTGAAATTGTGTGTCCATGATCCGGTCAGTTGTGGTCAGTTCCATGTAGTTTGGGTTTAGCTCTATTGGTGTGAGTTATTCTGTAATGTCGGATGTGTCCAACAATGGTGGAAAGTATGGTTAAAGACTGTTTACATTGAACACTGGGTACATACCAAGGAAAGGTGGAATGTTGAGCTTGAAGGCTGTCTAGTCAATTTAACGTCTTAAATTGCTCTACATAAATTATCAATCCGGGTATCGTAAACTGATGAAGTGTGGTGCACTATATGTGCTTAGTTAACCTTTCTCTTACTTCGTTGTTTTATAGTTTATTTTGTTTTTGGGGTTTTGTTCTTGTTGGTTTTCTAAGGTCTTAAGAATACTTTTAAAGGACAAGTATGGATAAAGATTTCAAGACAAGGCCTATGTCCTTAATGGTAACTTCCAAAACTTAGCACTTCAAAAGAACTTAAAACATGTTATTGATGGAGTTAGTATTTAAACAAAAGTGTAAATATACAACTAGTTCAATCAAAATAAAATGCAATAATCAAATAATGAGAGAATGGCTATGAGACCCAGTATCCTTGCTGCTTCAGCAAAAGGACAAGATGATTCTATCACGTCATTAGTTCATTAAAAGGCTATGTGCATCACTAATCTACAATCAACTTGAAAGCAATTTATGTACAATAATATACATGTTAAAAAGAAAATAAAATGCAGTAATTCAAACTGTACATTAATATACATGAAAATCAGAAAAAGAAATACAAGAAATTAAAGTGACAACTATACAAGGCAGGGGCCCCCTACCACCTATGAAATCAAATGCTTAAAGGAAAATAAAGACATCAAATAAAGAACTAATGACATCGGCCCAATATCTATGCTGCTGATTTAAAATGAAAATGAAATGTGAAATCTAAGTGACATTACATAAAGGAGACAAATCACACTACTTTAACCTTTTCTTAACCTTTTTGCCTTTCAGCTAGATTTATCATGTGATAACAGTTATGAACAAGTCAGCAATGTGAGTCTTAAAGCAAACTAAACCAAGCTGTACTAAGTGATATTTTGGCTCCAATAAAGTTATTTGATTATGGAAAAAGAACCATCAATAGATGAACAACTTGATATCTAAGAGTAGAAAGTAAAGTGCAAGTTAAAGAAATGATACTAATGAAAATCAAACTAGAAAAATAAAGGTCAGCAACATAGACAAGATGATCACATATGCCATTAGTCATGAAATCAAAGCAAAATTAAACACACTTGCATGAATTAAAATTGCATGAATGAAAAATCTAATCTACCTTACATTCTACAAAGCAATATTTACAAAATGAAATCCACTCTACTTACATCCTAATATGCTCCATGACATCTACTTCACATCTCCTTCCATGTTGAGAACATCAAAGCTTTATTCAATTTCTTCAAAAGTACAAAGTACAAAAGCTTTCAAAAGCCATGGGACTAACAAGCTAAAAGGACTAAGAAAAGACTAAAAGGGAAGACTAGAAAATGAAGGAGAGAGATCTCCTATTTATACAAAAAGATGAGAGCCATCTCATTAATGATAGTCCATGAATCTCTCCCTCTACCTCTAGAGTCCTAATCAAAATAGGAACTGATAAGACACATGTCTTCTTAGAGTTACAATACAATTATGAGATGTGACACATATCCTCATGATCCCATGATTCTTTCCAACCAAATTCGAATTTGGCCTTAGAGTGCCACATAAGGGTCTTCTAGAAGCCACCTTTCAACCTACACATGTCAACAATCTCAACCCATTTGTTAGGTATAAGCATATGCACATTATTTTCTAATGTTTAACCACAAATTCACTTAAAAGGCTTAGAAATAATAAATATTGGAAAAACATAAAGGTGGCCCAATGATAATGAAAGTGGGATGAATGTGGTGACATAGTAGTGAAATGGAGGTGATATAATGGACATAATAGTGAAAGTGTAATGGAAATGAATGACATTTTCAAGACTCAACATACCCCCCAACTGAAGCTATTGCATGTCCTCATGCAATATATATTACATTATCATTTGATAACTTCATATTTCTGCAAAGTGTTTCACTTGAATTGCAACATGGTTGGTTCTTGTGTTAAAACCAATTTTTTTTTTTTTTTGTTGCCTTCTATTTTGATCTTTGAACTTTGCATAATGATATTTTGATTATTGTTGCAAAGTATATCTTTATTGGATTGCATGATGGTTGGTTCTTGTGTGACAACCATGATTTTGTTTGTATCCAATTTATCCTTTAAGCACTTTTTCAAAAGCCATTGTATGCTCATAATAGCAATGTAATAATTAATATATGTTGGAAGTATGTGAGCTCCTGAATATGATATGGACATGGCAAGATATGAATATGAATGTATTCCCCCCCCCCCAACTGATGGTATTGGCAATTTTATGAAATGAGGAAGAGAAATGTTTTTCCAACAATTATCATTCTAGATTTTTATGGAATTCTATGGTCAAAAGTTAGAAAATGACGTACCTTCACTTACCCTTTTGGAATGGATGAGTTGTATGTGTGGTGGCTGAAAAATTCTGATCATATTCTTCTTCAAGTGGCTGAACAAGAGGAGTCATGGATAGAGAGATAAGATGACTTTTTATTGCTTCTACTAAAACTTGCTGAATCTGCTTCCAAAATGCTGAAAATAATAGTCTTCATGTCTTCAAAACTCATTGGCACAATTCCTACTATGTGAAAAGATGTTCTGATGTCGAACATAGTAGGAAATTGTTGGCTTAGTGGCCATTAATGGATGCCACTAGTCAACACGAGAACTCTCACCATTGATGACAATGAGAGTCAAGATGCCCAAAGACATCTTGCTAGGTACGAATGAATTTGCTGATGTCGAGTCACCTAGAAGATCTAACGAACAAGGGACATTAATGTATTCCCATTGTTTGTCAGCATGAGGACTTGCCATTAAGGCATGCAAGCCTCAAGGTGTTTTTACAAAGAACTTAGACTCAAAGGACTATGGACTCAATAATTTGCATTGAAGCAGGGCTTATTTGTGGAACGAAAATGACAAGGAATGGAAAAGGAAAATGGAAAATGGCAATGGAGAAAAAAATGGCAATGGCAATAAGCATGTGAATGAGCCTCTTGCTTTTATTTGTGGGTTATGAATGGACAAAAAGAGATGGAAAGTGTATGTGAATGTAAGAGGAAAATATGGAGGAAAATGGGATGAATGGTTTATTATGAGGTATGGATGTGATGGATGGATATGATGGAGACAATAGTATCTGAAAGTTTTTCAAGTGTTTGGATCTGATTTTACATCAGCATATTTCCTCTTTGTTGCTGATCATCCTCTTATGAAACAAATTGGTCTCTTAGAGAGACACCATTCTCTTGTAGTCATTTGTCCTTCCTCCTGGAACCTGCAAAAAAAACTAATACTTCTTCTGCAATGGAATGTAAGATTATCAAAGGAGAGAGGTGATCAATCTCTCTAGTTATGATATTTACACACAAAACTAAGAATTTGTATTAATGAAACAAGTTCTCAAAGGAAAAATCAAAAGAATTTATACCTTCTTTGGAATTAGTGCCTCAAGTTGATGTTGCTTCTTTTCAGAAATTTATTTCATTATTTGCCATTTCAAACTCTAATGATATATTTCTCATTGTATAGATCTTGTTGAGATCTTTCCAATGGTACTTAAATCATCAAAATCTGATTTTGTATGAGAAAGATAGGCTGATTTGAACAATGAGGTTTTTCTGGCTGCGGAATTGGGGAACAGCTCTGTAGCTAAAAATCTTGAATAAAAAGTTAGCCATTCATCTTTCATTATCAGTCCAAAATTAATCAATACCTTCAGAAAAGTGAGAAAATAACTTGTTCATTTCATTGATTCAAAATTATTATTTTTTTCTTGACATGCAGCGACTCAGTGTGGCGACTTTGTGATAACACACAATTTGAC
The DNA here is from genome assembly GCA_031772625.1 of Pinus tabuliformis. Taxonomy (NCBI): domain Eukaryota; kingdom Viridiplantae; phylum Streptophyta; class Pinopsida; order Pinales; family Pinaceae; genus Pinus; species Pinus tabuliformis. Next base: position 84,053,469 of record CM062812.1, on the reverse strand, counting down.
TTCCCTTTGACCGGGGTCTTTTTCATCAAATTTGATCGAATGAATAGGACACCATCCATGTACTGACATTTCCCTAGCTACCCATGTGACTTGTTTTGCTTGATGACACCTGCAACCTAGAGTTTAACAAAACAGCTGCGGAATCCGGAATTGGCTGTGGAAACGATGTATTGGCTGCGAAAACGCTGTATTGGCTGCGAAAAGCCTGTGTGAGCTGCGGAAACGCTGTATTGGCTGCGGAAAGTGGCTAAAACAGTTTATCATCAATTTTGATTTTTTTTTTTTTTCATTGTCTGCAAGTAGGAACTCTGTGAATGGAGCAAAACAGTTTTAAAGATGGAAATAGATCAGAGTAATTCCTATGCATGCTGTAACAGAAACACCCAAATCAATCTCAAAATAATTGGGAAGTTTAACATGCATGTGCATATTACAGGCGTGATTCAAAATTTTTAGCAGCAACGGGTGCACTCAGGGGAATGCCTCTTACAGCTCATTCTTCCAGATAAGCAAATGGTTTGAAAATTCCACCATAGGATTCAGACCACTTCTTAAGACTAGAGTATATATGCCTTGCACCAACAGAATCTCCCCCAAAAAAACTATCCCGCCTCTGTATGCAGGGAAACCCATTCCTAGGACAGATGAAACATCAAGATCTGATGCTTTAATCGTAATCCCTTCATCCAGGATCCGGCATGTTCCTTTCTTTACACGACTTTCAGGTTTGCTGAAATTCTATTGATACCTTGCTGAAGAAAACCAGCATTTACCTCCTTCAGAACGACTGGAATATTAATGAGAACAAGAGATGTAGCTATTCCTGAACCCATTAATCCTCCACCAAATATAACAAAGTTATTTAAAAAGGTAATAAATGGTTTGATTTTCCAAGTCTTCTCTTTACTTTGGCCGTATATCTCATCACAATAAACACCACTGTCGTAAAAAATTTTGGACACGTCTTGCTGTGAGTCGTGCGTTGCATGAGACTATCAGTCATTAAAGACGTGTAATTAAGCTTGAATACCAGCACATAATTGATTCCCAATTAGGTTTCTCTTCTTCAGGCACGCGGAATTAAATCAGCATTCAAACTACCAGTTAATTAACTCAATTTCTTCACGCGGCGGCAAAAAAGAGGCTCCAAAGAACCGAAGATTTCTCCCAGACCGCCACGAATTTTCTCAAACGGTTTCTGGGTTATCTAATTAACCCACCTGGAAAAACAACCCATGTTTTAGTTTTTCAAAATTCGTCTCCATTTGGTCAAATCGAACGTTTAAAGTTTGACTTTTTTCTGTGTTTACGTTTTTCTGAATTTTACTGTTCTCTCTGTTATGAATTTGCATTCGTTTTTCTTGCTTGATCTATTGTTTTGCAGGTGTGTTAGACAGGTTCAACCCTACTAATACAATTTGTATATAGTTATTCGTTTGCCTTGCAAAATATTCCTTGTGAAGGAGAAATAAGCCATGTCAGGCCGTCCCTATGGTCCATATACAGTGAAAAATCTCAAACCTGTGATAGAGAGTCCATATATATGATTGTATGTGTGAGTGATTTCCTCCCCTGCTTTCTTTGTAGCGGCATAGAGACTGGCAGGTTGATCAGTTCTATTTATCTCAGAAAAGGGCACCTTATCATTTAAGCCGTAGACTGAACTAGAAGAAGCCCAAACAATAGCTGGTTGAGGATTGGCTGCTTTACAGGCTTCTAGCAAGGTGACAAGACCTGTAATGTTGCTATGAACATAGGAAGATGGATACAATCCACCTGCAACCGCAGTCACACCAAGGTATATTGTTGGTCAGGAATTGAAGAGGTGAAGAACATAAAGGATTGATGCTGCTTGACCTACTTCGACCAACATTAATTCCCTCAATCACAAGCAAGTCAGTCTTACAGTAGATAGCAAAATCTTCACAGTTGTTCTTAAAGACATTGTACAACCCAAATCCTTTTTGAAATAAGTATGTCGCTCTATGCACCACAGTCTCAGCTGGGTCTTCATCAGCGAGTGTGCAAGTTCCACCTTGAACTTTTGCAAGAAAGAAGGCAGGATTGACAGAATATTCAAAACGGTACAGCGCTCCTCCATCAAGGAAACAATCAAGGCAAGAACAGATTACTCCATTTTTGTCTTGTTGATAGCCGCATATCTAATTACAAGAATCATCATCAATTATATACGATATGTATGAAGAGAATAGAGAAGCACTGCCCCTATTGTTCCATACAGCCTTAGTGATGGTGTATGGCCCATATCGAAGCAGGCAAAGCTTGTGGTGGGGTCCAAGGAGGTGCTTCTTTTGCAAATGTAGCCAAACTTTGTCACCCACCTAGAACTTGTGCGACACTCGATGCTGATCTTGGTGTTGTTTGTACTTAGCATTGGCTTTGTCCAATATATCATGGACTTTCTGGAGGATGTGTTGAATGACTTAATGAAGATGTTAGCCCTATCAACTTCGGACTGGGTGTGAGCCGAATTAGCCTAAGTGGCTGCAAAAGGTATGACCACATCAATGAGACATAATGGCTGAAATCCCAGCCCTGCCTGAAAGGGGCTATGGCCTTTCAAGCTATGGAGATCTTTGTTGCAGTTGTGCTAGACATATGCAAGGCTTTCATCCCATGTGTGTAGATGCTTCGAGTTGTACATGCACAAAATGTGTACAATTGTCTTGTTGACTACCTTTTTTTGGTCATCAGTTTGGGGGTGGAAAGTCGTGGACTTAGTAAGTTTGTTATCCAATATCAAAAAAATACTTGACCAAAATGCACTTAGGATTATGTTGTCCTGATATGAGACAATGGACTCTGGGGTTCCAAAGAGTACCCACACTCGCTCAAATAAGTGTTTAGCAGTGGCCTTTGCTGTGATACTCTTCTTGCAGGTTGCAATAATGGTCATCTCAGAGAATTTGTCGATGACCACAAAAACGTAGTCATTTCTGTGATTAGTAGAAGGAAGGCCCGCATGTAATCCATGGATATGGATTCCCAAGGTCGACTAGGAGTATGCAAAGGAGTATATAGGTCTTGCTTCTTGATGGTTGGTTTGGCAATGGCACAAGCAGTGTAGGATCAAATGTACTTCCCAACATCCCAACGAAGGTTCGACCAATAAAAATACTTCTGTAGTACTGCCCCTATTTTCTCTACTCTGAAATTTCCAGTGACCCGACTGTAGTGCGCCTCCCAAATAATCTTGGCATACTCGCTTGAAGGAACACAAATGTGTCCCAAGTGACATAGCAGTGGAAATTGCTTACCTTTCAGGAGTGTTTGGTATCTAGTGCCAAATTTTGGATCGCTCTTGTAAAGTTGCAGCCACCCCAAAGTCTCATGCCCAGAGAAGTTGAGCACAGTGATCACCACCATGAATGATGGTTGGTTGAGTTAGTCTGCAATATTTTTGGTGTTGCCCTTCTAGTATGTGTGAGTGATCATCTCCTTCGCCAGAATGTGATGCTTCCATTGATTGTAAGCCTGTACAATGGAATGCATTTCTTTGTTATAGGTGGGATACTTTCGGACTATGTCTGAAAGTATCTCATTGTGGTAAGCCATTGGATGCCCCCGGTGAATAAGAACTACACTAATAGCATAGTCAGAGGCATCTATCTCAATCTCAAATGGTTCCCGCATGTTCGGTAATGTGAGCACTGGTGTAGAGAAAAGGCGATGCTTCAACTCGACAAACACCTTCTGTTTTTTTAGACAAAAATAACTTTTCTTTTGCTCTGCCCTTGGTGACTTTACTTAAAGGCCAAGTGATATGAGAGAACCCCAACATGAACCTGTGGTAGAAATTGGCAAGACCCAGAAAGTTGTGGAGCTCTGCTAGAGTGGTTGGGGCTAGCCAATCCCGAATGACTCGTATCTTGGCTAGGTCCACATCCACACCCTTCTCATCAATGATATACCCCATATATTGAACCTGGGTCATGCCAAAAGTTCATTTTTCCAATTTGACACACAACTTGTATATCACAAGGTTTGGAGAACCTATCGAATATGGTGGAGGTGCTCTTCCCAACTCTGGCTAAAGATCAAGATGTCATCTAGATACACCATAGCGAATTCATTAGTGAAGGGTCGCAAGATGTCGTCCATCAATATCATGAAGGTTGCGGGGGTATTCGTGAACCCGAAGGGCATGACCAACCATTCAAAAAGGCCCTCCTTGGATTTGAAGGCAGTGTTCCACACATCGAAGGGTTCGATATACACCTGGTGATAACCGGACTTCAAATCGATCTTGCTGAAATATTTGGCCCCCTTGAGTTGGTCCAGAAGGTCATCAATATGTGGGATTGGGTACCTATTTTGTACAGTGATCTTGTTCAATGTCCGATAGTCAATATAGAGTCTCCAGGTCCCATCCTTCTTCTGTACTAATACAATCGATCTCCCACAGGGTGATGATCTTGGCCTGATGTTCCCTTTCTACAACAACTGTTGAATTTGCATGTTGATCTCATAATTATCCAAAACAGAACGTCGATAGATAGGTCCATTGGGTAGCAACACGCCCAGGAAGAGATTAATGGAGTGCTTGACTTGACAGTGTAGAGGCACCCCTGTAGGTGAGGAGAAAATGTCCCTGTACTCCTCCACGACCTTGTCCATATGTTGTTGTTGTGCGCAGGAGCCCTGTATGGAAATCATGGCCACAATCTTCTTCTTTCCCTGAGGGTGAATCATAAGGAAAACAAATTTCCTGGTCTATGAAATGATCTTACTGCATTGCTTTGTAGTGATCAAATAGATGGCGGTAGGCGGAGCTACCTCTGGTATCATGTACAACTTATTGCCCAAAGTAATAATCACAAAGTGAGGTCTAGACTCATATACAACATGTCGCTTCCACTGATAAAATTGCTTATATTTTAAAAAAGAACAATATAAAAACCACCTTCAAACCTATGAACATCATTAGTAGATGTCTAAAATAGGTAAAAGATCCCATTGACCCTAAATGCCATAAAGGGGTTTATTTGGTTCCTTGTTCATGTGGAAAAACCTACATTGGTGAGACCGGCCAATCAATCTTAACTAGGATTCAAGAGCATGCCGTTGACATTAAGCATAACCGTTCCAAAACCGCAGCTTTGGCCGAGCACTCCAGTAAAACTAATCATCATATGTGTATTGAAAACTCTTATGTTGTGGCCAAAATTGATCATTATCACCTGTTGTGGCCAGCAACACCCCCCCTTGTTCATTTAAGTGTTGTCCAAAATACTAAATGAATGGGGACCCTTAGTTAAATTTTAGAAAAAAAGAAAGAGTTTCCTTTCTTCAAAATAAGGTTACCATCGTAAGCTTAGAAAGGTCTTTTGAATATTTTTTTCACCTAAGTCTATGATAAGGGAAATATCTTTAAAGTCGCGTTGCAAAAAAGATAGGAAATGCCTCCATTTCTCTATAATATCGGTATGCGCAAGACTCTCGTGTTAAGCATAATATCGCATCGCAATAAAGTAATACTCATAAGGAAAAAACTTCAAGATTTACCGATCTGCGATAACACCGATCGCAAGATCGCATATCGCAGAAATGAGCTGACAAGATTCGACAAAAATTAAACTTCTGCGACCTACGATGTTGCGATCGCTACGATATTATATTCGTATGTTTGCGCCATCTGCGATGGTGCAATTTGCGATGGCACGATCTGTGTTGTTGCGTAAGAAAATCATAAATCACTTCATCACGAATCCTTCGGGCACGCTATTCAAAGAAAAGCCACTTACCATAATCTGACTCAAGATCATGCGCTTTTAATGATAGTAAAAGAATTAGTTGTCAACTATTAAATGAAATGAAGACGCGTGCTTTTGTAAAGAATTACTTCACGTAAGGTGGCATATTTGATATATCTGTTGCATTTAAAGCTCTCCCATCACCTTTCTTGATCAGTCATTTCCATTTCACTCGTAAGCTGCAGGAACGAAGAACTAAAGACGATTCAAAGCCAAACGCAGGAAGAAATGGGAAAGAAAAATAAAGCTCAAGGCTCTGAGGCGAAGGAAAAGACGAAGGAGATGGCGCCTTTGTATACAGACACAACCTGTAACAGAGACGCAGGGATATCAACATGGGAAAGCATGTACAGACTGCTTGAAGAAGAGAATCCCAGAATAATGAAGGTTGCTGTTGTCGCGGGCTCACAACGATCTTCCGAGGCGTCCTTAGAGGAGCTAGCATGTTCATTTTTTCATCGGATAGCAGCAAGGCCCAAAATTCTACCATATACGGATATGATCAAGTGGATACTTGAAAATGTAGAGATGAACAACAGACAATTCAAAATTCAAGGACATGGGCTCATCGGATCATTCGCTGCACAAGATTTAAAGCTTATGTATCATCTTCTTGAACCGCAGGCGACTTACAATGCACAATTCGTTAAGAAATTTGTGGCAGAGAACCCAAACCTAGCAGAGACCACCAAAGATTGGTACAGAAAAGAGGAGCCGCTCAAAAAAGACAAAAATGGTATGTACAACACTGGTTCCCTCACCTCTCCGTATTGTTTTGCTGCGGCCATGCTTTGTAGATTATTTGGGATGCCGGATATCAATAAGTTTTCGTCTGAATGGCTACCATTAATAAATGCTGCCACAAATGCCGATATTATGGATTGGGCCAAGATCTTTTCTGATAATCTATACACGACTATTATCAATTACCGGTCTAAAAGATCCTTGTCTCAAAGGATCTATCCTCCTTTTCATCTGTCCGCATATGTTATGGATTCTATTTGTTATGTGTCTAAATTTCCCACTATGGGTTGGAAATGGACTACCCAGGACCCATTACCTATCCATGTTTATCATAAGATGTTATGGGATTCTCAGTTCGTCCCACACTTCTACCAGATTTGTCACGGGCTTATCTTATCCTTGTATAGAATGATGTATGATGAAGACCCCCCGAGGTGCTCACCCAAGGCACAGATAGATATCATCCCCATCGCAAGATGGTTCGGGGAAGAATGGTTCACCTATATTAGAGTGTTTGGAAGCACTGTACCTCCTCATGTCCTGCCTCTGTATATCCCCGATAATTTACACAGGGCCAATTTAATCGAAGAGACGACCCCGGGGTACCTACCAAATAAACTACGATTGGAAACAGAATGGAAGCAGAAGGCGCAGGAAAAAGGAAAAGCGATCCAAGCATTAAACAGGTTAAATTGGGAGTGTTACTGGGCATACTTGGTCAAGCTGCATAGTCAATGGATGACTGTGAAATGCGTCATAAACGCAGCCGAAAAAGTAGTGCCAGCTCTCATAGATTCTGTTTTCGCAGCCCAGCTCAGCGCAGAAGTCAGCCAGCCGACTCTCCTCAAACCCATGATGAACACTTGCAGCTTTAAAGACCAAATTCAGAAGTAGCCTTATTTTAGAATGTTGTTTTTTCTTTAAAATTAGATTAGAAAAAGGAAGGTCATTTGAAAACCGCATCCTAAATTTTGTAAATACACTATTATTAGAATTAGGAAGTATTATTTTAACCCTTCTCATTGCATTTGGAGAAGGGTCTAGAAATTTGTCAAAAACTTGTCCTCGGAACATGCACTTCTGCACCCTCAGAGGAGGTTTTGATGAATGGATGGATTGAGATTTATTAATGTTTGCATTTGATGTCTGCTACTGATGTTGCACTTTTGTACTCTTAGTAGATGTTAGAACAAGTAGAGATAAATCGTTTTTTTTGCTTGAAGCTTATGAGTAGGATTAGTCATAAATCGTACTTTTATCTCTTGGCCATTTCTGCTTATATTCTTAAAGTGATATACAGTTTTCAGTTGTTTATATGTTACTGCATGAATGTATGAGTTACCATTTGGCACTTCTGTACGGTGGAGCCATTTATTTATGTCTAATATATGAATAACTTATTATGCGATATGTTGTTCACAACTATTTTGCCTAACTTTTTATGCAAAGTGGTTTATCTTAATTGATTTCTATTCTTATGATAGCTGAATGATCTTTATTATCAGTTATTGTTTGAAATCTCTTTAGATCACATAATAGAAGAAATACACCCCGGGTTAGCATAGCTTAGATGTGTTGTTTCTCATTAGATTACAATAGCATAGAGTTAGTTTAAAAGTTTGAATTAAATTAGCTTTAAGTATTCTTAGATCAGCAACATCCAACTCTGCACACACACACATACACCCTTAGATTGGGAAACTGGTCCCATTATCCCCAGTCGGACCCGCTATACCAAACGGATAAGGAGCTGCCAACCAAGGTCCGGACCGGGTGGGTATCCCCCTTGTTGTCGACCCGATTTTCGGGGCTTCAACATATTTGGCGCTAGAAGGAGGGCCTGAACATAGTGTCTGTTGGAATGATTTTCAATTGTAACATTTGAATCAGGATGGCTGCTCGCAAACTTCCCATTTGGAGTTGCATCCATGTTCCTACCTCTTCCAACACTCCACCTGAAGTGGTAAGACTCTTGTCTCAGGTAAAATTCAATGGTAAGAATAATTCTTCTGCTTTTAATCATGCTCTTCAATTTATTCAAAGAGTTTCAAGTTCGGATGTTCAAAGAATTGATGAGGGCGTTTTATGCAGAATTTTTACTCTTACATTCACCGCGGAAGCTAGAAAATGGTGCAGAACCCTCCCAGTTGCCTCAATTCACAGCTGGGACCAATTCGTCAAGACTTTCATTTGTGAATTTGATTGTTATGACTATGATTAGGTATATGATGAAATTGATTATCTACGGAAACAAGATGAATCTGTTAGGGATTTTAATATGCGATTTCATCTTAATTGTCTAAAGTATGATCTTGAAAGTGAACTCATGGAAGAAGAATCTTCAAATTACGCTGAGCATTCCCTGCCTCCTATGTCTGATCAAGCAGAAATTAGTCCAAGATTTGTCTCATTTTCTTCTAATGTGAATGAGAATTCCAATTTGAATATACAAATAAGCAATGATGAAGAAAGTTCCCAAAGCCTAGGAGACATGCATGCTCTAATGCAAGAAGACAAAAGCGAGAATGTTGGAGGAAAGCCTGCCTTGGAACCAGGAGATGACTTTGGGTCAGATAATATTGTTGCAAATCAACAAATGCAGATGCCAAGGTTAGAACAACAAACTATTTCTCTTTCAAAAAGTATCATTACATAAAGGTATGATCTAAAGCCCGATGTCTATGATGAATCTGATGAAAAATATTTTTCCATGATGATATTTTCAAATGCATTGTTCCAGAATCGCATTTTTCTCTTTATCGTGATGTTTTTAGTGATGATAATTTTTCCCCTCTCAATATTAAAGATATCTCAAAAAGTACAGAGGATTATTCAAATGAGTCATCATTAGGTTTTCAAGGTAAAAAGACAGCTATAGAACATCCTTTGATCATTTTCAAACAAGAACCACTTGACCTTCCTTGTCTGAAAATATATGACGAAAAAGAAAAATCTAGGGAAACCTGTAAAATCGTTTATGATAGTTACTTTGACAATGATGATGTTGTTGATTTATCCCAAGTAACTCAACAAAGCTTAGATAATGAAAGATATTCTAATTCAGGAATCATATCAGTCAATCCTCATTTCAAAGTAAAAGATCATTTGCATGATTTTACTATCCAAGACAATACCCTGATCTATGATTCATATCATGAGGAAACCCCCATGCCTGTTCACAATCATAACTTGTCTTCTGATTCACAAGACAGAATTCGAAATTGCTTGGATCCCATAATTCTGGCCAGTTCTTGTGAAAAACAAGATATTCCAAGTCAATCCCAGTTGTGCTGTAACATTATTTGTATAGATAATCATTTCTTTCTTTCTCACTTGCACTCATTTTGTACCAAATCGGATTGTGTTTTAAATTTTCAGACTTTTGATAGATTACTATGGTATGTTGAGCACCTTATCAAAAAACATTCGAAAGATGTGCTACCATTTTGGAAAACTAAACTGTGTCAAGGAAGTATAGAACTTTTTCAATTCCAAGATCAATCAATATCAGACTTCCTTAAAAAACTTCTTTGGCATCCAAAACACCATCAACGAAGGAAAGTACCTTTCGAAACTTGTCGGCAATTCGCGCCAATTGATAAATCTCTTTCCAGAAATTTCCATCTATTCTTCATTGATTTATTTAGTGATTTATATATGGAAACTTTCCTTTTACAAGAAATTGCTAAAAGCTTGACTTTAACGCACAGTAGGTTACAGGCCATTAAAACTGAAAAATCATATTCGCAACCTGGCTTGTCATCTTTCCTATTACGAGATCATGAATCCATAACAGAAATTCATCCTGATTTTTATGATCCAATAGGTATCCAGTTGGAAAGAAGTTTTCATAAGAAAGAAATTTCAGACAGAATTCCAACTGAAGTTACACATTCTTATTCCACATCCAACATTAACAGTCCAAGAAAAGTTTTGTTCTTAACACTGATGTTTGAAAGTTACATACGTGTAGGAATAAAAATGAAAATATGGTTCCACTGGAAATATCATTTCACCTAGTTAATTTTCTGTATATAGTTAGAATAGGAGTAGGAGTAATTTAGCTAGGTTATTAGGTTTACTTTTAATAGTTGGTAGGCAAAATAAGAGAAGAGATTATCCCTATTCTGTACATAATCCTAGGGAATGTCTACCTCTCATTTCATTAAATATTTTTCTCCATAATAAAATTTTCTATGGTTAACAGCATTTGACATTTACTAAAGACACCTTTTCTCTATCAAGATTTTGAACTTCTGCTTCTATAAATAGCAAATCTTTTGGAAACTTGATCTTTATTATCAATAGAACTTTAACCCAGATATGATGCTAGTTTCAACTCCAAGAAATTTGAAGAAAGCAATCTTAGTGAAGAAATTGTTTTATGTCAGTACAATGAAAGGCATCAATAACAAAATAAGGATTCCCTGTAGAAATAGCCATTTCCAAAAAAGCTCTACTATTGTCGTCCAGAACTTTCTTAAGGAAAAAAATTGACTTCCTCCCTGCTAAAGAAAATCGCAGCATTTAGAAAAAGACCCAAGGATACACTACATCTTGAAGAATAAGAGGTCTCATCACGAGCCGGCTTATCATGATCATAGATATTATAACTTGCTGACTTTGCCATTACTGTCCACCAAAACAGGGCAACGACTTAAGATTATTGAAATCACAAGACAAGGGGTCTCATCGCGAGCCAGCTTGTTCAGCAAAAGTGTAAATCAAGTGAATGACTGTGTCATAGTTTGGCTACCAAACCAAGACATTGTTCTTTAAGAATAAAAAAAGGAAAAAGTATCAATCTGGGTTTTTTCTTTAAGAGTTGTAGATCACCTTAAGCAGGATAAAGGATCGTTACTGGGTAATAGGTAACCCTGTCGAGGCTATGGACGCCTGCTGGCAGCAGAGGCTCTACCTGCGACAAAGGAGCATATTTAAAAGGCTGCTACACAGGGAAGACTTTATTTTATTTTTTACAAGACCAAGTAATGGCTGATGTAAATGCAAGGACAAGCTGAGGATACAAGTAATTAAAATAGAAAAAGGTTGAAACAAAATATCATTGACAGTTTGAAGTATAATATGCTTTATCTTTTTATAATAAAGTTTAAGTTTTCTGAGAAAATTTTTTGTTTCGGAAGTTTGAAAACGTCAATAGAAGATCAGAGATAACTGGTTCTCCCAAGTGAATCGCCAATTGTTGTGGCCAGCAACACCCCCCCTTGTTTATTTAAGTGTTGTCCAAAATACTAAATGAATGGGGACCCTTAGTTAAATTTTAGAAAAAAAGCAAGAGTTTCCTTTCTTCAAAATAAGGTTACCATTGTAAGCTTAGAAAGGTATTTTGAATATTTTTTAACCTAAGTCTATGATAAGGGAAATATCTTTAAAGTCGCGTTGCAAAAAAGATAGGAAATGCATCCATTTCTCTATAATATCGGTATGTGCAAGACTCTCGTGTTAAGCATAATATCGCATCGCAATAAAGTAATACTCATAAGGAAAAAACTTCAAGATTTACCGATCTGAGATAACACCAATCGCAAGATCGCATATCGCATAAATGAGCTAACAAGATTCGGCAAACATTAAACTTCTGCGACCTGCGATGTTGCGATCGCTGCGATATTATATTCGTATGTTTGCGCGATCTGCGAAGGTGCGATTTGCGATGGCGGGATCTGCGTTGTTACGTAAGAAAACCATAAATCACTTCATCAGGAATCCTTCGGGCACGCTATTCAAAGAAAAGCCACTTACCATAATCTGACTCAAGATCATGCGCTTTTAATGATAGTAAAGGAATTAGTTGTCAGCTATTAAATGAAATGAAGACGCGTGCTTTTGTAAAGAATTACTTCACGTAAGGTGGCATATTTGATATATCTGTTGCATTTAAAACTCTCCCATCACCTTTCTTGATCAGTCATTTCCATTTCACTTGTAAGCTGCAGGAACGAAGAACTAAAGACGATTCAAAGCCAAACGCAGGAAGAAATGGGAAAGAAAAATAAAGCTCAAGGCTCTGAGGCGAAGGAAAAGACGAAGGAGATGGCGCCTTTGTATACAGACACAGCCTGTAACAGAGACGCAGGGATATCAACATGGGAAAGCATGTACAGACTGCTTGAAGAAGAGAATCCCAGAATAATGAAGGTTACTGTTGTCGCGGGCTCACAACGCTCTTCCGAGGCGTCCTTAGAGGAGCTAGCATGTTCATTTTTTCACCGGATAGCAGCAAGGCCCAAAATTCTACCATATACGGATATGATCAAGTGGATACTTGACAATGTAGAGATGAACAATAGACAATTCAAAATTCAAGGACATGGGCTCATCGGATCATTCGCTGCACAAGATTTAAAGCTTATGTATCATCTTCCTGAACCGCAGGCAACTTACAATGCACAATTCGTTAAGAAATTTGTGGCAGAGAACCCAAACCTAGCAGAGACCACCAAAGATTGGTCCAGAAAAGAGGAGCCGCTCAAAAAAGACAAAAACGGTATGTACAACACTGGTTCCCTCACCTCTCCGTATTGTTTTGCTGCGGCCATGCTTTGTAGATTATTTGGGATGCCGGATATCAATAAGTTTTCGTCTGAATGGCTACCATTAATAGATGCTGCCACAAATGCCGATATTATGGATTGGGCCAAGATCTTTTCTGATAATCTATACACGACTATTATCAATTACCGGTCTAAAAGATCCTTGTCTCAAAGGATCTATCCTCCTTTTTATCTGTCCGCATATGTTATGGATTCTATTTGTTATGTGTCTAAATTTCCCACTATGGGTTGGAAATGGACTACCCAGGACCCATTACCTATCCATGTTTATCATAAGATGTTATGGGATTCTCAGTTTGTCCCACACTTCTACCAGATTTGTCACGGGCTTATCTTATCCTTGTATAGAATGATGTATGATGAAGACCCCTCGAGGTGCTCACCCGAGGCACAGATAGATATCATCCCCATCGCAAGATGGTTCGGGGAAGAATGGTTCACCTATATTAGAGTGTTTGGAAGCACTGTACCTCCTCATGTCCTGCCTCTGTATATCCCCGATAATTTACACAGAGCCAATTTAATCGAAGAGACCACCCCGAGGTACCTACCAAATAAACTACGACTGGAAACAGAATGGAAGCAGAAGGCGCAAGAAAAGGGAAAAGCGATCCAAGCATTAAACAGGTTAAATTGGGAGTGTTACTGGGCATACTTGGTCAAGCCGCATAGTCAATGGATGACTGTGAAATGCGTCATAAACGTGGCCGAAAAAGTAGTGCCAGCTCTCATAGATTCTGTTTTCGCAGCCCAGCTCAGCGCAGAAGTCAGCCAGCCGACTCTCCTCAAGCCCATGATGAACACTTGCAGCTTTAAAGACCAAATTCAAAAGTAGCCTTATTTTAGAATGTTGTTTTTTCTTTAAAATTAGATTAGAAAAAGGACGGTCATTTGAAAACCACATCCTAAATTTTGTAAATACACTATTATTAGAATTAGGAAGTAGTATTTTAACCCTTCTCATTGCATTTGGAGAAGGGTCCATAAATTTGTCAAAAACTTGTCCTCGGAACATGCACTTCTGCACCCTCAGAGGAGGTTTTGATGAATGGATGGATCGAGATTTATTAATGTTTGCATTTGATGTTTGCTACTGATGTTGCACTTTTTTACTCTTAGTAGATGTTAGAACAAGTAGAGATAAATCGTTTTTTTTGCTTGAAGCTTATGAGTAGGATTAGTCATAAATGGTACTTTTATCTCTTGGCCATTTCTGCTTATATTCTTAAAGTGATATACAGTTTTCAATTGTTTATATGTTACTGCATTAATGTATGAGTTACCATTTGGCACTTCTGTACGGTGGAGCCATTTATTTATGTCTGATATATGAATAACTTATTATGCGATATGTTGTACACAACTGTTTTGCCTAACTTTTTATGCAAAGTGGTTTATCTTAATTGATTTCTATTCTTATGATAGCCGAATGATCTTTATTATCAGTTATTGTTTGAAATCTCTTTAGATCGCATAATAGAAGAAATACACCCCGGGTTAGCATAACTTAGATGTGTTGTTTCTCATTAGATTACAATAGCATAGAGTTAGTTTAAAAGTTTGAATTAAATTAGCTTTAAGTATTCTTAGATCAGCAACATCCAACTCTGCACACACACACATACACCCTTAGATTGGGAAATTGGTCCCATTATCCCCAGTCGGACCCGCTATACCAAACGGATAAGGAGCTGCCAACCAAGGTCCGGACCGGGTGGGTATCCCCCTTGTTGTTGACCCGATTTTCGGGGCTTCCACATCACCACAGGAAATTTAGAGAAGCTATAGAAATAGGAAAACACCCTAACAACCTTAACCGCGATGATGGTTGGAAAATAAGTGATAATTAGATTCCCACTCTAACCTCCGATTCCACCTAGTCCTAGTTGCTCCTTTACCTCTTATCGCTAAAATTTGGCCTTTCAATGTCTTCCTCATAGTGTATATATTTACCAACCCTAATTTTTTTTATTAAAATATTTTAATAAAAGTAAAATTTTAAAAATAAAAAAATTTAAAACTAACCTTTTTATAATTTTCAATTTAATTTTAACTAATTATTTTAATTTAATTTAATGTTTTTTTTTTTTTTTAGACAGAAACGGATATGTTATTTAATTAGCGCCAGCAATAATGCCGTTGGAGATTACATCGCTATCCTGGAGAATCCAGCGATTACAAAACTCAGGTAGAAACGGATTCAAAAGCGTTGCCCTTTCGGATTTTGTAGTCGATTTCTGGTGGCTGGATGGCCCGGTGGCAGTAGCTCTCCCCATAGGCAGACAGATTCGACAATGTCAGCACTCCTCAGATCGTTCTTCTTATTGATTCTTTGGATGCCCTTACAGCATAGAGAAAACGAAAGGCGACGAAACATCAGCAAATCCAGCGAGCTCAATTTAGGGGATGTTGCAGAAACAGTCGATCTGGTTGACTGACATCGAACCTTTGCTTAGCAAAACGCCTTGGTTGGCTTCCATATCTGCTTGGGAGTTTAGATTCCTGAGGATGTGATAGAAGGTGATCTTGTGAAATTTGGGCAAAATAGATCTGATTCTCCTGAGGATGATTGATAATTGGAGCTGCGAAGGATTCTTTTTGGTATGCAGAGCTTGAATAATAATTCTGGAGTCCCCGAAGACTGATATGGAACTGACATTGCCTTTGATCGCTTGTGAGAGCCCCTGCCACAGAGCCAGAGCCTCCGCTCTGTTGTTGGATTCCTTGCCTAATCCCCAGGCAAACCTTAACTGCTCAGAGCCATCCGGGCACAATAGAACTCCGCCTCCTCCTGCGATACCGGGATTGCCTTTGGAGGCCCCATCAAAAAACAGGCAATGCTCATTAAGGGCCGACCTCCATTTTATGAACTCTTGCTCCTCCAGCCTGATTTCCCAATTAGAGGGAACGTTGATAGCAATGGCAGCTCTATCTTTATGATTTGGGACCAAACAGTTCAGCCAGAGTTCCTCTTCTCTATTCAGGGCTTTCCCAGATTTTTTGGCAGTGTTGGCATCCAGAGTTTCTCCTAAAAGAGCTTTGATCTTGGTGATGACTTTGAGCGGATTGCAGCTTTCATTTCTGAAAAGTCTGTTATTCCTTTCCAGCCACAGCTTCCAACAAACGAACTTGGGGATCCAGAGCCAGCAGTTTTTGAGAAGGATATTTTTGGAGAGACCATACGGCGACAATTTGCTCCAGGACTGGAACAGGTTTTGGATGTTCCTCGGGAGTTCGAAGTTATCTGCATTTAGCATGAGGACTCCCCTCCAGACTTCTGATGCAAAGGGGCATGTTAAGAACAAGTGATCAGCTGTTTCTTCCTCTGACTTACACAGATTACACCAGGATGGTCCTTCCATTCCTCGCCTACGGAGATTATCTCGAGTGAGAATACTATTATGAGCTAATGTCCAGCAGAAGAAATCAATTTTGGGAAGAGAGGGGGAGTCCCAAATAAAATGCCATTGAGCCGGGTTTGGGGGAACATTCGGGATGGCCGTGATGCTTTTGTATCCTTCAGCGGCGGAATATGAGCCTGTGACTGATCCCCACCCTCGTTTGTCTTTTGTTGATGCTTTTACAGGAGCTTTCCCTTGTAGCTTATCCAATAGAACAGAGGCTTCACCCTCCAGCCACTGGGGGACCTCCCCCAAATGCCAGCTTTCCCATAGACCATCCTCCGACCAAGAGGAGATATCCCAGAGAGTGTTCAGGTTGCGATCTTGGAGCCAGTCTCTGATATTAGAAATTTCTTCTTCTTGATTCATCGGTTGGTCACCTAGAATAGGATCATCCCAAATTCTTATTTTTCGCCCATTACCTGGAATCCAATACAGTTTACGACTAAAATGATCCCAGGCTTTGAGGCAGAGATTAAAGACAGGGGAACCTTTGGCGAAGCGAGGCAGATGGTCCAGACATCTGAGGCGCTTCCCGTGGAAATATTTTCTCCACAGGACCTTCTTGCTCCAGCTGATTTTCCCAGAGACAATGTCCCAGAGCAGCTTGGTTCCCAAGGCCAAATTTTGAGAAGCCAGATCGCGGATTTGTAATCCTCCTTCCATAAATGGCTTTTTTATAGTATCCCATTTAACAAGGTGCAGCCTTCTTTCGTTGTTTTTCCCCCCTTCCCACAGGAAGCGTCTGAGCAGAACTTCCATCTTGTTGATGAAGGTTTTAGGGGCCAAGAGTATAGAGTGCTGATATAACGGAAGGCTTGAGAGGACCGCTTTCATCAAAATGATCTTCCCTGCGTTATTCAGCCATGAAGCTCCCCAGGCATGAATTCTGTTTTTGATCTTGTCCAGCAAGGGCGTCCAATGGGCAACTTTGGAAATGGTCCTGAAGATAGGAATCCCCAGGTATTTGAAGGAGTCCCAATCCCAAGATCCTTCCATTTGGAGAATCCTTGCAATATCAGATAGTTCTCTGGCCGAGCAATTCCAACTATAAACTGTACTTTTAGAATAATTGATCTTGCTGCCCGAAACTTCTCTGTAGCTGTCTAGCTCCTTCTTGAAGGATTTTGCAGAGTTAATGCTTGCCCCTCCCATCAAAAGCGTATCATCAGCAAATTGGGCATGGTTTATGTCTTTGACCTGATGAACCATACGGAGTCCAGGAAGGATTTGTGACTGGAGATTATGATCCAGTTGGAAGCTGAGAACCGAGGCTTGGATCGCGTAGAGAAGCGGGGACAAAGGGCACCCTTGTCTGAGGCCCCTAGAGGCTTGGAAGAAATCTGAAGGACGCCCATTAACTAAAGGCGCAATCCAAGGAGAGGCAATGCAGGCTTTTATCCAGTTAGTGATAGCTGGAGAGAAGCCCATTTTTTCCATAACCATGAACAAGAATTCATGCTTAACCCTGTCAAACGCATTTGCCAGGTCCAGCTTAATCACCATACCTTTTTCCTTTCGATGATAGCTTGAATGGACAGCTTCTTGCACCAGCACTATATTATCAAGAATTTTCCTCCCTTTGATGAAACCACCTTGATTTTCCGGAATAATGGCAGGAAGGATTTTTTTGAGGCGGTTGGCTATAATTTTGGTTATAAGCTTGTAGCTGGAGTTGCACAACGAGATTGGCCTGAATCTGCTGAAATTAGCTGCTCCTTTCTCCTTTGGTATCAAGGCCAGAAACGCTGAATTGATGCCGCCGCCAATCTTGGCACAAGATTGGGATTTCTTAACCATTCTCAGAAGATCAGAACTGATTATATCCCAACAGGAAAGGTAGAATCTAACAGGGAACCCATCCGGACCCGGAGCTTTGTCCGGTTCCATACTGTCCAAGGTGCTTCTGAGTTCATTCATACTGATAGGGGCCATCAGCATTGTGTTGGTAGGATCTTGGACACAATGAGGAATCATATTCATCGGATAGATCTGGGGATCCAAAGGTGGTTCTTGCGGGGCTGAGTAAAGATCTTTAAAGTAAATGTGAGCTGCCCGCTTTATTTCTTCGAAGTCTTTGACCACTACATCTTGATGGTGAATTTCTTTAACTGATTTGAATTGCTTTCGGGCTTCAGCGTGCTTGTGGAAAAAGCTGGTATTTTTGTCCCCAGCTTGTAACCAGAGAGCTCTGGATTTCTGCCGCCAGAATTCTTCTTCTTCCTTGCTTGCTTTGTGAAAATCTTTTTGCAGGTCGATTTCTCTTTGAAGAAGGTCTTGGGTGACTTCAGTTTTTTCCAACGACATTTGATGGATTGCTAGCTTGTCCATGGCTGCTTTTCTGTTGGAGGAGGGGGATTTCAGCGTTCTTGCCCAGTCCTTGAGTCTTCTTTTGAGCCTCCTCAGCTTTTCTTCCCATACATAGAAGGGGGAACCTTGAACCGGTCTATTCCAGGCTTCAGAAACCATCTCTTGGAACCCCTCATGCTGAAGCCATAATGAGCTGAATCTGAAGGGAATGGGCCCAAGATTTTCCTCCGTGGAGAGCTCAAGAATAATGGGTTTGTGATCCGAAGTGCTGTTTGGCAAAATCTTGGACGAAGCCATGAGACCACAGGTCAGGAAAGAGGATTGAACCAGAAAGCGGTCTAACCGAGCTGCGATATGATTTGGACCCACTCTTCTGTTGGACCATGTGAACTTCCCGGATGAGGGCTTGATATCCTCTAGATCCCAACCCAATATGAGATCTTCAACCCATTCTCTTGCTGGGTCCCTGACCAGGGTCCCTCCCCTTTTCTCATTTGCAGCAAGAGTAACATTCATATCCCCAGCTATGATAATGTTTTCAGGGTTGTTCAGAGAGAGATAGGACGAAATTGAATCCCAGCATAGTTTTTTATCAGAATGGAGAACAGGAGAATACATATTGAACAAACTTACTTGATGACCGGAGTCTTTGTGGAGGAGTTTCGTGAATATCCAGTGGGTGGATTTCTCTTTTTGAAGCAGGTCATATATAGTGCTGTCCCAGAAGGTAGCGATTCCACCGGAGGCGCCTCTTGCACTGACAGCACAACCAATACCTTTTCGCCAGAAGGATTTGCTGGTATTAAGGAGGAAGTTTTCCTCCATCTTTGTCTCCTGGATTAGTAGGATTTCAGGCGAGTACATTCTGACTATGTCTTTGAGGGCATCTTCTTTTAGCTTGCTGCCTAATCCTCTGCAGTTCCAGGAGACGTACTTCATTATTTATTGGCTTGGAGGACTGTGGCTCCTTTTGGAGCCGAGCCATGCTTGCGCCCAGACCTTGTATTCATCATTCCCTTGAGAGTTTTTTGGGATCCTTGGAGAACATCCCTATAGGTTTTCTCCTCTCTTAGTTTCTTCTTGGATTTTCGCCCCCTGGATGACTTGATAGGGGTGACTTGAGAGCTGTCTGATTCATCGGTTCTTCCTTCTGAGTCTTCATCCGATTCGGAGGCCAGGCTTATGTGATCTTCATTATCTTTGTTTCCTTCAATGCCTCCTGAGGCTGGGGGGGTGATTGTTTCAGTACCCATTTCTTTTGCTTCCTTCATTGGGTTTTCAGTTGCTTCGTGAGTCTCGTTGGTTTCTTCATTCCCACCAGCGGAGGATCCCACTTTTGGGTCTTCATTGTTCTTCTGATTGGACTTCGGCTTCTCCCCTGAACCCGAATTTTTCTTTTCTGATGGTCTTGGGATGGCCTTTCCCCTTTTGATTTCTTTCCATCCCTCCTCGTCTTCCTTAGTCCCGACTTGGGATTTGGGGCAGTTCCGTTGGAAGTGTCCGTGTTCATGGCATGTTCTACACTTGAACGGAAGTTGTTCGTAGTCCAGCTTTTGATAATGCTGCCATTCTCCCACTGTGATTTTAATCGCTTCGGGGAGCCCAGCCTCCAAGTCAACCTCCACACAAATTCTTGCACAAGTGTATTGGCCTTTAGGGTCTGCTTTGTCAATGAATCTGCCCAGACCGTTCCCGATCTTTTGCAATGACTGATAGCTCCAACAATGGATCGGAAGGTTGGGGAGCCTAACCCAGACTGGAACTTCCTTCGGAACATCTACTGAGGGATCAAAATCCGGGGTCCATTTATTGAGGTACAGACCCTGGTTTCCCATGAAATACGGTCCATTCCTGAATACCAGATCCCGATCTTCTTTGGTGGTGAACTCGAAAATGAAGAAACCTCTCCCTACCGGATAACAGATCACACTGTTCTTCAGCTGAGGCCTCCAGTTGCGTTGAATCCAATCGTCCGTGATTTTAGTAGAAGGCCAACGCCCCATGAATTGCCCGACCAATCCTCTATCAGCAAGGGCAAGAGCAATTTTGATCGGCTGATCTTCTTGCAGGGCTATCTCTGGCACTTCCTCGAGTTTCTTAATGAATTTAGGGATGTCTGGGGCTGGGCGTTTCTTTCCTTTCTGCTTTAATAAACGCAGAAATGCTTCTTCAGAGGATAGCGGAGGGGTGGGAGAGGAATCCCCACCCCCAGGATCACCCATGGCTGCCTCACAGGAGCGCTACCTGGAATGCCCCTGCGCCCTTTCAACGCCAAGAAACAATCTTCAGTGCTCAGGAAAGCACCCAGCTAACTCACCGCTACAGAGAGAATCGGATCCAGGGAGGAACAGCCGCAGAGGGCCGAGGCCGTCGTCACGAACCCTAGCTTCAGAAGGAGAGACCCCTTTGTTTTTAATTTAATGTTAATCATTATACTCCATTCTAATTTTAATCTTAAAAAGTAATAATAATAATGAAATAATAAGTTTATAAGCTTTAATAAATTTGGAAAATCATTAACAAATATCAGTTATTAATTATTATTAATAAAAATTAAAAATTTTATAATTTTCAATTTAATTCTAGCTAATTTTTAAAAATTTAACTTAATTTTAAATATTAAATTAAATTTTAATTTCAATATTAAAAATTAATAATGGAAATAATAAGTTTAGTTTATAATCATTAATAAATATTAGTTATTAATTACTATTTCATTTTAATCATTCACTTTTAAAACTAAAATTTTTTTAAACAACCTATTAATACTTTTATTAACCATTAGTTAATGTAGTCAATTATTCACAATCATGAATTAGCAATAAACAAATAATTATTTATTAGCGATTAATTTTTTTTGTTTTTTCAAAGGAAAAATCGTAATCTTTCATTATGTGGAAAAATTACATGTAGTAGATGCCCAAGGCATATGCAGAGCTGTTGGCCCATGGCTGTTTCAAAATACATATCAGTAAATTAGTTGGTGAATGCCATTCACTGTGGGTATTGTTCAATAAAGATAAACTTGTACATAATAACCTCACAGAGGTATTCATTCTGTTGAGCCATATGTGCATATATATCGTCAAAAAATAGATACATAGTTTTTATGAAATATCCAAAAAAACATAGTAAACTTAGGGCCTTTCCACCCTATGATATTCATGATCTATATAGGGATGGTGATGGTATTACTGTTCAACTCCCATCTATTCTGTGATCATCCAGAAGCCTCGGGGTAGTAGCGTGGCCTCCTTAGAAAGCCTGTCAGCACTTTCGTTATATTCCCTGTATATATGATGACATGAGATTGAATTAAAAATTTCTTTGAAGATGATGACTTCGTCCAATATATTTCTAAGTGAATGAGCATGAAAGTGATTTTTATTGTTGAACCAGTTAATTATGATTTTAGAATCCGTAAAAATCTGAAAGGTTGACCAATCATGTGCTAAATCAAAGTGCAGCAGATGTCAGAGGGTGATTAGATCGGCATAATTGTTTGTCCCCTCCCCCAATCCCATTTGAACTTTGAAAGAGTGTTGTTCAAAAATATACATAATGAAACCCCCTCCACAGTCGTGGCCTTGGGTTGCGCCATCGAAGAAGGCCCATGGCCGGGATTTGTCGATCAGACCAGGGGAGGTAGTTCGACGGATGTGGGAGTTATCAACTTCCGGTATGTCATGATAGGCTGCCACAACCTTGGCTATGATGAGTGGCCAGCGAGAAGTTGCTTCATTAAAAATGATATGATTCCGGGTGAGCCATATAGTCCAGCAGAGGATGAGGGGTAGACATTGTTTTTTAGAGCCATGGTGCGCAGCGAACCATGTGTTCTAGGCTTGTGGGATTGAGGGTCCCTGCCATATTTCCTGTATGGATAGGAGTTGAGTAATAGATTTCCATAGCTGGACGACGATTGGACAGAGCAGGAACAGATGCTCATTTGATTCAGAGTCTTGTTTGCATAAGACACACCAATTCGGGCCATAAATAGATCTGTGCATGAGGGAGTCTCCTATGGGAGTTTTATTGCTGAGGACACTCCACATGAATAGTCAGGCCCGCAGAGGTGTTTTTAGCTTCCATATCTGACGCCACCATTCCTTAACTATCTCTGGTTTGTGATCCGAGAGAAGAGAGATATAACCAAGTTTCGGGGTATATTTACCATGCTTAGCTGGAGTCCAAATGAGTTCATCTGGACCTTCTTTTATATGCACATGTGCCTCAGTCAAAGCATTTAAGTACCCTTCCCAGTTCTGTTGCCACTGTACAGGGATACCCACATTATGAGCAGACATCCATCCTTGTTTGAAGACAGTGTTGTGTTCACGATCAACTATTTGTGCAATCACTTTGATGTTCCTTTGATGTAGAAGTTGTATCAGGTCAGGTGGGAGCTGATAACTGTTTCCTCCCCCAATCCATGGATTTATACCGATGTGCACTAGGTTTCCATCATTTATTCTCCAAGCTAGGCCAAATTTGATGAAAGGCATAGATTGAAGGATTGATTTCCAGACTATAGAGATGCTAGTTCGTGGCCAAGCTAGTAGGCAAGCCCAATCCAAGAATTGTTGCGGCCAAATGTATTTGTGGTATGTAGTCGTGGTCTAGAGATTCTGTGCAGTGAGAAGTGTCCAACTCATCTTAGTTGCAAGGGCTTGTGAAAATACAACCAGATCTTATAATCCCCAGCCTCCCCATTTTTTTGGTAAGGTAATTTTCTTCCAACTAACCCAAGCAAATGCTTTTCCCTCTTTTTGTCCGTTCCATAGATATCTGCAGCATATTTGCTAAATACGGGCGAGTATTCCTTGAGGGATCTAGTCAAGTGACATCCAGTACACAGTTGTGGCTTCCAGAACATATTTGATGAGGACGAGGCACCCAACTCTGGAGAGAAATCTATGACCTTTCCAGATTTTTAGTCTTTTCTCGATTTTGATCACTAACAAGATCTAGTCAACGATCTGGTAGCTATGAGGTTTGATCCAGAACCCCATGTATTTCAGGCCATTTTCAAGGTTATGCATTTGATAGAGGAAGAAAAGGTGGACGACTATGTCTTCTTGAGGGGAGGTGTGTGACAGTGAGATAGTTGACTTAGTTTGGTTTGTGACCATACCAGTGGCTTTTGCAAAGAGAGTAAGGATGTCATGGAAAGTAGTAGAGACCCGAATGCTGCCATCAAGGAAGATGAGAACATCATCAACAAAAAGGAGGTGAGTCAGGTGACAGAGGTCACTCATTTTCAGTCCTTTAAGTCTACCTTCCCTTTTTGTAGATTCAATGGGTCTGCTGAGGCCCTCCATGACAATTAGGAACAATAGGGGAGAGAGGGAATCCTTGTTGGAGTCCTCGTTCTGCATGGAAGAATTGGGAGGCAGATTCATTTATGAGTACATTGAAGGATGTCAAGTTGATGCAGCACATGATCCACTCCGTGAATTCCAATGGGAAGCCTAGATGAATCAGAACCATCTTTATGTAGAGCCAGCTAACTCAATTGAAAGCCTTTGCAAGGTCAATTTTGAGGATAATGCTTTTCAAATTTTTTACTTTGATAGAGTGTATAGCCTCCTGTGCAGTTCCTATGGCCTCATGGATCTGGTGGTATTATAGGAATGCAAATTGCTCTGGGGAGATATGGTGAGAGAGGATGGGGTAGAGCCGATTTGCAATAATCTTGGCAATGATTTTGTAAAGGGTATTACAGAGAGAGATTGGGCGAAAATCATTGAATGATGAAGGGGAGTCAAATTTAGGAATTAGGGCAATGAAGGTAGAATTGATGGCCTCATACAATTTTCCTGTGATCCTGCATTCTTCAACTACATTGAGGAGATCGTTCCCAATAAGCTCATAAAAAGCTAGATAGAATTCGATAGTCCATCCGTTCGGGCCAGGACTTTTGTCTTTTTTAAACCATTTCAGAGTCCCTTCTAGTTCTTCTGCAGAGACAGGTGTAGTTAACTCGTTTGTTGAATCCAGATCTACAAACCTTGGGAAATGCCCTGCCAATTGAATTATATCTGCAAGATTTGTAGCCGGGGGTTCTTTGTAAAGTTGTTGAAAGTGAGAGATTCCTAGCTGAGAGAGATGGCTGAAAGTATTAGCTGTGCCACCGTCCTGAGTGGGCATCTTCCAGATAGTGTTTGAGACTTTCCTCCCCTTGGCATAGTTCTGAAAGAAACTCGTGTTCTCGTCTCCTTCTTTTAGCCAGAGCGCTCTGCTCTTGAGGCGCCATGTCTCCTCTCTTTCCTTCAGGATTTTTTCCCTTTGATTTTCTAATTCAATAAGGTGGATCTTGGATTCTACGGATAAGAAACCCCTGTTCTGGTCATCCATTAGGAGGGCCAAAGAGGACTCGATAGTGGCGAGGGTGTTGTCATCCTTTAGGGTTTTTTCCTTTGCCCACTGGATAGTTAATCTCTTGAGTTGTAGGAGATTATAGCAGAAACCTTCAGCTCAGGTGTGACCCCTTGTGGGAGGGTTTTCCAGCCAGAAATCAGAGATTAGTTTGGAGTAGGAGGGGTCCTGAAGCCAAGTTGAGTTGAATTTGAACGATGCCTTGGGCTTTATAGGAGGGCCAATGATTTCTAAGTAGATAGGTGAGTGATCAGAGATACCTCCTGAGCCGACCCATTGCCTGTAGTGGGATAATTGTTGTAGCAGTGGGGTCTTAATTAAAAATCTATCCAGCGTTCTGGCTAAGGCCGCCTCCCCAACTATCCTATTCCTCCAAGTGGGAAAAGGTCTGTTCATGGAGATATCAGTTAGATGTGCTTATACCATAAGGTTTTCCATGGTAACAAAGAGCGGGTCGATCTGTGCCGATGAACCCCAAGACTCACTAAATCCAATGGAAAAGTTTAGATCTCCACCAATAATGATGTTATCAGGAGAAGTGATGGAGAGGTTTAGGAGCTGATTCCAGAAAGCCTCCCGCCCCTGGCAAGGCCCATATACGTTGATGACTCGGAGATCCATTCCCAAATCAGTAGAGAAGATATCTATCCCAATGAAACCCTGCCCTCCCCAAGTAGATTTTAGGTTGATGGAACGAGGGTTATATCCCAAATCCAAACCTCCAGACCTCCTGACTCCATCTAGGGAGAGAAAGGCCCAACCTGGTTTAGTTTCCCCAAGATACTATTAATGTGATTCACTTCACCAAGGGTTTCTTGAAGAAATATGATGTCAATAGGCTCGAATTCAAAGAGCCTTCGGAGGGCTAGTTTTTTGGGCAAGCTAGCCATGCTCGTGCAATTGAAGGATAGAAACTTCATGAGGGTAACATGTCATGGGTTTTCGTTGCTCTAAGAACCCGATCTAAGGAAGTTTTCTTGCCAGAGGCCACCTCAGCCCCTGCCTGAAGGATAGCGTGCGAGAGGTAGGATTTGCGGCCACGGAGTGGTTTAAGGGGTAATGAGGGAATGGATAAGCCAAGGCCAGAGTGTTGAGAGGGGGATTTGGATGAGAGGGAGTAGGGGCGCAAATTGTAAGAGTGGGGAGGGACAGATGTTAATGGGGGTGGACTAGAGAGTGCCTCCAGAGGGAGAGACGGGAAGTAGAGGAAATATAGATTGATGGGAATTCATGGGATAGGGGATGGGAGGGAGGATGGTGGATTGATCTAATACCGATACATTATGCAGATTGTGTGCACAGTATGCATAAGTAGAATATATAACAGGGGAAGGTAGAAGAGGAATACCCAAGGAACATGCCACTTTAGCTGCTACCCTAGCTAATGTCAACGGTGAAGATGGAGGTCGCGAGGAGCTGCCAGGAGAATGCTGAGATTGCTGAACTGTGGTCACTTTCCCAATTGAGGAGGGTGTTGCTGACGAAGTCTTCTTGGGGGTGATTGCGTTGGTCTTACCTATCCCACCCTCTTTTTCCATTGGTACTTTGGGGGATTTTTTCACTAGAGGGAATTCTTTGTAAAGGTGCCCGACCTTGTGGCAGCGGCGGCATCTGAATGGCACTCCCTCGTAATATAGGATTTGAACCCTAGTAAAATTTCGCCATTGAAGAGTAATCTTCTCCTCCAATCCCTCCTGAGTATCCAGGTACACTAGGATGCAGGCTAGAGTGCGGTTTTTGGACAAGATGATATTATCATAGTCTAGAAATGTGCCCAGGGTGTTTCCAATTCGCACGAATACCTCTTCTGACCAGTATTGAAGGGGTAAACCAATTAAACGCACCGAAAGGGGTCCAGCGCTGATCTGTTCTCTTTCTGGATCAAAGAGAGGGCTCCATTGTTTTAGTAGGACCAGGGCCATTTCAATGTGCCAATACCGGGCGAGTGCCATGTTTGTATATTCTTCAAGGGGAAGTGGAGCACAAACCATCCTCTTGGTAGGATCTGTACTTCTGGAATTTGTATGAAGATCTTCCCCCAAATTTATTTTACCCATACCCCTAGACATTCCACCGAGTAGGTTCTTCCACGAACCCTACCCACCAAAACTTTTCCTGCCATGTCTGCTACTTCTCCCATGGTGAGTCCTTCCCCAAATTTGATGGTGTAGTCCTTCCCTGAGGCCTTAACACACTTAGCTTTCCTTTTCCCTTATCTTGGCATTGTTGGATGGTCTTGCAATGGATCCGAGGGACTCAGGGTTTCTTGTTGGGATTGTTGAGCCGTAGTTCTTACCCTGATTACAGGGGTTTCAAAACATCCTGAAGGAGCGTGTGCCGCTGTGCAGCTACTAGGAGTGTCGTGATTGATATCCTGAGTCTTTGCTGCCTCACGAATCCCAAATCCCATGGAGGAGGCAGGATAGGTAGGGAAGAGATGATCCACAGGGGGCGAGGGATCAAAGGTTGGGGACGAGCAAGCAGCCAAGAGGTTGAGGGTTCTGAGAGAGAGCGAGGGTTAGTCAAGGGTCGCGATGTGGAGGGTGGAGGTAGATAGACTGGGGACGGAGTTGCAGAGGAAGCGAGTGTCGGCTTAGGGTTTGGGCGACAGAAAATGGATTGTTCCGGGAAACGGTCTGGTGAGTAATCCACCGCTTCCAAGTCCATATCCTCCATGTTGAGCCTAGGAATGGTAGACTGTAACCATCGGTATTCGGGAGCAGGTGCAGGTGGGGGCAGCTGGTAGCAGAGGAAGCCCAAGGGATTCCGGCATCTGCAGTTAACCGTAATCCGATTCACGACTAGGGTAAGAAAACTGGAGGAGCGCCATCCTAATCATTCCCTCCGTATATACCTTCGATTTGTGTAATCCCCTAGAGGTCATTTTTTAATTAGTTTGCATAAAAAAATTAAAAATTTTAAAGAATTTTTAATTATTAATAATATTTAAAAGAAAACAAGGTATTAATATTCAAAACTAAAACTACATTAAATCATTATCAATTGATTCACTCTCCTTCCTCCAGACCTTGTCGACTTCCATTCATTCCCACCCTAGCCCACACCTTTATTTATTAATGCTATTGAGTTCTAGCTTATTCACTCAGGGATCTATCCTGATGATGAACCACAGAGGATGGTTCGAAATGTAGATTCCAAAAATATGAATGTGATGACTCCGGAAGATAAAACCACATAAAATACATCACAAACCTTAAGAGGGGAAACATCACACTATACCTCATTTGTGAAGGCCTTGATGTTGTAGGGAAGGTGACATTGCTGGCTAACGCAAAGATCTTGTCCTTGGTGAAGCCACGCAATGGTGTACAACTGCAGATGTGTTGTAGTTGGTAGGCCCAAACACTTCATGAACTCTATTGAAATGAGGTTCTTTTGGTTCCCGCTGTCAACAATGAACTGCAACGGAGAACCCTTCACCCACGTATGTGAGTGGAAGAGGTGTTCCCCCTCCTCTGATCTCCAAGCTCATTCTTCTGGATCTTGGTGGTGGCCATGGTGGCACTGGGCTCCACATCAATGATCTTCTTTCCTTTGTCATTCCCCTTGTCAGGTTCTGCCTTAGAGTCAGAACATCTGTCTGATTCGGAAGCCTTCAGCTTGACCACCAGTGACTGCTTGGCCCGACACTCACTCATATTGTGAATGTAGCTCTTATAGAACTCTTTGCTTTTAGCTTCAGCGTGTTGTTTTGGGTCGCCCTGCCTTGGATTTTTCCTTTGCTCTGTGGTTTGGAGGTGCCTTTCCCTTTTTTCAGATTCACAGATCCAAAGTGTCGCTTCTTCTGTTTAAACTTCTGCTCAATCTTGACAATGTATCGGTATGTTGTGCCAAGCGAGGATATGTCCAGGAACTCCATTTCGTCCTGGATGTACCTGTGTAGGCAGTCGCGGTACTTGAGTACCAGATGTCGCTCAGAATCCTTGATACCCAACTTTGTGTGAAGGGCATGGAAAACATTGGTAAATTCTGGCACGTCTTGGTCCCTTCCCTGCCGTAGTGTGGTCCAGTTTATGCATTTATCCTCATAGCTCTTGACAGGGTAGTACTGCTCCTTGATATCATCCCAGAATGAATTCGAAGTGGGTGTGGCTGAAAATAGTGAGGGTGTACTTTCGTCCTTCTTCTCACAATAGGTTTCCCACCAGTCTTTGACATGGGGTGTGGCTTTGAGAAGTGCAAAAGTAATATTTTCTTGACTGGAAAAATCATGAACAAAAAAATATTCTTATAGTAGATTTAACCATTTATCTACGACATCCGCATCTATCTGACCTTCAAATATGGGGATGTCAAAGTTAAACTTAAAGTGTTTGGTGCTTCTAGAGTAGCTGTTGGAAGGAGATGAGTTGCCTTTGGGTAGTTGCTAAAGGATATGGGCAAAGTTGTCCATCATTGTGTTCCTCTATCGCTCGAGGGCTTCTTCGAGCAATATTTTGAAAGGATCTCCTACCCCCTCGTCTTTCTTCTCTTCCCCCATGGGAGGCCGTTAGGATTTACGAGGCTAGTCTTGCAAAGGTTCGATCAGTTCGAGCCCTAACTCCTTATATCCCGACCTCATTGGGGACATCCAAATAAAAATAGAGAAATAGAAAATGGATCTGATATCACTTATCCAAACTTAAACATGAACGCAAAAAATTATAGATATAATCATAAATACAAAGATGCAACAAAATTAACACCTCATTTCATTAATATCAAATACTAAAATATGCTTACAAACAGAAAGGAAATAAAACTAGCTCGGGCGATGGTAGCTTATCTCTGAGGAGAGATGTGGTGGCTACATGCCTCTGAACTGTGTTACAATGAGGCTAAAAGGCTTGATTATTATTGAGAAACAATGGAAAACCCTAAACATCCAAAAACCTAACCCTAGGAGACGAAGTGCCAAAACTATGGGCCTCGTTTGGGTAAATTGGTATATCAACTTCCCAGGGTCGTAAATTTGGCATACGATATCTATTTGGTGTGCACAATACCTCGTTGGAAATATCTATCCTAGGACTACAAATTTAAAATAAAAGCATGAGTCTTAGACTCATGTTTCCTTGATTTTCCCAAAAAACATTGTTCGGGGTCTCAAAACGACCTTGGAAGTTCAGGAGCTGAAAAACTGCAAAAAATAGTAAACTGTGCTGCAATTAAGGAAATTGAAAAACTGAAAGAGACAGTGGTGGAGGTCCAAGTGGAATAGGCAAGTGGTCACCAATAGCCACCTAGATCAGTTGGTAGGGAAAACAATTAGGACCCCCAACAATGTATATATCTTCAATGAATCCAGATTGAGTTGCTGCTTGAGAAAGATAGATGATACTTGGATGTGGCACAGAGGGATGGAGCATCTAAATTTCGATAATATAGTAAATATAAACAAGACAAAGGTGGTCAAATGGTTGCCAAAATTGTCAAGGAAAGACAACCCAATATGCAAATATTACTAGTTTGGTAAACAAGCAAGAGCTAATTTCAAAACAAAGGAGTATTCATCCTCTAGACCTATAGATTTGATTCACAATGATATATGTGGTCATACGAGGACACAAAGCCCAAGAGGAGAAAAGTATTTTATTATGTTATTTTACTCTAGCTACTTGGATAATGTTGTTAAAAGAGAAATCAAAATCTTTGAGTAAGTTCAAAGTGTTGAAGGCTCAAGTTGAAAATGATAAGGATCTTAAGATCAAATGCTTGAGATTTGATAGAGGGGAAGAGTTCACCACAAAAGTGCTTAAAGAATTTTACAAAAATCATGGCATCAGGAGGCAATAATCAGTTGACAAGACCCCTAATCATCTCTAGAAAGGAAGGCCAACATCTATAAAGCATCTCAAGTTGTTTGATAATAAATGTTACATGAAAAGGAATGATCAAAACATAGGCACGTTTAACTCTTTGGCATATGAGGGCATCTTTCTTGGATATTAAGCTAAGAGAAAGACTTACAAATTCTACCACAAGAGCACTAAGAAGTTTGAGGAGTGCATCAATGTCAAAGTTGATCAAGCTCTGCTTGATCCAACAAATTCTAAAGAAGATGAAAAATCAAATGTAGAGCAAGACCTTGTCTTCAAATACGCAGAACAAGAAGAAGAAGATGAATAAGAAGAAGTAGAAGAGACAACTCAAATGCCAAACACCCCACCTAGGTATGTGTAAAAACAAAACCCAGAGAGCCAAATAATTGGTGATCAAAGACTCCATTTCCAAACAAGACGAAAATTCATTGGCAACCCCAACCATACAAATATTGCCTCGCTGAAATTGAGCCCAAAAACTTTAGTCAAGTAGGAGAAGACAAATATTGGGTGAAGGAAATGGATGACAAATTGGGTCAAATTGAAAAGAATAACACCTGGGGACTGGTTCCAAGACCAATGTGCAAGAATATAATAGGCACCAAATGGGTGTTTAAGAAGAAGCTGAACGAAGAAGGCCAAGTGGTAAGGAACAAAGCTAGGCTAGTTTGTAAAGGGTGCACACAAGTTGAATGTATATAATTTGAAGAAACCTTTGTCCTTGAATCCAAGCTGGAAGTCATAAGAATGTTTTTTTCATTTGCTAGCTATAAGAACTTTAAATTTTATCAAATGGATGTCAAGTCAACATTTCTCAATGGTGAATTGGAAGGGGAAGTATATATTGAATATCCAAAAGGCTTCTTTCTTTCAAATAATGGATATTATGTTTATAGGTTGAGAAAACATCTTTATGGGCTGAAACAAGCTCTAAGAGCTTGGTATGCCATATTAGATAAGTATCTTCACCTACAAAGTTTTAAAGAGAGATTGTTGATAACAATCTGTATATTAAGTATGAAAACAATCATTTGCCATTCATTTTTGTTTATGTAGATGATAATATCTTTGGCAGGGATTTGGAGAAAATGGGATTTTTGAAGTTATACAAAAGGAGTTTGAAATTCCTAACTAGGAAATCTTTCATTTTTCCTTGGATTACAAATTACTCAATCAGAAAGAGGTATCTTCATATCTCAATCTAAGTACCTAAAGGAAACCTTGAAGAATTTTGCAATGGAAGAGTGCAAACTTGTGGCACACCTATGGTAATTGGATACAAATTAAACAAAGAAGATGATTCTCCCCTCATAAATAAGATTACTTACAGGTCTATGATAGGAAGCTTGTTGTACCTAACGACTTCATGGCCAGACATAATGCAAGTAGTGGGATTGGTTGCCATATTTTAAGCAAATACTAAGGAAAGTTATGTCAATGTGGTAAAGAGAATATTCAAATATATGTAAGGCACACTAAACTTTGGTCTGTTGTATGCAAGAGGTGAGGATTTTGATTTAAAATATTATACTTATGCTAGCTGAGCTGGTGCATTGATGATAGAAAAAGTACTGGTGGAGCATCAATTTTCTTGGGGAACTGCCTTGTGTCTTGGGTAAGCAAAAAACAAGATTCAATTTCTTTATATACAATTGGAGTTGAGTACATAGTTGTTGCCACTTGTTGTACTCAAATTATTTGGATGAAGTAGACATTAAAATACATCAAGGTGAAGTTGAATCATTCAATTCCTATCGTGTGCGATAACACCAATGCTATCAGCTTCTCCAAGAACCCTGTTACGCATTCAAAGACTAAACATATTCCAATTAAATTCCATTTCTTGAGAGATCAAGTTGTTGCTAATGGTGTTTGACTTGAATATGTGGTCACTAATGAGCAACATACAAACATATTTAAAAAATATCTTCCCTGGGAACCATTTGAATATCTCAGGCAAAAGTTGGAGTAGTTTCTCCTACAACCAAATGACTTAGCACGAGAGAGGGCTCACAGCTACTCAATTCATTGTTTAAGATAAAAAGGTTTCTACAAGCCAAGAAAGATGACTTAGACAATCGATGTAAAGTTTGGGTCATCAGTAAAATATGTTCAAAATAAGTAAATCTGCAGTACTTAGTATTTTATACAATCCATCTAGTGCTACTATTTACTTTTTCAGGGGGATATTTCACAATTGGTTGCACCCTTTACCATTAATGTCAAAAGGGGAGATGAAAATGGTGTCTCAAACATTGTCAGGGGGAGTGTTTGTCAAAAGGAGAAGAGCCTTATGGGTGTCAGGGGGAGTGATTTCATAAGGTGCGACCACCAATGTCTTAACAAATTTTTTCAATGTTGTCATCAATGCTAAAGGGGGAGATTGATGAAAAAATGTTGTCATTGATGTGAACCTATCACTGATGTTAAGTTATGGTAAGGTTAAGGGGATTTGGATGGTATTTGAGAACCACCATAGGAGTAGGATAAGTTAGAATCATTATGACTATGAATAATAGTTGTATGGCTCAATAACTGATATTTGAAGGAATTTGGTATGAAAAAGATCATATCAGACACTTCTATCAATTACTCAGATGGATAGGTCTCATAAAGACCTTTCCAACAATATATGGCAACCTAAAAAACTCCCCAAGGATAAAAAATTATGCAAGGATGAAATCTGCTAGGGTTTCAGGGGCCTCATGGTTCCACTAGAGGTCGCATCATTGTGCCCTAGGAGTCTGGAAAAGTGTAAGTGCCACGAAGGAAATGGTCCCACGATTAATGGGCCCGGAAGATGGAGTTGTTTTCATCTTTTGACAAGACCTTTTCATGTCCCCCTACAGAGCATTGGGCAAGGTGTGTTGGTGGAAGCGTGAAGGATGATGCCACGATACGGACCCCAAGGGATGGTAAATTTGCTGGAAACGACATTTAACACAAGAATTCATGCCGTGGGGAAATTATGCTAACAAAGAAATTTGGTTCAAAACACAAGTTTGGGACCCCTCTTCTGTACAAGAGATAGGTGGAAACAGAGACACATGACATTCTCCTACTGGTTGATGATGATGAGTTGGACAATAATGTGGCAACAAGTTGACAATGTGGGTTAATGACAACATGATAGATAGTAAAATTCTATCAGTTGATGATGGTGATGTGGTAGCCATAGGGGCAGTTATGTCAACACGGTGATGATGTGGCACTTCGGGAGAGTAACACGTGGCATGTTAATTTGGCCTTTTTAGGTGGCCAAGTGGGCCATGTCCGGATTACATGTGGCACCACTTAGAGGCTGCCATGTGGTAATGATGATGTCATCACCTAATGTGGAATGTTCTCGAATTTTGTGCCAAGGAGCCATGTCTCTGGACAATTTCATGATATAACAAATTTTCAATATGATGGAGAAACCATGAAATAACAAAATTTAAGAGGGATGAAGATTACAGAGAGACCAATCCATTAATGGCTACCATAGCATAGAAATACATGTCGACGCAGCCTAGAAAGAAGTAGGAAGGTTCAACGGTGTATAGTCCCATGGTCGACATGAGCCGGGGAATGGGAAATGTCCCAACACCGTCGTTTGATGGAAAAGTCACACCCCAAGCCAAGATGAGAAGGTACAACAATGTCAAAGTCCCATGGTCAACGGGAGCCAAGGGACGAAGAATGTGCCAACACTATTATTCGATGGAGAGGTCACACCCCGGACTGTCGTGGGAAGGTCGTTTTATGGGGGAGGCCATGATGGAATCAAGTCATGATAAACCTAGGGGCACAACCCTCAAACATATGACAATCTAGAAACAAGATATAAAGGCGCATGGACTTAGTTTTGAGGTGAACTAAAGTGCCTCCCACTTTCAGTGTGTGGTCTTAGCACCAAGTTAGTTGCACAAGGGGGATATAAGAGATTAAGGGCATGACATAGGTTAAACTTGGCGTCTAAGTTCAAATTACGGAGAACAAAGAACCTTTGGCTGCAACACACTCCAAGTCCAAATATTCAATGTAGTAGGTAGCGCTAGTGGCCTCAGTTATGAGCCCCTACCCTCATCAAGGTGTATTCTCAGCATGAGGTTCCATACTGAAGAATTATGTGCCATATATAATTAATTAAGAGATTATTTGATTTGGGTATGCAATGATGGAATTCAATCCTTGGTAGTGTGATCCATACTGATGAGTCTCCTTGACTTTTGCGAGCTCAATCTCAAGTTATGAAGAATTAATGGTTGCAATCCGAGAGATGTAGATACATGAATTAGAGGCCATCCCTGAGCACAATGAATGTACTATCTACTCCATCATGGGATATGGAAAATTCAATGCAGGCCTCTCTTGAGTTGTGTGTAAGTGGATAGCATTCTCCCTCTCTATTTGTGTGTAGGCGGATAGAGTTCTCCCCCTCTATTTGTGTGTTGTGGGATGTTATGTCTATAGGATGTGGTAATCCGAGTTTTTTTTTTTTTGGGAGGTAGTGTTGTTTTGAGTGTTACAACCATTTGAGGTGGAGAAAAATGAAACTGAGTGAATGTTAACAAATGTTGAGGGAGCTTGTTGTTATAGAGGAGAATGCAGAGGACATGGTGCTAGTATCATAAAAATTCCAAGTTGCAGAGGTAAGTCAAAGGTTCTGAGTTTGAAATCCTATGAAAGTATAGAACACTTGGATACAAAAATTTGGTGCTTGCATTCGTTAGAGGTTGGTGACTCTAAGAAAGTTGGTTCTTACTGACATTAGGGAGTTGGGGCTCCCTGTGAGTAGGTGCTCACAAACAATAATGTAATTAGAGTGGGTGCCATTGAGTTACAACATAATACAAACAAGAATTTTTGGTTTTTCTCCCGGAAGGGTTTCCATGTTAAATTCACTATATGCATGTGTAATATGAATGTTGTGATCATGTTTAATCTTAGTTATTTCATTTGTGTAGTTGCATAGTTAAAAAGTACAAAATGTAAATTACTGAGTCACCCCCAAGTAATTCTTGATTGCCAAAAAAATTACTCACCTCTTCAATTAGAGAACAAGAAGTTCCCTAGGTTGTGCTTGGGTGTTTCCATGGAGGAACATATTAACCATCAATAAAAGAATGGATAAGGCATCACCCTACTTCTTGACAAGCCAACATTTTTCTAAATGGAGCATGAACCTAGATAATCATAACCCTCCTCTAGATCAGGGTGTATTGTTTCTTAGTCCTTTATCTTTATTGTGGCTAGTTGGACACCATATTTGATATTAGTTTCTTTGAACTTTGTGCTTCGGTCATATGACTAGTTTAATTTTGGAAATGTAAAGTCCGTGGGGTTTAGAGTTTTCACTGTTTGGGAACCTTTTAGATGTCTTTGAAGTACTCGTTTTTTTTCATAGCCACTGCTTTTGTAGCCCATAATTTTATAAAATCCCTTTACAATGATTGATTTATAAGAAGAAGAAAAATAACATTTTATCTCAAGAAAAAAAGAAGAAAATAATAATTACTAACATTCTTATCATAAATTGTTGCACTACAAATTTAATGGGACTCCTATCTTCTCTTATTCAAAACATAGTTTTAAAAATCGGATTCGGTGACCGAACCGGTCCACCTATCAAATCGGGTTTCAAACCAAAACTTGTAAATTGGGTTTGATAGATATCAATGAACCAGTCTTTAAAAAATACATGAAATACTTAGTTTTTAATGAAAAAAACTATTTTAAAGATTTAAAACCATGATTCTAAACTAATAGAGATAAAATATGCAAAGTTTACTCATCCATATACCAAGGAAACTTGAATATATCAAATTGGCACCAAGTACAATACATATCAGCAACATAATACATAATCAGTGAGGCTCTAAATGGCCTCTAGTATAATAAAAAATGTTATAATATATGGGGTCACTAGCATACTAGAAGTCTACATATCAGTGATCAACATGATCACTCCTCATCATGATCAAATCATCACCACTACTTGACAAGGGATCATCAACATGAGCTACATAAATAATATGGCTGAGTGTTTGAGGACTCCTAAAACTCCTCTGCAACCTTAGCAATAGTGCTAGTAGTAGCAACAAAAATATACATCAAAACTACAAATCACTGATCAACATGGTCACTCATGAAACTTATCATTGATTCAACACTACTAAAAATGGGATCATTGGAAAGAGATACATAAACATCATCTTGCTCAAAGTCTTCAGACTTGGATTGCTCAACCTTAGACTGTGATAGAAATTGAACTTTAACATGCCTAACTAGTGATTTTGGTTTGAGTGAAGGGTTCATCTCCTCGGCCTTATAATGTGGTAGAAAAATCTTAGCATCCCTAACCAATTATTTTCCTTTGAGTGAAGGGTAAATTATTGTTAAGGCCATGGTAGAGGAGTTCAACAATCAATACCACCAACATCAACAAAGTTCAAAAATCAATGCCACCAACATCAAGGTCCTTAAAGGGCTTCATGCTCTTAATCAAACACCAATCTCATGCCCTCATGCATGACAAAATCAAATGGAAACATTGCAAACCCCCAAACCATGAAATCTTGAAAACCATTAAATCTACTGAATTTTGAGTGAACTCCAAAATTCTAATTTCTCCATACGAAATCCAATAAGATTGAAACCACTCTCAAACATCCTGAGTCATTTCTTGGTAATGTTAAAAATTTAAGTAAAAGGATGACAATAAAAAATAAAGGAAATGTCACTTTTACTATAAGAATTTAACATTACCATTTGACATTGATTGCTAGTGTTGATATGTGTGAGGTAAATGAGAGGGGAGGCATGCTTTTCTTAGGCGGATTGTTTTTGGAGGAAAACAACTCCAAATTTCCCTCAAAACAACATCAAAACTCACAAAATTGCATTCTGTGGGGTTCGTAGCTGGCCTGGAAATAAACTGACTGGTTTATGGGAAAATCGGGCGGTTCCTTCATAAAACAACTGGTTTGGGCCGATTTTATCTATATATATATATATATATATATATATATATATATATATATATATATATATATATATATAACATTGGAAATAGAAGGGTTTCTAATATTCATTGGAGGTTGGGGGTCGAATGGTTGAATTGGCTCGAAGATTGGCTAGTCGCAACACGAATTCCCAACAATTCCATATACCTCAAACTTCCAAGAACATTCTAACAAGATACTTGCTAATTAAACCCAAACTGAAGCAAACACTTCAATTGCTACAAAATAGTGATCTAAACACCCCTTAAAAGAATCCATAGACCCATACACCTCAAAATTTCTAGGAGTTCTGTGGCAAGTTGCTTACCAACTTTGATATAATATAATTGTTATATTTTTCTTCTCAAATAACATTCTGGTAAGGATTTGCATTTCTTTGAGGGGACGTGAATTTGACATATCTAAGAGCCCATGTTACTTTGCATTCCATATGACTTTACATTTAAGTTATGTTACAACAATCTAATTTCATTTCCAGAGAATATCAATGAAATTAACTTGAATAACTATCTTTCCTGAAAACAATAGAGTAATTCTCTGAGGAGTTCTCACGTCCACTGATTGGGAAGCAACAAAGGTTCTTTGAGTCCTCACTTCAACTGTTCTTGGGGATTTGTGACTAACAACTTACCAACTATAAGAAGAATATCTAAAAACATTTATTTTGTTCATTTAGGTTATTTTTTATTATTATTTTAGACCAACACTCAATTAAATAAGAATATTTGAGTAATTTACATATCTTCTTGAATTTCTCAAATAAAAAATATATTTATATTAAAAATATATAAATTAAAACATTTAAAAATAATAATAAAATAAAGAATAATTATCATGATTAAATATGAGAGAATATTTAGAATTTTAACCTACTTAATGATTAAGATTAAAGGTATTGAACTTCACAATTTATTCAAAATTGTATGGATCACAAAATTTAGTAAAATAACTAAATTTCCAAAATAATTAAATTTCCAAGAATGGATTATCCGAATTTTAGGATTATTGCCTTCAGCATTAGCCTATTCCTCCTATCCGCGTTCCTTTGCACCTCTAGGTGCAAATGCTAGTTATCATTTCATGGACCTTTTAATTAGTCTATACATTCATTGCATAGATAAGTTCACTAATTGAGGCCTATGTAGACGTTCCAAAGGACTTTAAAATGGTGAAGTACTTACTTGGATGTGGTCTCTATGTTGTGTACATCTTCCATTATTAGAAATAATATACACTTAATTTTATTTCAATTGGATTATTTAGTAGAGTCATCCATGACAGCCTTGTTATTATCACTAAGAGGGAATTCCACAAGT
Source organism: Pinus tabuliformis (assembly GCA_031772625.1). NCBI lineage: Eukaryota > Viridiplantae > Streptophyta > Pinopsida > Pinales > Pinaceae > Pinus > Pinus tabuliformis. The sequence continues at coordinate 84,014,142 of CM062812.1, read as the reverse complement.
GCATGCATGAGTTTCACTAATCTCCAATTTTATGAGATGGTTAACTCATTAATCCATGGCCAATTAACTAAGATTATGTGTTAGTTTTCTATAGTGGATGTTCATATCTCTCTAGATTCACTACTAGACTCACTATTGTACAAGTTCAACCAAGTATAATATATTGCATTGAATTGTACTCTCTCATAATTTTGTTTTTAGCCCATGAATGAAATTTATTGTACTATTTCACATGGTATTAGAGCCCATGGGATCTAGGAAGAAGGATCATAGACAATCTATTTATAGGTATTGAAGATTGGAGCTATCAGAAAAAATGGAATTTCGATTTGTAATTTTCACTTCATATATGTTAATTTTTTATAACAATGGTATGTTCTATGCTTAAGACAATTTACTTCATTGTTCTTTTAGCAACCCAATGACAATTTCCAATTATATCCAGTAGAAATCACATTAACTTATAAACATTGGAATTAAATGCAGATATAACATAAAATCATATGAAGAAGAGAAGCCAAGACAAGAGGACACAAGATGTGGTAGATGCCAGGGACAAACCCCAATATGGGGAAACCCTTTCATCAAATCTTCTTATTATTCTTTAGTAGTTCAATAGAGAGAGAGAGAGAGAGAGAGAGAGAGAGAGAGTACAAGCATCATAAATACAAGCCCAAAACAGATTTGCCAAATCAACAGTCAATGCATCCCTAACCAAAAAGTCAATGGTGGTCAAAGCTGCCCCAAATAAACTAGTAATCATCTCGGTCAACAAAAAAATAGTATGACCTTTAGAGAGCGTCAAAGTCAACCCAAAACAACTCAGTCAACCCAAATAATACTTTCTGTAATTTTTGCGGTCAATTAGAAAGTCAACGCTACAGTCAACATGTTCAAAATGTCCCCAATTGCCTCGATTTGCATGCCAAATAATGTGGCCTAAAAATATCGAATTTATGGCCCAAAAAAAAAGTCAATGCTTGGTCAAAGTACCCAAGTCAAAGTTGGTCAACATTTCCCTAATCACAGAAAATTTCGGCCTCCGGAAATCAGCGTTCCTTCCACACATGCAAAGTAGAGAGGGCCTCCAAGTGTACAAACCAATCAAGAGAGGAGAGAGAAGATGATATGATGAGATGAGTGAGTGTCCAAATGAGAGAAGGGCCACTCCTATTTATATAATTCGTTGAGGGTGAGGAGACACATCCATTAGGCTTCATGAGCCTACATTTGACTGAGGTCGGCCTTGACAATTTGACCATGAGAAAAAATAAATTCAAAATTCTGTTTTTTCTTGTCAAAATGAGATGATCTTTATATCAAAATTGTACCTCTCCGAAAGAGGAATTCAATGCAACAATCATCTCCATCATGTGAGCTGTGGAAGTTGGCCCTATTTTCCAATTTTAACACACCCTCTCAACTAGGGATAATTCCAACTTCCAAACCATCTGACATCATGATGCCAACATGTCATCCAATACCATCCATGCCATCACTACCCTGCATTGATATGCTTTGGTAATCCATGAAGAAATAATGAAGAAGAGGTGATCGAGAGTGAGTCATAAGATCATACCACTTTCCACTGAATAGAGTCATACCTTGATCCTAGATCAAGTTGTTGAACACCATGCATCCAAGTCATAGGGAGTATGAAAGTACACGATGCATCCATCGGTAATGCTATGGTCCCTAACCAACTTTTCCCAACTCATTATTCAGATGAGAGGTACTTCCCATGAGTCCCCGATTCTATGGGTAGGATGTGTGTCGAGGCATCAATAGGAGAAGGTGAACCACTCATCCTTCTCATATGCCATAGGAGAAGGTGAACCACTCATCCTATGCATATGTCAATCATAGGGGAAGGTGAACCACTCACCCTACATACATGTGTTCGGGTGGGGGAAGGTGAACCACTCACCCTACACACTTGTCAACCATAATGGGGTAACAGAGGAAGGTAAACCACTCACCCTGTATCTAGTACATCACGAGGGTAAGGTGAACCACTCACCCTATGTTCGCTCATAGCTAGCTCCAAGAAGTACCCCAAGCCCCCAAAAGCTCCCAGAGCTCTGTGTTCAACTCATATGGGACCCTCATGGGAGGTTCGTTCCACGAATCCAAGTCTCTCTCGAAATGTTAAGAATTTGAACTTCTTAAGAGGCTTCATGAGAATGTATGCAACCTGCTCATCTGTCCTGATGTGTTGGAGCCTAATTGCTCCCCATTGTACCATATCCTAGATAATGTGGTACTTGATATCAATGTGCTTGGATCGGTTGTGGAACAGAAGATTATCTGATAGACGGATCCCACTCTGGTTGTCACAGAAGATCATGGTGGTATCTAACACATGCTCAAATAGCTCACTAAGGAGATTCCTCAACCAAACGACTTCACAATAGGCCAAACTCACAGCAATGTATTCAGCCTCGGCGGTGCTTAGTGCAACCAATTTCTGCTTCCTACTTTCACGAAATGTCCCCCTCCGTCCAACATGTTTCTCAGCATCTTCAAGAGTATCTTTGAGCCATAAAGGCCTTTTTCTTGAAGTAGTGGGCTCACTAGGAGGTGGATCAATGGGATCCATCAAACCTTCAACATCGGGCATTGGTTCATTAGACAGAGGTTCATCCTGCTTTTCTACACCAGCAACATCATTATTGTCCTTCCTCGGAATAGGAAGATCTTGAATCTTTCTAAGAGCAGAATCTTCATCAAAAGTCACATCATGACTTAATTCCACTTCCCTTTGACCATGCACATAGATTCTATATGCCTTTGAAGTTTCACTGTAGCCCACAAACGTTCCTTTCTCCCCATAAGAACTTTGGAATACCTTGATTATGAAGCATAGCCGGGGTGGATTCTATGATAGTACGATTCTTCCTTTCAGCAACACCATTTTGTTCAGGAGTATATGCGGTTGTAGTCTCCCTCTTAATGTCGGCTTCTATACAATAGTATTTGAATTCATTTGACTCAAATTCGGTCCCATTATATGTCCTCAGTATTTTTATTTTCTTCCCCGTTTGATTTTTGACCAAGGCTTTGAAGGAACGAAACCATTTGAATATTTCATCCTTCTTCTTTAAGAAATAGATCCATGTCTTGTGAGAGAATTCATCCACAAAAATAACATAATACAAATATCCACCCAAAGATGTCACAGGCAACATACTTGATAGATCAGAATGGACCAACTGAAGAATACTAGTGGTTTGAGTCTCACTTGAGGGGAATGGTCCCCTTGTTTGTTTTCCATATTCACATCCCTCATAAACACCTTAAAGACTTAAGTTGAATTTGGGCATCCTTGTGACCATCTTTCATACATCGCGTAAGGATTTGAAATGAAGGTGAGCAAATCTCTAGTGCCATAGTTCAGATTGAAGATAGGTGTCACAAATCATTGCTCCCAATGAACTTCCTCCAACCTGATAGAGACCTTCAACCCTGAATCCAAAAGTGAATACATCTCTTGGGTTCCTTTGCCAAAGACAAACCTTCCCATCAATGAATGTCACCTTGAAGCCTTTATCTTCCATCGCAGAAATAGAAACCAAGTTCTTTTTCAGATCAGGTACATATTTCACTTCTTGCAAATGAAGAGTTTGGCCTTGATTTAGTTGGAGAGTAACAGTCCCAATTACTTTAACAAGATAAGTGGCATTATCCCCAAGTATAATCTCCATAATTGTATTATTTTCAACCAAGTTAGAAAGGGCTTCCTTATACCTAGTGACATGCCTTAAGGCACCACTATCAATCAACCAATGGTCCAATGTATCTGGAGGAGAGGCGGTGGAGAGGGAAGAACTAAGAATGAATTATTTTTGCTTTGCAATATTAACTTCATCATACCCGGAGTTTCTCAACTTCTTGGGAGGACCACCACTTCCATTTCGAGCAGCGAGAGCATTCCTCTTTCCTTTGTTATTGAACCTATTGTTCCTTTGATTGTGATTGCCTTTGGAGTTGTTGTTATTGTTGTCATCATCTCTTGGAGTATCCTTATTGTGAGGACAATCTATAGCGAAGTGGCTAAACCTGTTATAATTGAAGCATCTACCTTTCATTCCTTCTTTGAATCCTGGCTTGAACCCTTGTTCTTGATTCCTTGGATCAACATTATTCATTCTATTACAATGAATGGGGAAGGCGGTAGGATTGTTTCCATTTGAGGGCTCGTCTCTTTCCATCATCCTTATTTATTCTTGAGTGCATCTGGTTAATACTTCATCAAGTCCTGGAATTTTGTCATTGTTGAGAATGGTAGTGTTGAACACATCCCAATCTCTTGTAAGGCCCCCAAGTGAAATAAGAGATAACTCCCTTTCACCGGTGACTTCACCAATAAATAGGAGATCATTCTTGATCTTAGTAATCCTCATGAAGTAGGATTGGATGTATTCTCTTCTATCCATATTGATATCTTTCAACTTGTTCTTGAGAAAGAGAATTTGATTTTCATTGTTTATTTTGAACATCCCAACTAGATTTTCATACATCTCCTTAGATGTTTCCAAATCAAAAATATAGGCAACCAAAGGTTTATGAATGGAATCAACAATAATCTTCTTAGCTTTTAGCTCACCTTTATTGTATTTGTTTTGTGCAGCAACGGACGCATTTGAAGGAGGCTCTGCTATTCTTCCTTTGACATAGTCCATGGCATCATTCTCTTCTAATGTCATATCCAAAGTCATTTTCCATGCATGATAGTCGGATTTGTCCTTGAGCTTGTCTTCAGATTTGAATAAATATGTAGTCGTCATTGGGACTAGTTCCAAGTCCTTGTCCAACAACTTCCTTTAGTGATTTCTTTGCTTCACTCTTGCTTGGGTTTTTCCCTCACTTGAGCTCTAATACCATGTAATTTTAGATAACAATGGTGTGTTCTATGCTTAAGAAAATTTACTTCAATGTTCTTTTAGCAGCCCAATGACAATTTCCAATTATATCCAGTAGCAATCACATTAACTTATAAACATTGAAAGTAAATTCCCAAGTCAAAGTACCCAAGTCAATGCTGGTCAACGCTGCCCTAACCACAAATAATTTCGACCCCCTGAAATCATCCTTCCTTCCACACGAGCGAAGTAGAGAGAGCCTCCAAGTGTACAAAGCAACCAAGAGAGTAGAGTGAAGATGATATGATGAGATGAGTGAGTGTCCAAATGAGAGAAGGGTCACTCCTATTTATACAATTCGTTGAGGGTGAGGAGACACATCCATTGGGCTTCATGAGCCTACATTTGACCAAGGCCGACCTTGACAATTTCACCATGAGAAAGAATAAATTCAAAATTTCATTTCTTCTTGTCAAAATGAGATGATCTTTATATCAAAATTGTACCTCTCTGAAGGAGGAATCCAATGCAATAATCATCTCCATCATATGAGCTATGGAAGTTGTCTCTAGTTGCCAATTTTAACAATATAACTATTTGGAATGGAAGTCAAAGATTCCATTTCAACTTAGAAGTAGAAACTTGTATACGATGGTCACTAAAACATAAATTGAACCAAATTCTGTAGTAGAAAATTCAAAAAATATAAATTGAACCAAATTTTGTATTTGAAAAATCAAAGTATAAATCAAAATATTGCAAGAGCATGGACTAGACCTTTGGTCTCCTATGCTTATTAATTTCTCTATGGCTATTCCATATTGAAGCATTCACCACTCCAAATCAACTTTGAACCACTTTGGAAACATTTTTTAGAAAGCTCAATAGGATGTAGAGTCATCCTTAGAAATGAGCTAAACCCATTAAATCCTAACAATTTTGAAAACATTCAAGATTTAGACCAAACACAATGCCACTTAGATATGTTTTTTACTGAATTCTTGTTGCATTAAAATTATGTTATATTAGTTTTCCTATTCTCATCATTTATATTGATGGCTTCCCTTTCCTTTCAACTTTGCAAATGAATTATATTATAATGTTTCACCCTAACAAGTACAAAAATTATCATTAAATTAAAGAAAGTAAAGTGCATTGGCGAATTGTATAATAATTTCTTAAGTTGAAATATGGAATCACATTGTGCCCATTCATCGTCTCATTTTCATGATGGGAAAAGTTTGATATGATAGAAATTGAAGAAAAATATGGAAAGGGCCAATTAGGTATGATTTTTATTATTTTTTAAACCTGGACTACTAAGGCTTCCCTTTTTGGATCCTCTTCTGCTTTCAATGGAGGCCTAAAGAGGCGAGCTAAGCAAGAATTACTTTCCAGCAGGAACAGAGCTCCATAGCAGGTAGATTCAAGCCTTTAATCAAGGGACCCATGTCAAGGAAACAACACTAAAAGTGTGGTAGAGGCTTCCAACATAGTTACCGATCAAATGAGAACTATTACCTCAAAACAAGTATTCTAGCCCCAAAACCCCACAAAACATGAAAAAACAACCCAAAAATGAAAATTTTGTATGTGAGAATGATGTTTTTTTTAAGGGTAAATTTTCAACATTTTTTTTAAATGGAAGTAAAAACCATTTTTTTTGCAAAATGGATGAAAAAAGAACCCATAAAAAAATAAGTGTTGATTCTGGAATAACAAAAAAAAATTAGGTTACAATTTTGACATTTTTTAGCAATGTAATTAAAGATAAAAATATCCAGACTTTGAAAAATTGTAAAATTTCAACAATTCTCAGACATGATGTTAAAGATAAAATATCATGTCTCAAATCTTGATAATTCCAACAATTTCCATCCATGTTGTTAAAGATAAAATATATTGACTGTAAAACACCCTAAAATTGTAATTGTTTCCAACCATAGCATTAAAGATAAAATATCATGACCTAGAAAAACATTAAAATCTTGACAATTTTTCAACCATGCAATTAAAACCAAAGATTGTGACTACAAAAAAATCTCAAGTTTTCAAATATTTCAAGCATGACATTATGGAAAAAATTTATGACAAAAAACTTTAAAAATGAACACCCAAGAGTAATTTATTCTTTAAATGCTAAATATATAGCGATTTTAAAATCTTAGCTTAAGATATGTTAGGATATTCCGACACATAGAAAATAATTAAGTACAACTTGGTATAGTGTATAGTTAGGTAAAATGTGTTTCTTTAGTATGCACTTTTTGTAACTTACAATCTGATGGTCATGATATGTCTAAGACATGAAGTGATATGATGATTCGTTCTCTCCTCAGTATTACCGACACTTGATCTGTGGCTTAACACCCAATTGGTCCATGATCTCTATTTAAAGAGCATGGAGGGTCATTTGTTAGGTGACCGTTCATGAGAGAATCTTATGGAAATTTTATTTCTTTTACATTAATAATTTGTCTGAAGTGGCCGCGTTGGCTCAGGTCGTGGACTGTTTCTCTCTTTGAGAGTTTTAACCACGTCAAAAATACTGATGTGCCGATCTATGATTTGTTTGTGAGTGGTGTCCTTTGGCGTTCTATCTTAGGAAATTACACTGCAAATTCCTACATGGTATCATAGCTATTCGAGAGCCGCATTCGTTAGTGATCCAAATCTGAAGCTAGTACAACTACATCCGACTGTAGTTTCGTAGATCTATTGTTTCTGACTTCTTTCGGGCTGAGAGGACTTCTATATTGTGTTAGGAGCATATGTTCCAGTGAGGAACCCCTTTCGTTTCATGCAAAAAGGTTTCTAGTAGCCCTAACTACGTCATTTTTAAGATCTAGAGGTATATAGTCTTTATTTGCAGTTATAGTAATTTATCTCTCTGTTTATTTTGGTTTATAGTCTTTTATATTTTCTTTTGTTACTGGATTTATACCTTTCATTTCTATGTATGCTCTTTGCCCTGCGACTTTGTGTGATCTGGGCAAACCAAAAACATAAAGAAATGATTTTTCTCATGCATATGTTCTTTTTCACTGCGCCTTAGTGTAACCTCGGAAAACCAGAAACATTGAGAAAAATATATAGTTTCCGGCCAAATCTGACTTTAAGCCACAAGGCTTGGATTTCCTTTGCGTGTTCGTTTTGGTTTATATGGTTGTTTTTTTTGTTTTGTAGAGAAAAATAGGTTTTTCAAGTAAGCACACACTCTAAAGTTTCAGTGAGCAAAAAAAAAAATCACTTCCTCATTTCCAAAAATTACTAATGTTTTAAACTAGCTCACTTGGTCCAAATTTACTTTATGAGAATAGAGGTCTTGGGTCAAGTCTTTCTTTTTGTTAACTTACTTTTTCAAAAAACACATGTAACTTATGTTTTAAAGTTACTTTATGTAAAAGTGTTCTTTCCCATTTTAAAAAAAATGAGTCACTTATAATTCTAAAGTCACTTTATCTTTTATTTAAGTTACAATTTAGTGGATAGTTCATAAATTACCATTGTAAAAGTGACTTTCACTTATTTATAAAAGTGGGTCACATAAAATAATCTTTTTTTTTTTAAAGTGACCTAATTAGATTAAGTTTGGAAATGGGGTTTTTTTTTTTTTTTTAAATGTAACATTATCATTAACTTCTCAACATTCACAGAGTTTTTCGACATCTTCAACAACTTTTATTCAAAAAACCATAACTTCTTCATTCGAAAACCGTTTGTTTTAATTGGCCTAATTTTTCGACATCTTTCCATTGAAACACTTAATTTGGATTACAGTTTTGATAAAATTGTTGGGGAAATTGAGCATGGGAGGACGGATTGCAACTGGAGCTAGGGTTGGATTTGGCGCTAGGGTTTTGACTTAGGGTACCATGGCGGGATGCGTAGGGGGGAGTCTTGCTCCCTCCCACAGTTAAGTAGTTACAGAGGGAAGTAAGGACGCGGGAAAGAAGCATTTCAAAAAACCTCTAGAGAAGGTATCAGAGGCAAGAAGCAAGGGAACATTGGGAAGAAACGAACTTCAGGATCAGGAAGGGGATCAACAAGGAACAAGTAAGGAAAAGGAGAATGGAGGCAGCAATGAAAAACATACTTCCATAAAGCCTACTGGGGTCTGCAAACCCAAGTCGAGCATTATTCCTCGGGTTATATTGAGCGATCCAGTAATACAAGCGCATAGGGATCATATGAAGGAACATGTGATCATATGTAAATTCATGGGGTTATGGCTGACGGAGAGGGCGTTACACATCTGGATAAGGAACCATTGGAAGCCAAAGGGGGAAATACACCTACATCTGGGTTCTAAGGGCTTCTTCATAGTGGTGTTCACAAGCCTAGAGGACAAAGATAGAGTGTTCGAAGGGGGCCATATTTCTATGCTACGACAGGACTCTACATGCGGCCATGGATGATGAACTTTGTCCCGGAACGTGAGACATTCACATCGGTACTGGTATGGATTATAATATACTCCCTTCCTCTGGATTATTGGCTACCAGAATCTCTGAAAACAATAGGCAACAAGCTAGGGCATTTTCTAAAGATCTCATAGGCAACTCTGAAAGGAAAATATACATCCTTCGCCCGAATATGTGTGGAAATAGACTTATCTAGAGCCCTTCCGGAAGCAATAATTTTAGAAGTGTATGATGAAGAATAGGTGCAGACAGTGGACTATGAGAACATCCCATTTAGGTGTTGCAAATGCCATGAACATGGGCATCTATTCAGAGACTGCCCAACAATCAATATGGAAGGTAATGGGAAAACTACTATGGATAGAAATCAAGAGGGTTTCACCAAGGTTGCGGGCAAAGAGAAAGGAGGTAAACGTCCACAAAAGAAGATAAATGAGGACAGACATACAAGACACAATAGTTTCAAGATCCTAGAGGAAGAAGAGGGGAACAAGGATACAATCGAGGACATGGAGAACATAACCAAGGAGTAGGAAAAGGTAGCTGACATGGACGGTATCAGAGTTAACAACCATCAAAAGGATGATCTACCAAGCTATATGGAGATCAGTAGGGACCATGAGATAACTCTGAGTGAAGCGGGAACAGAGGACCATGAACTACAGGAGATTCTAAATAAGGAAAATCTAGATCTAGAGAAATTTCTGGAACAAGGGAAGAACATAGGAGTGGACTCCTTGCCCAAAGAGGATTATGATAGAGTACAACAGCTCTTTCTATGGAGATCACAATCGAAGGGAGCTGAAGTCAAAATAAATCATGAAAGCCAAGAGCACAGTGGGGTCAAAATGATGGAGAATGCATAGGCACAATCTCCAAAGAACTTAGGCAGGAAAAGAGGAAGGAAAGGACAGAATGAGCTGCTTAGCGAATGTGGAAAACTATTGATTAACCTGGGCAAGATGAAAGATCTCACCAGTTATTCCTTTATTAACCTTTCTTAATGAAGCTTACAACCTGGAATATTAGAGGCATAGGAAATAGAAGGAAACAAAAAAATCTTAGTAACAAAATGAAAAAGGAAAAACCAAATATGGTTTTTATTCAGGAGACAAAATGTTCGATGGATAAGATAAGAGAAATTCATAATAAGTGGTTAATCAAGTATGAGTATCTAGAGGTTAAGGCAAATAACTCGACGGGGGGGATTCTCACACTGTGGGATCCACAAAAATTTGGAATCCTGGATGCTACTATCCTTTAGTGGTATGTCAACCTGTAGGTGATAAGGAGATATACATGATCACGAACGTTTATGGACCTCAAAAGAAAGCAGACAAACTCAAGCTTCTCATTTCCCTGGAGGATCTAAGAGCAAGACATCCCAATATGCCCTGGATCGTTGCAGGAGATTTCAACATGATAAGATCTCTTTCAGAGAAAAAAGGAGGTATTAGACAGCTAGGCAGAGACTCCATGGCCTTCCAGAACTTCATTATGAACATGGGGCTAGTGGACACTGAAACAATAAATGGAACCTTCACATGGAACAACAAGAGGGGAGGGGCTTCTCAAGTTGCTTCCAAACTTGATAGATTTATTATTTCAAAGGACCTCCTTCTCACAGGCCCTGCCATGATAGCTTCCATTCTGCCCTTTGGAGGTTCGGACCATTGGTCTATATAGTTGGAAGCCACCTTTATGGGCACACCGAGAAATAGACCTTTCAGATTTGAAAATACCTGGATCTCTTACCCTAAATTCACCAGTAACATTGATAAATGGTGGAGAGAGGATTTGAACATTCAAGGCACTAAAATGTTCATGCTCCAACAGAAACTTAAACATATCAAATCCAGAATTAAAGTTTGGAACAAAAAGGAATTTGGAAATATCTTCAAAGCCAAAAGAGAAGCTGAGAAAAATCTCCAGGAGATCAATCAGATCAACATCACAGATGGCTTCACCGAAGAGCGGAAAAGGCTAACTGACTCTCTGCAGGAAGAATGGGAAGATTGATGTTTACAAGAGAAAATTTTCTGGAGGCGGAAATCGAGGATACAATGGATTAGAGAGGGAGAAAGAAACACAAAATTCTTTCATAATTCCACCATGGCTCAAAGGGCACACAATAGAATCACAAAGATCAAATATTCTCAAGGGATTGAGCTTGTCACTCACAATGATATGGAACCGGTCCTTGTACAACACTTCCTCAATATTGCAAAGGATCCAGTAGAGGATAGATCCAGGTTCATTGACCATTTCACTAAGTATATCCCTCAGCTAGTCACCAGAGAGGACAACCACAATCTTAATAGGCCAGTATCGGAAGAGGAGGTCAATGAAGTGATTAATGAAATGCAAAATGGAAAAGCACTAGGCCTGGATGGATTCGATGTAGACTTCTTCAAAGCTTGCTGGGAAACAATCAAATAGGATATCCTCGAGGTTGTGGAAGACTCCAGAAAATTCAAAAAGGTTCTGAAGGCTCTTAATGCTTCCTTCATAGCTTTGATCCCAAAACAGGAAAATTCCATGACTCTGGATGGTTTTCGACCCATAGCCTTATGCAATGTGGTATATAAAATTATTTCTAAAGTGATAGGCAATAGATTCAAGCCCCTTCTACCATCTCTAATCTCGGAGGAGAAAACAGGCTATGTGGAAGGAAGACAAATTCTCAACAATATCATCCAAGCTCATGAGGTGGTACACTCTCTCAAAAGCAACAAACAAGCTGGTATGATCATTCAGCTGGACCTAGCTAAAGCCTATGATAAGCTAAGTTGGTCTTACATAAGAGAAATTCTAAGAGCCTATGGCTTTGACCAAAATTGGATAAGATGGGTTATGGCACTAGTCACCATGACCAATTTTTCCATACTGCTTAATGGAACTCCATCAAGAACCTTCACACCCTCCAGAGGACTCAGACAGGGAGATCCGCTCTCACTGTTCCTCTTCATTCTCATGATGGAAGGGCTAGGTAGAGCGATCAAAATGGCAAATGCTGAAGGACGAATCTAGGGTATCAAACTCACCTTGGATGGAGCGGCAAAAACACATCAACAATTTGTGGATGATACAATGTTGCAGGGCATACCCATAGTCAGGAAAGCCAGAGCAATCAAAAGCATCTTAAACGACTTTGCTATGGCAGCAGGCACAGAGCTAAGCCTCAACAAGTCCAAAGTCTTTTTCTTTAACACTAATATTGCTATTCAGAAAAACATTACCAGAATTCTTGGGTTTCAAAGGGGACAACTACCTTCCAAATATCTTGGCATACCACTTACTAACAAAATTCTAAGCAAGAAAGTGTGGGAGCCAATATTAAATAAACTTTAGGACAAGGTCAGAAAATGGACATGCAGGTCACTAAATTTGGCAGGGCGCATTTTGCTCACATAGGCGGTCTTGTAGGCCATTCCCATTTTCATGTTTTCAGCTCTTCCTGCTCCTCAATGCATTAAGCATCAAATAAGGAGCATACAAAGGGACTTTTTGTGGGGCATAGGGGAAGAGAAAAATAAGTGGGCTTTAGTAGCCTGGGACAAGCTTTGCAAGCCCAAAATCCATGGTGGCTTGGGGCTTCATGATCTTGAAACCCTCAGTAGAGTTTCGGGAGCTAAACTTTGGTGGAGATGGATCAAGGAGTTGACTATTCCCTAGGCTAAGCTTTGGAAACAAAAATATGCCAAGTATTGGCAGGAGAAGGATCACATTAGAATGTCAGGGCCAATCAGGGGCTCCCATATCTGGAACATTGCGTGGGAAAATAAAAGTATTGTTCAGCAACATTGCTTCTGGGAAATCCGAGCAGGGAACCTAGCTCGATTTTGGGAGGACAACTGACAACAGGAACCCAACCTTTATAAGGATGAATTAGCAACTCTCAAGAGTGACACAAATAACAAAGGGATACTTTTGGTAAAATACTTTTGGGACCAAGAAAGGAATAATGGAAAATGGAGGAATCAGAAGGATCTAGGATACAATAATGAGATTCCTTTAAAGGCCCAGGCAGACGCTCTCACCCAGGATCTAGAACATAGAAGGATTATGGTTTCCTCTTCACCTGACCAATTAAGATGGGGAAAGAACACCGAAGGTAAATTTAACCTCAAAGAGGCTAAACGGGAAGTCACAGGATTTAACTATCTGAATCTTGATCAAGTCTGGAAGAAACTATGGCAGAGCCCCCACTGGATGAAAATAAATTTATTTATCTGGCTAGTGCATCAAAGGAAGATCTTAACTTGGGAGAATCTCTTAACGAAAGGCTTCATTGGTCCTTCCAAATGTTACCTCTGTGGCTCACATGAGAAGACGATGGAACACCTTCTCAACCTCTGTCCTTTCACATCCAATGTGTGGGACTAGGTGGCCTCGATATTTAGACAAACTAATAGGGACAAACTCAACATATCCAACACTTTGAATAAGTGGAGGAAGAAATTCTCAGGAAATGATATTATTAATAAAGCCTAGATTCTGGTTCCAGGCTTTGTTATCTGGAATGTTTGGAAAGAGCACAACAGTCGGATCTTCAAAAGCAAAACAAGAAAGCCCCAACACATAATTGACCAAATTCTAAGGTAGCTCAAAGATACAGTAAGAAGCTTGTTGAGGACACTTCCTAAGGATCCTCCTCTGCCCCAAGAGGTGAGTATTATACTTCATTTGGGTCTCCAGTCCATAAGCCCATAGGGAATAATAAAGAGAGTGAGCCAAACAAATACAGATGTTAACATTTGGAAGCCTCCTCCTTATGGTTTCTTAAAGGTTAATATAGATGGAGCTTCTAAGGGAAACCCAGGATTAGCTGGCTTTGGGGGTGCCATAAGAGATGATCAGGGGCAAATAAAGAAGATCTTCCATGGCCACTTGGGGAAGGCTACTAATAACATGGTGGAGCTCATGGCATTAGAGTAATGCTTGGAAATCCTAGTGGATTCAAATTCACATAATGTTATCATTGAAGCAGATTCGGAATTGATCATTAGAGTGGCCAAGAAAATATGCAATGGAACTTCTCCAGATAAAGTGTCAAAGCATTGGAAGCTTTTGCAGGTCTTTCATCGTATCTACTCCCACTTGCAAACCCTAAAAACTGTTAGATTTGTCTATGTGAAAAGGGAAGCTAACATGTTAGCGGATCGTTTTGCGAACGAAGGAGTCACCAATAGGGACAAGGATTCTCGGCATGCTTGGGATTTGTTACCTCTAGGAAAACTGTGGGAGGATTGCCTCTGTTAGTCGAACGTAGATATGGAGCTATGGATTAACAGGATGGAACGAAGGGGTTCAGGAGACAGGCGGGAGGATGGAGATCCCTAAACCGTTTACCCTTTTTGGTTCTGGCTGCAATCCAAATCTCTATTTTCTTTCAGTCGGGTAGCGAAAGCTCTGACTCGGGAAGTACCATAAGTTTGGTCGTCCATTCTTATATTGCTTATATGGTGTTTGACAAAGAATATGGGAGGAAGGCTCAAGAACCGCTCACCGGATTGGATTAACGGTTTCCGCTTGGTGAAAAGAGCATGCATGCTTTTCCGTGAGACGAGCAATTCAAAAACCACAAGTGGTATATCGGGCGGGGTCCAAGTGGTTTCTGGTTTTTTTGAGGTTGGCCTCGATTCCACTCTTCGTGCGACACGTTGCGGAGAGGAGGTGAGAGAAAACCGCCCTCATCGAGTGGTTAACCCTCACGCTACTTGTTTGCCCGATATCTACGAAGACCGTTGGATCCAAGTTGGGTGATCAACAGTGGAGATTTGTTCGTGTTAGTTGGTTTGGTGTTTTGGACCCGAAAGAGTTTAGAGTGCTGGGCCTTAAGTTTTCGTTGAGTCCGTAAGAAAGTTTTAAGTGTGGTTTGTTGTTGGCATTCTTGTGGACCCTCAGCGGGTCATTTGTGGCATTTTTGTGGGCCTCAGTTCTGTGGACCCATCTTCCAAGGAGTTCAAGGTTCATTTGGTGCACATCAATACGACCAGATGGTCGATTGCTTGCTTTTTTCCCAAAGTGTTTGGCTAGATCTCACCGGTTTTCTTGTTCAGGCTTCTCATGGTTTTGGGTGCGTGGTTCGGATTTTGCCTGCCCTGCCGTCTATTGAACTCTCACAGAGCGAGTGCGGCTACATGTAAATTATGTATTATTGGCTAGATTAATAGAAGGTCCTACTCTTACTTGATCAAGAAAAAGAAACACTTAATTTCAACATCTACAACTTTAGTTTATTTTAAAATGGAAAGTCCATGCATAAGTATTCTTGATAGCACCAATTACTTCCAATGACTATCCTACATTGTGGATTTACTTAGAAGTAAAGGTCTTTATAGAATAGCCTCAGTCTAAGAGTCTAAACCTAAAGATGAAGATAAGCAAGCTAAATGGGAAAATAAGCAAGATCAAGCACGTGGGTTGATAGGGATGTCTATTTCTCTAGACCTTAGATTCCATATCATAGAAATTGATACCCACAATGAAACAATAAAACAACTCAATAAAGCTTTTGGAAGTAAAAATGAAATTAAGCTCATCCACTCGAAAATGAGTTGCTTACATTGGACCCCAATAATTTTTCTTCCATTGAAGATTTTTTGTCAAAGTTCAAGAGTTCTCTTGGAAGGTGTTAAGGTTAAGAAAGAAGATGATAGCATAATCTATTCCATTCTTACCATGTTAGGACCAGCCTACTCTATGTTTGTTTCCACCTTCCATTCTACTAGAGAAACCTTTATTTCTCAAGGACAAGACTACAAGTCCCAAACTTTTGATGCCTTTTGTAATTCTCTAATAGGAGAACAAGAAAAACTCTTACATCTTGGTCTTCTTAATACTGGAAACTATTCTAAGAAAGCCTTAGTAGCCCAGCAATAACCAAGTTCAAAGAATCCTAAGAAGCAACATCCTAGAAAGAATGGTCCTAAACCAAACAAGGGTCCTAAGCCATTTTAGTCTCAAAATGAAAAATCAACTCAATAAAATGATAAGACAACTAAAAATAAAGGGAATAACACTGATAGACATTGCAACTTTTGTATTCGTGATGGCCACTTAAAATCCAAATGCTTTAAGAAGATGGAAGCCTTGGAAGCAACAATGAAGAAGCATAACATCCATTTGGAACACTCTTCAAATTCAACTTCATCTTCAAGAATAACACTTTCTGCATGTGGTTGTCAAGCATCTCGGTTTGGTTATGCACTAAATGTATCTTCTTCTTCTCATTCTCATGAGTGGCTTATTGATTCTGGGGCTTCTTATCACATGGCACAAAACAAAGCCATGTTTTCTTCTTTAAATGATTGTAACACCAAAAATATATATGTTGGTGATGATAGATCTCTTAGTGTTGTAGGGACTGGAACCATTCATCTAGACAATGGTCAATTTAATGATGTATTATGTGTTCCTACCTTTTCTTGCAACCTTCTATCTGTATATCAGACAAATCATTCAGGTGAAGGTAAAACTGTTGAATTTTCACCACATGATGTTTTAATTAAGGACATAAGAGATCCTAGACAGATTTTAGCTACTACATTGCTGATGATTCTATAAAGTTGTATAAGTTTAACAACTTTGGGTCATCAACTCTTCCTTCGGTATTTTTTGCTCATAATGATGAAGTGAGAAAACTTTGGCATGAACGATTTGGTCACTTAAACTATCGCTCCCTTCAAAACCTATGTAAAAAAAAAATGGTGACAGGTCTTCCTATGGTATCTTGCAGAGATGGTGTTTGTTCCAGATATGTACTTAGAAAACATCATCGGGATAATTTTGAAAAATGTGCCTCTTGGCACACCTCAGCCCCTTTACAACTTGTGCATAGTGATTTATGTGGTCCACTTCCAGTTGTTTCATTCTTTGGCTACAAGTATTTCTTGACTTTCATTGATGATTTCTCTAGACGCACTTGGGTATACTTCTTAAAACTCAAGAGTGAAGTCTTTAACATGTTCTTGGTTTTTAAAGCCTTTGTTGAGAAACAATCTCGACATCAAATTATTAAGCTAAAATCTGATACTGATGGAGAATATGTTAACAAAAAATTCATCAACTTTTGCACTAAGCATGGAATTCAATTGGAACATATTGTGCCATATACTCCACAGAAAAATGGTGTAGCTGAAATGAAGAATCACACTTGATATGAAAATCACTTATGTATGATCTCAGTTAATTAATGTAGGTATTACAGACTCATGCGCTAGTGTGCCTATGTTATTTTAAGCAACAGATCGATAAGATTGCCAAATACACAGGCATTGGAAAATAGTAAGAGAAACACAACAAGCAAATGCAAAAACACAACAATTTAATAAGGAGTTCACCCAATCCTCTTGGGTTATGTCTCCTGGTCCGGCTTTCATTGGTGGCCTTTGTTTTATTGTCTTTAAGCAAAGTTTTTACAATGAGGAGCTCAATTTGAGTCTCCTGTAACAGATGATTCTTAGTAGGGTGGTACTTGGATTCCCCAAGCCACTAGAGTACACAAAGTCCCCCTTACCAAGTCTCGACCTCAACTGGTCTTAATGGGATGAGTCCAATTTGGTACTCAGTTCCCGACAGATATCCTCACAGGGATTGCTTGAACCTCTAAAGCCCTCTCGGTTCTGTTTGCTCGATGTTGCCTTAGCTCTGTTGGTCAGCTCGACTTCTCTGTTCTCTGCTTCTTGCTTCACTCTCTATTCTGTCTCTTTTGTCTCCTCTATGTTCTCTGTCTGTTCGTGGCTTAAAGCCAATCCATCCCTTGACTGTTCGCTTCCTCTTCCGGTTCTTCAGATTGCCTGCCATTTTCCACTGGAATTCCCTGCTTCTGTGTTGTCACCACTGTGTAACATTTCACAGAGAGGTGGCCACTTGTCTCCTTACGAACTGGGCGCCAACTTTTCCTCGAACAGTCGTTATTTCGGTTATTTCGCGAAATGATTCATCCGCCAGCTCATCGGTCACGTCGGACCCCAAATTTCATATGCCTCAGCCTATTCTTCCATCAAATCTGGTCCTCCATCGGGTGCAACCTCTGCCGTTGATCTGGGGCCTCCAGATCCTACGGTCATCGCTTTTATCGCACGGGTGAGTTGCTCAACCGTTACCCTATGATGAGAGTGGTTTTCTCTCTCATCCGTCGAACACGCGTCATTCAATGTATGGCATCGCTCGGTCTTCTGCCAAACCCGCTTACTGCCCAAAATGTCTTTGATATTCCGCTGGTTTTGGAGCGCGGGACCCGCCTATTGGTTTTAGCGTTTTTCCCACGATTTTCCTTATTTTTCACATGACCAGGTGCGGGGGCTTTTCCTTCTTTGAGGTTTTTATCCTGCGATGCGCGATTAGCACTTTTTGCACGCTAATCGCACATCAGAAACGGCCTCTGTTTTTTGATCTGGACTCCCTATTTGCTAGTTTGCGCCACTGCGTGGTCTCCATGGGCCAACGGTCAACACGCTTTGACCGAGGGTCCTCGTTGTTCCGTGCTGGCTACAAACTGCCACTGTCCAGAGTTCCTTCCTGATAGCTCGTTATTCAAAAGATTTTAGAGTTTGACATAGTTTGAAACAGTCATAGAAACTTTGATAATTTTCAAGGATCCAATTCGGATCAACACCTTAAAAGAAATGGCTATTTGTATGCTTTAATCTAAAGGACTTAGTCTTAATTTTTGGGCAGATGCAATTAACTGTGCAAATTACATATTAAATCGCATTCCTACTAAGGTTTTAAAGAATATCACTCTAGAAGAAGCATGGAGCTCAATTAAACCAGATGTAAGTCAATTTCGTGTTTTTGGAAGTGAAGTATGTGCCCATATTCCAGATGAGAAACATAAAGCCTTAGAATCCAAGAGTGAAAAATGTAATTTTGTTGGATATTCTGAAGATGTCAAAGGATATAGACTTCTTCAACCTAAATTAAAAAATGTTATCATTAGAAGAGATGTAAAGTTTACTGAAAATATATCAACCTACGAGCCAGGTTCGACAGATGTAGCACATCTCTCTATCCCTTCTTCTGAAAATATTCCTTCTTCAGATGATGACAGTGAAGATGACAATCCTCCCCCACCTTCTTCGGATCCTCCTTCAACTCCTCAACTTCCAAAATGGGTTCGTGCTACTCGGGATGCAGCAGGTGCTCTTGCAGGTGATCCTACAGATCAACATTGTACACGTTCTCAGTTCAATAGAGCCTCTTTTTTATTGGCTCAAGCTTCAATGAATTATGATCCTGACACCTTTGCAGAAGCTTCAGGCCATCCAGATTGGGACACAACTATGAATGAAGAATAACGTTCATTATTGACAAATGATACATGGGATCTTGTTCCTCTTCTAAAGGGACAAAAACTTGTTAGATGCAAATGGGTTTACAGAACCAAGTTTGGACCAAATGGAAAAATTGATAGACATAAAGCTCGTCTTGTTGCTAAGGGTTTTTCACAAGTTGAAGGCATTGACTATACTGAAAACTTCTCCCCTATTGCCAAAATGAACTCTATCCGCCTTGTTCTTTCCCTTGCTGCCTCTTTCAAATGGGAAGTCCATCAGATGGATATTAAATCTGTCTTCTTTCATGTGGACTTGCATGAAGAAATCTATATGGAGCAACCTCTTGGCTTTATAAAAATAGACTCCAGCATTGTATGCCGGCTTAAAAAATCCCTTTATGGTCTCAAGCAAGCCCTTCAGGCTTGGTATGCCAAAATTGATAACTTTCTTTTAGATACTCGCTTTTCTAGGTGTCATTTTGACAACACTGTTTACACCAAGAAAGTGGGTAAGTCTCTTATCATTCGTGTTCTTTATGTTGATGATATTATCCTTACTAATAGTGATCCCAACCTTTTAAACCGTGTGAAGTCCAGCCTTAAAAAGAAATTTGAAATGACAGACTTAGGACACTTGCATTATTTTCTTGGTCTTCATGTCTTTCAATCCAAAGAAGGTAGTTACCTTTCCCAGTCCAAGCACGCATGTGATCTTGTACGCCACTTTCATATGGAAGACTTTAAGCCAACCCCTTCTCCCTTTCAATTTGGAGCCAAACTTTTAGTCACTTGTACTTCCCCTGAAGTTGATGCTACCTTATATCGTCAACTTGTTGGAAAACTTTTGTATTTGACCCATACACGTCCCGACTTTTCCTTTGTTGTTGGTCTTATTGCTCGGTTTATGCAAAACCCACATGAAGGTCATTGGAAAGCAACTAAAAGAATACTTCGTTATGTTCGAGGTGCAATTCAGTTTGGGATTCATTACAGTGCTGAATCATCTCCTCTATTGGTTGGTTTCACTGATTCTGATTGGGCTGGTGACCCTGATGATCAGAAGTATACTACGGGTTATGTTTTCACTCTTAGTTCTCAACCTATTACATGGGCTTGCAAGAAACAAAGTGTCATTTATCTTTATTCAGAAGAAGAAGAGTATCGTAGCGTCGTTGAAACTACTAAGGAAGCCCTTTGGCTTCGTCAGATCCTGGCAAAGTTTGGTTTTCAGCAGCAGTATCCGACTACACTTTGGTGTGATAATCAAAATGCCATTCAACTATGCAAAGATCCAGTCCAACATCAGCGCATCAGACACATTGAACTACACATGCACTTCATCAGAAAGCTCATTCATGACCATGTTCTTGAAGTGCAATATTGTTCAACTCATGATCAAGTTGCAGACATCTTTACAAAGGCTCTCACATAGGCGAAGTTTACTAAACTTCGATTTATTGTTGGAGTTCGGGAAGTTGTCACTAAGGGGGGATAGGCTCTAATAATTCCTTCCTTCTCCTATTGTGTCATTTTTGTACATCCTTCAATCCTATCCTTGTTCTTAAGGGGGCATGTTAGGATATTCCGACACATAAGAAATAATTAAGTACAATTTGGTCTAGTGTATACTTTGGTAAAATGTGTTTCTTTAGTATGTACTTTTTGTAACTTACAATCCGAGGGTCACGATATGTTCTAGACATGAAGTGATTTGGTGGTTCATTCTCTCCTCGGTACTACTGACACTTGATCCGTGATTTAACACCCGATTGGTTCATGATCTCTATTTAAAGAGCATGGAGGGTCATTTGTTAGGTAACCGTTCATGAAAGAAGCTTATGTAAATTTTCTTGACTCAGGCCGTGGACTTTTTCCCTCTTTGAGGGTTTTAACCACATCAAGAATACTGGTGTACCAATCTGTGATCTGTTTGTGAGCGGTGTCCTTTGGTGTACTATCTAAGGAACTTACCCTGTAAATTCCTACAAGACAACTTGATACATTGTAACAAAAATTTAAAAATCAACCATCAAATTGACACGCGGTGTAGATGAACTCGACCCATTGTAATGAAACTTAACGACCAACCATGAAATTGATATATTGTGGGGGCAGAGTCGATTCATAATAACGAAAATTTTAAAATCAACTATCAAATTGCACATAATGGGATTGGGTTGTTAGACGAGCATCAACACAGACCCTATTTAAAAAAAACAATAAGAACCAAAATAAAAAATAAATGTATAAAGAAATAAAAATGAAAAAATTCAAATATTAGATTAAAAACACACACACACAAAATAATACAAAAGAAAACAAAATTTTAATATTGATAAAAAGAAAAAACAATGAAAAAAACACAAAAAATAATATAAAAGAAAACAAAATTTAAATATTGAAAAAAACAATTAAAAAAAACACAAAATAATACAAAAGAAAAAAAAAATCAAATATTGAAAAAAAAAACAATTAAAAAACACGAAAAATAATACAAAAGAAAACAAAAATTCAAATATTGTAAAAAATTAAAAACAGTAAAACCGAATTGTCTTTAATATGACTTTTTGGAAGCTTTTTCGGTGGGTTTTTTTTGTTTAATTTCTCTAAAATCCTGTAGAAATTTATTGAAATCACAAGTTTGATGGGTAACCCAAGCACAACCTAAGTGCCCTAGTGGTTTTTCAGGGGGCTGAATCCATCTATACAATCAAAAACAAATTTAAATAACACAAATCAATATTTCATCTCTATTTTTTCCGTCGAATTTTGGCACCGAAAAGTCCAAAAAATCGCACTAAAGACAACTCCAAAAAAACACAAAAAAAAATACAAAAGACAACAAAAATTCAACTATAGAAAAAAAATAAAAACAATTAAAAAACACAATTAAAAAAAAAACAAGATAACAAGACATAGAACACAAAAAATAAAAAAATAAGAACATGACGAAAAAAAACTATAAAAATGTAAAAAATAAAAATAAAAATTAACTTATAAAAAAAAAAAAAGTAGATGTAATTTAACAAACAAAAAAAATTACCTAACTATTTTTTTTTAAAGAACGATTAAAAAAAATTAAAAACAAAACAATTTAAAATAATAATAATAATGATAATAATTAAAAAAAAAAATCATTGCTACCACTGGGCGGGGTTGGCCAAGGACGCGGGCAGGGTTGGCCATGGGCGCAGGCAGGGAGGCGGGCTGCACATAACGGCATCTTCGCTTGTGCCCATGGCCAACCCTCTCTAGGGGTGGCAGGTTTTTTTTTCTTAATTTCTAATTGCTTTGTTTTGATTCGACCTTTTTTAAATTATTATTATTATTTTTTTTCTCAAATTTTTAATTTAAATATTTAAATTTTTTACAATTTTGTTTATTTTATTATTATTATTATGTGATTGTACTTTTTTTAACTTAAAAAATTCATTACAGATGTGTTTTTTTGGGTTAATTTTCAATTTTTTTCTTTAAATTATATGTTTTTTTGAAATATATATATATTTTACAATTTTCTAGGTGTTTTTTTTGTTTTTTATATATTTTTTTTATTATTTGAGTGTTTTTTGTCATGTTTTTTTTATTCACTTAATACATTAGAAAGTTTAAAGTATAAAAAATATGTCCTCTAAACAAAAAAAAGTTGATGTTGCAACAACACTTCTCAAAATCAAAATGAAAATCAACAATTAAAAAAAATGTTCATACTTCATACATAAAAAAAATAAATAAATAAATAAAAATAAACTCTTTAAAAGAATGTGTTGATTCTCCATCAACACATTTTAAAATCGGCATGAAAATCATTAACGTTTTTAAAAAATGTTCATACTTGATACATAAGAAAATTTAAAGTGCCAAAAATATGCTCCAACAAAAAAGGTGTATTATGAATCACCAATTTTCAAAATCGCATGATTTTTTTCAACCTCAAAAAACAAGTACTAAGTAATTTTCCCGTTTGATCAGTAACTATGTTTTCCCCCTTGTGGGACATTGTTGCATATTTCGTGGAGGAACGTTGTGGTGCATTGAACAAAGCTCGTTCAACTGGGTAAGTCTTATCATTTATGTTAGCCCCTGAACCTTGTTATTGTTGGAAGAGGCATCGCGGTACTGTTAATTGTGTTTTTATTTTAAGATTCTTTTGGATGGATGTAGATTACGGAAAAAAGATAGTTATTTGGGCTTTGAAGATTGGGGGAAAAGATAGTTTTTGGATGGATGTAGATTATGGAAAAAGATAGTTATTCAAGGGACCCATGTCAAGGAAACAACACCGAAAGCGTGGCATAGGCTTCCCCCTGGTGGAGCATTGTTGCATATTTTGTGGAGGAACGTTGTGGTGCATTGAACAGAGCTCGTTAAAGGATAAGTGTTATTATTTATGTTAGTGCCTGGAGCCTGTTATTGTTGGAAGAGGCATCTGGGTGTCGTTAATTGTGTTTTTATTTTAAGATTTTTTTTGGATGGATGTAGATTACGGAAAAAGATAGTTATTTGGGCTTTGAATATTGGGAAATTGTGGGTTTTGATACTTCGTCTGGAGGAAGAGAGTTTTTCTCGTATGGTGTTTGAAAAGAAGGATGTAGCTGAAAGAGTCTTCTAGATAAGTTTGTTGGTGAAAGAAAGTAATGTTTTATAGGCAAAGGCAAGATCTTGGCATAGAGAGAAATAATGGATATGAGTTGCAGCAAGCGACATAGTGTAGTTCTCGTTCCTTTTCCTGCTCAAGGCCACATAAATCCCATGACGCAAGTGGCCTTGAAGCTTGCGGAGGAGGGATTCCTTATCAGTTTTGTAAACAGTACAGAATACAACCACTCTCGGATAGCAGAGGCTGACAAGAACAGTTTGAGTAACCAAAGGATGATCTGCTCTGAGGTCATCCCGGATGGCCTTCCTCCCACTGATACTCGCACTGACATTGCCAAGCTCTGTGATGTTACAGAAAACATGATTGTCCCATTTCTCGACAACCTCATTCACCAAATCAAAGAGGAAGATAATGATGCAAGTGTCTGCTTGGTAGTAGACGCTTTGGCCTTAGATGTAGTAGAGATTGCTTAATGCCACTGGATTCCAATAGCCGCTCTCTAGATATCTCTTA
Source organism: Pinus tabuliformis (assembly GCA_031772625.1). Classification (NCBI taxonomy): domain Eukaryota; kingdom Viridiplantae; phylum Streptophyta; class Pinopsida; order Pinales; family Pinaceae; genus Pinus; species Pinus tabuliformis. Next base: position 83,989,461 of record CM062812.1, on the reverse strand, counting down.
CTACCTATGCACTGCTCTATAATATTACACCTTATGCATACAGTTAATTATTATGACTTCATGGATTTTCTAATTATAGTCTATGCATTAATTTCCAAGATTGAGATATTGTGTTTACTAATCGAGGCCTATGCAAGCGTTCCAAAGGACTTTAAAATGGTGAAATACCTCCCCTCCATGCCGCCTCTCTGCTCTGCACATCTTCCATGGGTTCCAGGATTCAATGACTTCCAGAAAGAGTTCATTTTCCATTTCCTAAATCGATGCACAGAGAGAGTGCGGGAAATAGATTGGGTTATCTTTAATTCTTTCCATCATCTTGAAGCCCCTGCCATGAGTAGTGTAGTCGAAAACAGAGGTTCAGTGTATCCAATAGGTCCCGTGATTCCTTCTGCCCTTCTCAATTCGAACTCAGGAGTCGAATTGGAATTTGGAATGGGATTTTGGGCAGAGGAAGGGGAATGTTTGGATTGGTTGGATAGGCAGTGCAGGCAGTCTGTGATCTACATCTCATTTCGCAGCTTGAGTGTGTTAGGCACAATTCCAATAGCTTGCACTTGGAAATTGTCTATTCACCGTAATTATATTTTGCCTTTGAGATAGCCTCGTCACACGCTGGACTCTAACTTGAAGACCATGTATCAAACTATATGATTACTAAATTCTATTCATTGAATTAAGTTTTCTTTTAAAGAAAAGGCACTGTAATTGACATTATAACAACAAAAAATCATATGCTTCAAGATTGAAAGGCATAAAACAAAAGTGTAGCTATGGATATCTACCAAGGCCATAGTGAACCAAAAGTTTACCACTAGGGACAACAAGAAGAACCTTGCCAAATATGATGTCGACATGATCTGAAACATCGATTATGTCATTAAAGCCAAAAAGTGCACATCGAACTCTCTCATGAGCCTCAAATAATGAATTAAAATGCTAATGGCTTTATTTCCCACTTGCCCGCACAAACCAACTTGTCACTGGTCCTTCCTATCCGACTTGACGTCCCTGGCTCTCTCCAATTCAATCAATGTTAATTTTAGGTATGTTCTATGCTTAGAGCAATTTATTTCAATTTTCACAGTTAGCTCAATATCTTTTCTAGATTAGCAATCACATCAGCATTAAAGTAAACTGCAGATAGAACATAAACATAAATCGCAGAAGACAAGCCAAGACAAAAGGACACAAGATGTGGCGCTAGCCAGGGACAAACCCCAATGTGGGGAAACCCTTGATCAATTCTTCTTATATGTTCTTCAATAGTTCAGCAGAGAGAGAGATAGTACGTTTACAACAGAAGTCAACACTTTGACTTATCTAGATAAGAGCATAGATCATCTCTAAGAAGATGATACATGAGATCAGTTGAAGACATGTTGCTTCAACTGATTCTCCAAGGTGACCCCTTCACCTATCTTGTGCTGCATTTCGTCATCATGCTGCACCTCACTGTGCTGCACCATGTTGCACCCATCATGACTATGCTGCATCTCATCACGCTTCATTAATCATGACTGTACCTATCACTGTATTGCATTATGTGCCACTGTTGCACCATGTTGCCATACTGACCTATGTGTTGGTTGCATCTTGCTTGCTTGTTGTCCCTTGCTTGCTTGTTGTCCCTAGCATGCTTGTTGTCCTTAGCATGCTTGTTGTTGCATGCTAGTTGTATAGTTGTAACATTGCATGCTTGGTGTATTTGCTGCTAAGTACCATACAATTGTCCAATGTTAGTTAGTTGTCCCTTGCATGTTGCTCTCCTTTGGAGATAGATGCTCTGGTTGTTTCGGCAGTTCTGATAGTTTTCGTTGTCCCCGGCAGTTCCGGCAATTCCGGTTGTTCCCGGCAGTTTCGGCAACTTCTGTTGTTCCCGACAGTTCCGACAATTCCAGTTGTTCTTTCTATTCCCGGTAGTTCTGGCTTTTCCCAGTAGTTCCGACAGTTTCCAACAGTTTTGGAAGTTTCGGCTTTTCCCGGCAATCCTGACAGTTCTGGCTTTTCCCAGCAGTTTCGGTTTTTCCTGACAGTTCCGACAATTCCAGTATTTCCCGACAGTTCCGGCTTTTCCCTCTGGATTAGGGCAGTGTTATCCCTTAGGATCTCTCCTCCTACTAAAACCCAAAGACAAGTAGAGAGAAAGAGATCTCAAGTGTGTTGAAATGACTTGAAGGCCACCTCTATTTATACTAAAACGTTGAGCACAAGTGAGGTTGATTTGGTTGCTGGCCGACCTTGACGAATTGTCCCATAACACAAATAAATTCATATCTCCATGAATACTTATCAGAATCAGATGATCTTTAGATCAATCCTACACCTCTCGATGAGAGGGATCCAAGAAAAATATCAACTTCTATTAATAAGATGACCCACATGGAGTTTGGCCCTAGTTGCGAATTTTAACACTCCCTCTCAACTAGGGAGAACTCCATTCACTGATCCATATGTCCGACTGTACTATCTCTGACATCAATGCCCTACACTGCTCTGCTCTGTTGAGCCATGAAGAAGAAGAATTGATCAAGAGTGTCTCATACCATTCTCTACTAACCTGAAATCAGTTTCATCTGAAGAGAGTGTGTCACATCACTCTTACAGACCCGAAGTCAGTTTTATTGATCCCAGATCAATATCACAAGAGAGTGTCTCAAACCACTCATACTGATCCCAGATCAATGGAGGTCATCCTAGCATAGGCAGTACGGTAGATAAAACAATGCGTCCATCGATAGTACTACTATGGTCCCTAACCCCATTTCCCTACTCATGGATCAGATGAGAGGTACTTCCCATGAGTCCCAAACTGCATGGGTAGGATGCCTCGACAGGAGAACTAATCATCCTATCCACGGAAGAACGAATCATCCTGCCCCACAGTCGCCACGGGAGAATTAATCATCACGACCCACAGGAGAACTAATCATCTTGTTTCACAGTTGTCACGAGAGAACTAATCATCTCGGCCCACGAGAGAACTAATCATCATGTTCCACAGTTTCCACGGGAGAATTAATCATCCTGGCCCACAGGAGAACTAATCATCATGTTTCACAGTTTCCACGGGAGAACTAATCATCCCGGCCCACAGGAGAACTAATCATCCTGTTTCACAGTTTCCATGTGAGAACTAATCATCCCGACCCACAGGAGAACTAATCATCCTGTTACATAGTTGCCACGGGAGAACTAATCATCCCAGCCCACAAGAGAACTAATCAACCTGTTGCACAATTTCCACGAGAGAACTAATCATCCCGGCCCACAAGAGAACTAATCATCCTGTTCCACAATCACCACAGCTGTATCACAGGGGAAGGTTGAACTTGTCATCATGTACATAACGCACCACCAGGGAAGGGTGAGTCGCCCTGTGGTCGTATGTTGTTCCAGTAAGTACCCCAAGCCCCCCAGAGCTTCCAGAGCTCAATGCATGCAACATGCAGGACCCTTATAAGAAGGTCTCTCAACAACTCCAAGTTGTTCGGGAAAGTCACAGATTTGACCTTTCCCGAGGCTTTGACAAAATGTGTACGACATGTACATCAGTGTCAATGCGATGGAGCCTCCTTGCTCATTGACTTACCATATCTTAGATAAGGCAGTATTTGATGTCTATCTACTGGAGCAATCATCGAATACGGGATTCCTCAACAATCGAATCCCCCCTCTGGTTGTCACAGAGAATCACAGTGGTATTCATCATGTGTACAAACAACTCACTGAAGAGCTTCCACAACTAGGCAGCTTCATACGAGATCATACTCGTAGCTATGTATTCGGTCTTGGCAGTGCTTATAGCAACCGACTTCTGCTTCCTGCTCATCCATGATATCGAAGCAGAATCCAAAGAGAACCAACACTAAGAAGTGCTCTAGTGATCCTCCACACTGCCTGCCCAGTCAACAATTGAATAATCATGTAGCTTCATATTTCCGGCAGTGTATCTCAATCCATGAGAGATTGTGCCCTGAAGATATCTCAGAAGATTCTTGGCACCAATCTAGTGAAGCTCAACCAAATATGAGCTCACCATGCTAACTACAAAACATATGTCCGGACAGAAGTTCACCAAGAACATCAATGCAAATGAATTTATGAAACTCAGAGGCATTTCCCAAATCTGGTCTGGCATCATCACCATATAACTTCTGAAAGTTAAGATCCTCGAGGTAGTCACAACCTTGCAATTTACCATTCCACATCCGGAGTCCAACTCCCTCTTACTTCTGTAAGTGAGAGGGTTTGCACCCGTTTGAAATAAGACGTCCTCAGAAGGTGCTGGTATGAGAGGTCTATTATCCACAACCTTCAAACAATGGTTTGGATCGGCTTCACTCTTAGTGGATCTCAGCTTCATTTAACAGTTATCAATCCTCTCATACTACGCCCGGGGAATTCTGCTTCAAGCCATAGAGGGCTTTCTTCCACCTGCATACATGAGGTTCCTGATCATGAATCTCAAACCCCTCGGGTTGTTCCAAACCTGTGGACCTGCTACATGAGAGGAATGGTCCCCTTATAATATTTTCCTTCGATACATCTCAGACATGTACTTTCATGCTCTTCTTGAATTCAAGCATCCCTATCACCATCTGACTCACATCGGGTAAAGCCCCAAAGGTCGACCTTCGCATTATAGATGCGATATGTTAATTGACATGATCCCCAATGGACCATCCTGCAACTTGATACAAATTGCCAACCCTAAACCCATGAGAAAAAGCATCTTTGAAAATTCTATTTTTTAAGACGTACCTTTCCATCGATGAATGCCACCCTGAAACCTTTGACTTCCATTGCCGAAATGGACACCAGGTTCTTCTTGCGATCAGGTACATAAAAGAGATTCTGTAAATGAATAGAGTTACCCTCATTCAATTGAGGGGTAACATTCCTCACACCCTTTCCGGGATAGGTGGCATCGGCTCCAAGTATAATCCCATGATTGTTTCCATCTCTACCAAATTAGAGAGTGCACCCTTCTATCCGATGAAGTGCCTTGAAACACTGGGGTTCCTTGCTTTCTTTGAAGAGTCAGTGATTTCCTTGATGACTTACATTACCTGTCATTCCTTTGATCATTGAAGATGTCCCTGGAATGATTGTTATCTTCCTCAAGAGATGTGTCTCTGCCATTCCGACACTCCTTCGCATAATGGTCGAACTCATTGCAACCAAGGCATCTGCCTTTCCTTCCACCCTTAGATCCAGACTTCCCAATTAAGTGATCTTTAGGTAGGCCACCATAAACTTCCACTGCGCCATTCTGATAATATTCTCTGCTTCAACTTCACCCTTGGTGAATTTGAAGAGGGATGACGAATCTACTGATCCTTTTGTCCTTTCCCAACTATCTTCGGTGATTGCTCTTTCACTCTTGCTTGGGCATTATCTTCACCTCAGCGCTCATACCATGTTAATTTTAGGTATGTTCTATGATTAGAGCAATTTATTTCAATTTTCACAGTTAGCTCAATACCTTTTCCAGATTAGCAATCACATTAGCGTTAAAGTAAACTGCAGATAGAACACAAACATAAATCGCAAAAGACAAGCCAAGACAAGAGGACACAAGATGTGGCGCTAGCCAGGGACAAACCCTAATGTGGGGAAACCCTTGATCAATTCTTCTTATATGTTCTTCAATAGTTCGGCGGAGAGAGAGAGATAATACGTTTACAACAGAAGTCAACACTTTGACTTATCTAGATAAGAGCATAGATCATCTCTAAGAAGATGATACATGAGATCAGTTGAAGACATGTTGCTTCAACTAATTCTCCAAGGTGACTCCTTCACCTATCATTGTGCTGTATTTCGTCATCATGTTGCACCTCACCGCGTTGCACCATGTTGCACCTATCATCACTATGTTGCATCTCATCACGCTTCATTAATCATGACTGTACCCATCACTATATTACATTATGTGCCATTGCTGCACCATGTTGCCATATTGGCCTATGTGTTGGCTGCATCTTGCTTGCTTGTTGTCCTTAGCATGTTTGTTGTTGCATGCTAGCAGTCCTTTGCATGCTAGCTGTAACATTGCATGCTTGGTGTATTTGCTGCTAAGTACCATACAACTGTCCCAATGTTAGTTAGATGTCCCTTGCATGCTGCTCTCCTTCGGAGACAGATGCTCTGATAGTTCTGACAGTTCTGGCTATTCCAGGCAGTTCTGGGATTTCCCAGCAGTTCTGACAATTTCGGCTATTCTCGGCAATTCCGACAGTTCCGATAATTTCGATTGTTCTCGGCAGTTCTGGCTTCTGCCCTCTGCATTAGCTTTCCCACCTGTTCCGGCAGTTCTCGACAGTTCCAAAAATTCCGGCTGTTCTCGACAGTTCCGACAATTCCGGCTGTTCCCCGCAGTTCTAGCTTTTCCTGACAGTTTCGGTAATTCCGGCTATTCCGACAGTTCCGAGCAGTTCCAGCAGTTCTGGCTTTTCCGGCAGTTCCACTTTTCTCAGTAGTTCCGGCTTTTCCCGGCAATTCCGGTAGTTCCCGGCAGTTCCGTCTTCTGCCCTCTGGATTTGGGCAGTGTTATTCCTTAGGATCTCTCCTCCTACTAAAACCCAATGACAAGTAGAGAGGAAGAGATCCCAAATGTGTTGAAATGACTTGAAGGCCACCTCTATTTATACTAAAACGTTGAGCACAAGTGGGGTTTATTTGGTTGCTAGCCGACCTTGACGAATTGTCCCATAACACAAATAAATTCATATCTCCATGAATACTTATCAGAAAGATGATCTTTAAATCAATCCTACACCTCTCGATGAGAGGGATCCAAGAAAAATATCAACTTCTATTAATAAGATGACCCACATGGAATTTGGCCCTAGTTGCCAATTTTAACAATCAAGCAGGAGGAAGAAACAACAAAGGCATTGGAGTTATTAGATGATGATGTCACTGATCCAATAAGAATGTTTTAAAGATATTGACTAGTATATGTACTGTGTGGTTGCATTTACAACGACCGTGATGACAATTGAAAAAAGTCTAAGTTGGTTTTGGCAGATATGAAGTTCTGGCCTATTCCAGATTCACTTTGAACGTTGAATTCCCTGAGTGAAGGCAAGTAGAAACTGTTGAACCACTCTTTGTGTAACGTAAAATGGCATGTGTCCTCTTTGACAACCGTCAAATTGATGTCTCTTTGACCACTGTCAATCTGGTATCTTCCTTTTAGAACAACGAATCTGCTACAGTGTTATGAGAAAGAACCTCATAATATAATGCCTTTCCGCGTAATTATATTGTCCTTGGGCCATTTCCCATTACGCTAGCAATCACCACCCATATTATTGGTTTGATTAGCAGGAAGTCTCATGCCTGGTAAGTTTTTTGCATTGCTTGCAAAAAACTACATATCCCTAGAATGTATGTGGATGTTATCATCCTCCTGCACCTCCATGGATGTGGATCAATCCTTCCATCCATTTAACGTTACAAGCTATTTGCATTGCTTGCAAAAAACTACATATCCCTAGAATGTATGTGGATGTTATCATCCTCCTGCACCTCCATGGATGTGGATCAATCCTTCCATCCATATCCTTCCATCCATTTAACGTTACAAGCTATTCCTATCGCTTATCCTCATCTTTATTCTGTAGAGACCATATAACCATATAAGTATAACATACAAGTATATGATGAGCAAGTACGCTAAATTACTAGTGTCCAAAACATTTCACAATGCTCTGCAAGGAGGCCATGGCATATCAATATGTTCTGCCAGATTAGCAAAACTGAACTTGAATAGTAAATCAAATTCAATTGAATGTATGTGTCATGACATAAATCCTCGTTTCTTGGGATGATTAACCCATTCAAAACCAAATTTGAATGGATCTCCAATGCATAGGTGAAAACTTCGAACAAAATAATATCTCAACACAAGGAAAACATCTCCATGTCTGTTATTGTGCAATCCTAACGCTATAAATTGTTTAGGATATGATCACCAATAATTCCCACAAGAACACAATCCATCCTTGAAATGATGGAAACGAATAGCATCCCTCACAATAATTTCTCGCCTGACAATCTTGGAGATGAATTTAGTTGCAGTATGGCAGTCACCACACACACGAAGATTCTTTGTAATTCGGATAATAGTACCAGGGCTTGTGTTGATAAGCCCAAAAACAATGGCTAACTTCTCGCTATGACTGTAGAGCAGGTTTTCCTTCGTCTCCTCCTCAATGTCATGCAGCACAAAATTTGTGTCAGGAACATAACCTACCTCCTCCATTTGGCCAGCCAAGGTCTGTAATGTAGCATAGATTTTCTCGCTTTGGGGATGAGATGTATCTCCCACAAGGAATGCATGAACCCTATTATCTAGTTCAATGAAGCTGCATCCTGGATTCTTTTTTAACCCCCTATCTTTCATTAGAGTTCGCAGTTTGACTGCATCATCAAATTTTCCAGCTGCGGCATAGATGTTCGAGAGCAGTACATAATATCCAGTGTTTTCGGGTTCTAAGTGAAAAAGTCTTTCTGCCACACGCTCACCTAGCTCAATATTGCGGTGAATTCTGCAGGCACCAAGTAAGGCTCCCCAGACACTCGAATCAGGGTCTAATGGCATTGTTTGGATGAAGTTAAGTGCCTCATCTAGCTGACCAGCACGACCAAGAAGGTCAACCATGCATGCATAGTGTTTTACCCTGGGAGTGATATAATAATCTCGAGACATGCAAGTGAAGTGGTGCCATCCTTCATCTACAAGGCCTGCGTGACTGCATGCAGACAGAATGCAAACAAAGGTAACATGGTTTGGTTTCATCCCTGTCTGTTGCATTTCGAGAAAAAGTGCAAGGGCATCCTTACCATGCCCATGCATTCCATACCCCGCAATCATGGCATTCCACGAGACCACATCTTTAATATTCAATTTGTCAAATAGTTGGCGTGCAACCTTAATGCTTCCACATTTTGCATACATGTCTATGAGCGCAGTCACCACGAAAATATCCGAGTCAAATCCACTTGCAATTATGTAATCATGGGTTCGCTTGCCTTGTTCCAAAGCTGCAGATTGAGCACAAGCTGATAGCACAACTCCAAAGGTAAAAGGGCTAGGCTTTACATCTGCCATTTTCATTAGATCAAACAGTTGTAAGGCTTCTTTAGCAAACCCATTCTGAGAATACCCAGCAATCATTGCATTCCAGGAGACCATATCTCTTCTAGGCATTTGGTCAAAAACCAGGTGTGCAGTGTCTAAACTCTCACACTTAGCATACATAGCTATAAGAGAATTACCAACAGAAATATCTGAGTCTAATTCACTCCTAATGATGTAATCATGCATACACTTGCCTTGTTGCAAAGCTCCTAAATCAGCACAAGCCGACAGCACACTCACCATTGTCAGCGAATTTGGTTTTACATCTGCAAGTTTCATTTCACTGAACAGTGCCAAGGCCTCACTAGCATGCCCATTTTGTTCATACCCAGCAATCATTCCATTCCATGAGACCACATCTCTGTCAGCCATTTCATCAAACAACTTGCGTGCAACCTGTAAATTCCCAAACTTGGCATACATAGCTACAAGGGAATTCACCACCGAAACATCTGAACCAAACCCATTTCTCATCCCATAATCACGGATCCACTCACCTTGTTGCAAATCGCCTAAAGTACCACAAGCCGAGATGACACTTGCCATGGTAATTGGATTGGGTTTCACATCTGTTAGCACCATTTGTCGAAAGAGTTTCAAAGCCTCGTTCACATTCTCATTCTGGACATACCCCACAATCATTACACCCCAGGAGACCACATCTCTTGTGCGCATTTTGTCAAACACTTGGCGTGCTTTCTCCATACTTCCACATTTCGCATACATATCAACCAGAGCAGCTGCAGTAAATACATTGGACTCAAACCCAGTCCTCTTAATATGATCATGAATCTTCTTTCCCTCTTGCAGATCTGATAGTCTACCACACGCTTTGAGTACAAAGGGAAATGTAAAGCGGTCCGGTTCTATGCCTGCGTCCTGCATCTGGTGGTAAAGTAGTAGGGTTTCCTGGCATTTCCCATGTGTAGCATATCCTCTGATCATCACATTCCATAAGAAAACATCTCGTCTGGGTATTTTGTCAAAAGCTCGGCGGGCATTGTCCAGACTTCCCCACTTGGCATACATGCTCACAAGCTTAGTCCCTAAGAAAATATTGTGGCCGAAACCACAAATGAGCATGAGGGCATGGATTTGCTCGAGTGTTTTTGTATTATTACAGCTCTGTAACAGAGAAGCACATGTTTCAAAGTCCATAGTTGCCAATGTATGCATTTGTTTAGCAGCAGCATTAAAACAGAAACACATGTGAATTTGAGTATGATAACGAATGCGGAGATGAATAGATAAACCCAGTGCCATCGAAGAAGCCATAACCAAAGACGGTTGGGAGGTTTAGCAAGAAGAGCCATGTTTTATTCCAGACTGATAAGAATGAGTAAACAGACGGACATTCCAGGCGTCCTCTCAAAACCCATCACATTCATTATACTCGTAACGTTTGATTAGAGAAAGATATTAGTCCATAGTTTTATGTCGGCTCCCATTATCCACGCTGCTCTTGGAGCTGCTCTTGGAGTTTAGGTTGTCACCTGATCCGCAACAGACTACCTGGAATACAGGGTTTATTATATTTATTTGTTTTGATGGATCGAAAACGATGGCAGTGGCAAATTTGTAACAGCAAACCAGCGCTAAATTTAGGGTTTTTATAAGTAATTTAGATAATCTAGAGGATCTATCTCTGAATCATTTAAATTGGTTTATTATTAAATCTATCTCTGAATCATTTAAATTGGTCTATTATTAAATTTAAAAGTTTAAAATTTTCATTTTAAATTAATTTTATTAGAATTTTTTTTATTTTTTTTTAAATAATGAATCACATGAATTGGTTTCGTAGATTAAATGTGAATGATGTAATTAATTAAAAAGACATTTATTTAAATTAAATTATGGTAAAGAATATGTGTGGTATTATATTGGTTTATTATTAAATTTAAAAATTCAAAATTTTATTTTAAATTGGTTTTATCATAAATCTTAATTTTTTTAGAAGTTAAATTAGTGATAAAGAGTATGCCTTGTTTAAAAGGTTATAAATTCAAATTTATAAAAATATAAATTGGTATTTTTTTAATTATGGTAAATTTATCATTGGTTGAAGTATTTTAAGTGAGGCCTAAGATAAAATTTAGTGGCTGCAATGTCTACGAGGATGGGGAGCTTACTTCTTGAGCTTTATCACAATGGACCAAAAATGTACCCGAAACTAGATAAAAGGAATAATATCTTGTAGTGTCTACCATTTAGTCATCCCAAAAACAGACAAAATTGATAAACTTGCTACTTATTATCAAAAAAAGTATGTGATTAAGTCAGAAAGACCACACTACCACCCCTATACTCTTAAACCTAACACTACATCTCACAAGTCTGAGTAATATTAATTAGTAAATACTTTCCAACCCAATATGTTTAATAAAATATATTTTTATAAATATTAATAATTTTTTATTAAATTAAATTTTTTATTTCATAAATAGATAAATTTTATACAATAATTTAATATTTAATAATAACCTTACAATTAAATTATCATTTTTTAATAACTCATTCCCATCCTAAAACACAATTTAATAGTAACATAAATAATGGATTTCATGAAGATGAAAATGGGATGGAGAAGCGTCCAGTAAAAATGTAAAAATAATGTACGAAGAAAAGAAACCATGCGAAAAAAAGAAAAAGGTATTTTGAAAGGGAGTTGTCTATAATGCGACTTTTTGAGATTCCGGTGACGGAATCCGGCGGAAGAAATTGAGATGAAATCATGATTTGTTGCAGTTAAAATGGTTTTTTAACTGCATATTCGGATTCAGCACCCTGAAAAACCCTGGGTTGCTTTCATTGTGCAGAAACTAGTTATCAAACTTCGATTTCAATAAATTACTGCCGGATTTTCACCGGAAAAAATCGCCGGAAAAGCTTTCAAAAAGTCGCGTTAAAGACTACGTCTTTTGAAAGTGCATTTGTGGAACACGGTTAATACAAATACGAGTAAGAAAAGAGAAAGTTAGAATTTAGGGAAAAAGATAAAAGGGGTAATTAATATTATTTTAAAATTTAATATTGTTTTATAATTTAATAAAAAACAATTTTGAAATCTTAGATAATATAATGGAAAATGGAGTGATATGAAGTTTAAGTATGGTGAGGTTTGATGTTTTTTTAAATGGAGTGATATGAAGTTTAAGTATGCGTAAGGTTTGATGTTTTTTTTTTAAACACAAAAGTTATGAAGGATACATATTTTTTGATGTTTTAATTTATTATTTGTATTTATATAAATTTATAATGTATTTAGTTTGGATATAAAATGTTAAATAAATATTTATATGAAGGTTGTTAATAGTTGATTGAGTGTTTTTTTATTGAAAAACTAAAAAAATATTTTTAGGTTATTATCTACTTCTTCCACTAAAGAGACTTTAGGTGAGTAGGATAATATTAAAGGGGGATTTTAGTCACAGATAGTCTCAAAGGAAGTCTTTTTAGTGGCATCATCATATGTTGTATTATACCACCATTCCGCTAGAGGTAACCACTAAACCCATTAGGATTGTCAGTATGACATAAAGCAGTATAAGTATGGTTTAAACACTTGTTGGCAACTTTATTCTGACAATCAATTAGGGGTGATATGCAATGCTAAGATTCAATTGAGTTCCCTAGAGCCAAACTGATTATTATTAAAAATTGCTAGTGAAGGTGGTGCCAAGTTTGTCACAATAGATTACAGCATACCATGGAGTTTATGTTGGGGTACATTGCACTTAGGATTTCATTGGGACCTCACTTAGGCCATCATTTGACCCTCTTCCATTCAGCATTAGGGGCACGTATGGCCACTTTTCATTCACTACTAGACCTTCCCTATCATTTGGGATCATCACTTATTTTTAGTAAGTCTAATTTTTAGTGGGGATGACACTTAGGATGACATATGGCAGTAACTGAGCACTAACTGGGTTATGACATGACTATTTTCTCTCTATTATTTCCATTACCTTATCCCTAAGGCCCTTAATATGAATTCCCTATCTTATTTTTGGAGATAACCTACCTAACCACCTTATCCACTCACCTACATACGTTATTTATTGACTTTCAATCTTTATTCTTGGAATTTGCACAAGCAGTTGTCACATGCTATGGTTATTGCATTAGCTCTATCAAATTTTTAACTCCACTTACTTTTAGTTAGCCTTATCATTAGATATTTTTCTAATTTGGGTTCTCTCACTCCATTATTGATTTATTAGCTATTATAAGAATGCTAACTGGTTAACAAAGTGCAAGGACAAGGGAACCCCAACCTAGTTTGAATTGATTTTCTCTTTGTAGATAAGCTATTTATTGTATTCATGTTTAGTAATAATATCATATCAAAGTTTCATGGGTAATTCAAATTGTCTCTTTGATTGTCTAGTCATCTTTATCATAAGTTTTATTCTCTCTTCTCGCATGTTTTGCAGTAGCTAGTCTAGTATTTTTTTTCATAGTTTAATCATGTGCTTGTGCTTAAATTCCAACATGGCATCAGAGCATAAGTGCATTTGTGGATAATAATTATATTTTATTGCAGATTTTGCAAGATTAGAACAACCAAAATAGGACATAGCTTAATTTAATCCTCATTCATTCCAATTACTTTAACTGGAAACCAAAGATCCAACTATTATTGTGCAGGAAGGGACTTTATAGGATCACAATTGGGAATGAAATTGAGCCTACATCAACCATTGAGAAATCAAAGTACTTCAAAAAAATGGATGGATACTATGGGAATCATCTATTTGTTAATCTCTCTTGATCTACTCTTTCATGTTGAAGTATGTACAACTCCTCATAGAGTTTGGACAAAATTGGAGGGATTGTTTGGCAAGCAAGATGAGTTGAGAGGGCATCAACTACAGAAAGAGTTGATTTCTTTAGATCCCAACCATTTCAATACCCTGGAATACTTCTTCTCAAGGTATAAGAACTTGAAGGCTTAGGTAAAATCTTGTGGGATAGATAGAAAGGAGGAACAACTTATCCTTTCTATACTTTCTAAACTAGGTCTTGAATATTTTTCTTTATCTCTTCACTCCATATCACTACACTTTCCATGAGTAAAGCTTGGAAGATTCGATCTATGGATGATTTTATTTACTTGATACATGAGAAAAATAAGCTCATTCACATGAGGGCCCTTTAGTTCTTCGAGTACCATGTGCTTACAACAGATGATGATGATAGGAAAGACAAGCAAAAAACAAGGGATCTTTGTAAGGTACCCAACCCCCTAATGCATTATTAGGGCTATAGGTTTTATTTAGAAATGATCTTCAAGTTTAATTAAGAAAAAGGGGTTATCTAATTTCCTCTTTCTTTTGTTGCCTCAAATCACATTTCTGGCATCACCATCATCTTTTGCTCTTCAAAAGTTTTCCAACGACATAGATTTCAACTCATTTTGAGCTTTAGACACAAAGTTATACCCATTTGAAGATTTTCCCCCTCAAGGGCCACCTTATCAATTTGTACTACCACATGCCCTTATCTCACTAACCCATGTTAGTGAGCCTAGTTCATTGGTAGACATATCAGCTTTTGACCCCCCTAGGAAAACCTTTATCAATATCCTCATTTATAGATCTTCGCCCAACCTAACATTAATGTCTATTGACGGAAATCGACCTACCATTCGTTATCATTTACATTTATTAGCTTAATGGCCCCCTTGACTATTAATTCATACAAATTTCTATGAACTATCGAATCAACCAACGGCCATTATATTGATGGGTTGATATCCAAATAGGTTGATCATTGATAATTTCATGCATCCATATCATCTGATAGAACTCCAACTCCTAAAAATTGATAGGCCCGTTAAGTTTTGTGACTATCGGGTTACAAGGCTCTCGATCCCACAAAAAACTTATTGAACATGCATATTGCTCAGCCTAATGTCTAATACGCAACATCCCAATGGATTAGATAACTATTATCCACATCGACTACCATCATGGTTGCCACCTCAGTGCTCCTATACACTCTTATTCCATGTCACCTTACCACCTCATATGGCCAGATCATCCCATGTCATTTCCACATCAGTGCCATGTCAGCACCACATTAATGCCATGTCATGCCCATGTCAACATTGCATCAGTGCCACATCAATCAACATGTCAGCATCTGCCACATTAGGGCCATTATCAAGGTTAGTGGTATTAGGATAAAAGTCATAATAAGAGGATCCAAATCTCATGATGGCTTGATACCTTACACCCCAATGGGCCGATACCTGACACCCCGGTGGCCTGATATATATCATTTGATGACTTCTACCATCTATCATTATTAACCCGTGGAAATTGTTATATTTTTTTTGTTGTTGAGGAGTTGTGTTGACCATCGCCTAGACAGTTCCTTATTCTTGATCCCTCAATTGTTGAAAGTCAAAATGCAAACACTTAATAGTTGATGGCTAGATATCCCCCTTTCAGATGGCTCTTGGTCTTGGCTTTTGTGTCATCCATGTACTCGAGGGACGAGGCCAATGATCCCCAAACCCAAAAATTATGTAACTTTCACCTATTCGATATACAATATTCATTTGATGGTTTTGAACTTCCATTATTCAACGACTTGTCGAGTTTTGTCTGCATCAAGAGTTTAGCAATACTGGTAGTGGGTATACTCCTTACATCTAATATCAAATACCTTGGTGCTTTGATATATTTCCTCCAAGGCTAAGCCCACTTCCAATTAAGCCCATCGGTCATCGCCCTCTTATTAGTCATATGGCTAAGGAATGGAGCTAAAGCCTTGATCCCCAAATTTCTAAGGAACCACAAAACCGAAGGGAAATTCCAACCTTGAATTTTTCTATACCCTGAAACCAAGGGTGTTGTTACCCAATTTTTTTTTTTCTAAACAAGGCATGATTGTAGACAAGCTTTCTTAGCCTATCTTAAGTGTTGATAAAGGCTTGATAGGGCACTGAATCTACTCAAAAGAATTTTGAAACCATAAAGGTTCCCACTTATCATGAAGACATCCTCAATCCTCCCTCTCCCTGTGACATACTAGATTGTGGCATTCTAACCATGGAACATTACCACTGATCAACATTCTAACTTGGAAAAGTGCACAATTGTGTGATCCCTCAGCTATCATAGTAAGGCTAGCATAGTCACTAAGAACCTCACTAGTCTACATCAATCCCTTCAACATGCTATCCAATCAACTTAAGATTTCTTCAATGAAATCTGTAACACTTGTCATCATATGTTAGAAGAAGATTCCTTCTTTGAGTCTCCACTCTACAATCAAACTTTGACTCTTGTATATAAGTCCACATTTGTAAAGGATCTTCTACTCTCCACAACAGGCTCAATGCTTTTTGGCATGTCTAAGGTAGACCATAGATCTATTTAAGACTCCTTGCAAGTATTTTACAACCAACCATCTTAGTTCTTCAAGGCTCTGAGAGTATTACTTGTCCTACCTTAGCCATATCTCTTACTTGATTAAGACATGTAATAGTCAAGAACTTTTAATAGTAACCATGACTATATATTTATCACTCATGTTTTTGGAGGAATATCATAAGATCACATGAAAATACACGACCAGACATATGAACATTACAAAGCCACCATAACCATTAAAACTAGATTTACTCTCTTAGTTAGGCATCGCTAGAAAATTTACTAATTTCTATCATAAACAAGCAACACATAGACTATGATGTCCATTTAGAAAACAAGCTCATACATACATAGTATATACACATAATTTGCATTTCATTCATTATGGTTTACATTACAAATTTGATTCCATAAGGGAAATTATCTAACTGCAAACAAATGTTTCCTACGAATAATGAAGGATGGGCCAAGTTCCACCCCACCATAGGCTCAGTTGCACTTCTTTTTGTTATAAAACTGGCCACCCCCAAGCCAAACCATGAAGAAATGAGGGAATTTTACTTAGAAACACAAGGTGGAGTTCTAAAGTCCATCCTATCATTAACTTAAACTCATTATCCCTCTTGTGTGATGTCTTCTCTTTTTGTGGGTCTTTCACCCCCATGAGTGGTAATTTTCTTATTGTGCACCCCTATTATCGATTATTCCCACTTCAGACACACCTCTTGTTTCTTCCTTTTATACTTCTTTCTCCTTTTTGCACTTGAGTTCTTTTTCTTTATTTGTGCATGTATTTTCTTGAGTGCTTCCTCTCTTCATGGGAATGTTTTTTTACTCCACCCTTTGTCTTGCACACACTCTCTGTCTTTTCTCCTATTTCATGTGCCAACTTCTTTGATATAATTTGTGTCAATTTTTTGCATCAGGGTCAAGTTAGAAGCTTTTGGTTATCCCCTATAGGTCTTCTAGTGGTACAATGTCCATATCTCTAAGCATTAATGGTACTACTACCCCACTCCTCTCATAACTACTAACAATTATTATTACACCTTTCCATTTGATATTTTCATGGGGAAATTTCGACAATATTAGATCCCCTAATCCTTTGGCACAACCAATAGTTCATTGGAAAATATTAATTCTCTAAACCCCCTTTGTTGTCTTCCCTCCTCCTCATTGCTTCTCATGGTTTGTGCCAAGGCTTCATCCATTCGTCAGTTAGTATTATATTAAAATTAAGCTTATTTTTGGTATTTTTCCCATTTAGATTACATCATATATATGTATAAATAGCACATTTAATAACAATTACAATATCATCGGGGTCAAGTGATGGGGGCCTTACAATCCCTTCCTCATAAAGGAACATCATCTTGGTCTTCATAGCCTTTCAGGTGTCATATTTAGGAACATTACACCATTTTAGGTGCTCTTTCATTGTAACAACATTCCTTAATGTTTCCTCATATACAATCGCAACATGGTCCTCTTCATCCATTCTCCTTGTATATATGTCAACATTGTCTGGTCACCTGCAAACCTTAGCATTCCTAAAACACTTGTTAGTGAACATGTGTATTACAACCTTTTTTTTTCTAAGCATAAGCATTCATTTGAGTTTTCACAAATATGGATAAGATATTCATTTAAACATAGTTCTTATCTATATGGTTATCCTTTGCTTTATCAGGCTTCCAAACATAACAAGTGTAGGTCAATTTAATTGTATTAGAAGTTTGTTACATTAAATTATTAATCCAAGTTTGTAAGCTTGTGAAGTGTAATGCAAAATATATGCTAGGATTTGACTTCTAATGCAATTAATAAAACTTGTTATTGAAAATGGATGCTAATATACTAAAATCAATTGATAACTAACTAACTCAATATAATCATGGTTCTAAAACACTTATAGATCTTCATAACCATGTAGATAATATTGATAATTTTAACAACAAAGTTCTTCAAAAATATGGATTATGATTGTTTGTGGCTTCAAAGAATAATTTATATTCACTCATAAGATCTGTGTGATCAAGTTTCATTATATTGGCACACATAAGCAAATAAATTCCACACTATTGAATTAATTCAAAATACACTGCAAGCAATGAATTGTAAACCTAAGTGATCACTATGCATAAAACTATTATCTGGTTGTAAACATTGTTGAAACTGTTAAGGACTATACTGTAAAATAGTGTATTGTCTTTGTAAACATAAACTACACTAAAATGGCAGTGAAACGAGAAAGAAACAAACTTATTCAAATAATAGGCAACGTGCTAGTACAGGGGGTCCCCCGGGTTTGGTCGTGTGTGCTAGAAAAACTTCAGAATCTGACTGTTAACTTAAATCACACATGCATTTATGCACAAAGAAGATATAACTCCAATGGATCAAGACTATATTAATGGCATAAAGTTCATACAATAAACACTTAACTTGTTCCTTCTCAAAGGAACAATACTATTTATAATGTTTAAAAATAACAATAGACTTAAAATCATATTGCTATAATTCATAACAAAGTAGTGATGACTTAGAATTCCGTTGTTATAGATTTAACCCAAAAATATATGATAATAGAAATAAACCCATAAACAATAATATTGAAATAGATAGAAATTCTTCTTTATTGATCAAACCCTTAAGGTAGGGAAACACCATACATTCACTCCTTAAGGAAGGAGAACACTCCACAAGCCATATGCTTGTTCATACAATATTCCTTGACATCTCTCAATGGGGAGTCTCTAGCCTCTATATAGGCCTCATACAAACAATACCATGGGTCATTACCATGGTTCCCTCAATACCATCTATCTAATACCATGGGCTTATTACATTATTGCTAACTACGTGTGGTCCCTTACATGATACGGGTTAACCCCCTTATTTATTACTATGGCCCATCCCATTATTATATTATTCCTTGGGTACCTCCCTTTGTACCCCATACTATCCCCCCTAGCTATACTACATTCCACCCCCCTTAACATGTTTCGTCCCCAAAACATGGGAAGAACACAAATAATAAGATCTACTCAAAAGAGTAGTCCATTGGTACCATGCACATGCATCTAGCCATCCAAGAGAAAGGGGAACCCTTGATCCAGCTGGTGCTTCGCTCGCTTGAGATGGAAGTTGACCCTCGTAGCTCTTCTGTGTTGATGTATAGCAGGTGGATCGTTGCCCCTCTCTATATGCCATGTGGGGGCTATTGTCCTTGTAGCTAAAATGTTGCCATCTTGTTGGTTGTTTTCTTGTTGGGTGATGTCGGTGGTGATATGATGAAGTTTTAACCAACAATGTATCTTTCTTTAATTTACCACCTAATGGACCCTGATTGGTATCTGGTACATGTTGTGGTGCCTATTGTTGTTTCTTATCTTCCAATATTACTTCAACCACTGAGTCCTCATCTAATGTATCAGTACCTATAACCTTTTCTACTTCAGCCTCTATTGTGTTTGATTGTCAACCATCAAAGGCTCATCATCTGATGTGTAAGTGTCATTAGAACTTTGTGCTACTACCTCCGTATTCTCTGTTTGGGTCTTAATGGAAATATCTTGCAATGTAATTTTCTTCTTTTTATACCAGAGCTTTAGAAATTTCTTCTGCACATTAATATTAACAGTACCCACAGATTCCATACAAGGATATCCCAAAACAACATCCATGTTATCCATATCTGAAGTATAAAATTCACAATGCAACACCTTCTGATCCATAGAAAGCTTCAAATCTTTATAAACTTGAACATCGTCATTATCAACCTATATGTTTTCAATGTGTTTTGCTGGAACTTGCAATTTTTTTACCAAATTAACATTGATAAAATTATGCTTACAACTAGGATTTATAGACACAACGATCTTCTCCTTGTGAATGAATCCATGAACCTACAATAAGGAGATACCAGTAGAAAATACCCCACATGTTTCTCATTATCTTGTTTTCTAGCATGAGACCATCTGTCTAAAAGGAATTTTTCAAATGCTTCATCAGGTAGGATGTAACACTTCGTTTTGTTAAGTAATCCCCACCATGTGGCCGCCTCATCTCTAAATTGCTCCATTACCCACCATTTCCAATTGTTTTTCCATAACCACTTCTGTTTTTTATGTATTCTTCAACAGTAGGACCATTAATTTTTCCTGTAAAATATAGAACCTTGCTAGAAGCCATGAAGAGGGTTTTGAAAAAAATCATTTACTTGGTGAAAATTTGAAATTGTCACAATTGAGTCAATATTGCTCAGAATCCCTATTATGACCTATTTTCGAAAGTGGAA
Source organism: Pinus tabuliformis (assembly GCA_031772625.1). Taxonomy (NCBI): domain Eukaryota; kingdom Viridiplantae; phylum Streptophyta; class Pinopsida; order Pinales; family Pinaceae; genus Pinus; species Pinus tabuliformis. Next base: position 83,968,619 of record CM062812.1, on the reverse strand, counting down.
CAACCATTTTGCATCTTCCCATATGATAGAAATCCCGATCTAGGTACTAGAATTTCCGATTCGCACTGCACTTGTCCCGTCGTCACAAAAAATTTCTAAAAAATAGCTCTTTTTAAATCAACGATATCTCCCTCATCCGGACTCCAATTCGACTGATTTTTTTTTTGAACTTGGGTATTTTTTTACAAACAATCCATATCTTCAATTATATTCTACTACCACTTGTTATAGATCTAACCCAAAAATATCTGATAATAGAAATAAACCCAGAAACAATAAGATTGAAATAGATAGAAATGCTTCTTTATTGATCAAACCCTTAAGGTAGGGCAACATTATACATTCACTCCTTAAGGAAGGAGAACACTCCACAAGCCATATTCCTGTTCATACAATATTCCTGGACATCTCTCAATGGGGAGTCTCTAGCCTCTATATAGGCCTCATACATACAATACCATGGGACATTGCCATGGTTCCCTCAATACCATCTATCTAATACCATGGGCTTATTACATTATTGCTAACTACTTGTGGTCCCTTACATGATACGGGTTAACCACCTTATTTATTACTATGGCCCATTCCATTATTATATTATTCCCTTAGGTACCTCCCTTTGTACCCCATATTATCCCCCTAGGTATACTAAATTCGTGGATCTTGGAGATCAAATATTGACCACTATAAGCATGAATATCTCACCATCATATCACAATCCACAACACTCTGCCCTCGATCCTTTGCTAATATGCCACGATGCTCTGCCACATGAACCTATTACATGATCTATCAATGTTTTTCCTTGTTGACTAAGGTGTTGACCAAGTTGTGGTCATGACACAATTTCATTCTATTTGTGCCCAATAGGTGGATAACCTTCTCAAGACATTTTTACACATCCTCCATCCTTTGGTTTTGATGAACTATATCTCAAAGTATGTCAACCTATGATTTTTCTACAAAACTAGAGAGAAGCTACAACATATGTCAATTTTTGCAAGTATTACATTTTAACTTGCTCTTATGAAGAAACAAAATAATAGAAAATATGGACATGTTACCTTTAAAAATTCTTGCTTGTAGCCTTTATATCTCAGGTAAAATATCCAAAATAAGTTTCAAATGGGGACTTACTGATAGAATTATCGACAAATTTGCTATAATTTTTTGTATATATACCAAATTTCCATCCCAGGTCTTCGAATGCTTTTGATTGTAACCCCTCAAAAGTTGCACAAAATTCTTGTTGACTAGTTATGTATTCCAATCTGCTTGAGGATGGAATAATGTCAATCTCTTCAACTTTGTGTCCATATTCTCCCACACTGTAGTCCAAAATGCACTGAGAAATCTCATGTCCCTATCCGAAACAATGCTCCTTGGTATTCCAAAGTGTACCCATACATGTTCAAAGAACAAGTTTGATGCTTCTTGCTCACTAATGGTCTTCTTACAAGACATCATAACAAACATATTGTTGAACATATTACCTACTGTGAATAGGTAGTCATGTGCCTTCCTGGTTGTTGGTAAACCTCCCACAAAATCCATGGAAATTCTTTTACAGGGATGAGTGGGTATAGGTAAGGGATGGTAAAACCCTGTCCCCTATTCCTAGGTTTGATGCTACAAAAAAGCATGCATCCTCTTATGAACCTAGCTACCTATTCTTGCATCTTGGGTTAATACACATACCTCTGCAAGTTGGCCACTGTCTTCCCTACACCAAAGTTCCCTACAACCTTGCAGGTGTGAGCCTCCCTAATCAGCTACAATTTCTCACCTTTAGGAACACATACCTTATCTAGCTTGTAGAATAACTTGTCCTGGAGATGGTAGTCAACAATGTTATCGCCATCATTAGGGGAATTTTGAGGTATAAAATGGGCCTCCTAAGGAAATTATAAAATAATTGTGGTAATAATAAAATAAGATTAGATTACATCATCAAATTTTAGAGGGAACAAAAAAAAACTATTTTTTCAACTCGTATTTTCAACTTATCTCCTTAAGGGTTTACTCAAATTTGGAGCTGAAACACTCATTGGATGCAAAATTTGATTCCTCGTCCAAGGAGTACCCATTTGGCATGCTTTCGATGGAACCTACTACACACAAAATGATAAATACAAGAAAAAACATTATTATAATCACATTTTTTCATGTATTTCTCATTTTTCGTGTAGCAAGGTCCATCAAAAGTATGCAACATAGGTACTCCTTGGATGAAGAATTAAATTTTGCATCCAATGAGTAATCCCTTTAGAAATTTGAGTAAAACCTTAGGGAGATAAGTCGAAAATATGAGTTGAAAAAGTAGTTTTATTATTTTATTATTTTTTAATCTTTTTAATTTTTTACTCCAAAAATGGTGAATCGTCCCCCATGGTTGACATCATCATCTTGAATCCTATTGGTTCTTATAAAGTTTATTTTTGTTTTACATTTTTCTTAGGAGGCCCATTTTAGACCTCAAAATTCCCCTAATGCATGCACATGAATTTGATTTTGCAATTGTTGAAACACCTCATTAAAGTCCTCATCCTTTGAATATGGCTCTATGTATGCATCATGGGTCAATGTCTCCATGTGTATCATAGTTTCCAAATCTATTATCTTTGATGTGAGTAGAATTGAAAGCATGTCATCCAACTTGTTTGTGTTTCCCTTCTTATACTTGATCACTAAATGAAACTACTGTAGAAACTCCATCCACTTGTAATGCCTAGTGTCTAGTATGTTGTAGAAACCAACACCCTGTTATAGTATTTGTTGCAACTATTTCTTCACCTCACTTGGTTCTATAACAAACTACTTGTACAACCCAATGTTTGACAATTGGGAATCCGGAAATAATTAGATCTTGTGCTCCACTTCCCTCTTGGGTGGTAAATCTTAGGATCTTGGAACAAATCCATGTATGCTTGCAGTAACTCTTCCAGTTTTTATTTCTATTTCTTAGTACAACCCTCCAGGGATGCCTTTTTTCTTATTGACTCTTCTATAGAAATATTCTCTCTTAAAAACAATAGAACAAAATTCTTGCTAGAAATAATCAGTTTCTTGCCTTGGTTAGAACTTGCCAACGAAATTTTCAACTTGCCTTTGTATGTGCTGATGGTGAACGATTTTCCATGATGAGTTGGTATTGGTTGGATTATCGAATGAATATTGTATATTTCATGTAAATGTAGGGACTTCCAAATACCACTCTGCATACATCAAGGGGAACTACATCTAGTTTTACTTCATCAATAAAAACAACATTGATAGAAAATCTAACTTTGCATTGTTTTGTTACCTTTAACTTTGAATCCTTATTTACCCATCCCAAAGGATATGGACTTGGATGATCATGAACTTCCAATCCCAATTTGTTGACTAGATCTACTACAATGAGATTTTCTTGTGATCGAGAGTCAAATAGAGCACCAATATTTGTCTTCTTAACATGTATCTTTATGTGGAAGAGTATGGTAATTTCTTTCTCTTCCTGTTTCCGAAAGCTACTCAAATTCATCTCCTTCTACAATGATGTAAATGCAATCTTCTCATCTATCTTCGATTTTCTTTCAATATGGATGCTCGAATCAATGCCCATGAGATTCTTCTTCTTATTATATTTATTTTTGTTCTTCGGGTTAAGCTTTAGATGCAACTTTCAAAACTTCTCCTTTGTATGACCATCAATATTACAATGGTTGCAGTCGTTGTTGAGATCCTTGCACTAATGTGTTGTGGCTATTGTATTTTTATATTTCCCCCTTTCTACTTTTTATTCCCCTCCTTAGAAGCATCCCAATTCCCCTTCTACTTCGATCCACTTGATTGTTGTTTCTTCTTACCTATGTTCTCTAGGTATTGTGCATGTACACAAGCCTCATCCATCGATTTAGGCTTAAAAGCATTACTTACGTCCATATATGCATGCGTATACCCCCTAGATAATTGAGGATTACATTTGGGTTCTTTGGGGAGATACCCAACATTATGGCCATCTTTCTGAACTCTGTGGTGTACTCCTCTACTCTTTTCCCCTACTTTTGAGAAATAATGCCATTGGATCCACTAGTCCTCTACATGCCCAATAAGGTAAAATTGTGAATTTATGAGGATTTTAAAGTCTTCCCACATAGTCACTGGAGGATCTCCCTCCAATCTCGAGGTCTTTGTGGCTTTCCCACTAGGTCAATGCATGACCCTCTAATTTCATCCATGCAAATGAAATCTTATGTTCTTCCTATATATGATGAACATTGAAATAAAATTATAATTGCTACAACTTGTGATTTAGCTTTAGAGAATCGGTCTCACCTTCGTACAACTTGATATCAACCTTCATTTCCTTTTTGAATAGGGACTTTGAATGGTTCACAACAATCAAATTAAGTTGATCTCTTTTGTGTCCTTTCTTTGGATCATTCTCTATTTCTTCCCAATCTCTTGATCTCTCGTTTGATTAGTCCTCTGTTGCAGAACCCTCATCTTATTCAAATATCCCAAGCTTATTCCTAAGTGTCGACATGAGAAGAATCATATTATGGTTTATATCTGCAACTTTATCTTCCTGCTGTGAAAACCTTTCCTCTGCAAGATCACGAGGGTTATTCATAGATTTGTCGCCCATGAGTGGGGTTTTATGACTTTTGGCTTACCTGATGTAGCTTCCCTACAAATCTCCAAATTATACCCAATGAAACCCACTTTGATACCAATATGATCCATAAAATACCATGCAAATTCCACTAAATATTTCGTCACAATAGATTTGATAAATTATACTTAAAAATTCGAAATCTACACTACAATGGTTTATTTCTCTTTAGATTTCTAGATATGTAAATTACTATTTATTCTGTATGAATGCAAATTATAATTATGCAAAAAATAGAGAACAATGAAAAAAACTCACAAGTTGTTTTGAGAGAAAACCTAGCGAGAAGGTGAGGTTGCTCTACTCTCTTTCTCTGAATAGAAAATGGATAAAAAATTAAGGCCTTTAGCCCATGGACTTACTACAATGCACACATCCTATCTATGTCATCTCTCCCTATCCCTCTCATCTACTCTACCCGTCTATGGAAAAAATGCATTCAAAAAGAATGGAACCCATTTTCCTCCTAGTGGCGTGGTTATAACACAACCCAATAGCCTACTAGTGGTTAGGTTTGCCTCCCTCAACTCTTTAACCATAGTTAAAATACATAATTTTTTAGATTATTCTTCTTCATTATCATGTGGCTAGCCCATTTTCCATGAATAATGGGGACTGATGTGGCATCCATGGTGAAAACAGGAAGGTCAACTTTCGAGTGCCATAACTTTTGCATATTAACTTCGATTGAGGTGATTCTTGCATTGTTGGAAATGTCTCTGTGTGTAGAATAGGAAAAAAGGGCACAACACTAAAGCAACAAATTTTTATCCCTAAAATCATCATTTGATGCTTGAAAATTCTCCTGGAAGGTTTTAGACCTCAATTTACTAAATTGGGTCCCGCTGGTAAAAATGGTCCTATGAGTTGATTCCTCCAATTTATGGATGACAAAGAATACCATACTCTAATTCAAATCAATAATTCAAGAAGATACCATGTTATCCCCAATTATTAATGGAAAATAAGCTAGCCATGTGATCATGATGAAGAAGATCCTAGAAGAGTCATTCTTGTAATTGATCCGAATCGAAAATGGCATCCACCCATGGTATTTATACACCCATGTAATTTACCCATGGTATTGTAAGTGACATCCACCCATGGTATTGTAAGTAGCATCCACCCTTGGTATTCATCCTCCCATGGTATTTATCCACTCATGAAATTTACCCATGGTATTGTAAGTGACATCCACCCATGGTATTCATTCACCCATGGTTTTTACCCACCTATGGAATTTACTTGTGGTATTGTAACCAAAAAATGCTATAAGTAACAAACCACATAAAAACTTTTTTATTTATTTACTAAAACATATAATAATTGTAAAGGCTACATTGTGGTGGAAAACCACACAAAATCCTTGTCATCAAAGTCCATTTGCTAGGCCGCACATTGTTAGTATCACAGTTGGTCACAAGCATTACAAGGTATCTCTAGCCTCATCTTTGTTTGTCATGGTTATGGGTCATCCTCAAACCGACACTTCATCAAAGTCCTTTTTCTATGTCGCACACTATCAGTATCACATTTGGTCACATTACAGGGTATCTCTTTCCTCGGGTATTTTTTCATCACGGTTACGTGTTAACCGCACAAAACCCTTCTCTTTAGTGGCTCTTCATATTCAACGCATGCTTCTCCAAAGGGAACTTCACCCAATGGGGAACATTGCTTCTTAAGGATAGAGGAATGATCCGAATGGAAAATGGCATCCATCCACCCATGGTATTCATCCACCCATGGTATTTATCCACCCATGTAATTTATCCATGCTATTGTAAGTGACATCCACCCATGGTTTTCATTCACCCATGGTATTGTAAGTGGCATCCACCCGTGGTATTCATCCTCCCAAGGTATTTATCCACTCATGAAATTTACCCATGGTATTATAAGTGACATCCACCCATGGTATTCATTCATCCATGGTATTTACCCAACCATGGAATTTACCTATGGTATTGTAACCAAAAAAAGCTATAAGTAACAAGTCACATTTTGTAAACGGAGAGTTTTTCCACCACAATGTAGCCTTTATAGTTATTATCTGTTTTAATAAAAGAAAAAAGGTTTCTTTGTGGTTTTGTTATTGTGTGTTCTCCTCTTTTCTTTTGGTATTTCAATTTTTTAGATCTTTGGGGCCTCCCCCAAAGATCGGGATCAATAACTCTAATTAAGAGTTGAAGGAGTTAAACCTAATCACTAGTAGGATATCATGTTGTGTTATAATTGGGCCACTAGGCGGAAATGAGGTTCCATCTTATTCAAGTGCATTTTGTTCCATAGCTGAGTAGGGTAGTAGAGAGTGGACATGGAGAGAGAAAACAAAGAGGTTTATGCACTATAGTATCCCACAAGACATAGGTCTCACTTCTTTATACTTGCATCCATTTTCATTGAGAGAAAAGAGAGTGGGGTAGCCTTACCTTCTAGCTAGATTTTCTTCTCAAAGGGTTTCCCAGGTCATATATTGTGCTATTGTGTTTTTTGAGTGGTTATTATATTTTTTCTCTATTTTCTACATAATTATAATGTTCTTGCATACGCATAAAAAATAATTAACATATCCAAAAATCTAAGGATAAATAGACCTTCATAGTGTAGATTTCAGATTTAGTAGATTTTTTTCGAAGAACCATCCAGTGGAATATCCATGACAATTTACAAATAAAATATTAACATTTTAAGATGTTTCCTTAGTCCAAAAACTCAAAATATGAAGTTGATTGAATGACCTAAAAGTTCTAAAGATGTGTTTTTACCAATCTACAGGAACAAACTATCTTGTTGGTTCATGATATTTGACTTGATGGAAAAGTACTGTAGAAATTATGGTGTATATTTGTAACTAAAGTTTTAATCAAAATCACAAGACACAAACCTACTCTACTACTCTACAGAATTCAATTCACAATTTAGAACATCAATCACAAACATGCAATGAGAAATAACACACATGCACACAATATTTTTTCTAGGGGAAAGTAATCTGCTAAAAAACCCTTTGCCTTCTTGCATTAATCTGATGAATAGAGATGGAGATGTATTACAATTTCTTTGCTCAATTGAGCACAACCTGCAAGTGAATAACCTCTCTCTATGCTCACTGAGAAGCTCTGACCCAGAGTTAGTCAATTTTTGCCTCTACTTGAGTGTATATTTCCTTGCACAATTCCTTAATAAATTTGTCCTCTATTATTTAGGAGTTTCTCGAAAATGGATTTCGCAATTCCCAACGTTGATCATCTGACTGCATGCAATACCTGTACACTCAAGAGTATTCTACAATTGATGTTTCACTGCCTTGGAATCTCCACCACAACTGGGGAATTCAAATTCTCTCAATGAACTAGATATTTTGGGTTGATTGATCAATTAACTAGATGATAACTGAGTTAGACTGAAGTCCCACTGCACAACTGACCTTCCACTAGTTCCTCCAATAGTCAGAACTAGTTTAACTTAAAACAACTTGAAATAACTGACCTTGATTGCTACAAATTATCAATCACACATGCTTAACTAAAATCTAACTCCTCCAACTTGAATTTGCTGAGTAAACTAGGTGACACAAGCCATGTCACACAAGTTAACTGCATCCAAGTTGTCTGCTAATGTGGAAATTCAAATTTTCTCAATTTGATCAAGGCAAAATCAAATTGAGAATTTCTTGTTGCATTTTTCAATACTCCTTCTCAGCAAGAAAGGGATTATCAACCAACCCTATTTTGTACCTGTGGAACTCAAACTTCCCTCTTGACAATGCCTTTGTAAAAATGTCAGCATCTTGTTCCTCTATCGAAATTTATTGTAGCAACATTATCCACCTACGCACATGGTCCTGTAAATGGTGATACCAAATATCTATATGCTTGGATTAATCATGAAATACAAGATTCTTAGAGAGCTTGATGCAACTCTGATTATCACAATAGATCACAGTTGAATTCATCATCTGACCAAACAGCCCCACAAGTATCTTTGTCATCCAAATTGTTGAACATGTTGCTTGAATTGCAACCATGTATTATGTTTCTGTCGAGATGAGCACCACAAATATTTGCTTCCTGCTGTACTAGGAAACTGTGCGTACCCAACACTGAAAATTCCACTTGATGTACTCTTTCGGTGGGATGGACTCCTCGCCCAATCTACATCTATGAAGCCACACAACTTCACTCCCTCTGTTCGTCTGTACCATAGTCCAAACTGGTCAGTGCCCCTAATGTACCATAAAACATTCTTAGTTTCCTTCCAAAATAATTTGGTTGGCCTAACCATAACTTGGCTCAGTTGTTTGACTGCATAGCACATATCTGCTCGTGTGGTCACAAGATACATTAGTGAACCCACTAGTCGCTGATAAATGGTAGCATCCACTTCCTCACCTAAAGTGGCATCCTCCTTCCTCTAGTTGGTCACTAGAGGTGTCTCCATGGGTTTTCAAATATCCATGTGGAATATCTGTAATATCTCATTTCCACACTTTCCTCGAGACACAAACAATTCCCCATCACCTTGCCACACTTCCAACCTGAGGAAGTAGTGCATGAGACCCATGTCCTTCATTTCAAATTCCCTTGCAAGGTCCTCCTTGCAAGATCTAATTAGCTTATCATCACGAGTTAAAATTAAATCGTCAACATATAAGAAAATAATAAGCAATTTACCTTCTACCAAGTTGTGATAGAGGTTTGCATCTGCTTCACTTTTGGTGAAGCCCAAACCAGTGAGATAACTATCGGTCCTAATGTACCAAACTCGGGGTGCTTGTTTGATACTGTACAACGCTCACTTGAGTATACACACATGAGGCTCCCGATCAAATGTATGAAAACCTTTTGGTTGATCAATGTACACCTCCTCCTCAATATCCCCATTGATAAATGTTGTTTTTACATCTATTTGGTGGATCTTCCACCCCATCTGTGTAGCTAGAGCAAGAATTGTTCTAATGGATGAGTACCTTGATACAAGAGAAAAGGTATCCTCATAGTTAATTCCCTCAACTTGAAAGTGCCCCTTGGCCACAAATTTGGCCTTATACTTCTATATGCTTCTGTTTGTTGTATGCTTAACCTTGAAGATCCATCTCAAACCCACAATTTATTTATCTATTGGTCTTGGGACCACTTCCCAAACATTTTTCTTTACAATGGATTCATATTCCTCCACCATTGCATCAACCCATACAAGTTTCTCTACTGCTTCCTTGAAAGAGTATGGCTCAATCTCTACTAGCTCAGTCATCAGAGCCATGTAGCCAGTGTACTGATCAAGCGACCTTCTATGCCTGCACAAATTTGAAGGAGCTACCACATTCTCCCTCGCATCCTACATAAGTATATCAACTTCCCTAGCTCTTTTTCTACCTTCTCTGGATGGTTCTGCTTGAGTGGAAGTCTTCACTCTCTACTCCTCTACTTGTGGATACTCAACAAATTCTGGAGGCTCCTCCTTTGGAGCTAAAATATTCTCTTTTGGTGGGATCTCAAACTCCCTCTCAAGAGAGCACCACATCTCTTTCTCCTCATCAAATTTTACATCCCTTCACACAATTTTAATTATGAGGGATGGAAAGTACACACAATAGTTGTGGGGAGTTTCTATGTAACCCACAAATACCCCCAATTCTACTATCAACTCAATCTTATTCCTTGATTATTTGGAGACATGGTAGTATATAGAGGCTCCAAAAATCTTGAAGAGCGACACATCTAGCTTTATCCTCGAGAAAGCCTCCTCCGGTGTAATTATGCCAAAAATCTGATGAGGACTCTAGTTATGCAAATAGACTACTGTGTTGCATGTCTCATCCCACAAATGCAGAGGTAAGCCTTGGTCATGTAACATAGATCTCACAAGTCCCATAATGCTACAATTATTTCTCTTATCCACCCCATTCTATTGTGGGTTGTAGGGTGTTGTCAGCTCTCGTCAAATGGCTTCTTTCCCACATAATTTTTTTAATTCATTCGACATGTACTCACCTCCATTATCGCTCCTGAGATCCTTCACCTTCTTGTTTGTTTCTTTCTCAACTAGTGCCTCAAATTCGACGAACTTGGAGAATGTCTCATCCTTCTTCCGCATGAATAAGATCTAGCACTTCTGTGAGAAGTCATCAATAAAAATGACAAAATATTTGTGTCTGGCAATGGAGGTTTTCGAGAAAGGTCCACAGGCATTAGAGTGGATCCTTTCTAGGAATGAATGTGCTTTGCTGTCTAGATCATGGAATGTGGATTTTGTGTACTTCCCCAAGTTACACCCTTTGCATACATCATGTTGCTCAAGTTCTCCTTTAGGGAGGTCAGTGGTTATTTGCTGCATAATCTTCAAGGCGCCATGATGCAAATGGAAAAGTCTTTTGTGCCAAATTTCACCAACATCGTGCCCCTCCACTTTCTCCACATTGGTTCTTAATGCAACACAGTCTTCCACATCCAGCTTATACAGGTTCTTCACATGAACCCCAATATGCTTCACCTGTCCCATGGCTATATGTCTCAAGAATGTTTTTCCTTTGCTGAAGATCACATCATAACCATGGTCTTCCAAAATAGCAACATAGATGATATTTTTCTTTAGGCTCAGAATGAACATGACATACTTGAGTCTGAGAGGAGATCCTGGCTCCCTCTGAAAGGTGACTGTACCAACGCTGGTCATGATGTACCTTCCGTCATCCCCTAGCTTGACGTGCATCTACAAATTTTTTCTCTCCAAGTCACTGAAAAAACTCTCGACACCCTGTCATGTGGAATGATGCACCTGAGCCCAAGTACCACATGCTCCCCCTTACTATGTTAGTCATGCATGTGATAATGGTAAAGTTAAGCTTGAACTGTGAAGTCAAGGCTTCACCTACTGCTCCTCTTGAGGTCTTGTTGCTTACCTTTTTGTGTGTACACTTCATGACATAGTGCCTGAATTCATGACAATGGAAGCATTTAATTTGTGACAAATCTTTCTTCTTGCCCCCTTGGCTGGATTCTGGTTTGGTTTGATATTTCTTCCCTTTTCCCTTCTTTCCCTTTCCAACCAATGCAAAGTTTTATTCGTCCTCTCCCTTAGATGAAGTCCCATTTCTGGTATTTCACCTTATTTCCTCCTGTACCAAATCAAACTATAAGCATTCCCAATTCGGTAATTCCTCCCTCCCATTCACCGAATCTTGGTAGCTATGCCAGCTCTTAGGAAGGCCTAGAAGGGCTAGGCTTACCAAGTCACCATCTGAAACAATAACAATAACTCCTGCAATCTCATCATGAACTTGTGTGAACTTGCTTAGATACTGCTAAATAGTGTCATTCTTCTGCATCTTGATATTTCGAGGTTTATGCTTAGCGCCAATTTCCTATGGTCGTTGCTATTTTGGAACAGATCCATCAGTGCCCACCACATTATATAAGGATTTTCTTTCCCGTCGAGATTGGTGATAATATGGTCCCGTACTCCCTCCAATATTATTCTCCTCATCTTGCCTACATATTTCTTCCATTGGGTTAGGTTATGGGCATAAGATTTCGCTGGTTTTGAAAAATCTCTCTTGATGCATTCTAGCAATCCATTGTCATCCAATACCACCTCCATGTGATATTTCCATGCTATGAAATTAGAGCTACCTTCCAAGGCATACTCTAGCATCAACCCGTTGAAGGTCATCTTATCAGTTTTGAAGAGATCCTGCTACACTGAACTGCAAATTCGATCCTCCTGAGAAACAACTTCGAAATTCCTTCTCTAATGTGAATCCTGCTCTGATACCATGTATAAATTATGGTGTATATTTGCAACTTCTCATGAATTTTTAATCAAAATCACAAGACACAAACCTACTCTACTGCTCTATGAAATTCAATTCACAATTTAGAACATCAATAACAAACATGCACACAATATTTTTTCCAGGGGAAAGCAATCCGCTAAAAACACCTTTGCTTGCTTGCATTAATATGATGAATAGAGATGTATTACAATTTATTTTCTCAACTAATCATAATATGCAAGTGAATAACTTATCTCTCTACTCACTAAGAAGCTCTGACTCAGACTTAGTTAATTTCTGCCTCTACTTGAGCCCCTATTTCCTTTCGCAATTCCTTGAGAAATTTGGCCCCTATTATTTAAGAATTTCCCCAAAATGGATTGCGCAATTCCTAAGGTTGATCATTTGACTGCATGCAACATAAGTACACTCAAGACTAGTCTACAACCGATGTTACATTGCCTTGGAATCCCCACCATAGCTAGGAACTCGAATTCTTTGCATGCACTAGCTATTTTGGGTTGATTGATTAGTTAACTGGATGATCACTATGTTAGACTAAAGTCCCACTGCACCACTGACCTTCCACTAGTTCCTCCAACAGTTAGAACCAATTTAACTGGAAACAACTTGAAATAACTAACCTTGATTGCTACAAATTAGCAATCACACATGCTTAAATGAACTCTAACTCCTCCAACTCGAATTTACTAAGTAAACTCGGTGACACAAGCCATGTCACACAAGTTAACTGCATCCAAGTTGTCTGATGATGTGGAAATTTGAAATTTCTCAATTTGATCAAGGAAAAATCAAATTGAGAATTTTTGCTGCATTTTTCAACAGGTACTTGAAACTCCCTAGAGGTATTTTTCCTTATCCTAATATTTGGTACTATAGATATCTAAGCTTACTATGGGTATGTTGTCATAGGAAATCCAAACCCTAGATTGTAGATTAACAATTGGAAAAAATAGAAGAAAAAAAATCTAAGTTTTTTGGAAAATTAGCCAGTGTAGGTATCTAACATTTTTATGCTTTTCTCATGTAGGTATAGCTAAGGAAAATTGAGGGAAGCCAATGCAAGTTTCCCCAAGAAGAAGTGCGTTAGCTAGTTTAGGAGCTTTGTTTGTTGGAAACTACTATTGAGGCTCTGTCCATTAGTCTCTTGAAACTTGCAACCTAGAACAACAACATAAAAGGAAAAACCAAAGCGAATAATAACAAAAAAATGTAGAAAATGGAGATAAAAATAAAGGAGAAAGAAATATTTTTCCAGTTGGACATAACCCAAGACCTGAATGCATTTAGATCTCTAGTGGATTCATTAATTTGTTTGATGTTTTCTATAATAAGGGTTATGAAAACAAAAAAATCTAATGGTTTCTCCTAATCCAACAAGTAAAATGAAACCTTACTATTTAATAATTACACGTTCAAATGTTTTCTTCATAGGTTTGAAGTAAAAGAACATAAATATGAGCTAGGTCATATGTAATGAACTCCAAAGAATACCCAAATTAAGGCTTTTTATTACACTTATGGGGGGGATCTCCAAGCTAAAATTGTGCTCCTCGACCTCCTCATCGGAGGATTTTTGTTGATTCTATACTTGCAAGCATATCTCTCGCTCTCTCTTCAATGGTTTTCTAGAAATGGATGTGAGAACTCAAGAGTGGTAGGGCTCAAATGGAATGCAATTTTAATATTGAAAATGAAATGGTCATTGTAAATTGAGAATGAACACCACAAGTTTGTTCATAAAATTCACCTTCAAAACTGAAGAATGTAGAAGTAATGCATATTTCAACCAAATAAGTTGTATCTGGATCCATAATGCGCTTGATGACTTCAATGGCCTCGTTAATGGGGATATTAGTGTACAAGGAGACCATATCAAAACTCACCAAATTATCACTAGGATCTAACCTAATACTCTTTAATTTGTTGATAAACGAAGATGAATCTTTGGCAAAGGATTCAATCTAGCCAACAAGAGGTTTTAGCTTATTAGCTAAAAAATTAACAAGAATATAGGTCTGCCCTCCAATGGTATTGATAATGGGACACAGGGGAACCCATTCCTTATGGATCATTGGAAGACCGTAAATCCTAGGAGTGAGAGGGCTACTCTCAATCAACTTCTGGCTAGGGGAGCTAACAGTGCTACTAGATTTTATGGCTAGAGAAATTGTTTTAGAAATATTCTTTAAGGGATTCTTATTAAGTTTACTATAGCTCCCGCTATTACAAAGGTGATCTAACATTTTTCTCTTGCAATATTCCTTTTCTAAGATAACAACAACCCCTCCTTTGTCAACTTTAAGAACAATGATGTCCTTGTTATTGTTCAAAGCTTTGAGAGCCTCAAACTCAGGTTTGCTAAGGTTGTTCTTAGGGGGCTTAGTCTTTCTTAGGACAATTGCATAGTCCTGTTTAATGATATCCTTAGTAGAGTCCGGTAAGTCCCTTATCGTGAATTCAATGTCACAAATAATCTCTTCCACTGGGATTTTCCTAGGAGCAAGGGAATTTTTTTTTAACTTTTCTCTAAAAGACTATAAACAGGAGGATCAAAAGAAAAACGAGAAATATTAACAACTCTATTATTAAAAGGGGTGAAAACAATTATATTTTTATTATTAATATTGTTGTTAGAATCAATAGAAAATATATTATTATTGTTATTATTATTAATATTAATATAATTGTTGTTATTATTATTAATATAAAATAGATTATTATTATTATTATTATTATAGTTAATGTTATTAATACCAATTTTGTTGTTAGTATTGAGATGATCCAAGATATTAGAATAAAAAGGCGAAGAATGAGATGAGGATCCCGGATGGGATGAATGGGTTCACCAACACAGAGGAAAGGGGTTCACGAAAGAAAGATGATGATCTAAGGCATAATAGGAGATGGAATAAAGTGAGAGTTGGGGACCAACGTTTGAAGCTAGCCATTGACTAGAGGGATTTGAGATGAATTAATCACCGGGATAAGCCAGATTCAAAGAGAACGGGGTTGATTGGAGAGATTTTTCAAGCGAGTATGTCTCATTGATTGAGATTGCAGGACACTTCGACAGGCAGCAAGGATCAAAGAATAATGACAAGAAGACTTGGACATGAGGGTTAACCATCCAATGATGATTCACTGGATGGTGGTGAGCACATAGGGTTGGGAGTAATGTTCGAAGCCAAGCTTTGGTTGGAGGGACCAGAAAAGGAGCAATCTCCGGAACGAGTGGAATGAGAACAATCCACAATGTTGGAGAACTCTGTATGATCCGAATGAATGGCTGAGAGAGGAGGAACAAGAAGTAAAATATCATAATGAAGGGAGCTACTGCACTCATCCCTTGAAGCAACTTTGGAATCAATTAAGAGATTCGACTCATAGAGAAACCTCAAAACCCGGTTATCATTGCATTAGGAGGGATTGGCTCCTGATTTCGGAAGAACAATGTTGTTGATCTAAGAATGCAGTGCAAAGACTTGATTTTTATTAATCCCACTAATGGAAGAATAACCAGAAAAATGGGAAAACTTTTATGGGAAGAGGATTTCTTTGAGAGCTTGAGAAGTTTCTTGGAATGTTTTTCCTTCCATATTTATTTCATGTGTAGATATTTTAATGTCAAACAAGCTTCAATGTTCATCCAAAGAGCTGTGGAAATCACGAGAGAGAACATCATCACTTCACTTATATATAATGATTATGTTTATTGTGTTGAGAGGCACTCTATGTCCAATATGGGGTAGATGTGTAGGTGTTAGATGTGTAGGCATTAGATATGAGATGTGTAGAAGTTAAATATGTGAATATTTTTTAAATGTTGGGCTCATAAGTATACATATGTTATATTATGTTATGAAACATTTTTACTTCATCAAGATACATATAGAAAAAATAATAATTAATAATTAAAATAAAATTGAGATAAAATAGTAAATTTATCGGAGGTTTCTAGGCTCTAGGTTTTTGCAACCCATGGTTTTGCCCATGATATTCTTATCTAATGGTTAAATAACAATAAAAAATAAAAATAAAAAATAACAATTAATAATTTTAATAAAATTGCGATAAAATTATAAATTTATGGAGGGAGGTTTTTGGGCTCCAGGTTTTCTGAACCTATGGTTTTACCCATGGTGTTGTTCTCTAATGATCAAATACATTAAAAAAAATAAAATTAAAATAAAAAATAAAAAGGAAAATAAATAGTTAATAACTAAAATAAAATTGAGATAAAATTGTAAATTTACGGATGGAGGTTTTTGGGCTCCAATTTTTATCAACCCATGGTTTTTCCTATGGTATTCTTCTCTAATGTAGCCTATTTAAAGGTATTCTTCGCTAATGTGAGACATTCATTGCAATAAAAGCTTTTAGCTAGATCAAAATAAATCCTAATTTCCACAACAAATATCATAACCCTGAGCAATTTTTATATCCAATTTGGCAAAGGAAGCCACTCAATAAAGGAATGCTACACAAAGACTTTATAACTCTGTGAATGCATGTCTTCTAGGTAAAACTTGGGAAAAAAACATCTTTCTCACTTTGTTACATAGCCTTCAAAGATTATATTTTTCTAGGTTGTTTTGTATGTTATTCATTTTATTTTATATGTTTGAAATTTTACTCTTGAGTGTGAAGAGAAAAGCAAGCACGGAAAAAATAAAATATGGTATATGTAGTCCTACATTTTGCTTATATTAAACTTTATTGGAATTGCTAAGTTTAGATTGTGCCAACCATTAATTTTAAGCTCCGCATGAAAATTCACTGGAATATGTCTATCATATATTCATAAAAACTTAGTTTGGATAAAATTGTTATTGAGATGTATTTAGGAGATCAAATGATAACATCAAAAAAAAATAAACGAAGTATTATTGATATCCTCGACTCCTGCAAAGACAAAGGTATATATTCTTATTGGGTTTTATAGTATAACAAAGGAACTTATTAGGTTTTACGGTCTAACAACAGAGCTTCAAGTAGGTTGCCTTAACTATTGAGCTTATATATATATATATATAAACCAACCTATATCCATTGTAACTCTGGATCTATTAAGCGCCGAGAGGGATAAAATCTCTTGAGAAGCAAATATTTCCACAAGTTTTCCATTATAAAAAGAGGTTTTCACCATGAGATATTTGATTCCTCTCGGCGCTTAATAGATCTGGAGTTAAGATGGTGCAAACCTCTTTATAGAATGGGAAACTTGTGGAAATGTTTACACCTTGATAGTTTTGATCCCTCTCAACGCTTAATAGATCCAGAGTTAAGATGGATCTAGGCCAATTTACTTTACTTCTTTTACAATAGGTAATTTTTAAAAAATATCATCATATTGTATCATTTTAACATTTTAATTATGTTGAACTTAGCTTAACAATATAAAAACTCAATAAAAGTAGGGGCCACAATGTTGAATTTATCCAGATTGCATATTTCAAAATTATTTTGAAAAGTCAATAAAAGTATGGGCCACAATGTTGAATTTATGTAGATTGCATATTTTAAAATATTTTAGAATCTAATTGATAAGAGCTAGGCCAATCAGTTTGAGGATTACAGATTTTAAAAATATTTTAGAATTAAATTAATAAGAGCCAAGTAAATCAATTTACCTAACTCTTGTCTACCAAATTATGAAGATTCTCGAAATCTACAAAAATAATTTGACAGGCATGATGCATATCTTGATTGATCTATCTCATTTCTCTCATATATCAAGGTTAAGAGATTGTTCCTTTCGAGAGAGGCAATCAATGCATAAAGGGAGATCAAAATTAAGCAAATATTCTTCTCGAAACTGGCACACACAATTAGTTATAGAAGTTAGTAGGAGAAGAAATGGCATCGAGGAGTGACTGGACTAGTTTTATATAAGAAAAACATGATGTGAAAGATCAAAAACATAAATTAGTCACTGCATGTTATGGGTTGTCCTAAAATACTCTTAACCTTAGAATCATTTGTCTACGTAAATGATTGCAAGGGCATCATACTTTCATTCTTAAATATCATCTTGGCATTTAGACATCTACTTAAAAAATCTAAATGGTTGCCATATATGTACTGCAAACATTGTCAGAACTTTCATTATCATATCTAAAAGACATGGCAACAAAATGTAAAAACACACATAGAAGTATGCAATTTAATCTCCATGGAAGAAGTTCCTCTAGTGTAAGAAAATAAAGGTATTTCAAAGGCCACCAAGGAGTAATTATGAGGAAAGAGAGGGTTGGAAGAAGTTTCTCAAGTGGAAGAAAATAAAGGTATTTCATATGCAACCAAGGAGTAATTGATAGGAAAGGGAGGGTTTCTCATGTTGCCTCCATTTCCTTCTAATATTTGAACAACCCTTCTCATACATAGACGGTCTGTGTATTTGTACTAGATGCACCAAAGCCTAACTTTGCTCATCAACCTCCTCACCTCCTCCAAATCTTCTGCTTCAATTTATTATGCTCTTCCCCCTCCCAATATCATCCCCAACTCCTCACTCTGAAGCATATTGAAAGCCCATTCAATATAATATAGTCGACTCAGATGACTCACTTATGGATCGATATTTTTTCTTCCCCCAACAACCTCTAGCAAAAGCATTCTGAAACTATAGACATCTAATTTATCAGTAACAGGTCTCAAATATTTGTCACACACCTCTGGTGCAACATATCATGGTGTCCCTCTTATTGTTGTCACTAATATATGGTCTTCTCCCTTTCCACATAATATTGAGAGACTAAAATCAAATACCTTTGTTGTGAATTCTGCATCCAACAAAATACTGTGAGGCTTAAATTTGAAGTGTGTGGTGTGCTTCTCACAATTTTGGTGTAAATATGCAATTCCACAAGTTTCACCCAAGGCTATTGAATATTGTTGTTCCCACCATAAGACTTGCTGCCCCTCTTTCCCTGCAAATAGAAATTTATCAAGAGATCCATTGACAATGTAATCATATACCAATGTGCTTGTAGGGATTTCAAAGAAATATCCCAACAGACGAACCAAATTAACATGATGGACTCCTCCAATGGTCGCCACTTCATTCATGAATTGGGTCTCACCGTGTCTATTCCTATCAAGAATCTTAACAACCACTGGAACTTTGTTGGAATGAAGATTTCCTTTATACACCACACCATAACCTCATTCTCCCAACTATTTTGCATAGTTGTTTGTGACTTTCTTTAGACCATACAGGGAATATATTGTTGCCATTTCACAAGCATATTCTATAAGTAATTTCTCTACTTTTGAAATAGAGCTACTAGGAGGAGGTTCTCTCTTCTTCACATAAAACCTTAAGAATACTACCAGTGTTATTGATGTCAGCACTACTCCCCTAGTGGAGCCTGTGATGGAATGAAAAAATTGATCTATCAATGTGATATTCGTTGAACCACAAGAGAACAATAGAGACCAATTCAACTTGGGGTTAAAGTGCAAAGACAAAAAAGGAAGAAATCATAAATTTACCTATTATTATAATCACTGACTTATCTTTTGGACCTGCAACACAACCATAACACCTATCAGAAATAACGAGAAGGGTACACACATACATTTAACAATATCTTCTTGTCTTATATGTCAAGGTTGCAATGAGATTGAAAGTTACAAATGATAGGGATCAAGATGGGCCAGACACTAAGTTATTCTGATTTAGATTATAGATTTTGGGGGTATTTCAAAATGTGATAGATAGCTCAAGGAATTATGTTTGACATATTTCAAACTATTCCCAAAACTTATAATCATATCTACACACAAGGGGATGTTATTCACCAAGATTGTACTAGAAACTTGGACGCCCCTTCATTTTCATTAGTATGTGTTAACATAAACACACATCGCAAACAATGAAAGAATAGTCCCAAAATCATTCACAACATATGCATGAAAGTGCATTGACTCTGAGAGCTTCATATATTAAGTGAAAGTCCCAAAATATACAATTACAATGCTATAACACTAGCCCCAATAGTGGAAGACTAAGTCACCACTTTCTCCTCTAAAGAAAGATCTTCTCTCATATGTCAAACTAGAGAAGCCAAGGTGAAAAGTCCAAATTAAAAAGTCTAAAGTCCCTTCTCTTGAGCTATGAGGGTATATTTATAACAAATGAGGTGACTTCCCACCTCCCATGTGACTCTTGACCTCCCTCATAACTCTTGAGCTTCTACTATGACTTTTCGAATTCCTATATGACCTTTGAGCTTCTACATGAATTTAGAACTTTCTAGTGACTCTTCACATTCCATGTGGGACCCTTGGTCTTCCACACATTTTACATTTTCTCATTTTGAAAATACAACAATTACATCCATAAATGATGTAACAAGATACATTGACACATATGACTTTGTGATGACACTTGGAAAAGCTGTGACTTGGAATTGATGGAATGGAACTTCATTGTGATGTGTTCATGCCAATCCTTTCTCCTAGTTACCATATTTATATCTTCTTCATGATGGATCTTTGCTTAGTTTGCATCTTCATCCTCCAAAGGATCTAGATAAGTATCAGAACCTTCCAAGTCAACATGAGATGCCACCATTCTGTCATAGTTCAAAATTTCTTCATGATGGTTATTTTGGTGCTTCTTCTTCGCAAGTTCTCTCTTGTAGCCTCTCCTCGATGACCTCCCTTGAGGATCCTCTTGTCATGTTGAAATGATAACACCTACAGATGCAGTCTATTGATGACAAGCCAATATTAGTATGGAAATATCCTAGTTTATCATATTCCTCATGCAGTTCATTGATTGAACCCGGGAAAAAGTGCAAGACTAAGGAAGAGGCTTAGGGATTGCAAAGTCTATAGTTTCAAAGGGTAATGAAGAGGGTCTGGTGATTGTGACTACAAAATGCATAGTCGCTGAAGTACTATAAGAAAAAACTATGCAGTTGAGTGACACAGTGATGCAATGAGGCAGACTTGCTCATTGTGTTTGCACAATGCACAGTTCAGGGAAGACTGAGCCAAGTGATTGTGTAGTTGTGCAGGTCAAGGAGGCAGCAAGGCTTGACTATTGATTGAGATTGCACAATGCATAATGGAAGGTTGGCTGGGAGGAAGGATTGCACAATTTTTAGATGCAAGAGGCAGAGACTGAGCATTGTGACTGCACAATGCATAGTACTTGGAGGCAGTGATTGTGCAGTGCACAATTCCAAGATGCAAGGGTGATTCATTCTAACTTAAGACCACGCAGTACATAGTTCCAAGAGAGAGTTAGCAAGTTGCAAAGATAGTGAATTCTCCAAACATGACAAAGTGTGGGATCAGTGAGACAAGAGAGAAAAAGACATGCAAACAAGTCCTAAAACAATGATCTCACACTCAAATAGCATGAACACAAGCCAAGAGAATTCAAAATACTCAAAATCCAACTGCACACCTTGAAATGACAAGAAAGCGACACTTATCTCTAAGTGCGATAGTTGAAACATAGCTTTGCGACACTTCGAATACAAGTTACGATACAAGCTTCAAAGAAACTAGAAACAATGCTAAGTTGTGGGAGAGTGTCTAGCGCATATTCTTATGATATATATGACCATCTAATGCATAATAACGTGTTAGAACTTCCTCTAGTGGCATGCCAACGTGCAACACATATAAGAGTGAAAGAAACCAAAAGCGACACTTGCGACAGTAAAAAAACGTGAAAATGACACTTGCAAAAGCTAGAAAAAGTGAAGGAAACACATGCCAAAGAGAAAATAAAGAAAAAGCGACACTTGTTAAAGTGAAATCAAGCAAAAATGATAGTCACAAAAGTAAAAGAGACACTTATGAAAGCAAAGGTGCATAAAAGCGACAGTTAAGAAAACTCACCAGGATGATTATATAATTGACACTAAGAGTGAGGGTGATTGTCAAACAATGTTGCACACAAACTGTCAACATGGATTGCATAGTGCACTTTCCTTGGGGATCGCACAATCTTTATCCATAAGAACTGCACAATCATTGTCACGAGAGATTGCGCAAGCACTGTCTTGTATGACTATGCAATCATAATCCACAAAACACGGCACAGTAACTGTCCTTCGGAACTGCGCAGTCACTATTATCAAGATTTGCGCAATGGCTATCATCAAGGATTGCGCAGTGCTTGACTTTATGGGGTGCATATTCATTGTTAGGCTTGCTAGAAAGGGGGCACTTATGAATGCATCAAAGGCTAAGGATGTGAAAGCAAGTGGTTTCGACAGTTAGAATCTCAAAAGAAGACTTAAACACTTAGCAAATCATAACCGATCATGAAGCGACTAAGGAGAATCAAGGAATGATAGATCATAGGATCACAAGGAGTCTCCAAAATTCAAGTGTAAGCAAAATTTTGGAAGCTACTTATCGAATCGACAATAGATAACTAAGTTTAAAATAATGATTATGAGTTAATTAATAAAAATAATTCATAAATAAATTATTTCCTTGTTAATGGGTATAATGAGTGAAAATGATTAAATTATTTTCACATAAATGGGTAAAATAATGAAAACAAAATAAAATCAATGAATTTATAGGTCATTTTCATGTAAATGAGTAAAATTAATGAAAATAACGAGTGGTTCCTTTTGGTTATTTTCATAACTAAAAAAAAATAAAAAAATAAAATAAAATAAAATTAATAAGTAAAACACTTACTAACATTGTGTATTTTGATAATCCTAACGTTTTTTATTAAATGATCAATTTTTAATGTGATAACACCTATCAAATTTTATACTTTAAAATTGCATAGTCTAACTAATACACTAAATGGCCCCTTTTTTAGCCTTTTTTTTATCGGTCAATTTTGTCCAAAATTCAGTCAAATTTTTGAAAGTCATAAACTCAAGTTGTTTAATTCGCGAAGATAGAGTGCCTCGGGGGCATTCAAGGTGCTAAATCCATTTATGCTTTCAAAATTGCATTTTAAATAATAAGAATTCACAATTTCTATAGGAATTTTATAGTCGAAACCCATCCAAAAAAACCATTATGTCTATAAGTTAGATTATGCCTTTTAAAAACATTACATTCCGAAAAAATTAATACCTTAATATTCAATAAATTTCAAATTAAAATAAATCTATTATTTCCATATTAATTTTTTTTATTTTTTTAACAAGATCGAGTACTTTTGTATTATAAAAACAGCAAAGGAAGGACTAGGTCCTATTACATTTCGGATGCAAGAGGTCTTTTATGGAGGTGCAAAAGGGGAGCGCAGTCCCTACCTCGACATAATAGACCTTGTTTCTAAAAAACTGATAAAGAAGATACACATATTGCCAAACATACTGACCAAGCAGCAAACAAAATTTGCAAAGCATATGGGGAATATAACAAGAAGATCACCAAAATTGATTAACAGATTCCTCGGGGTATTGACCCTTCTTTTTGCTGTATCTTGAAGAGGCTTCACCCTGTTCACTTTGATTCAGAGAGTTTATATAATTCACTGCATCCTCGAGATGCTAACATTTATCTTTCAACTCTTCAATCTCAGCTCTTTGTTTCTCTATTTTGATCTGCTTGTAATTGTTCACACTCTTCATCTCAGAACGGAGATCTTTGAGTGTTTGGATAAAGCGCCCAATCATGAATCTATTGGCATGACACAACGCACAACTGTCATTTTTTTCCACTTTCTCTAAAGGATTACAAGACATTTTTAAAGACCTGGCAACTGTGCTACTTTTCTGATTGTTGTTCTTTTGCTGGGGACTTCTGTGCTTGCTGTAATGTTGGTCAGCAACACTCTGTCTTTGAGCTGTGTTTTTTTCCTTTTGCGAGTTCCTTTTGGTGTACAAGTAGAGCTGAATTCGCTTGTCGCTGTTGTAGACACTCTAGAACTGCTTCTGAGAGATGAACGAGCAGGGGATGAGAATTTCGAGTCTGATAGTCTGAAGCTGTCTGGAGGTAGGGATTCTGAGAGGACTTGAGAGGTCTGAGTAGTTCAACCAGAGGTAGTACACACAAAAGTCTCTGGTATTTTGAGAAGGATCGATAGCACAGCTGTGGTGAAAAGAGGAAGAGTGAGCCAAGGCTGGAAGGATTCTCTGATTAAGCAGAGGGAGAAGGTAGGATCTTTTCAACTGAGACATGATCTGATTAGAGAGGGCAGTATTATAAGGCAGGGTGGCAAGAGGAGAGAGCTGCCAAAAGATGTTAAACAAAACTGCGATTAACCAGGACCTGTTCACTCTAGTCTCAATGATGAAGCTACAGTGAAAATCCACATGCAAAACAAGGTGAATAATATAAAGATTATCGCCCCTGATAGAAACTACCACTTTCTTACCTCTACCCGAATCCTGCAAGTTGAAGATGCTGCGAGTTTTTCTCCACACACTTGGCCCACTTCCCTCTTGAGCTTGCCTACCCGATCGCTCTTTTTTACAGCAAAGCTCTCTCACTCTATCAGTGCGGAGGTGGTTCTTCTGATGGAGTATCCTGCACTTGGGATGCTTCTTATAACCTTGATTGAGCATACTCTTCTCATGATACTTCTCTACTTTCTCGGGAGTGATCCCCTGAGTACCATAATTGCCCGACTTACCTTTCATAACAGTATGGGCACCTCTGTGATTGATATGACTTATATCAGCTTTGTTCTGGTCCTGAAGACGAAATTTCCTCTGTAGCAAATCACGATGCAAGGAAATCTTCATGATGATGATTTTCCTCACTGCACAAGGCGGATAGGCTAAGATTTTCCTATCAGTCATGTGATGGGGGGTCTCCTTCTGATTCTTCGTATTAGTGTTGGCTTCTTTTTTATTATTGTAGTTGACTTTGCAATGAACCTTGGGTCGGTCCTCCAGAGGGGACAAATTAAGGTATTGATTTGTCATAGATTTCTTGATTTTCCTTCACAGTCCCAACCCTCCTATCCACAACCTTGTTGGCAAGTGTATCAACTGCTTGGTTGTGGACTCTTAGAACGTGCTTAAAAACAACCTTTCCCAACATTTTGATATTGTCCAAAATTATTTGCTTGATTTTATTTAAGGCTTGGTTTTTAAAGTCTCTCCCTGCTTCCATAGCAGCGATAATAATTGCTGAGTCTCCAATAATGATGGGATCTTTTGCCTGAAGCTTTTTGAGGATGCTGGTGCCCATTAGTAGGCTGTAAGCCTCCGCCCTATTATTTGTCATAGTCCCCAGCCCCCATTCATAGGAGGAAATTGTCTCACCTTTCTGATCGAGAATTAACCCACCTGCCCCTGCTCTTCCAGGGTTATTCTTTGAAGCTCCATCAAAGAAAAGGATGTGATTTCTTTGATTTTTGATCCAACCCTCTATCTCCTTTTCATTTCCCCGTAGCTTCCAATCTCTAAGGTTTCTTCCTGTCTTCTTTGGAGATTGGTTCCTTGTAGAGCCTTCAATGAGGGCTTTATTATACCAATCCTTTTCTTCTTGCTGCCAACTATTTTGATCCGTGATTGGCACTCCATTAGCACTGACCATCTCCGCAATTTGTCCCCAAGTTTTGGCTAAGATGGAACCTGAGTTTGGCTTTTGCCTTTGAAGATGCATTTGTTCCTTGCTAGCCATATGTGCCAGCAAAGGGAGGAGGGGAGACACTTCCAAATTCGCATTATGGCAGAGTTTGCTTTCTTAGCGTATGGATAGCTTTGTACCCAATTCTTATTTAAAGTTGACAGCTGCTCAATTGTGTCAATGTTCATTTCAAGGGGACTGATAAGTTGTTTCCAGTAATGCCTTGCAATGGCACAATTCAAGAAAAGATGCTGAGTACTTTCTTCTTCTTTTTGACACAGAACACACATAGAGGGCCCATGGATTCCTTTTTTCCTTAAATTTTCCGCTGTAAGGATCTTGCCTTTCAGAAGAGTCCAAGCGAAAAATTAATTTTGGGAAGGCATTCATTCTTCCAAACAGCTGACCAAAGGCTCCAATTTTCATAATTGTTGTAATTTTGGAGGAAGTTGTATCCTGATTTAACAATGAAATTTCCTCCGCTTGGGTCCCATATATAGCTGTCATGGCTCTTTTTATTTATGGGGGCTGCTCCTGTAAGCAGAAGCTTCAGCTCTTCCCACTAATTTGTCAATCTATTTGGAAGAGGCAGCTCTCTCCAAGCAGTCCATCTGTTTTGTTCCCACTCAGAGATAGAGTATAAAGAGGTTGTGCCTTTCTCCTCCATCCAATCTTTCAGACCTCTTAAATTTTGATTTTGAGTCAAAGGAGTTGCCCCCATTATTCTATCATTCCAAATGGAAGTGTCTTTCCCGTTCCCCGGGTTCTTAGAAATATGTTCTTTGATTTGAGGGATAATTTTCTTGATAAGTTTCCAAACTTGGGTACACGGATGATCTGGGATCAATTCAGTAAGCATCTTTGACCTCTGACAATTGAGGTATTTCCTAGACAGAGCTTCGCCCCACCAATGATCCTTCCCATTTAGCATTCGCCAAACAAGCTTGATACCGAGAGCCTTATTTGTTGAACTAGGGAGTCTAATAGAGATGCCTCCTTTTTCGAAAGGGAGGGTCACTTGGTCCCAACGAACAAGACTAAATTTTTTGGAATCTTGCTTCCCACCTTGCCAAAGAAAACCTCTAATGATAAGCTCCATTTGCTTATGTATGCTAGTTGGGGCCAAAATTATAGCATACTGATAAATTGGTAAAGTTGAAAGGAGAGCTTTAATTAAGATAGTTCTGCCTGCAAGATTTAGCCACATCATCCCCCAACTTTGAATTTTTCCCCTCATTTTTTCAATTTGTTTGTTCCAAATCTCTGTCTTTACCACTTCTTTTGCCAGTGGTAACCCAAGATATATGAAATGACCCCATTTCAGCGGAACCAGGATTTCCATAATTTGAGAGATCCTCTGCATAGTATTATTTGGCACATTCCAAGTGTAGATTCTGCATTTTTTTATTATTTAGAAGACCTCCTGAGACAGCAAGAAAGTCATCTAGAACATTTTTGAACCACCTTGCTATAACACTAGAAGTTCCACCAATAAGAAGAGTATCGTCAACAAAGAGCAAATGATTTATTTCTTTAACCCCTCTAGCTATTCTAATACCAGTGATTTTCCTTTTTTCTCTCTGACTTTCAAGTTGAATACTTAACGTTTCCGCCATTAAGATGTAGAGAAACGGGGAGAGCGGGCATCCTTGTCTCAAGCCTCTTGTGCTACGGAAGTATCTACTTGGCCTCCCATTGATCAACGTAGCAATCCAAGGATTGGAGATGCAAGCCATAATGATCTCAATGAACTTGGTAGAGATGCCGAACTTTTGAAGAGCAGAAACAAGGAAGTGATGACTTACTCTGTCAAAAGCATTGGCCATATCCAGCTTTATGACCATACCCTTTTCATTTCTTTGGATGCTGCTATGAATGGCTTCTTGAACAAGAATTACATTATCTGTTATCTGCCTTTTTGGGACAAAGCCACCTTGATTTTCGGAGATGATACAAGGCAATTATTTTTTCAGTCTATTTGCCAATATTTTCGTGATGATTTTGTAAAAGGAGTTACATAAGGAGATTGGCCTGAATCTATCGAAGGAGATAGGATTTGGCTCTTTCAGGATGAGTGCCAAATGAGAAGCTTTGGTGTTTTCTCCCACTTTATTTTTTTTTTAAACGTTCTTAATCATTCTAACTAGATCTTTTTTTATTGTATCCCAATGGTTCTTGTAGAAAGCAATGGTGAAACCATCCGGCCCAGGGGCTTTTTCCGGGTGCATGCTCCAAATTGCCTCTCTTATTTCCTCCTCTGTGACCTCTTTCTCAAGTTCACTGTTTTGCTGTTCATTAATTTTGTTGTTGATTTGTTGAAGGAAATCTTCGCTCTCCACTTGCTAATCCCCTGCTGATAGAAGGTTTTTATAATAATTATGAGCTGCCTCTTTAATTTCCTCCCTTCCCTTTATTTCCTGTCCTTCCACTTGGATTTTATCGATTTGGTTGCCCACTCTTCTTATCTTAAGATTGTTGTGAAAAAAAAAACGGTGTTTTTGTCCCCCGCTTTTAGCCAAAGACATCTTGACTTTTGCCTGAGTTCCTCCTCTTCTTGCCTGTTTTTCTTGTAAAGGTCCAAAAAAAAATTATTTTTCATGGGCATATTCTTGTTCGGTGTCTTGCTGATTTTCTTTTTCTTTGCTCCAATTTTCAAGTTTCTTTTGCAGCTCTATTTTTTATTTTTTTCCTTAAGAGCATTTTCTCTTGCCCATGTTTTTATTTTTCTCTTACATTTTTTAGTTTAGTTTCCCAAACGTAATGGGGGGAGCCTATAACATCTGTTTCCCAACTTTCCTTTATTATTTTACCAAAATCTTCCTTGCTGTCCCAGATTTTGCTATATTTGAAAGGGATCGGTCCATGGTTCTCCAACCTGTCCAAAATCAGCACCACCGGCTTATGATCAGAGGCTGAAGTGTGCACTATTTTGCTTTTGATGGACGAAAAGCTTGCTGCTATATTCTCTTGAATTAGAATCCTATCTAGTCTTTCCTTTATATTATGTGCTCCTGTTCTTTTATTACTCCAGGTGAATTTCCCATTACTTGGAGGAATGTCTAGTAGTTTGTGCTCTTCTATAAGATCTTCCAAGGCTACTCTTGAAGGATCGCTGAAGTAATTACCTCCCAGCTTCTCATCTATATTTCGAATCAAATTTAAATCCCCTCCTATGACTAGATTACTTCTTTGAACTTCTTGTGCTTCTTCTTTTACTGATTCCCAACATAGAGCTTTGTCTCTGTAGTGGTTTGGAGAGTAAATATTTATAAAGGTATACTCTTCATTTGTGTTTTTGTTTTTCAAATCTGTCATGACCCAACAGTGGTTGAGTTTTTGATTGACAGGTTCCCATTTCCATTTGTTCCACAGCGTGCCAATACCTCCTATAGCTATTCCTTCAAAAAAAATTGAGTTTTTATCAATTTTTGAATCTCTTGATTGCTAATTTTGGTTTCTTGGATCATTAAAATGTCTGGATGTTCCTACTTTATTAAGTCTCGTGCTGCATTGATTTTGAAAGCAGAGCCCAAACCCCTGCTATTCCAAGAGACCATAATCATTATTTACTTGCTTTGTGGTGGGTTCCGCCCTTTTCCTTCTGCTGATTTTTCTCCCCACTTCCTTTCTGTTTGCTGAGGAAGGAATCCATTGGCTGTTGGGTGCCAATGGCCATTTCCTTTGCTGCTGCCTCGTCTCTAAGTTCTTTGTTGGATTTCCTACCAGCTTTTTTCGACTGATCCAAAGCGATGTTGGATTCTTTAACTTTGTTTCTAGTGAGGATTCGGTCAATGGTGGGTGGGGGAGAGGATAAGCTTTGAGTGGGAGATGAGATGATGGCTAGAGCATTGACTTGTGTAAGAGAACGAGGGGATGGCAGGTCTTCTTCCAGGAGTTCGAATGGGTTGGGGGACATATTTACTGAAGGGATCATGCTTATGGGAGGGATAGAGGTTGAAGCAGTGTTTTCATGGGACTGAGTAGGGTTCGGAGCAGCTTGTTTATTATGAGGCTTCTTCCTTTTTACTTGTTCCCAAGTGTTTTCTTAGGCTTCTACATTGTCAGCATTCTCTACTTCCTTTATTTTGCTACATCTATTTGCAAAATGACCATATTCATGACATACCTTGCATTTGAAAGGAATTTGCTCGTAGTCCAGCTGTTGGATGTGAGTCCATTGATTCACCTTGATTTTTACTGCCTCCGATAGCCCTTTCCCCAAATCTACTTCCACACAGATTCTAGCGCAAGCGTGCATGTTATCTTTTAGCTCACATATGTCTATATACTTGCCAACCACATTTCCAATAGCTTTGACCGACTCATCGCCCCAACAGTGGAGGGGGAGGTGTGGCAACCTGACCTAGACTGACACAACATTTGGGATGTCCATCTCGGGGTCGAAATCTGGTGACCATCTATTCAGGTACAAGCCTCTTGAATCCATGAAGTATGGTCCATTTCTGAATATTAGATTCCTGTCTTCTTTAGTTTCGAATAGGAACGTGTAATATCCCCTTCCACAGAACCTGATAGCTATTTTCCCTTGTATGTTAGCGCTCCAATTTCTCTCCACCCATTTTTGAACTGCTCTGGGGGAGGGCCACAACCCTGTAAATTGTCCAACCAAACCTCGTTCAGCTAAAGATATGGCAGCTTTTCTAGGGAGATTTGGAGGTAAGGATATCTCTGGTATGTCATCTAACTTTTTCACGAATTTGCTTGTAGATGGCCTGGCTTTTGGAGCTCCATATTCTGCTATTAATGATGCAAATGCTGCTTCTTGATCATCGATTCCTTGCTGAGGAGAAGAGTCTTCCCCTGCCAGAAGGGGCATGATGGAGGAAAAACTCAGCAGCAGGAGGCTGCCGAGAGAGGGGAGGAGAGCGAGGGACTGCCCAGGAAGGTGAGAGATCACGAGGAGGGGCCGAGGTCGAGAGGAAGGAAGCCCAGTAGCAGGAGGCTGCCAAGTGGGGAGGCTGCAAGAGGCAACGAAGGTTGCGGAGGCGGCTAGGTCAGACCTACGCGCGCTCATTCAGAAGTCACTAGCTTATTTGGGTTTACCCACTTGTTGGAGCCCTATTTCCATATTAAAATTAGAAATCAATATTAATCTGAATTCATTACAATAACATCATCATTTTCGCTTATATAATAGTATATTTATTTGATTTACTTCCTTGTAATTTTAACAAGTGTAATATGCAGCGTTGTTGCTTAATACCTGCCTCTTAGGCAAAAAGTAATCGATAGATAAAGAGAATATCAAAGTAAGGATGATTAATGATGTTTAAGTAAGGGGATGATAATAGAAATAAGAGAAGTAAAGAGACACTATCAAATTTGAAGGTAATGGCATAATTACATAAGAATAAGATGGAAATCAATGGAGCTAGAAAAACCCAAAGATGAAATAAAAAGATATAATAAATTGATAAACTATTAATTTAAAGGTGAAGACATTGAATAATAATTTGCCAAGTTTGAATAGATTTATATATTCATGGTTGAAGTTGTTAGGATATTTTTCTTTTTATAAGGTTTCTCTAAGTTACAATAAAGGTCATAATGAGGAGCATACGTCATGGCTTTAGTGTAATCAAGACAAATATGATGTTAGTGTTGTTAGAGTGTTCAATAATCACATATTGGTTGAGGTGATTATGGTGGGTGTAAATGATATGTTCTTTGAGAAGGGTTTGAACGGAATAAGATTTGCCATAAGAGTAGGGAATTTGGTGAATGCTTTAATAGTGAGACGAGTTACCTTTGAAAATTTGTTTAAGTGTCTCCTGAGACTTAAAAATAATATTGATATTCTTCTTGAATATAAATTTTAAATTTTAAAAAATACATTTTAAATAATAGAAAACCAAAATTACACTGCGAACCTTACAAAAAATAGAATAAAATAATTAAACTATACCTTAAAAATAGTTTTGAAATGAATCATGGTTTTTTTCCAGAGTTTTTTACTCCTTTATATATATGAGTTCTTAACCAAAGCCTAACATTAACCAAAGTTCACATGTCACTAGTAGAAATCCAACCCATAAAACTCTATATGTAGAGTTATAGAAACACATAAATATCTGCTATCTTCACATGTCACTAGTAGAAATCCAACCCATAAAACTCTATATATAGAGTTATAGAAACACATAAATATCATGTGATAGCAGATTCAATTTCCACAAAATACCTTTAAAATAAGTT
The DNA here is from genome assembly GCA_031772625.1 of Pinus tabuliformis. Taxonomy (NCBI): domain Eukaryota; kingdom Viridiplantae; phylum Streptophyta; class Pinopsida; order Pinales; family Pinaceae; genus Pinus; species Pinus tabuliformis. The sequence continues at coordinate 83,936,424 of CM062812.1, read as the reverse complement.
CTTAACTTGAACATTTGAAAATGTATTACATTGTTAAAAGAAATCCAACTCATAACACTATAAGTAAAACTATAATTATAATGATACATGAGAAGAAGAATTAAAATGAAAACCATTATATAAAAATATTTTTTTAATACTAAACCAAAACATTCTAAACCAAATTACTTCTTAATCTTTTAATACTTTCTATAAAAATGACATAATTATAAAAATCATTAATAGTAATAAGTTGATTAAGATTGGTCTTTTAGATATATTTTTAGAAATGAAAAGATTAATAAAAAATTGTCCTTTAAATATAACTCGAAAAAAAAATAAAAATTAAACATGAATTAAATATAACATGTTATTAAAATTTCTTTTATCATTTAATTTTTTAAATAAAATAAATATTAAAAAATATAAACATGGTAAAATCTAACGAGATTTAAAAATTAAATATCATCCTGCCAAATTTATAAAATAACTAAACCAGGCCAATGGCTCCTCGCTTGAATTTACTCCATCCCACGACTTGCAAGTGAGATTTTCCAGGCTTTAGTGAAGTGCAGTGCAGCTTTTAATAGGACGTGGTGCAGCCTTTAGTGGGACGTACATAAATGACGTCTGTGCGGATAGCAAAAAATCAGGATTTGGGACAGACACTACCAAAAAATTAAATCTGGAAATCATTCTTGCAGTTATCACGTCAGGTTGAATAATTATAATTAACTTTGTGGAAATTTGGTTTTATAAGGTTTTTTATTTTATTTTTTAAATAATTTTTTATTTGTGATTTGTCACTTTATATTTATAATTATAGGGCAGATGTCTTTTTCACATTTTAAAAAAAATATTTTTTATGCCTAACACTTCTAAAATAATTTTCATAAAAATTGTCTTTTCAGTTGTACCAATCAAAAATAAATTTTATGTCCAACGCTTCTAAAATAAATTTCATAAAAATAGTCTTTTCAATAATTTGTATCAATCAATTTTTTTTTGAATTTTAAAAAATTAAAAAAACAATTTTAATATAATAATTTCGGATTACTTTACAATTGTTTTAGAAATTTTTAAGATTTAATATTAGTCAAAGTAATTTGAATGATAACTGAATATAACCTGCTTTAACATGTATAAAAATAAACATCCTCTTGATTTTGACACTTTTGTGTGTCATTTAAACTTCTTAATTATGTTAAACTCACCTTAATAATGTTAAAAATCAATATTAAAATTTAAACTTGCAATAGTATTCTCCATTTCTTATAGAAACATCATCACTTCACTTAATGATTGTGTTTATTTATTTTACTTCCTTTACAAAAGGTAGTTTAAAAAAAAGGACCCTTTTCACGAAATATTTTTGGTTAATTTTAATTATAATGTTAAAATTCAATATTAAAATTTAAATCAATATTATTCTCCATTTCCAAAAAAACATCATCACTTAACTTATATATAATGATTGTGTTTATTTATTTATTTTACTTTTTTTACCAGAGATAATTTATGTTTATTTATTTTACTTTCTTTACAAAAGATAATTTAGAAAAAACGAGATAGTCTAATTTATAGACAAAATGAATATTTTCACTATATATTTTCTAGTTAATTTTAATCAAAATCCAGCAGAAATACACCTTAAAAAAATCTCATCATATTATTGAACTTAACTTAATAAAATGAAAAGTCAGTGAAGTAGGACAATATCATCATATTATTGAACTTAACTTAATAAAATGAAAAGTCAGTGAAGTAGGGCCATAGTGTTGAATTTCTGCAGATTGCACATTTCAAAAATATTTTGAGAAGTCAATAAAAGTATGGGCCACAGTGTTGAATTTATGCCCATTGCAGATTTTAAAAAGATTTAAAATATTTTACAATTTAATTCATAAGAGTTAGATCAATCAAAACTATTTTAGAATTTAATTGAGACCCAGGTCAATCAATTTACCTAACTCTTTTCCATAAATCTGCAAAAATAATTTGAGAAGCATGATGCATATCTTGATCATCAAGGTTAAAAGATTGTTCCTCTCAAATAGGTCATAGTGTAGAAAGATATAAGTAATATAAAAATAAGTCTCACACCAACTCCACCAACTTCTGAAGAGGTTTGGTATTTAGAATTGATTTGCAGTTGTCCCATATTAGTCAATATTAGTCAATTCTAGAAAGGTAATCAATTCACAAAAAGAGATCAAAATTAAGCGAATGTTCCTCTCGAAACTGGCACACGTAGTTAGTTATAGAAGTTAGCAGGAGAAGAAATGGCATCGAGGAGTGACTGGACTGGTTTTATCCGAGCAAAACATGATGTGAAAGATCAAAAACATAAACCAATCACTGCATGTTATGGGCTGGCCTGAAATACTCTTAACCATGGAATCGTTTGTTTACCTAAATGACTGCAGGGGCAGAATACTTTCAGTCTAAAATATTATCTTGGCATTCAGACATCTACTTAAAAAATCTAAATGGTTGCCATATCTGTACTGCAAACATTGTCGCACCTTTCATTACCATAGCCAAAAGACATGTCAACAAAATGTAAACACCCACATACAAGTCTACAAATTAACCTCCATGGAAGAAGTTCCTCCAGTGGAAGAAAATAAAGGTATTTCAGGGGCAGCCAAGGAGTAATGGAGAGGAAAGGGAGGGTTGGAAGAAGTTTCTCCAGTGGAAGAAAATAAAGGCATTTCAGATGCAGCCAAGAAGCAATTGATAGGAAAAGGAGGGTTGCTCACGTTGCCTCCATTTCCTTCCAACATTTGAACAACCCTGCTCATACATGGACGATCTGTGGATTTGTACTGGATGCACCAGAGCCCAACTTTAGTCATCAGCCTCCTCGCCTCCTCCACATCTTCTGCTTCAATTTCTTCTGCTCTTCGTCCTCCCAATGTCATCCCCAGCTCCTCATTCTGAAGCATCTTGAAAGCCCATTCAGGATAATAGAACCGACTCGGACGGCTCACCAGGGGATCGATATTCTTTCTTCCCCCAACAACGTCTAGCAAAAGCATTCCAAAACTATAGACATCTGATTTATCTGTAACAGGGCCCATATCACTGTCACACACCTCTGGTGCAACATATCCTGGTGTCCCTCTTGCTGTTGTCATTGATATATGGTCCTCTTCCTTTCCACAAAGTACTGCCAGACCAAAATCAGAAACTTTTGGGGTGAAGTCTGCATCCAGCAATATATTGTGAGGCTTGATGTCGAAGTGTATGATGCGCTTCTCGCAATCTTGGTGTAAATATGCAATTCCACGAGCTGCACCCAAGGCTATTGAGTACAGTTGTTCCCACCCTAAGAATTGCTGCCCCTCTTCCTCTGCAAAAAGAAATTTATCAAGAGATCCATTAACCATGTACTCATATACCAGTGCGCTTGTAGGGCTTTCAAAGCAATATCCCAACAGACGAACCAAATTGACATGATGGACCCGTCCAATGGTGGCCACTTCGTTCATGAATTGGGTCTCGCTGTGTCTATGCCTATCAAGAATCTTAACAGCCACTGGAGCTTCGTTGGAACTAAGCTTTCCTTTATACACCACACCATAACCTCCTTCTCCCAACTTTTCTGCAAAGTTGTTTGTGATCTTCTTGAGGTCAGAGAGTGAATATCTGGTTGGCATTTCATAAGCATATTCCTTGAGGAATTTCTCCACTTTTGAAGTGGAGCTACCAGGAGGAGGATGTCTCTTCTTCACATAAAACGTTAAGAACAGTACCAGTGCTATTGCTGTCAGCGCTACTCCTCCCGCAAAGCAACCTGTGATGGAATGAACAAATTGATCTATCAATATGATCTTTGTCGAACCCCAAGAGAACAATAGAGAACATATCAACTCGAGGTTAAAGCGCAGAGACAGAAAAGGAAGAAATCATAAATTTACCTATTATTATAATGGCCGACTTGCTTTTTGGACCTGCAATACAACCATAACACCTATCAGAAATAACGGGAAGGGTACACACATACATTTAATAATATCTTCTTGTCTGAGATGTCAAGGTTTCAGTGAGATTGAAAGCTTCAAATGAAAGTGATCAAGATCGGCAGACATTAACCTCTTCTTAATTAGATTGTAGATTTTGGGGATATTTCAAGATTTGATGGGCAGCTCAAAGATTGATTGTCTATTAGATAGATTCCAGAATACTTTCAAAACCTACCATTACATTCATCCACAATGATATGCCATTCACCGGAATTATGTGAGCAGGTCAAGTCCAGACACCCTTTGGGAAATTTAATTCCCTAAATAGTTTTCATCTTCATCTCTTCCCCATAAAATTTAAACCTATGATCTGATAAAGACTAAACCAAATAGTTTTCTTCTTCATCTCTTCCCCACAAAATTTAAACCTATGATCTGATAAAGACTAAACCAATGGACCCAACTGATCTAAAACTCCTAGGTTACAATCACATTAATTTCAACAACCCATTTCCTAGGTTTCAAAGAGTAAAATTCATAACATCTTTTACAGAAATTTAAAACAGAGCATACTGTGGCCGGGGCACTTGTTGGTACTGGGACCATCCTTGCAATAGCAGACGAAAGGCTCAGTTGAATCAGAGATGTTGTAACCTCGTATCCCTCCACTTGATGAACAGCTTTCATCTCTGATTGTATCATTGGAAACCCATTCCATTTTTCCCACCCCAACCAGAACTTGTTGCCTTTCACATCCCGGAAGCGAGTACCCTGCAAGTGGGTTATCCCAAGAAGAAGAGTAATAGACACTAGCATTGCATTCCTTGATTTTCCCCTCCATTGTATCATGCACAGATTTATTACACTTGAATACGTTTAGAGTCCAGTTGGTTGTACTTGTCAATTTGAAGACAGTGTCTGCAGAGTCTGAACCTATGTTGATGGGAGCATCTGAAAACTGACAGCTCTCATTCCTGAAAATAACGAAGTTGTTGGTATCATCGGCAAACTTTAGTATTGTGTAGTATTGGCCATGAATCTCAATTACTGGACTTGAGTTCTGCACACAGTCGATTTGAAGGCTAGGGAGACCACATCCACGATTTCTTACACCGAAAGGATATGTGATATTCATACTTCCACATGCACTGCCTGTATTTTGGCAAATCTCATACTGTGCGTCCAAACATACTAAGCAGGGGAATAGGGAAGCACAGTACCCAGTAAACATAAGGATGAGGAGGCGCCGAGACATCGAAGGACTGTTTCAGATAACTCTACTGGGAGAATACGAAATGAGAAAATAGGCTCTCAGAGGCTTCGGCCTGGGAAAATGGTGAAGTGATACATATTCTGATTTGAATGCGATAATTAAAGAAGTCAATGGGCAATTATTATATATACTACCCTACTCATATGGTATAAATGGCTTACCAACGTAGATAAGCCCTAACAGAAGCGGAGGGCATATAGCATGCATGGTGACCGTGGATCTATATATTTCTTATTTCAATAGGGACTCAAGCTACATAATGCATTTAATTCGTCAAACAAGGTTTGGTAAGCTTGTGAGCCACTTTGTGCAATATACATTAGGAAAGTTACGTTTTTAATGATTTAAACAATAAAATTCTGACTTAAATAAGAAAATTGATGGGACACATGTTCAAAAGGAAGAAGAGGTTTAAGGATAGCCCATTATATGGTTAAATGGCGCCTCATGCACTTAGATGTCACTAGAGGGTCGCTAGCTTAGTGTCATTGGGTGAACTCGAATCCTAACAACTCTACAACATCTGCGTTAGAGTAGGCTAGTACATCCCCTAATTAGCCGAATTTGAAATAATTACTAATCTATGAAGTAAAAAAAAGGGCATAAAATCACACATTAGCTAATGTGATAAAAATTACAATAACCAAATAGTTGAATATAAAAGCACTTAAACACATAAGAACTATTGCAAAACAACCAATGAATTAATCCTACTTATAGAATAAACAGAAAAATAAATTGGCAGAGTACCACACCTTGAGGGGCCCCTCCCCACAGTTAGCTTGTGCCTTCACACTATTAGTTTGTCAACACAAGCTTATGTTTAGTCCCAAATTCGTTGATAGCACATATATACATGCATACATACATACACAAAATTCTCACAAGAATCTTCATTTGAATGTGGATAACAAAAAGACTTCTTTCAATGGACCAAACAAAAACAAAAATAGCAATCTAGTGATTCTAGTTAAAGTAAAGACAAAAAGACAGTTACATATCTAGGCTTGTGGTTAATATGAAATTGTATGTGGCTATACAACCTTGCGTGTCGAGTTGAAGTGAGGGTTTCAATTTGAGCCCTCACTCATCTTGGAACTATGTTTTTTCGCTGCTTTTGAGATGCTAGGACTTGATCAGATATTGGAGAAATACCATTATTTTAATCCCTGTAAAAATTTATGGTTCCTCACAGGTGTTAACCAAATATGTGTTGCGCAAATTGACCAAATGGCATGTGATGCTTGGTGCCAGCATACAAATTCAACCTATCCAACTGTCTTCACAAGGATGTCCCGTGTGACTTCAGAATAATTGTGTTTTGTAGTCTTTGATTGTGACAGTAAAAGTCATCAATCTTTGATATAACAATAAGCTCCTTGGTTCAAAACAATAAATTTCTTTGTCCTTTAATCAAGATTGTGTCCTTGGTGCTTGATCAAAATTGTCATTGTTGTAGCCAGGTATATGTATATACATGTGAGCTTAAGAGCAATAAAGAGAGTATATAATGGTCAGAGGTCGAAAAAAGAAGGTAAATTGGGGCAAAAGGAGATAGTTAAACAGACAAAAAGAGTGGCAGTTTAGTAGCTCATCAACATGTGATGAAAAAAAATGGAAATCGAAGATTGAAGTCACTCCATAAAGCCTAACCTTATCACTAATTTATAATGTGAATGTGTTGATCTTCAAATTTGGTTAAAGTTGTACTCTGTTATGCAACCAACTCACAAAATAGAAGAAGAGATAGATAACGACTTCAAAATTAGCCTCTTCAAGGGGCCAACCTCCTTTAAATTATATAAATGAACAATTCTTCGATGATTCAAATGACAAAACCTCTTTTCTGTATATAGGAATCTAAGGGGTTACAATATAACCAAAGCCAGCATAACAATAATAATGTAAGGGCACAACAATAACAATAGAGGGCTTCAATGGGGCACAATAATAACAATATGGGTACTACACAGGCACAACAATAACAATAAGGGGGCTACACCGACAATAACAATGAGGGAATACACTAGTATTATAGGGACCTAACATGCCCGTCTCCTTCAAAAAGCTATTTTCCTCAATGCTTGAGTAGTTTTGGATGCTTCTATATAAAATTCTCATCCTCTCATGTGGAATATTTAGCAGGTAAGTTATTTCGCTTGATGAGATACTCTGCAATTGATTGATTTCATAGTTGTCGAGTTCTTGTTTCCGTGACTGCTTCAGGTTCCAATACGATTTTTCCTTCCTCGTTAAGTTTTGGCAATATTGTTTGAACTAGGAGCTTACCACCTATAACCTTCTTTAAGCATGACACATGGAACTGGGTGCACTCAGGAAGATGACGGAAGCTCCAATTCGTATGTCATAGTAACAATCTTTTGCGACACCATGTAAGGACCATAATATTTTGGTGATAATTCATTATCCTTCTTAGCTTGCTTGAGGGACATTTGTTTTTATGGTTGTAGCCGTAAAAATACCCAGTCGCCTACATCAAAGCTTCTTTCGATGTGATGTTTATCATCTTGTTGTTTCATTCTATTTTTCACCAAAGTGAGGTTATCCTTTAAGAGTTGGAGAACTTGTTGTTGATGCTCGATGTGATCTTCCACTACTTGAACCTTAGAACTTTCTTAAAGATGATGTGATGGACGGTGGATGATATCCATAAATTTCCATAAATGGGGTCATTTTTGCTGCAGTATGGAAGGAAGTGTTATACCACCATTCAGCCAGAGGTAACCACTTAACACATTATGTATGTTTATCAGATACAAAGCAATGAAGATATACTTGCAAACATTTGTTCATTATCTCAATTTTCCCATTAGATTGAGGATGATAAGATGAACTATGAGCTAATTGAGTACCCAGACATGAAAATAATTGTCCAAAAATTTCCAGTGAAAATGGGATCTTTGTTGCTTACAATACTTTGGTTTTTTATGTAGCTTTTGAATTGTTTCCATAAATGCGGTAGCAAGTGTACTGGCTTTAAATGGATGAGATAATGAACAAAAGTGTGCATACTTGGTAATTCTATCAACTACCACCATGATGACGCTCTTTCCTTCGGACTTGGGAAAGCCTGTGATAAAATCAATTGAAATCTCCTCTCAATGTTGACTTGGAATGGATAAAGGTTGTAACAGACCTGTGATCTTAATTGTCTCAACTTTATTTTGTTGGCAAACCAAACATTCCGCCACAAACTTTTGAATATCAAATTTAAGGCCATCCCAAAAAATATCCTTCTTAACCCTATGGTAAGTTTTTAAAAATCCCGAGTGCCCTCCTAAGGGATAGGTGTGCAATTCTAGAAGAATCTTTTGTTTAAGTTGGGAATTATTACAAAGGTATAGCTGATCTTTGTTCCATAATGAATCATTTTTCCAGCTAAATGTATCATACGTATTGGGATCTTGCTGCAATTTTTGAATGAGTGCCCACACTTCTTCATCATTTTTCCATTCTTCCCTTGCTTCAGTTATCCAATCTGGTTGGATAATAGAAATGGCACAAAGCAATGCTTCCACATCCTCATCCTTTCTTGAGAGTGCATCTGCAACAAAATTTTGCTTCCCTTTTTTGTAGATGATTTCAAACTCATAACACAACATCTTTATGACCCATCTTTGCTATTCTTCTGAAGATAATCTTTGTTCTAAAAAGTATTTAAGGCTATGATGATCTGTTTTTACCTTGAAGTGTCTTCCCATTAGGTAAGGTCGTCATTTCTTAAGTGCATGTAGTATTGCTAACATTTCCTTCTCATAAATAGCTTTGTGTAAATACTTTCCTTTGATTGGACGACTTTCAAAAGCAATGGGTCTTCCTTCTTGCATTAAAACAACACCAATTCCATTTCCTGAGGCATCACATTCCACCATAAATGTTTTTGTGAAGTCTGGCGTAGCTAAGACCGGTGCTTGGCACATTGCCTTTTTAAGATGTTCAAAGGCCTTAGTTGCTTTTGGAGTCCAAGAAAATGCACATTTCTTCAGTAATGTTGTTAGAGGTGTAGCTATTCTCCCATAATTCTTAAAAAAATTGCGATAATACCCTGTCAACCTGAGAAATCCTCACAGATTCTTTATGGATGTGGGGATTTTCCATTCCTTAATGGAATTAGTTTTGTTAGGGTCTAATTTAACACCCTCATGAGATACAATATGACCTAGATATTCCACCTCTTGTACTCCAAACAAACACTTCGAGGTTTTTGCATATAATTGTTTCTCCTCCAATAGTTTGAGCACCCTGCCAACATGTTGAACATTATCATTCCAAGACTTGTTGTAGATTAGTATATCATCAAAAAACACTAACACAAATTTTCTCAGGAAGGGTTTGAAAATGGAATTCATCAAACCTTGAAATGTATAAGGTGCATTGGTAAGGCCAAAAGGCATGACAAAAATTCATAATGACCCTCATGAGTTCTAAATGTTGTTTTCAGAATGTCTTTAGTCTTCATTCTTATTTGATGATATCCTGAACGAAGATCCAACTTGGTGAAGTAAATTTCTCCATGTAATTCATCCATTAATTCATCAATGACATGAATGAGAAATTTATCTTTAATAGTGAGCTTTTTGAGCTCCTTATAATATGGACACATGTGCCATGATCCATCCTTCTTATGCACCAATACTATTGGAGTAGAGAAAGAACTTTGACTACGTTTAATTATTCCAACCTCTAGCATTTCTACAACCATACGTTCAATTTCACTCTTTTGGGCATAGGGATATCTATAAGGCTTGATGTTTGGAGGAACACTTCCTGGAATCAAATGAATAGCATGATCATGATCACGAATAGGTGTGAGGCCTTTGGGAGTGTCAAATACCTTGGAATGATTGTCCAAGACTTTTTGGAGATCTGGAGAAATATATGATTTTGTTGTTTAAACCTCTAGTGAACATAATTGTGCAATTACTCCCCGCTGTTATTTCGTTAGAAGCTTGGTCATGCCATTAGAGTTGATTATCTTTCCTGGTTTCCCTGCGATACCCCTTAATTCAAATTCCTTTCCTTCCCAAAAAAAAATCAAGAAAGTTCTTGAAAATTAAAAGCTATCATGCCCAAAGATTGTAACCATTGGACTCCTAGTACAACATCAGCACCACGCATTGGAATGGAAAGCATTGGACTATTCAATACATATCATCCCATGGATAGCTTGATATTATGGCACTTTCTAGAGAAATTTAAGGTTCCTCCATTGCAACCATCACTTGACACTTTGGTGCTAGATATAGGAAGCAATTCAATCCCTTGGCTATCTTACAATGAATAAAATTATGGGTACTACCCGAATCAACCAACACTATTACCTTTTTATTCTTGATATGTCCTTCTATCTTGAGAGTTTGAGGAGTGGTAATTCCTGCCAATGCATTACAAGATATGGTTAGATTCATTTCTTCTTTCGTTGGGGTTGGTTCCTAGTGTATATCCTCCTCTTTTGATGTTTCTTATTCATTTTCTTCCGCGTATTCACAATCTATGTAGAAAAAATTCTTCTCGACACACTTATGACCTTTAGTGTAATTTCTATCACAACTATAACAAATAGCTTTTGCTCTTTTTTCCTCCAATTGTTGCAGTTTCAACCTTGTAGGTTGTTGAAGACTAGGACTAGAAACACTTCCATCTTTATAGTTGTGAGTGGTAGACTACCTAGTTGCCATAATTTTGATTTCAACTTTTCTTGCCATCCTGAATGCCTTCTCCAATGAATTAGGTTCCCAAAGGCGAACCTCATGTTGAATGTTATCTTTTAAATTCCCTATGAAGACATCAATCGTATGCTCCTCTGGAATGTCGATTACCCTAATATTCAATTTTTGGAAGTCTTCAATGTGCTCCGCCATTGAACCCTTTTGTTTGAGATTTATCAATTGGCTAAAGAACGTGTTGCTCTTTGTGTCTTCATAATGTGCTATCATTCCTCCGTAAAAATTGACCAGGTGACAAGTTTTTTATGAGAACAAAGTCATTTTACCATACAAACTGATCGGGTTCTAAATATAAAGATTCAATACGTACCTTTTGTGAGGGTTGCACATCATGTACATCAAAATATTGCTCCATCTGTAGTATCCAAGTTACCATATCCTTGCTATCAAACTTCTTCATATCTATATTTGGAATATGGTGGTTCATAAACCCCACATTGGAGTCTCTAAAATTGTAATTAATATTCCTTTTGTCTTCATCATGATTTTCGTGGATTGCCTTGTCACCATTGGGACGCCTTTCTTCTAGCAACTTTTCCAAACCTTCCTTCAACCCCTCTATCTTGCCATTCATCATTGCTTCCATGTCTAATTTTAAACCATCATTCAAAACTCCCATGTCCCTTTTTATACCATCTATCTTAACATTTATCATGGCTTCCAATTCATTTTTCATTACTTTTTGCGAGAGCGAAATTTGTTGCACTTGGTCTCATAAATTTGATATATCATGCTGCATTTATTCTAGAGATGTTGGGTTTCTTAATAGGGGTTTCCATTTTATTTATTCGGGTCATCAATTAATGATAATTATGCTTCACTCGAATTTAACTAATTCCTATTGGAAGATAGGCTGAGATAGAATTGATTGAAGAACTCAACCCTAGGAAAAAATGGCTTCTGCTACACCAGCGATCGTGCTCTGCACTCCCTCTTTCTCCTCCCGCGGGAGTCCTTTCAAGTCTTCGTCCTTCATTCCATCCAAGAATACAGTCTCCTGCCGTGCTCTCAAGCGGGCCGACGCAGAAATCACAAGGACTCTCGCAACGAGCAGGCAGCCCGCTCTCACCTACAGAAGCGAGGGTTTCACCCTACAAATCCCGTCAAAATGGAACCCCAGCAAAGAGAAGGAGTACCCTGGACAGGTACTCAGATACGAGGACAACTCAGACGTAGTCAGCAACGTCTCCGTCATGGTCAATCCCACCGACAAGAAGTCCATCAAGGGTTTCGGTCCTCCCCAGGAATTCAGTTCACAGGAAAAGAGCCCGAAAGCAGCAGATCTGCCCTCATACACAACAGATCAGGCAAAATCCGGTAGGGATTACATCGACCCGGAAGCGGCAAACAAAGAAAGGGACCTGCATGCAGCAGTTCTATCCTCTCCCATAATAGATCGGGCCAAATATGGCAGATCTGGGGAGGATCTATCTGATCTGTCCAGATCCAGGCAGAAGATAGATGGGAGCCCGCCAGATCTAAAAACCAAACCCATAAAATCGGACCTGGATAAGGCAGACTCAGTGGATCTGAAGGCATCCTCAACAGATCTATGGTTCCAAATCTTTATAAAGCCCCCCTCTGGGAAATCAACCCCAATCTGGGTACAAGCTTCAGACAAAGTCTCAAAACTGAAGAAAATCATTGCCAATCACATTGGCCTTCCGGAAGGATACCAACATCTGCTCTCAGAAGGCAGATCGATACAAGATCACTGGACAATAGGCCACTACAACATTAAGCCAGGATCTAACATTATAGTCAACATGAGGCTTCGGGGAGGTGCAGCAGCCAGCGGATCACAGATTCCAGGCTCTTTTCGTGATGCAGTCAATGGGTCCAGCTCAAAGAATACAGGCTCCTTCAAGGACGCGGTGAACGGTAAAGGGGAAAACATTCAACCCAAACCAGCACCAGCACCAGAGCTACCAGGTCCCTATATTGTGGAACAAACACTGGAATCTCCAACGATCCAAGTAACTTCACCGGAGGTAACTAGTATACACACTGATCTAGCCACTCATGCTGTTATATGTAGATTTAATGGGTTCTGGCCAAAATCAGATGCCCTGCATCACTGGATCCTCTCAACATGGTCACAGGACTGTGAAGTTCACCTATGCTCAAAGGGTTTCTTCATAGTTCGCTTTACAACAGAACAAGAACGTGACAACATTATCAATCAGGGGCCATGGTTTTGGGGAAAGGCTGGCCTCTTCACCATCCCCTGGTTCCCTGAATTTGATGCAAATACTATGAAAGTAACAACAGTTCCTGTTTGGGTGAGATTGCATAACCTCCCTCTACACTTCTGGCACAACAAAGTTTTATCAGCCATTGGAAATTCTTTGGGGAAATTCCTTAAAACAGATGAAGAAAGAATTAACCAAGGAATATTCACCTATGCTAGATTATGTGTAGAAGTGGATCTAAGTCTGGGGCTACCTGATCACATCACATTGAACTATAATAATACGCAGAGGATACAACCGCTTGATTATGAAAATACAGCATTCAGGTGCCTTAGATGCATGCAAACAGGGCATCTTCAAAACACCTGCCCTCTGGGCAAGAAGGACCCCAAAGTGAACAAGAAACAACCAAAAAAGCCGAATGGATGGCAGCACACCGATTGGAGGGAAAAAGAGGATATGCAGAGGACAGAGCATACAGTGAACCAAGAGGAACCTGATACAAATATGGAACAGAACGGCACACAGGAAGAAAAAGCACCAGACCCTCAAATGGAGGACCATTTTCAGCAGCAGATAATTCCACAGCTGGATTTTAGTGGCAATAAAAGAACTCATGGATCTGAAGGATCAGAATCCGACAAAGAATCTCCAGTGAACATACAAGAGCACCCGCAGGCCATCATTGTTCCCCCTCCTGACTCACAGGGTTGGCGTAGGGTGGAAAAGAAGAAGGGCAGGAAAATATAGGCTTGATGTATTTGCAAATTTTTTATTTTTATTTTTTCAGTTTTCAGTTTAGTCCTAACCATGGACAGCTATCAGCATATGCTCTAAGCATCTACAAAATGTAATTTATTTCAACATGAATATAAATTACGACTTTTTCTACGGGAAAAAAAAGATAATTATGCTTCACTCTGCCCTTTGAATTACTTCAAACTAATTTCTTAAACAAAACTTACGCAAATTTTAAAACTACACACTTTTTTTTCGCTTTGTAGGAGCTCGATATTGAATTTGTTGTATCTCTGTAATTTGGGACCTCCAAGGTCTAAAATTTCATCTTGTGATATCCCTTTCGGTCCTCTTTCCAACCCCACAAGTTTGATCGAGATTGGATTCTTCATAAAATAGTTATGCCCAATCTCCCACGATGACCTAATTATAGACTAGTTCAGTAGAGCAAACGTGTACGGAGTGCCACATGTCACTGTTTCGACATTCGGCCTTGAAAATGATACCCAAAAAAACACACTTTGTCCTATTTTCTGTCACTTTTTATGAAATTTAAATCTGTTTCTCAGAGAGAAAGTGATTACGATTTTCCCAAGGTAACCTGTTTGAGATGGAATTCTTGAGCCTACAAAAACCCTAACTTCCTCAGATCATATCTTCGAAAATATAGCGAGACAAGATCTAAAATTCGTATACAAGGTTCACCAAGATTTTTTCTCCATGTGGTTTCAATTTCAGCTTTTGAAGCTTCGTAGAAAAAAAATTATAGCGAAAATTCCACGATGCCCTGTTTGAAGTAGCGAAACCCTAGAATCCAAAGCTCTGATACCAAATGTCATGCAACTAGCTCACAAAATAGAAGAAGAGATAGATTAACGAATTCAAAATTAGCCTCTTCGAGGGGGATGTCAAAAATACGAATCAAATTTATTAAATCAATTGAGCGGCATACAGGTGTGGAACACCACCTGTAAGACTGCCACTGCAAAACACGCTCTGCCTCCATTCATTACATGAGGAATATATATAACAAACACACATTTAGGGAAGTTGAATAGACTCCTAGGAAATAGGAACAAAATCCTAAACTAGGTTTTGGTTTGAACTATTACTCTAATAAACCAGTTCTACATGAATCTCAACACTCCCCCTTAACACAAAAATGGATTCATAGATATGCCTAACACTTCCCTAAACAACTCAACTTTGATTCTACCAAGAGGTTTGGTAAAAATATCAACAACATTGTCACAACTATTACAATATTCAATGGGGATTTCTTTTGACTGAACTTTCTCCTTGACAAAATGAAACTGTGTATCGATATGCTTTGTGTTCTTATGAAATACTGGATTATTTGCAAGTTTGATGGAGCTCTGGTTGTCACATTTAATCATTGTTGCAACCTGTTGTTCTTCTCCAGCATAAAGGAGAATCCTCCTCAACCAAACTGCTTCACATGTCCTTGCACACATAGCTTGATATCCAGCTTCTGCAGAAGACAAGGATACTGTGTTTTGCTTTTTTCTACTCCATGTAATGACCCCAGATCCAATGTTGAATGCATAGCCTGTTATGGATCGTCTGTCATCTACATTTCCAGCCAAATCGGAGTCTGAAAAACCTGTCAATCTAACATCACACAAATCAGTATAAACAATACCAAAATCTAAGGTTCCCTGGAGATACCTTAAAACACCTTTAGCTGCAACCCAATGGCTCTCAAGGGGCTTTGACATAAATTGGCTCAATGCACTGACTGCATAAGTAAAATTAGGCCTAGTTGTAGTCAAGTAGATTAGACTCCCAACCAGCTATCTATACAACGTCGCATCTACCTCCTTAGATCCATCATCATTCTGAAGTTTTAAATTTTGTTGTAAAGGTACTGCTGCAGCTTTGCACTGATCCATTCTGAACTTTTCCAGTAAACTTTTGACATACTTACTCTGTGGCAAAAAGTTTGTCCAGAATCCCTCTAAACTTCCAAACCCAAACAGTAATGTAGCTCTCCAAGGTCTTTTATCTGAAAGACTTGTGACATATGCTCCTTGATTTCTTTAATGAGATTATCACATTGCCTGTAATGATTAGATCATCTACATATAAAGAAATCAAAACAATCCTCCCCTCTTTATCAAACACGGTATAAATATTAGGGTCATTTTTTCTCCTTTTATAACCATGCTGCAGGAAAAATGAATCAATTTTGTCATACCATGACCTGGATGTCTGTTTTAGTCCATACATCGCTTAGTTCAATCTGCAAACTAAACGTTCTTCACCCTGTTTGACAAACCCCTTAAGTTGCACTAAGTAGACTTCTTCTTTTAAGTCCCCATTTAAAAATGCAGATTTAACATCTATCTAGTGAATCATCTAATGGTGTTTGGTAGCTAAAGAAATTAGCATTATGATTGTATTTAGTTTAGCTACATGGGCAAATGTTTCATCATAATATATGCCTTCTTGCTGCGAATACCCCTTTGCAACCAGCCTAGATTTATACTTATCTATGCTCCCATCTGCTTTAAATTTAGGCTTATACAACCATTTGCATCCTATGGGTTGTTTTCCTTTAGGTAATTTAACTAAATCCCAAGTTTTGTTTTTGAGAATTGATTCATATTCCTCTTCCATAACAACCCTCCATTCACTATATTGACTAGCTTCTTTATAACTAGAGGGTTCAACAACATTCATCATACTAGTTATAAAATAATTTTCCCTATATCATGCTGGCAATTGAGCTTTCCTACCTGATCTCCCGAGTGGTGGGGTAGCTTCAAACCTCATCTGATCATCATTTTCTGGACTTGGCTTGACAACTGCATCATCTTCTTTCCCTTCCTATTGCTGCTATTGCTACATCTGCTCATTGATTTCACCAGATTCATCACTTCCTTCTTCCACCAACAAGGGCACGTGCCAATCTTGATTAGCACTCTCATGGCTTCCATCATTAACCTGCTCATGAAACACTACATCTTTGCTCCCAAAAACTTTATGAGTAAAGGGATTAAACAATTTGTAAGCTTTAAATTTTGTACAATACCCAACAAAAATACATTTGATGGAATTTGAATCCACTTTCCTTTTATCTTCCTTTGGGATATGAGCAAAGACTTTACTGCCAAAAACTCTTAAATGCTTAACTACAGGCTTATAACCAAATAAAGCTTCAAAAGGAGTTTTGAAATCTAAACTTCTTTTTGGACTCCTATACTTTAGATATACTGCAGTATTAATCGCTTCAGCCCAAAAGCCATTAGAAATATTCTTACCTTTTAACATACCACGAGGACACTCCACAAGGGTTCTGTTCTTCCTCTGTGCAACCCTGTTTTGTTCAGGAGTGTGGGGTACTATAAACTGTTGTTGTATCCCATTATCTTTGCAGTATTTTAGTACACAAGCTTTCTTGTACTCTCCCCCTTGATCCGAGCAGAGAATCCTGATGCTTTTACCTGTCTTCTTTTCAACCATACTTATGAACTCCTTGAAGTATTCAAAAGTGTTGCTCTTCTTCCTCAGGAAATACACCCAAGTAAATCTATTACAGTCATCAATAAAAAGTAAAAAAT
This sequence comes from Pinus tabuliformis, assembly GCA_031772625.1. Classification (NCBI taxonomy): domain Eukaryota; kingdom Viridiplantae; phylum Streptophyta; class Pinopsida; order Pinales; family Pinaceae; genus Pinus; species Pinus tabuliformis. The sequence goes on along the minus strand of CM062812.1, from coordinate 83,918,943 downwards.
AGTATGCATCGCCTAGCAATCTTGTCTGCATAGGCCTGCATAAATCTGTGTGTACCAACTTGAGTATATCTCCCTTCCTTCTCTCAACATTCATGGTAAATTCATCTTTGTGCAACTTTCCCAGTGCACATGCATCACTGTCAATATGAACAGGTTTTGAAACAGGAAGACCTTCGACCATACCTCTTTTTTGTAATAGCAGCAGATCATTGAAGTTAATATGGCTGAACCTTTGATGCAATAAGTCCACTGTAGTCATGGTTGATGATTTCAATGCCTGATGTGGTGCGCTTTTGCAATTTAGCTTGTATAATCCTCCCACATGAATGCCTGATGCAATAAGCTTCATACAATCCAACAGGTCTTTAATGACACAATATAATTTATAAAACTCTACCTTGATATTCTGATCAGTTATAGTAGAAACAAAGATTAGATTCTTTTTGATCCTGTGTACATACATCACATTGTGGATATGTCTAATATTTCCATCAAGAAAAACAACAGGAATATTACCATAACCTTTGATTTGGTACCCTCTATCATCAGCAAGATAGATGTTTGTTCCACTACTGGTTTCTTTGAATTCTTCAAACCACTGTCTCTTCCTTTTCATGTGGATGGATGCCCCTGAGTCAACAAACTAGGTATCTGCTTCATCCTCCTTAGCCGAAAGTGTAGAGTCAGATATGAACAGTCTGATGTTCTAACTTTGTTCCTCATCAACAAAATGACCTGCATGCTACTTATGTCTCTTCCAGCCTTCATCAAACTTTTTCTTCATGCAGTATCTGGCTATATGGTTGGTTCTACCATAATAAGAACATTTGGTCGCAGAGTCATTTCTATTGAAAGACGTACCTTGAGGTGGAGGCATCTTTCTCTGTGGGGCTGCGCTGCGTTGCTCTTCTGTGCTGCATTGGGTTTTCCTCTGAAAGGATTTTTCTTCGCCATTAAGGCTAGATCTGAACTCTGAGGTTTATGATTCAGTCGCCTTTCCTCCTCTTGCATGAGGATCCCTGTCAATTCTTCAAACACTTGGGCTTTTTCTCTTACATTCAATCTAGTGATGAACATCTGATACTCATCAGTCATACCATTCATGGTAATCATGACCAGATTTGTATCTGAAACAGCTTCACCGATGTCATCGAGCTTGTTCTTGAGCTCCTTGATCCGCGAAATGAATGCTACAACTATCTCATTCTCCTCCATCTTGATGGAGAGAATCTTGCTCTTCAAGAACAACAATCGATTGGTGTTCTTGACCTCATAGAGATCCTTGAGTGTCTTCTAGATCTCTGGTGCAGTCTTGCAATCATGGATATGGGGAATAATGCAATCTTTTCCTAGTCTTGGATTGTTGCTGTTGTTCCTCCTGCAATGAGGTTCGGCTTCACCTCATCATTATTCACAATTGTCCATGCATTGTGTCCCTCAAGTAGGGTCTGCAGCTTGAATTTCCAATCAAATTAATTGGATCCATCCAGCTTGTGGTTTTCATTGAGGTAAGCTTCTGCTAATTGATTATTCATTTTGAATGAATAAAAAAAACTTTCAGCCCTAACAATTAAAAAATAACCTCGGACCTTCTTAAAAAAACTGATCACTCCAAATTCCTTTTTTTTTTAAATACACCCCCTTTTATCAAATAATAAGCCCCTCAAAATAATACAAAGCCCCTCCTTTTCTTTTCAATTAAAGAATTAAATTAAACTTTTTAATTAAAAAGAAAAAACTCAATTAAAAAAACTGAGTCTCCTTTCAACGTGACTTAAAAAAATATCACCGTGACCTCCTCCACGCGGTCTTTTCCATGGTTGTCTCGGCCTCCCGTGACCTCCTCCAAGTGGTCTTCTCCACGACTGTCTCGACTTCTTGCGGTCTTCTCCTCCTTACCACGCACCAACTGCTTACCATGCAGTACTGGCTAGATGTTAGCAGATGTTACCACGCAGTTAGCTGCCTCCTCCACGTGGATTCAGATCCAACACTCCATAGCACAACATGACAACAATGAAGGAACCCGAACCCGCAGCAATGGCCTTGCCACAAAACTGTTATAACCTTCCGCCACCGGCACTAATGTAGTCCAGTACGTTGCCTCTAGGTTTTCTTTCTAACTGCCCTTCGCTGATCAGATCGAGCTTTACAATAGCTTCAATAAATCGTATAGCAGTGGATGTCACAGATCGTATAGTAGCCTCAACACAACGTTCAACAATGGATCTTGATGCATCGCTTGTCGATTCCATAGATAATGAGTCTGGCCTCCTCCTTGTAGAACTTTTTCTACAAATCAACCAGCTCTAATACCATGTAGAACTTTTTCTACAAATCAACCAGCTCTGATACCATGTAGAAATTTTGAATAATATGACACATATTCAACAGAGATTATCCTGATCATACAATTTAAGCGGAACATGTATAATACATAATCTCCTCTACGTTGATCATCAAATTACAGAAGCAGAAACATCCACAGGCACACATAGAAGCATCAATCAAACTCATAAACACAGTATGTATCCCGGGGAAAGCATCTCGCTAAAAACCCCACACTATCTGTATATTATATTGATTGAATCATGTAACAATACAAAGCATAATACTTCTCACAAGTATCTCCACCTGTTACACACAATACAGCTCAGATTTGATCTCCAAATCTCTCCCGCTGCTTGCCTGCCTCCACTGCTCAAACCTGCTCGAGAACTGATGAGAATAGCTTCCCAAACTTGATTTTACACTGCAAAATAGTCACCCACACTATGTTGGACGTGAGCAACAGCTATAATATCATGAAGATACGTGAGCAAACTCATTGGCATACTCAATCCTTTGATTGTGCAAATCATCATGCACAGCTATAGTCACAACTGATAGCAATCTGATCCTCTAACACCTGTCCCTGCTGAACTGAACATGCACTGACATGCAACTGAGTTAACTGATGTATTCTATAGTTGCATTATGAGTTAATAACTTGTGAATTAATTAATAACTAATTCACCCAACTCATCTTTAGTCTATTGATCAGTTAGACTAAATACAACCAGTTTAACAAAGCTAAACTGAACACAACTCCATCAATTGTACCTCCAGTCCACTAAACTCAACTCACTTGAGTTCTAACTGAAGTCATGCATGCAACAACTCAACTGACTCATAAGAAAAACGAATTTCCTTCTGACAGCTGCATGTGCCACTTCCGTAGCTCAAACTGAAGTGCTCCAAGAGAATAAGATTAAGTTTATAGTCCAAATATTATTGTGAGATAATAATATTTGACTTTTCTATTTTTGACTTTGATCACTCACACTGTGATCACTCACACTGTAATCACTCACACTTTCATCAAAAATAGAAGTCCATCTATTTTTCCCAACTTGATCAATCATCCATAAACATAGACATGATCCATATGTCTAAAAATAGACATAGTCTAAAAATAGACTTGCGCCAAAAATAGCCTGCGGGCCCACTTAGTGAAGGCGACTCTTTTCACTAAGCTCCATCATCTTGTTGCAATCTCAACAAGAATTTCTTGTTGCACACTTTTCAACACTCCCTCTCAACAAGAAAGGCTTCCTCTCAAACCCGATCCTGTAACTCTGGAATGTTCTCCATGCAACACATCTGGCCGGTCCACTTGCTCTGTCATCAAAGTCTCTGACTGCTATTGCCTCTGTCGACTGAAACTCTGCATCTCTGTGCTCTTCAGTATCTGACTGCTCTAGCCTCTGTCACTTTGATCTCTAACTGCATCCGTGCTGCTGTTGGTTCTATCTCCCAGCATTGCATCCGCACTGCACCTCCCAACTGACCTCCCTGTTGGGATAGAAACACCCTCTGATGCTGAAGCTCTACCTGCTGCTGACAAGTGCTCCCTCTCTGACATCTGCGCTACTGCAACATCTCCATGCATCTCACACCATTGCACACCTCTCTGTGCCACCTAGCACTGTGCAAAACACTTGTGCCTCTCGCATTGCTACAGCCTGCTATCTATGCGCTGTCCTGGGATTCCCTACACTGTCGCTCTCTCTGCCGCTCCATCCGCATCTGTCTCTACCCAATCAGTCAGTTCTTGCTACTACACATCGGGGCTCCCGTAGCAAGGTCTCATCCAAGAGGTTGGGTACCTCAAGGATCCTGCCCCTCCTCCTTGGGACAATCAATCCACATCACCCCACCTCCTACCTGGAGGTATGGCTGCATGCGATCCCTCAGCCCACCTGGCTCGAAGTTTCCCCCTACTGGAGGTCTCTGGATGAGTAGATGTCTCTACTCCATCTCCACACAGCTTCCCCTGTTGTGGCTCCTCCACAACCTCCTGAAGTTGCTGCACCAATCGTGGCTCCTCCACAATCGTCTGAGACTTCTTCTGGCTCTGCATGTTGAGAGGTAATATACGCTCCCTCTCAACCACCAAGTCTCCATCAGTTGCCTTGCTGCTCAAGGCTTTGCATGCATCTTGAACCTCAAGAGCATACAGGTTCTTGACCCGTGAACCAATCTGCTTCACCTGTCTAGTGATGATGTGTCTAAGGAAAACCTTTCCCTTAGTAAAGACCACATCATATCCTCTGTCTTCCAACATCGCGATCGACACCAAGTTTCTCTTCAGTCCTGGTACATACTTGACATCGGTCAAGGTAAGGCGAGCTCCATGCTCCCTCTGAAAAATAACCGTGCCTACACCTGAGACACTATACTTCTCATCATTACCCATCCCTATGAGTATCTGGAGATCTTTCTCCTCCAAAGTACTGAACAAACTTTTGTCACCGGTCATGTGGAAAGAAGCTCCACTGTCAAGAAACCAACCACTTCCCATCATGGATGAAACCATGCATGCGAAGAGTGTGAAGTCCAACTCAAACTGTGAAGCAAGTGAGGCTGCCTCACCTTCAGATCCTTCCCCGGATCCCTTCTTGGACTTCTTCTTTGGGCAATTAGTAGCATAATGACCCAACTCATGACAACGAAAGCATCTCACCTTTGCCTTGTCAACCTTCTTCCCATCATTGGAAGAACTGGATTCGGAAAGAGAAACCTTCCCCTTCCCCTTCCTCGCCTTACTCGCTAAGGCACAGTTCTCCTCATCCTGCATGGATGAAGAACCGTCTCTGGTGCTCCGCCTGATCTCCTCCTGCACAAGATCCGACCAAAGTCTCTCCCATCCTGGCAATTTCTCCCGACCATTGACAGAGTCCTGATAGGAATGCCAACTCTTCGGAAGACCAAGGAGAGCCAAGCTCACCAAGCCCTCATCATCGACAGTAACCCCCACACTTCCCAGCTCATCTCGACACTGAGTGAACTTCGTGAGATACTTGGGAATATTGTCTCCCTTCTCGCATTTGATGTTTCTGAGTTTATCTTTGAGCGCCAGCTTCCTCTGATCGCTCTTGCTTTGGAATAATTCTGTTAGTGATTTCCACATCAAATATGGAGTAGCCTTTCCATGGAGGCTGGACACAATGTGATCCTTCACACCCTCCAACAGAATTCTTCGACATTTTGCGATCTTCTTTTGCCAAGCATCAGCTTGAGTAGCATCAGTAGGCTTTGGGATATCCGTATCTATGAACTCCTTCAGCCCGTTATCATCCAATATTGCCTCCATCCTATCCTTCCATGCAATATAGTTTGAGCTGCCCTCAAGAGCATACTCCAATCGCAATCCGTTGAAAGACATTGCTGCGTTGTCACCAAGAAAACACTGCTGCAAATTCAAATTCCACCAGCAACCAACTCAACTGCTTCCGATCTAGAATTCGTGACTGAATAGTAGATCTGATGATCAATCCTCGCTTGATATCCTGTAAAAATCTCTTCTACAAATCAAGCTGCTCCGATACCATGTAGAACTTTTTCTACAAATCAACCAGCTCTGATACCATGTAGAACTTTTTCTACAAATCAACCAGCTCTGATACCATGTAGAAATTTTGAATAATATGACACATATTCAACAGAGATTATCCTGATCATACAATTTAAGCGGAACATGTATAATACATAATCTCCTCTACGTTGATCATCAAATTACAGAAGCAGAAACATCCACAGGCACACATAGAAGCATCAATCAAACTCATAAACACAGTATGTATCCCGGGGAAAGCATCTCGCTAAAAACCCCACACTATCTGTATATTATATTGATTGAATCATGTAACAATACAAAGCATAATACTTCTCACAAGTATCTCCACCTGTTACACACAATACAGCTCAGATTTGATCTCCAAATCTCTCCCGCTGCTTGCCTGCCTCCACTGCTCAAACCTGCTCGAGAACTGATGAGAATAGCTTCCCAAACTCGATTTTACACTGCAAAATAGTCACCCACACTATGTTGGACGTGAGAAACAGCTATAATATCATGAAGATACGTGAGCAAACTCATTGGCATACTCAATCCTTTGATTGTGCAAATCATCATGCACAGCTATAGTCACAACTGATAGCAATCTGATCCTCTAACACCTGTCCCTGCTGAACTGAACATGCACTGACATGCAACTGAGTTAACTGATGTATTCTATAGTTGCATTATGAGTTAATAACTTGTGAATTAATTAATAACTAATTCACCCAACTCATCTTTAGTCTATTGATCAGTTAGACTAAATACAACCAGTTTAACAAAGCTAAACTGAACACAACTCCATCAATTGTACCTCCAGTCCACTAAACTCAACTCACTTGAGTTCTAACTGAAGTCATGCATGCAACAACTCAACTGACTCATAAGAAAAACGAATTTCCTTCTGACAGCTGCATGTGCCACTTTCGTAGCTCAAACTGAAGTGCTCCAAGAGAATAAGATTAAGTTTATAGTCCAAATATTATTGTGAGATAATAATATTTGACTTTTCTATTTTTGACTTTGATCACTCACACTGTGATCACTCACACTGTAATCACTCACACTTTCATCAAAAATAGAAGTCCATCTATTTTTCCCAACTTGATCAATCATCCATAAACATAGACATGATCCATATGTCTAAAAATAGACATAGTCTAAAAATAGACATAGTCTAAAAATAGACTTGCGCCAAAAATAGCCTGCGGGCCCACTTAGTGAAGGCGACTCTTTTCACTAAGCTCCATCATCTTGTTGCAATCTCAACAAGAATTTCTTGTTGCACACTTTTCAACACTCCTCAGCAATCCGAGCGCCTTTCATCCTCCTGCAGCCTCAAAGCGATAGGTAAGGGACGATATGGTTGATTGGTCGCTGATCCACAGTTGGCAAGGCTTTGATTTCCTAGCAATTCCATGAATTTCACGCGAGCAACTTTTTTGCCAATCGTATGCCCAAGAGCATCTTGGGCTGGATCTCCACTCTCAACACCACGATTTGAATGAATCAGTCAGCCCTCAAATGTGTAGCCTTGAGACTGAATCCACCACGTCAACCAACCCTCCAATGCGTGGCCTCGAGACTGTCACTGCCATCCAAAACACATTGATCCAAAAATGTTGCACAATCAGAGATCTCAGCCTCTGTTTAGCAAAAAAAGCAGGCAGCAGTAGCCTCCTGAACAGTCTCGCAACGTTTTTACAACAGATGGTCAGCACTATTTTCCAATGTGTACTCACACCGTTCTTAAGATAAAAATTCACGTAAGGGAAGAAGTGAAATCGAAACGACTATTACATCAAATGTCATGTTGGGATCCCTTCAAATGCATCGGTCTCTCTCTCCACTTAGGGTAAGTGGTACAGGCGTCCTCAACCTTGTAGCTCTGATACCATGACAAAAATACGAATCAACTTTATTAAATCAATTGAGAAACTTACAGGTCTGGAACACCACCTGTAAGACTGGCACTGCAGAACATGCTCTACCTCCATTCATTACATGAGGAATATATATAACAAACACACATTTAGGGAAGTTGAACAGACTCCTAGAAAATAGGAACATAATCCTAAACTAGGTTTCAGTTTGAATTGTTACTCTATTAAGCTAGTTCTACATTAATCTCAATAGGGGAAACCTCCTTTACATTACATAAATGAATTCTTGGATGATTTAAATGACAAAACCTCCTTTGTATATGTAGGAGTCTAAGGGGTCACAATATATTCAGAGTCGACATAAAATAATAATGTAAGGGCACACCAATAACAATAATGGGCTTCAATGGGGCACAATAATAACAATATAGGTACTACATGGGCAAAACAATAACAATAAAGGGGCTAAACTGACAATAACAATAAGGGAATACACTAGTATTTTAGGGACCTAGCATACTTTGGTGAGTCTCATTTAGTTTTTTTAAATGTTTCTTCCTTTTCCAAGTTGGTTTGGAATAAAATCTAGGCCAAACATACTATAAATTCACATTTAGCATTCTCATATCCATGCACAACTTTGCCTTCTTTATTTTGGTAGAGTCACACATCTCTACCTCTTCCCTTTTTGGTGTAGTTGCATTGAAGTCAACGTTCACAAGACATTTCTGGAATGGAGAATCGTTGTAGCTTTGGAGAAGATGGGTGGTGGGTCTACACAATTCCTCTATTCACAGAAGATGGCCATGGCTACTTCTTGCAATCCCCTTATAATGTTTCTGCTTGGTGTGAGTGTTATATGTATATTGAACTACTTATTGCTAATGTTTTTCCTATTATTGTCTCCTAGTTGTTATAGACATTTTTGGGCCCTACAACCCCAAGCATGAAATGTCCATAAACCAAGGGCTCCTAAGTCCCTAAAAGTGTTGTTCTAACCCCTAAAGGAACAAGGTCAACAGATTACAGGTTTTCCCAGAATTTCTCCATGAAAAACTGCTTAGAATTGGTCAAAACAGGATCATTTCAGCTGCTCCACTGGCCAAGTGCGTTGCATCTCACCTAAATACACTGTGAGGGTGGGTTGAATTTCAAATATCCCTTCTGTGGGGTGCGATGGGCGAGAAATGACAAATGGCAGTGTCATTCCGCGAGGTGGAGAGGCAATGGAAGCTTCCAGAATCTTCTCCTGTGACACATGCCTCACTGAATTCGACCAAGGATGAGTAAGAGACCATCAATCTCCAAGTGGAAGCAAGAACTATCAGAGGGAAGACACTAATCAAACCATGAGCTGACTCATCTCCATTACAGACATCTATATATGGATCCCTCATCCCAGAGATCCAGAGGCTGGAATTTTGCATATTGTAAGGAATTGAAGTTGGTTTCTTGAGATAAACATCAAATTGTTGGGTGATCTAAGCTTTGTTTGAGGTGAAGAGGGGCTTCTTTGCTGGGAGGTTGATGCTGGGTCAGAACAAATGGTTGTAACTCCTCTTGGCTCTTTCTTGTTTTATCAATAAAAGCTATTCAAGTTTTCCTCCATGCTCTTGTGTCATTGATGCTTGTTACATTTGTATGGTCAATTTACATCTGATCCTAGATTGATTATGATTATAGATCCATGTCTTTGTATAGTGTTATGCTTCTGTGATCTTACAGGTACTTTGTGAAGCTGGGCGTGCAAGGGAGCAGGTAGCTGAAGACTATCAAAGAAGAGAGGAATCAAATCAGGAGATTAGCGCAAGACAGAGGTTGGTCTTCTTATTCCTCTCTATCCATAATTCATAAAGGAAAAACAAAAGTAGCTTTTCTCTGTTTGTTTCTAAGGCAGTTGTCACACCTTAGTGGGATAGAGCAGTTCTATATAGACACTTTTCCATGTAACAAAATGGCGACTCCGTTGGGGAGATAATTAGTTTGTTTGTTTATCATTCTTTGTTGTTTGTTTCATAAACCTACAAGTAGCATTCGCACTGCATTTTCCATAACAAATGCAAAGTAGATAACTGCTATTTCAATCCATCTACTGGATCTGTTTACGAGTTAAACAACTGATTCACAAACTATCTGATTGCCCTTGTGATAGCTCTTAGATCCTCCTTAGATCTACCCCTAATTGTTGCATTACTGATTGCTTTTTGCTCAGCCAAAACCCAAGAACTGAACTGCAAACTGTGACCCAGAACCCAAACAGAGTCTCGTTTCTGGCCCAGCGCAGGTACTGTTCAGAGAACCTGAACTTCAACGCACTTCCCGAGTGGATAAGGTGCGCTGCATTTCAAATTCTCTGTGTTACAGGTGCGCTGATCAGACTAGGCCCTGTGCAGTTTTGGTTTCTGTGATTCATTCTTTACAGTTCTATTCCTGAATTTTGCTGCCTGTGATCAGTATATGTCTGTTTGAAACCCCTTTTCCTTGCTGTTATTCCGCCTCCTTTGTACAAAAGAACTGTAGATGTTTTTGTGTGTTTGTTGAGTCATTTACAGTTCTCCTTTGCAAAAGTAGCATAATCGTACTGTCTTCCTTTGATTTGAAACTGTCGCAAGTGTCGATTTCAATCGTAGGAAAGAGTTTGATTGCTGTTGATGGTCGATTATCCTATTACTATTGTTTTTGGTCTGAATTTGTAATTTTGTAGTGTCAAGAACAAGTATTCATTTTAAAATCGTAAGGTGTTGTGATCGTCTCCATTTTTGATTTCGAAAAGAAACTTGTTGATATTTGTCGCTTGAAAAGAAATTCAGATTTGTGCATCAACTTTCTTTTTAGCATTCATATACTAAGAAAGTTGAAAACAAATACATGCATGTGCATTTGCATATAGACAGTGTGATTGGCTTGATTTAGGAAAGTGCATTTAGAGTGTGCTCTTAGCTCTTTGTGAAAAGATTCTGTCTTTCTTTTCCTTAGTAGCTAGGATTTTCATTGCACAAAGAAGATAAAAAGTTTGTTTATCATCTTAGATTGCATTTTAGGAATTACATCTACATCTCGCGGTGAACCTGAAAGGCAAACTTCATAAACAAGATAAACTTAAAATAAATTCAATGAATCTAACAACGCTTTGGAACTTAACGCACAACATTTAGACGTCTAGGCTAGAGACGTATTCCGGCGTCGTAAAGCCTGGTAACTATTGTTCCCACTGATGGTTGGGTGATTCCTACACTTTGAGACGATAAGTGCCAGTACGGACTTCTGCTCCCACGTACCATCTAGTATATTTTGGGAGACCCCAATAGGCTTAATCCTTTATCCATAGGAAGTCGTGTCTGCCGCCCTATCGATCGCAATGCACTGAACACAGCATTCGGGAAGATTGACTGCCGTACCGTAAAATGTATTTTGCAGTTTTGCGATTGGTTTTGTAATCCCTCTACCTAGATTTCTAGAGCAGTCCCTTTCGTTCCTTTTCAGACTCCTTAACAGAAAAGTTCCATCTGAGCACTTGTCACTTCAGGCTCATTAAAAATCGAAGGAGACTAGAGTCATCTTTTGTTTTTCTCGACTCTTAAAAATTGAAAAAACAAGTTGTGTCAAAGCGTCTAAAATTTATTTTAAACGGAATACTCATTACCCCTTTCCTACGTTGATCTTGGGTTGAGAAAATGGAGTCCACCAACCAAGGAATCCCCCTTGAAGGAAATCCTAGTCCCTTCTGCTCTTGGGGAGATGTTGGTGCACCCCATATGGCCACATTGTCGCTTCAGGACTGACAATTGGTTTGCTTGTATGGCTCTTCTCAACCTCTGTCGTTCAGAACACCACAATTCCTGAACAATCGAATCAGCAACTAGACGAGTTCAGAGTTACCCACCAACCTTCTACTTCCTCTAATTCTTCCTCTCCTCCTTCCTCTTCGCTTGATGGGGCTGGTAAAGCCAAAAGTCAAATACCTAAGGAGAAGAAGGAAAAGAAGAAGAAAGAGAAGAAGAAGAAAGAGAAGAAGAAGAAGGAGCCAAAAGCGAATGGGGGCAAACGAGTGTCGTCTAGCGAAAATCCACACACTGCACCGACTAGGCCTAAATTGCCATGTGTCATTTGCAAAGGAGACCACTATCACATAGATTGTCCTTGCATCCCTCGGATCTTAAGGGACTGGTCTCCTCGTTTTCACAACCCGGTGTCGTCAACCTCTGATGGTCATGTTGAAAACACACCGTCAACTAGTGAAAGTGAAGCCCCAGGACAAAAAGGAAAATATAGATTTCCTTGTAAACTGTGCGAAGGCGATAATGTCATCCACAGTTGTCCCTTCTTAGATGAAGCTAAAAAAGTTTTGGACGATTGTCCAGTTTCACCGTTACGACTTCCTCCTGGATATAAAAAACTCTTGCCGAGTCCGTCACTGGTTGAAAATACGGCTAGCCCGCTCAAGTGGTCGGCTGAAGCATCTATCATTGAAGATAAACCATCTGAACCCATAATAGACGAAAGTCAAAAGGTCGAGGCAGCAGTTGACTCGGTCTTGCCTTCAGAGGTTCCATCTTCAGATGATACAGCCACTGAAGAGAACAAGGATGACATTGTCCAAATTCTTTTCATAAGCACAGACTCCAACGAAAATGGGGGCAATTTACCCGTTCCTTTACCGCAGGAAGGAAGTTCGTCAGAGTCATACCTGGCCGTCTATTCGGTCCCACCTCCAAGCAACCTAGTTGTCTCCTTCGACTGGAATCAACTAGGCAGACCCCGTTTACCAGCTAGTGTACCATTTCGAATCATTGTTCAAATATATAGAATGGTTATGGCTGGTACCATCATAGATGAGGGGGCTTTTGTGAGTATCCTTTCCTCAACTGCTTGGAAAGCGCTTGGTTCACCATCGCTTTTGCCTGAGATGAGAAATCTAACAGGTTTTGATAAAGGAACTAGTCGACCGTTAGGGATCCTTCCCAATGTGCCCATAACATTGAGAGGGAAAACAGTTCACATGAACATAATGGTAGTTCAAGGACCCCTGGATTACAATCTACTTCTTGGACGAGACTATATTTATTGCATGGGAGCAATTGTCTCCTCACTCTTTAGAGTAATGTGTTTTCCGCACGAAGGAAGAGTGGTCAAGCTCGTAGACCAGCTTTCATTCCCCGGATCATACAGAGAAAATAGTCATATACCATCCCTAAATGGTATTTTCACGCAAGAAATGTCTCAATCCCCGGTCCGTCCACCCGATGAGTGCGAGTGATTCGAGGGGACATGACTGAAACCCAGGGGTATGCACCCTGGTCTGCTTCGGCAGGAAAACTTCGGGTATAGGGTAGGTTTCTGCGAGAAAATATGACTAGTCTGTACTCCCGTCCGTGATTGGAAGAGGGGGTTATTGTAGAACAAGATTCTCTTGTCAAAGTTATGTGAGTGGAGTACCCTCCTTCACTCACCTTTGTCTATTTCGGTAAACATCGCCGAAGAAGTGTTTTGTTTGCGTTGTGAATAGAACAATCTTTGGGTAACCTGTAAGAGGTAGGCCTCTCTCGGTAAAACAAATGTTTTAACGGACTAAAGAAGGGGCAACCTTGAAACTTTGTTTTATACCTGGGGGCATGCAAGCCTTTTGGAGTGCAAGCGAAGAATGACTATTTATTTTTTAAATTTGTAGGTCCTCTAACCCTTTAAACTCGTAGGATTGGTCGTTTCCTAACTTGCATAAAGAAAGGATGTGGGGCAAAAATCTAAAAGTTTCCGTTTTTATATGAGACATTCTTATCACATGACTGGATTAATCGAGCAGTGTTACCGCAAGGTTCAAGCTCGTTAAAAAATAAACCCGCATCGAGCAGTTTTAGCACATAGTTCAAGCTCATTAAAAAATAAACATAAGCCATGAGCAAATGTTTCCCCCCACGTTTAAGCTCGTTAAAAAATGAACTATTCCCCGGTAAATAACCATCGTGAATGTAATACTTCAGCCATTAAAGCCTTGGTCGTGTTTGCACCATCACCTCCACTTTTGCATTGGGCGATCATTCACCTCCATTTGATTGTTTACCCATTTTGAGGAACAGCTGCGAAGAGTGATTTCACTAGCCATCCTTGTAACACTGTCGTGATTGGAAAATTCCAAACCTTACCTGGAATCAGTTGCTACCCATTTTATCACTCGTTCCTCAAAAGACGAGTCTCCTTTAAGCTCTTTTCAACTGACTCGTAAAATATGAAAAGATTGCTGAGCCATTGGCCTCTCCAGCTCGTTAAAGGGACAGGAAGTGCTATCACTTCTCTAAATTTTAATCTTTTTGGACCTGAGGGATTATTACACAAAAAGATCGAGCGCTTGTTTTATTTGGCTCATTAAAAGTATCGAAAATTCATCCCTTTTGTATTGTTTTATACTTTTTCGGACTTAAGGGATTAGATGACGAAAAAGGAATTTTGGAGTTACCTTTACGTTCCTTTTCAGACTCTCTAAAATTGAAAAGGACCAAGTTATCTTTGTCGTTAAACTCGTTAAAAAGATTAATAGCGACAAACTTGTCTATAGACGAGAACGAGTTTCACTATCGCTAGGCTCGTTAAAACATAGCGATGGGTTTGCTCGAAGGGCAAATTATAGAACAAGCATATGTTATCCTCCTCAAGCTTGACAAAAATAAAGAGGTACTGGTCAGCAATGACTGGGGAAAAATTGGGAAGAAAACTTGAAGAAACTTTGTTGGTAGCAAGTCGCTCTTGAACATGACACTTCCACTCCGTGTCCGAGTCGGGTTGGGTTGTTTCATTCACCGGTCACATCACCATGGTCCCATCATACCATCCACATTTGGGGTTAATGCTACCAATCCATCACAACAGTGTCACTGATATGTTCAAGAGAAGTCATTCAGAGAATTCACCTGTGTCTCACCCACTACCATACATTTATACTCCATTCTTTCATGACCGCCACCCTGAACCTTATATCACCAGATCGTTTTCACCTCCATTAAAGTCATTTGCTCCGTTCCGTGTCATTGATGTGGGATTCATTAAGGCCCTCCTGTGACGGATCACTTCTTGTCGACATCAACTCATTATCCAAGAAGTTGATCTAGAAACACCCCATTTAGTACTTTGAAGCTTGCATGCCTCAATGGCAAGTTTCTCACTTCCAGCGACAGGTTTACATCAATGGCCTTCGACCGAAAGATTTTGTGTGGTGTTCGACGCCAAGTCCTTTATTCACACCACGTGAATTGTACTATAGTACCTTGAGGGTCATTATCATTATCGGTGATTCCTCTCGCGCCTGTTAACAACTTACATCATTGGCTGGTAATCAGGCGATGTCTTTCCATG
Organism: Pinus tabuliformis; assembly: GCA_031772625.1. NCBI lineage: Eukaryota > Viridiplantae > Streptophyta > Pinopsida > Pinales > Pinaceae > Pinus > Pinus tabuliformis. The sequence goes on along the minus strand of CM062812.1, from coordinate 83,903,835 downwards.
TTCGACTCCAGAACAACTTTCACATGGATCGACTTGTACTTCGAGTGAAGATCGAACGAGATTGAAGACCCCGGATCTAGTTTCATCCATTCGGGTTGCGATATATATTCAGGGAAATAAAGACATCAAATGTACATCATTTCCGCACAGATAATCATCCAATCAAAAGGATGATGGCTCTATCAGAATCATCAGTCTACACTCAGACGATTGTCTGTCCTATGTACATGAAAATGAATTTATAAAGCTGAGCATGGGAATGCCCGCCTCATCTAGATCATGAAAATATTATGAAGATAATGTATTGTATTGTATCTTATTACAGGTCTCCTCCCAACATTGAAAGAACTTCAGATCCTCATAATAAAGCATTTCACCCGACACCAAAAGATTAACGACCTCATGCTTTAGGGGGCAACTGTTATAGACATTTTTGGGCCCTACAACCCCAAGCATGAAATTTCCATAAACCAAGGGCTCCTAAGTCCCTAAAAGTGTTGTTCTAACCCCTAAAGGAACAAGGTCAATAGGTTACAGCTTCTCCCAGAAGTTCTCCATGAAAAACTGCTTAGAATTGGTCAAAACAGGATCATTTCAGCTGCTCCACTGGCCAAGTGCGTTGCATCTCACCTAAATACATTTTGAGGGTGCGTTGCATTTCAAATATCCCTTCTGTGGGGTGCGATGGGCGAGAAATGACAAATGGCAGTGTCATTCCACAAGGTGGAGAGGCAATGGAAGCTTCCAGAATCTTCTCCTGTGACACTTGCCTCACTGAATTCGACCAAGGATGAGTAAGAGACCATCAATCTCCAAGTGGAAGCAAGAACTATCAGAGGGAAGACACTAATCAAACCATGAGCTTACTCATCTCCATTACAGACATCTATATATGGATCCCTCATCCCAGAGATCCAGAGGCTGGAATTTTGCATATTGTAAGGAATTGTTGTTGGTTTCTTGAGACAAACATCAGATTGTTGGGTGATCTAGGCTTTGTTTGAGGTGAAGAGGGGCTTCTTTGCTGGGAGGTTGATGCTGGGTCAGAACAACTAGTTGTAACTCCTCTTGGCTCTTTCTTGTTTTATCAATAAAAGCTATTCAAGTTTTCCTCCATGCTCTTGTGTCATTGATGCTTGTTACATTTGTATGGTCAATTTACATCTGATCCTAGATTGTTTATGATTATAGATCCATGTCTTTGTATAGTGCTATGCTTCTGTGATCTTACAGGTACTTTGTGAAGCTGGGCGTGCAAGGGAGCAGGTAGCTGAAGACTATCAAAGAAGAGAGGAATCAAATCAGGAGATTAGCGCAAGACAGAGGTTGGTCTTCTTATTCCTCTCTATCCATAATTCATAAAGGGAAAACGAAAGTAGCTTTTCTCTGTTTGTTTCTAAGGCAGCTGTCACACCTTAGTGGGATAGAGCAGTTCTATATAGACACTTTTCCCTGTAACACTAGTTGAGTTCGGGAGGTTGCGAATGGGTTGGTAGGAAACATTGATGCAAGAAATGTGTAGTCATTCATGGGCCCAAAGTATGGTTGATAACTGGAAGTCTGATGGACATGATGTGGGTCTTTCCCATCGGAATATCAATTATTTGACTTGTGTTCATGGCATGAAGAAGCTTGTCACTTTTAGCTTGGGCTCTATGCCCATTGTTATTATGTCCCATTCAGAGGTGACAATAGAGATGTTAAGATCCCCTCACTTTGTGAAAAAACCCCTCAAGCAATTGGCATAAAAATTGTTGTTTTGGAGGGCCACTGGATTCACAGCCAATAGGGAATACTAGAGGTTGCTACATATAACATTATTAACTTTCAATTGAATTTAACATTTCACAATGCAGATTAAAATGGAGGATGATGATTAAATGTATCCCCACCATTCAATCTTGAAGATCCCTTCCAATTCCAAAATATACATGTCTATTAGAGTAATTAATAGATATTAATATCGTTGTTGACTAGAATAACCACATTTTTATTGCTTATTTCATTGACTCAAAGGTGCATATATACAAGGAGGTGGTTATTTACTTCACCTTCTATGAGGGAGTATAAGTCTTCCGCATGACTCTTCATTTCATCTACCATTGTAATGTGTATAATAATAATATGATAACCTTAAATAATTATGTGTCTAATATTCCTCGCCTAAGTCGATGGGGTGTTTGTGAGTCCAAGTATCATTCTGAACTTTTAAATCTTTTCTTTTCTAAGAGTTTTGGTTAAGATGTCCACAATTTGCTCATTTGTGGAACAATGTCTTACTTAAATGAATAGTCTTTGTCTTTACATGATATCAAATCAAATGGCACTTTTTGTTGATATGTGTAGTTGAATCATGTAATCTATGATTCTTGGCCAACTTGATTGCAGAAATATTGTCGACTAGTAGATGATTAGTAGTCACTTATTTATCCTTTTCTTGAGTTGCACAATTTCCTTTCTTGCTTCTTTAGCTACCACATATTCTGCCTATGTCGTGGAAATTGTTGGAATTGACTATTTACTTGACCTCTAGAAGACAACAAATGATCCAAGATTCATGAGATAGCTTAAAATTGACACTCCATTTTCTTTATCCCTATCAAAGTTTGAATCAGAATATTCAATTAGGTTGGAGTCATCTACCTTTCCAAATTTTTAAGTTCCCTTTAAGTATTTCAGAACTATTTTTGCAATAGACAAATGTCCTTCACAAGGTTTTAGCATAAACCTAGAAAGAATCTCAATAATAAATTAAATATATGGTTTGATGGTGGTAAGGTAGATAAGACTTCCCACAAGTTATTTATGGTTCATTTCATCCTCAAATTCATTCCCTTCTTTTGATGTGAGCTTAAAAATCTATTGCATTAGAGTGAAAGAGAGTTAAATTAAACCATGCCAAACTTGTTCGAAAATTCTCTAATGTACTTATTTTTGGAGATGAATATGTGCTTTAGACGTTGAGACACTTCAATGTCCATGTAGAGTGAAGATGTCCCAAGTATTTCATCTCAAATCCTTTCTTCAACTATTTCTTTATGGATGCAATATATATTTCATTGTTCCATGTTATCACTAGATCATCTATATATACTCCAAGATATACAATTGTTTTGTCAACCTCCTTGAAAAACAAAGTTGCATCATCAAGATTAAAGTTCTTGAAATTAAACTTGAGAAGATGCTTATTCAAATTTTCATACCAACCTTGCAATGTTTGTTTCATAAGAATTTGATGAGTTTACATACTTTTTGTTCTTGACCTTTCATAACAAAACTTCCCATCTAAGACATGAACACATTATATTTTGAGTCCCCATTGAAGAAATCAATCTTCACTTCTATTCAATGAACTTTCCATCCATTCTATGATCTCAAGGAAAATAGAGTATGAATGGTAGCCCATGTTGTTGTGGGGAAAAGTATCCTCATAATCCTTCTTTTTGTGCAAATCATTTTGTGATGAGCCTTTCTTTGTGCTTTTCATGTGAGCCATCTAATTTATACGTGTTCCTGTAGACCCACTTGAAATTTATTGGTTTAGTTATAATTTAAGGGTCCACCAACTTCCATGTCCCATTCTTGATGAGAACATCATACTCGTCATGCATTGCTTCTTTCCACTCATCATGAGAAGAAACTTTTTCAAAGGAAGTTGGATCAAAATTAGTAGATAAATTAAGTCCATAATCATATGAAACATTTATAACATCTACATCGCCTGAATCAAAATTATCTACATCATTTCCATCTTGTTTGGTTGAACCTGTGGTTCCTGTCTTTTCGACCTTATTAGGATGAAAAATTTAAAGTGTTTTGATGAGCCACTATAGTAGGATTTTCTTTGATGGTAAAGGTTTATTTACCGGTTGAGATGGTGCTACATTTCCATCAAGATTTATCCTTTCAATTCTCTCAATCACATTCTCTAATGGATTTTCTTGATCTAATGAAGTGGTCGAAACTTCATGACAGGTAGATGTTGCTTCAAAAGGATATTTTAGAGATTGATCCAAGATAGGGATCCCTCTTCAAGATGTGGAGTCTCATCATAATATTCATGATATGTCATTACATAAGTGAATCTATCCAGAAAATCAAGTTGTTGCTCAACAATTTTGTCATTCTATAAAATTCAAGAAAACTTACATCTCTGGAAAGAATAAATTTCTTGCTTACCTCATCATAAAGATGGTATGCCTTGGTCAATAACCCAAGAACATTTATGTTGGAGGGGATAGTCAAATTTGTGTGAGTAGATCTGATAAGTCAAGATAACCAACTAGACTCCATATTCGACATACAAAGATGTATGTTGGCTGACTTCTTTTTCAGGTTGACCAACTACGTTACTTAGATAGTCAATATATTACAATTGATAGATATCAAATTGAAGAATGTAATGATATATTTGGATTATATGGTATATTGTGCTTCTAATTGATTGACCACTACTTCTTGTTCTTTTTACTCTTTGTTCCATATGCGTTTCATGTATATCTTTGTATAGCATTTGCTTAGTGTATAGGTTTTCTAGTAATATATATATATATATATATATATGCAACTCCTTGGATTGCAACATTGGTTATGTTGTCAGCAGTTCATAAACCTGAGTCAATCTAATAATGCACACTTAAATGTTGAGTCTAGAAAAGCTACAAGAGTGGTGGTAGGGAAAGAAGAATAATTACCAAAAGAATTATGCACGCACAAACAGACTATCATTAGCAGAATCTAGATCATAATTTTTCACCAAAACCCACAAGAAATTTGTTGAATCAATCCCCACATAATTAAATAAATATATTGACCAACCTTCTAATATGTAAACTCAACATTGATGAGTGGTTAATGTTAAAAATTACCAATAAGGGGAGAAAAAATCTACATGACTGGGTCGAAAAGATACTTAAAAATTATTACAAAGAGAAAGCAGTCAAAGGCACATCTTTGCTTACAAAATCAAGGAAAAGTTCTACAATGATTTCAAGAAATTATTTTTCTATACTATACCTTTTCTACTGCATTAATTTCTCTTAGACAAGGGCTTTGGAAATATAATGAAATACCAAACCTCATTACATGAATCATTGAATTTCAACCACGAAGAAAGAAAAACCAACTTGGAGTAATTATTAGAAGCTCAATGTAAATATACAAAAGAAGAATATGATTATTTCCTAAGCAACTAATTATATTCATGGTCTATCCCTTCATTGATCAAGAGTAAGTTGGGATCATCAATGGGGGGATATCCGTTCATGAGATACTTATAACAAGTTAAAAAGCCATCCGGTTTCGAGGAGTTGGTATGAGAGGAAGTAGTTTGACCAAGAAGACATGAGAATATATGCTTGATGAAGAGTCTCATAAAAGAATGAATCAACATATGAAATTTATAGACCATCTACCAACATCCAAAATATTGAAAGGGACAAACGACAAAAGAAAATATAGGAGACGCATGATGTAAGGATTTTATGTCAGTTGAGTTGAAAAGAAATCCTAGAGTGGTAGATCACTAGAGCATGAGACTCATCTAAGGATGGTGTAGGACACCCATTTTGGAGAGGCATAACCCTTATGAGTCCAGGAAGGAGAGAAAGTATCTAATTAATTTTAAGCCTACAAAGGAAAATAAACAGTATGGAAATTGACGACTTTGGACTTGTAGTGCGTCGTTGTCTTATTTTAATAGTAACAAGTCCTATAATAAGAGAATTACTCAGTGATTCATAACCCTTTTTAGTCTAGTATAGAATAAACAACCAAGGAAATTTGAGAGACCAACTTCTTATTGAGATATTGACAATTAACTAGACTTGGGTCAGTAACAAAGAAAATGATGATGTACTCCCTCATATTAGAGACCTCAGAAACATACCCACTTGCCAAACTTACTAACCGCAAAAGAAGACATGGATTTTACTAATAATTTTGAATCATCACATCCTAAAACAAATTGTTTCATTGAACACATAGAGGAATAATTCCAAATTGATGACACACTACTACCAAATACATTGCGTTGAAGTCGAAAGTGAGAAAATTCCTTCTATAGTCATGCAATCTAAGAAGTAAGAGTCGATTTTTTGATTGACAAGATAGCTGACACATTGAGACCAATACACCAATTGGTCAACTATTCTAATAAATCAGTCTAGTTTCCACCACCTAATCAATTGAATAAATATATTCTAACACCATAATATCCAACAAAAAAAATGGGATTAAGCCACATCCCTCTATATGAGGGTGATGAAGATCCAAAAAAGCATTGGTTAATGTGTGAGAAATTTTGGGATGTCATTGATGCAAATAATGAAAATAAGCAAATGGGTAACATTGCAGGAGCCTTAAGGAAAATAGCATTAACATGGTTCATGAGCTTCATAGACAATCAAGAAAAAACAAAATATAAAATAAAAAGTAGTTTCCTCCCATTTTTGGATGCCCAAAATGTTGAATACCTTACAACCCAAAAGATCAAAGAAATTAATCAAAGATAGGAGAGACAACCCGTGAATATGATAAAAGGTTTAAATATTTGTTAATTCTAATTCCTTATGAAATTGATGAAGCTCTCCTAGTGCAATGGTATGTAGCTAGAAGCCTACAAAAAATCAGAGGACCATTGTGCATGCATGATATTAGCTCGTGTGAAGAAGCTTTAAGAAGGGCACAACACATTAAAAATGATGATGATTGGCCATAGACTTCCTCATCGATGGAAAATAGCTTGGAATAAAAATCCAAATAGTTACAAAAATATTTAAAAATTATCATTCTTTGATGGAATGAGCTATGGTGTACGAATTGCATGAACGAAGGGCATACTCAAGATAGTTTCAAATGTGAAGATACCATTGAACAAGACATCTATCAAGTACAAATTTAATTGCATTGTGAAATATATCAACCACCATACATCCATAGCGCAAGAGATTGAAAATACAATCTAAATAATTCAAAGCCAAAGTGGTGTGGCATATGTAAGGAAGCTACACATTTGATACAAGAATGCTATTTAAATGATTGAAATATACAAGAAGCCTAACTATCATGTAGTCTATCACACTCATAAAACTGATAAAAATATACGATAAATATGAGGAAATGCTTATTAAGAAATAGGAAAAGGGTATCAAGTTCATGGTGGCTACCCAGTGGGAAGAGGCCATGGAGGGTTCAATGAAAGATTTGGTAGAGGTCGAGGTCAAAACTATTATTTTACATGTTGGAAAGAAGGTCATATTGGACCCACATGCCCTCTAAAATATAGAAAAAACATCCGTCTATGTAATATGTGTGGAATATGTGTGGATTAGGAGATCATTCCTTAGAAGATTGTCCCTAAATCTTGGAAAAATTAATGAACAAAAAAGTTTTCAATATTCTTTATTCTATTCTCAAGAAGGAAATATTAAATTCTAAAAGTTTTTATGTCATCACTATAATGAGGGATGGACAAGAAAACAACCCTTGCAGACAATTTGTAGTCTAACCAGTAAGAGCTAGTACCCATTATTCAAATATTCAATATTAGGAATAACTTATAAGGGAAGCAATCAATTATTTCAAAAGTAATGAATATGAAAAACCTACTAATTAATATAATCACAATGAAATGTCGAACGAAGACATCATTGTTTAAGATTTTCTAGAATAAATGAAAGAAAAGCAATCAATCGATAGATTGATTAACCTATTAAACATAATAAGAGAATGAATGGATGACCACTGACCATGCAAGAATCTTTTCCAACTATCTCAAGAAGTTTTATGAACACTACGACCCATAATTTGACTTAGAAATTAATGGACATATGATAAATTGAGTCATTGCTGACTTTGGATCACAGGTTAATATCCTCCAACAACACACCGAAGTAAAACTTGGAAAACTGACTTTTCAAAGAACCAAAAACTACTTGAAACTTGTGGATAAAAGATTCTTAAGCCCACTTGTATCTTAAGAATTCTGAAACTACAATAATGAGTGTGCCGAATTTTTCTAATTTCTAAGTAAATCAATCAATTAAAGGAATAATTATGTATTCATTACTAGTCAGACACCCTTTGGGTCAAAATATGAAAGTGATTATCTATATGGGAATATATAGGATAAAATTCAAAGGAAACAACTAAAAAACTGTGATTCCCTTTGATCCACAAGAAGGGAAACACTAGATAGAACCTTGAGATCACACAAAATCCAAACAACTATACCAGTTATGCATAAATAATAGGATAACATTGGGCCAGATGCTATAGGATAAATTATAGTTGGTTAACACTAGATAGAACCTTGAGATCACACAAAATCCAAACAACTATATCAAGTTATGCATAAATAAAAGGATAACATTAAGTCATATACTGTAGGAGAAGTTATAGTTGGTTTTCCTCTATCTATTGGCCAAAATTTGGATGTCGAATTATACGCATTGTAGTTGGAAAATTATAATTCAAAGGCTAAGGAATCTTGTTCTATTAGGGTAATACCAATTGAAAACATTTGACCATGTTTTTCCATAAAAGAAACACCCATCGCCTATGAAAACTAAGAAAATCAAACTTTGACACTACTCCCAATAGAATTAAAATTCATCATGGGCATTTCATTGAGATTTAGGGACCACAATTCTCCATCAAATCATATCAATAAAATATCTAAGTTGGTCAAAGAATAAGGAAGAATGAAAATCCTTGGCCAAAATTCTAGAGGTCAAGATACATGATGGTGGGATACCCATGCCTCCCAGCTTTAGACTTGGATGACTAATACAACATCATTTGTCAAATTATCTAGAGGGAAGAATATATTACCAAGGCTACTATCCCAAAATTCAAGCCAAGATGTGATATAATAGCCCATATAGAATAATATGAAAATGAATGGAAAACAATTGGATACATAGATGACGAGCTTGGCCCCATGTGTTCTCAAATACATTGGATGAATATCCTAAAAAATATTATAAAATAAAAGAGGCACGAGGAGAAACCTTCTAATGGAATGAACTAAAGATTTTTTTATAAAATATTCTAAATTTCAACATGAGGAAGAAGAACTGCATCAAGTAGCCCAACGAATACAAAACTTCGTTGAAAATCCATATTCTACCAACATGAGATGAAAGGGGAAAATATATTCAACTTCGACCTACAATTGACTATCAAGCAACCAACAAGTTAAACAATTAGCTACTTGACTCGATGTGGAAAATATTATATCAATAGGGAAAACTATTTAATGGAAAATAAATCATCTGGAGATACATAAGAAATTAAAAACACTCTTCAAGATATCAAAAGAGGAAAAGCAAAAGGCAGAGAAATTTGATTGTCCACTTGTATATCATGAGGTGAAAATTGTTGACTAGGAGCTCAAGGAAGTGGTGTCTCCTTATTGGATGAATGTGGATCTAAAAATAAAATAATTCGACATTTCCAAACATGATCGACCAAAAATGGTTTGACTAGGGGATTATTGGTCAGACAAATAGACTAATAAATTTTTCAATCTCCTTAAATAATACGAAGATGTATTTGCTAGAGATTACAAAGATCTAAAAGGATTTGTCAAGGAAATGGGAGAAATGAAAATCAATCTCATCCAAGGAGCCAAAAATATAAAGAAAAGGCCATATAAATTGGCTCACAAGTACAAACACATAATGCAAAAGGAAATTTAAGGGATTTTAGTTGTTGATTGTTGAGGTCTTAGTAAATTAACAGTAACAAATGCATTCCCAACTCCCCTTTTCAATGAAATAATAAATGAAGTGGAAGGTCCTAAATGTTATTTATTTATAGATGGTATTTCAAGCTATAATCATGTCCCATTTGTAGAAGAGGATCAAGTAAAAACAACCTTTGTCTCAAAATTTGGATCTTTTGTATAGAAATTTATCCCTTTTGGACTCTAAAATGCACTCGTCGTCTTCTAAAGAATAGTGAAAGCATTTTATACACACACACACACAATGAATGTCTAGCTCAACGAGGACTATTTACAATCTCTTGAAATATTGTACGTTACAATCTCTTGAAATATCATACCAAGTGACCCAAAATGATGTTAGTAAAATGCATGAAAATTCATTTATCTCTCAATATCAAGAAATGTTTGATCACCACACCTATTGGAATGCTATTGAGTTATGCAGTATGCAAGCATGAAATTAAAGTAGACATGGCTAATATCAAAGTGATCCTTGATTTAAAGTCTCTGGTGAATAAAACAAATAAAAATATTCCTCAACTATACCAGTTATTAGAGGAAATTTATTCAACATTTTATTCAGATATTATGTTTCCTATCAATGAAATTTTTGATAAAATATGTCAAAGATATATGGAGCAAAGAATTCTAAGAGTCATTTTAATTAATAAAAAGTGAATATGGTAGATGCACCTATGATAAAATTCTGTTACTAGACTAAGAAATTTCATGTGCATGTTGATGCATCAAATGTAGCACTTGGAGTGATATTGGCCCAACTCGATAGCGATGCAATCAACCATTACAATTCATATTCCAATTGGGAACTAAATAGAGAAAAAAGGAACTATTTGACAATAAAAAGAGAAGCACTAGAAAATATGTTTGCTCTTAAAAAAAATTAACACTACCTTCTTGCTAATGCATTTACATTCTTCATAGATCATCAAACCTTGAAATGTTATGTGAATAAATCGATGCACTACAGTATAATTTGTCGATGGATAATACTATTTCAAGCATTCAAGTTCGATGTAACAATTCAGTTAAGAAAGAAAAATGTTGGACCATACCATCTATCCTAACTTGACATGGGAGAAGAATTGATTAGATTCAACAACGACCTTATGTATGCACATATGTTTAGAATTGAATCCGCACTGGATAAGTTGGTTGATATAGTTGAATTCCTATATCAATGAAAAGCTCTAAAGGATGTCCTAGAAAAGAAGAAAAAAGTGTTAGCCATGAAAGTTATAAAATTCACATTGATGAATGTATATTTGTACAAATTGGGACCGTATGAAGTACTCAGAAGATGTGTGTTAGAGAATGAATGAAAAAACATTATAGATAAAGCACACAAGGTTCCTACAGATGGCCATTATCATACTAACAAAACAACAAGGAAGATTCACCAAGCAGGATTATGGTGGCCTACTTTATTCATAGATTGTCGAATAAGAATCAAATAATGAGACATTTTTCAAAGAATAGGATGATCTCTATGAAATTCCATTATGTTGAAAAATGCAGCAAGAAAGTCTCAATTTGATTTTTCCTTGGTCAAATTGAAAAAATTCGGATATCTACATCAGCAGACAACTTGGATGTATTTAACCTGTGTGACATGGCTTGTGTCACCTAATTTACTCAGTAAATTCAAGTTAGAGGACTTGGAGTTCAGTTAAGCATGTGTGATTTCTAATTTGTAGCAATCAAGGTCAGTTATTTCAAGTTGTTTTCAATTAAAATAGTTCTAACTGTTGGAGGTGTTAAGGTCATTGGTTTCATCGTCAAATACATTTTTCATGTCCTTTAATTTTAAGTTTTTGAATAAGTTGAGCCTATGACCACTCTTTCTGTCATAATCTCAAACGTCATTGTCTGACATTGTCAAATTTATGCTATAAAGGGTTCACCAAAAGCATGAAGGAGTGTCAAGTTAATGGGAGTCATGTTCGTCGCGCAATTGTTGCACAGGTGGGTATCAACCATTTAAAAGGTTTGAAAGAGTTGGAGAGCCTACTTAAATAGTCCTAAACCATCACACATCCATTTAAATCCACCCATTTGATCCATTTTTCTAGAGGAGGTGTGCAACCAAACAGAGCATGGAGGGCTACTTTGATTCGTTGCACAATGTTGCACAAAATACCATATTTTAGTCATCAGTTTGAAATGATGATTCCGACCACATGGAGCCGAATTTAAAAAAAAAATTAAGAATTTTTTCTCAATAACATACCAAATAACAATAATCTCTTTTAGTTTCTGCACAGGTGTCATATATTAGGATCTTTTAATGCTTCTTTAAGGCCTATGTTTCGGACTGTGTATTTTCCCGTTTTAGCCATGATTTTTCATAATAGTTTCTGAGAAGCTAGTGAATAATTTGAAGAAACTGAGTGAGGTGTTTCTTCAAAACAAGCTCATATACAAAAACCTATCTCATATTTTACACAAGTTCTATTGTTTGGGAGTTACACGTGTCACTTGGTGGCCCATTTTCGTAGTTTTTGTTGACAAAATGATGAAATTTTTGGATTTCGGTTTGAAAATGTGGAAATGTATAGATATACATAATGATGTTGGTGATATGGATAGAAAGGAATGGATAGGGATCAGAGAAGTATATAATATAAAGTTATTTTTATCAGAAAAGATGTTCCAGTTTTATTTGAGTTTTATCCTAGTTATTTGCTTTCAAAGATTGATGTTTCTAAATTGAAGATGATTCGATCCTCTCAAGTGGATGAAAGATACATTGTATCTTATTTTGATTGTTCAATATGCCTAATGTATTTAAATTGAAAAAAATAAGATAAAAGGGTTGGGATTTGTAGAGAAGGCATGTGTATGTTTTTTCTCTTGCTGCAATAAAATTATCAGTGTAGGGATTTGACACTTGAGCTGAGATTCTTGTGGTATGAGTTTCAGGTTTTTGTGGCCTCTATTCACTATGTCTTTATTTCAAATTTTCACTTCTAATTGTTTCCAAGACAATTTTTCAGAATTCATTTATGTTAATTCTCTGGATGACTGCTCTTTTTTCTAAACTATAATGGAATTCACTTTAACTATGTGCTCCTTTATAGTGTTCCTCTAGATATTTGATCCTGAAATATATGTTTCAAAATTTTAATTCATGCTCTATTACATATTGGTTGGATATCTCTGTGTAATTTCCAATTATTTTCAAAACTCATCCTATGTTATAACCAAATGTTGTGACTTGGAATAGTACCTATCCTACCTCTGTTTTCATAAGTGTCTAATATGAAGTTCTGATAATTTTATGTAAAACTTTGAAAAATGAATCCATGCCCAGTGACCCTCCCTCTCAAGTCCATCAACCATTTTCATTAAATCCTTTTTATCTTTACAGACCTGGCCTCTGTCAAATGTCCTTGAGTGTTGTTGATTACATAATTTGATCTTCTTTCAAGTGAGGGAGCCCCCTCCGGTTGGAAAAGGCTAGTGTTCTAACCAAAAGAGGTTTGTGGTTACCTCTGGGATTTCTCTCTTCAGCCTGGAGAAATTTACGAAGTGCTAACAGAAGGAACTAGTGGAAGGTCAGTTGTGCAGTGGGACTTCAGTCTAACTTAGTGATCATTGAGTTTACTGATCAATTAGCCCAAAATAGTTAGTGCATGCAGAGAATTTGATTTCCCTAGCTCTGGTGGATATTCCAAGGCAGTGTAACATTAATTGTAGACTATTCTTATGTGTACAGGTGTTGCATGCATTTAGATGATCAACCTTGGGAATTGCGTAAGAATTTTGGAGGAAATTCCTAAATAATAAGGGCCTAATTTCCTCAGGAATTGCGCAAGGAAGTATGGGCTCAGCTAAAGCCAGAAATTGATTAAGTCTGGGTCAGAGCTTCTTAGTGAGCAAAGAGATAGGTTATTCACTTGCAGGTTATGCTTATGTTAGAAAAGCAATTGTAATACACCTCTCATCATCTGATTAATGCAAACAGGCATACGGGTTTTTAGCAGATTTCTTTCTCCTGAAAAAATATTGTGTGCATGTGTATTATTTCTCAATGCAGTCATGATTAATGTTCGAAATTGTGAATTGAATTCCATGGAGTAGTACAATAGGTTTGTTTCTTGTGATTTTGATTAAAATTTCATGAGCAGTTACAAATCTACACCATAATCTCCACATGGTCTCAGAGTAGGATTCACAGTAGAACATGAATTTCGAAGTGTTTCTTAGGAGGTTCGAATTTTCAGTTCATTGTAGCAAGATCTTTTCAGAGTTGGGAAGATGACCTTCAATGGGATGAAACTAGAGTATGCCTTGGAAGGAAACTCTAATTTCATTGCATGGAAGGATCGCATGGAGGTGATGTTGGATGAGAATGGATTGCTAGAATATGTCAAGACAGATATTGCAAAACCATAGACATTTTATGCACATAACCTAGCCCAATGGAAGAAAGATGTAGCCAAGGCAAGGAGAATAATCTTGGAGGGAGTGTGAGACCACATTGTAAGGCAAGGAGAATAATCTCGGAGGGAGTGTGAGACCACATTGTCTCAAATCTCCATGGGAAAGAGACTCGTTATGCAATGTGGTAGGAAATGATAGATCTATTCCATAATAACAGTGATCATATGAAATTGGCACTCGAGGATAAACTTCAAAATATCAGGATGCAGAAGAATGACACTATTCTGCAATATATGAGCTGGTTCATACAAGTTTGTGATGAGCTTGATGGGTTTGGTGTTAATGTTGCAGAATATGACTTGGTAAGCCTAATCCTTTAGGCCTTCCCAGTATCTAGAATAACTACCAAGATTCAGTGAACGGGAGGGAGAAACTATCGAATTGGGAACTCTTATAGTCTAATTTGGTACAGGAGGAGATAAGGTAGAATACCAGAGATGGGACTTCATCCAAGGGAGAGTATGAACAAAAATTTGCATTGGTTGGAAAGGGAAAGAAGTGGAAAGGAAGAAATCTCAAATCAAACTAGAATCTAGCCAAGGGGGTAATAATACAGATTTGTCCAAAATTAAATTCTTCAATTGTCATGAATTCGGGCACTATGCCACAAAGTGTCCACACAAAAATTCAAGCAAGAAGACATCGGGAGGAGAAGCAAGTGAAGATTTGGCTTCACGATTCAAGCTTGACTTAACCCTTATCACATGCATGGCCATCGCAATGATGGGGAGCATGGTACTTGGAATCAGGTGCATCGCTCCACATGACAAGGTGTAGAGAGTTTTCAGTGACTTGGAGGAGAAACATCTCCATATGCACATCGAGCTGGGTGATGATGGAAGGTACAATGCAACTGGGATTTGTACAGTCACCTTTAAAAGGGAGTCTGTCTCTGCTCTGAGACTCAAGGATGTCATGTTCATTCGAGGCCTAAAGAAAAATATCATCTTTGTTGTGGTTTTGGAAGACTATGGTTATGATATGATATTCAACAAAGGGAAAGCATCCTTGAGACACAAGATAGGTGAAGTAGATTAGGGTTCGTGTGAAGAACTTGTATAAGCTAGATGTGGAAGATTGTGTTGCCTTAAGCAGTAAGGTGGAGAAAGTGCAGAGCCACAATGTTAGTGAAATTTGGCACATAAGACTTAGCCATCTGCATCATCGCACCTTAAATATTATGCAACAAATAACCATTGGCCTCCCCAAAGGAAAACATGAGCAACAATATGTATGCAAAGGATGTACCTTGGGCAAGTATGAAAAATCCACATTCCGTGATCGAGACAACAAATCACATGCAATCTTGGAAAGGATCCACTCTAATGTTTGTGGACCTCTCTCGACAACCTCCACTGCCAACACAAATATTTTGTCATTTTTATTGATGATTTCTCAAGGAAGTATTGGATCTTCTTCATGTGGAAGTCTATGGGAATGAAGTTGTAGTTCCATTACAATTTATTACAACTGCAACTAGAGTATCATTCATCCTTAAATATGAAATTGATAAAGTTGAAAAGGAATGCCTTCATCAATTGCATATACTTGAAGAAGATCAATTCCATGCAATTCATCAAGAATAATATCAAAAGAAATAACAGAAGGCATGGCATGATAGAAATATCAAAACAAATGATTTAAAATGAGGATACCTAGCTCTATTGTATGATAGTGGAATCAAAGAGAAGCCTAGGAAAATAGAAACTATATGGCTATACCCCTTTTTCATTGAATATTTCCAACCTTTAAGAGTATTATAGCTAAAAACACACAAAGAGAAGTTGTTTTGAATATTTTTTTAATGGAACCAGATTGAGAAAATATTATCCATGACCATATTAGCATGGTTATTGGTGAAAACTCCTTCAAGGTTCCAATAAGCACGAGTTAGGTTCAAAACCACTTTGTGGTGGTCTAACCTTGCAATTTTTTTATATTAGTTGCATTTTAAAAATTAATTGAGGAGAAGATAAGTCTAAAATCAATAGAGAATTTAGTTAAAAAATAAGAAAGAGTGACCAACTATCCTAGCAATAAACTACCAACATTTGGTATTTCATATTAAATTAAAAACATAGTATGGAATAAGAGCAAGATATGTGTAGACTATTGAACCAAATATGTATAACGAACCCCAAAATCCAATACTTCACGAGGGGCATCAACATATTTGAAGAACATAGCAACGCTAGAAATATCAACAATATTATGATAAAAAAATGTCTATAAAAAGAATATCGATGGAACTGAACAAGTGTTCGTAGAAATAAAATCAATAGATCCATTAGTATAGACCAACAAATTATAACTGACAATGGTGGCCAGGCCCACTGACATATAATAAAAAAAGAAAATCTCGTCCATAATTTTGACGTACATACTAATTTGATAAGATACGTGGCCACCGAGAAGATACCTATCACTCAATCATGTGCCTCACACCCACCAGATTAAAAACAACTGGACATCCAAATCTTGGGTGTGTATGCCACAGTGATGACCACATTTCACCAACAAATTTAAATTTAAGTATGCAACCCATATTATTTTCAACCATTGTTGCAATAGAACACCTAATTTCAGTCCATGAGCTTCTAGATTTTGCATAGCTATCAAATCTCCCAGAACCTAGCTACCCCAACACAGATGTGTTAGAGTGTTGAATAATTTGACCAATACTTCTGAGTGTCGACAATGTGCAGATAAGTATAGACAGTGGAAACTCTTGTGGGGTCCAAAACCCAAGCTCATTTCGATAAATCCACTAAGGCAGAGTTGTAGGTTCATCCCCACAACATCTGATAAGAAAAATTGGAAGGGATTGCATAGGATAAATAGTGGAACAACTTCAAAAATTGGACATCGTTCGAGAAGGAATGACCATATGAAAAACTGTTTCTACATGTTGTTCGGATTAAAGATTACTTGGGTTCCCCCCTTGTTGCATATTTTTATGCATAGAAGAAGGAAGCTACCAAATTCATGGTTAGCAAATTTCACGATGTGTTTCTATGGTTTGATAGCTCCATTGAGATAACAAAAGGGTTGATTCACAGAACTCGTTAGTGGAATGATAAATAAGAATTCCAAAGGGATCCTAATTGAAAAAATTAAGGACACAACAATCAAATGGACATGTATAATAATTTTCTCATGCATCACTTCAGTAAGTAGGGTGTTGGATGTATAGTTAAGTATGTTGGAATGCATAGGGAAAATTGTCAGAATTCAGAAATAATACAACTAGGCTCACCATTTGGCCGATATTGTGAAGACTAATTATAAAGAATTTCAAAATTTACGTAAGCCAATTGGATTCCATGTAGAAATAGCTCGAAATTTGTAGTTGCTAATGAATTGAGACTGAAAAAAATAGACACAAATTTCTTCTACTCAATCAACGGAAAGGAAAACATACAATAGAAACACATGCAATCACAAAATAATAATGAACACAATATTTTTCCTCAGGAACCAAACTAGGAAAAACCCCTCCTCTATTTTGTATTAAATCATATGAGAATATGGATCTATTATAATGACTACTTCAATCCTTGAAGCTACACTTGCATTGCAATATTGATCTCCAGCTCTCTGACCTGCTCTGACCAACACTTAGCCAAAATAGGCCTCAACTTTCCTCTTATTTCCTTGCACAATCCTTGAGAAATTAGCTCCAAAAAAATAGGAAAATCTCCTACTTCCTTGCGCAATTCCTAAAGAAATTTCTCTTCGTCTCCAATGCAAAATCTATACACTCAATAGTATACATTTGATAATGAAAATTATGGCTTTTCCTCCACTCAAACTAGGAAATTTGAATTTCATGCATGACTAGGGATATTTTTAGTAAATGGATTAGTTAACTAAGATATCATTGAGTTAACAACAATTACTGCTACTTAGTTGAACTCCTACTGACCCTATTCTCGACTAGAGTTTAGATAACTGAGTTTAACTAAAAATAACTCCACTAAATTTCTATATTTTAGCAATCAACTCATGCACAACTCTACTTTTAGCCTACAAACTTGAATTGAATGATTTAACTGAGGGATTTGGCCATGTAACTCCTGATAAATACAACTCAAGTCATCCTGCTGATGTGGAAATTCAATATTCTACATTTGACTAGCGCACAATTCAAATGAAACCTTTTCTTGCTACAATTTAACACTCCCTCTTAGCAAGAAAAGGGTTCTTGACAACTCCAATCCTACTCATATGGAACTCAAACTTTCCACTTGAAAAAGAATTTGTCAAGATGTTTGCATCCTGCTCCTCTGTAGGAATGTACTGCAACAAGATGATCCTACTATTCTCACAATCTATCAGGTGATGGTACTTGATTTCTATATGCTTGGACCTATCATGAAACACTTGATTTTTAGAGAGTTTGATACAACTTTGATTATTAGAGTGGATCAATGTAGGTTCCACCCATGACTGAAGAGACCAACTAGGATCTTCCTCATCCAAATAGCCTCGCATGTTACTTGACTAGCAACCATATACTTGGCCTCTGCGGAGTTGAGTGTTGCAGATCTTTGTTTCTTGCTATACCAAGAAACTTTTTCTAGCCCAACATTAAAGATAGCTCTCAATGTGCTTTTCTTGGCTAATGGACTCCCTGCCCAATTGTCATTTGTGAAACCTTGGAGCTTAGCTCCATCAGTCCTCTTGTACCATAAACAAAAATCTACTATGTATATGAGTATCTGAGAACATGTTTTGCTGCTTTCTAGTGAAGCTTGGTAGGATCCACCATAAACTGACTAAGTTGATTAACTGAAAAACAAATATGAGGCCTTTTGTTCAACGAGTACATCAAGGACACCACCAATTGTTTGTAAATAGTGTCGTCTATTGCCTCTCCTGTAGAATCATCCTATTTCCATTAGTTAGTAGCTAGAGGAGTGTCCATGGGCTTGCCATCCTACATATGGAATCTTTGAAGGATTTCAAAGGTGTACTTCCCCTGACCAAAAAATAGCTCTTCATCTCCTTGCCACACCTCCAAACCAAGGAAGTAGTGCATCAAACCCATATCCTTCATCTCAAATTCTATTATAAGGTCCTCCTTGCAAGAATGGATCAACCTATCATCTCCTGTTAGTATCAAATCATCTACATATAGGGCTAAGATGAGAAAATTTCCATCTACCAAAATGTAGTAGAGATTGGCAGCTGCTTCACTCTTAGTGAAGCCCAATCCACTAAGATAAGAATCTATGTGAGTGTACCAAGAATAAGGCTCTTGCTTGAGACCATAAAGGGCTCTACTAAGTCTACACACGTGTCTCCCTGTCAAATGTCTCAAATCCCTCTGGTTTCTCAATGTAGATCTCCTCCTCAACCACTCCATTGAGGAAGGTAATCTTAACATCCATTTGGTTGATAGTCTACCCAAAATGTGTTGTCATTGCAAGTAACATCCTGATAGAAGAATATCTTTCCATGGGGGAAAATGTCTCCTCATAATCAAATCCATCTACCTGTGATAAGCCTTTGGCCACAAATGTGGCCTTATACTTCTCAACACTGCCATAAGTTGCATGTTTCACCTTATACACCCACCTCGAGACAATAACATATTTTCCCTTAGGTTTAGGCACAACCTCCCAAGCATCATTCTTCATGATGGATTCATACTCCACCATGGAATCTACCCACACCTGCTAGGAAACTACCCCACCAAATGAAGAAGGCTCATAATCAATCAATTATATCATGAGTTTCATATATCCGGTGTATATGTCTAGTGATATCCTCTTTCTACCCAAGGAGCTAGGAGCTCCAACATGATCCTGAGCATCCTGCACCAATCTGTATGCCTCCCTGGTTCTCTTCCTTACTTCTCTAGAAGGATTAGTGTGAGTGGGTGCCTCCACTTTAGCTCCTCTTTGCTCCTCCGCATGTGGCTACTCCACAACATCTTGTGGATTTCACTGAGGCTCCTCCTTTGGAGATAGAAACTCCTCCTCTGGTGGAATGGTCAGATCTCACTCTAGATATCTTCTCATGGAATTCTCCTCATCAAACCTAACCTCTCTTCTCATCACAATAATCTTGAGTGGAGGCATGTACACCAGGTAAATATGAGGTTTCTTTGTGTTTCCTACAAAGATCCCCCTCTCTGCAGTAGGCTCAAAATTTTTTCTGCTATGTTTGGAGACATGAAAATAGACCATGGATCCAAAAATGTGAAAGTGGGATACATCTGGCTTCCTTCCAGAGAAAGCCTCTTTAGGTGTGATAATTCCAAGAATCTTATGAGGGCTATTATTTTTCAAATAAACTGTTTTATTGCATGCTTTTGCCCAAAGGTATAGTGTCAGTCCTTGGCTATGCAACATTGCTCTTTCAGGCCCTATAATGCTTCTATTTTTCCTCTATGCCACCCCATTTTGTTGTGGGTTGTGAGGTGTAGTTAGCTCCCTTCTATTAACCTCCTTGGCACATAATTCTTTGAAGGAAATAGACACATACTCTCCTTGATTATCACTTCTTAGGGATTTAATTTTATGTCCAGTCTCATTTTCAACTAAGGCTTTAAATTCAACAAACTTTGAATAAACCTCATCTTTCTTCTTCATGAAATATATCAAGCATTTGCGAGAAAAATCATTTTAAAAAAATCACATAATACATGTGCTTTGCAACTGAGAGTGTAGAAAATGGTCCACACTCATCTAAGTGAACTTGCTCCAAGAAGGCTCTAGCTTTGCTATCTCGGCCTTGGAAGAAGGATTTGACATATTTTCCAAGAATGCATCCCTTGCACACATCTTCTTGATCAAGGGTGCATTTTGGAAGTCCAGTGGTGATTTGTTGCATGATTTTCAAAGCTAGATGGTGTAGGTGTCCCATGAACCTATGCCAAATCTATCCAACATCTTGGCCCTAAACATGTTCTTCCTTGTCGCTCAATGTAGCACATGCATCCACCTCTAGCTTGTAGATATTTTTAACCTAAACACCAATTTGTCTTACTCTTCTAGTAGCAACATGCTTCAAATAAGCTTTCCCTTTACTAAATACCACATCAATTCCAGAGTCTTCAAGTACACCTACAAAAACTATTTTTTTCTTCAAACCAGGCAAATACATTGCATACTTTAGGGGAAGATGGGAACCAGACTCCCTCTTAAAGGTGACAGTTCCAATCCCTTTTGTAATATACCTCCCATCATCTACAAGTTCTATGTGTAAGTATAGGTCCTTCTCCTCTAGGCTTCTAAAGAACTCCTTACTTCCTGTCATATGAAATGAAGCACTGAAATCTAAGTACCATGCATTGTGTCATATAGTAAATTTTATGCATGGATTGAGGGTGAAATCCAACTTGAATTGTGATGTGAGAGAATCACCCTCTGTTGCTCCTGTAGGCTTCTTACTGGATTTCTTGTGTGGACACTTCGCTGCATAGTGTCCATATTCATGACAGTGAAAACATTTAATATTACTGAGGTATTTCTTCTTTCCATGGTTCTAGCTATATTCTTCCTAATTAGCAAGGTTTTTGAAATGGCGGGCGGAGCACCTGAACCCTAACATGGTGGAACCCTAGGGTTTCTGTCTACTGAACTGAGGTTTTCCCTGACTGCGCACAAGATATTGGAATTAGAAGGATGGTCACCTCCGTGGGTCTGACTGCAGGATAGTTTTATTATGGTTATTGACCTCTAAAATCAGGTCTGTCGGTGAAATATTATTGTTTGTTTTAGTGGAACGCCCGTTTGTTTTTTCTGCAGTACTGTTTATACTTTGCAGATTGTTTTCCCCTAGTCATATGGTGGTTAGGTTATTTTGTCAGTTACTATGGTTGAAGAAGACCTTGTGGATTACGAGGAGGACCCCATGCTAGAACAGGAGATTTGGGCTTACCAAAAAGCCCCGGTTATGGACCCCTGGCAGAAAAAACCGCTTCGGTCGAAAGCTTCAGTTCAACCGCCGCAACACCCACCTCTCTCCAGAAAAAGGCAGCATCCGGCTGTCAATGTTGAGGATTTACCAGCCTTGGAATGCCCTCCCCTCTCTCCGGCCATGCTGAATCTACTCGGCTCCTGCCTTTAGACATCCCCCTCTTTTGACTCCCCCTTGCCATACCCCCTGCAGCATCCCCCTCCTTACCCCTCGCAACACTCCCTGCCTATGAAGCCTCTCTCCATCTCCTTGGCTCCGGTTGGCCCTTCTAATCTTCTGTGCCCTACACAATCATACATTCACCGAGGCTCTTGCAGTTTAAACCCTCATTCGCCGATACGCTTGGTTTGCTTAAGCTCTCCTATACTGAATGCTCGTCCTGCTCAATCGACCCAGCATAACACCTCGGAACCATGCAGGAACTCACTTAAAGACTATCCCACGGGCTGGCACTCGAACAAGCTGAAAAAGGGTCGGTGCCTCAGAGCCGTGGACACTGATATAAACCTGACTTTTGGTGAAGACGTTCAAATGGCGGATGCTTTGAACACAACGAGGAAAGTACTTGTTGGTCGTGTTAGAGGTCAGAACTATACAATGGAAAGATTGTGTCAATGGACTGTGGAGATTTTGGGTTCCCTCCTGAAGGAACTTCCTACTATAAGGGTTTTTTCCAGAGGTTGGTTCACTCTCCACTTTCATAGGGCAGAGTACACGGAATGGATATTGTCGCAACTCTGACATATTGAGCTAGCGCCAGTACTGTTGAAGAGATGGGATCCTCTTTTTGATCCAGAGCATGAACAGCTTGGAGCAGGGCCTATTTGGGTCAGACTTCCCAGTTTACCTATGCAATTTTGGACCCCACAGGTGTTCAAACGTATTGGAGATGCACTGGGAACCTATCTTGAGCATGACCAGTCCTACGAAAAAACTGGCATTATGACTATGGTGAGGATTTTAGTACATCTTGATACCAGGGCAGGGCTTGAAGAAAAAATCACTCTACATAGGAGGCATTTATTGTGTAAACAACTTCTGGACTATGAAGGAGTCCCATTTCGTTGTAGGAGGTGCCACAAAGTGGGTCATCTATACAAGGATTTCCCATTACTTTCTTCGGTGACCACTGAAAACTCGAGGGGGACGAAACAACAGACTTCTGAAGAGCAAAACAAGGGAGATCTGAAACAAGGAGAGGATCCAACGGAGGCGACGGCGGGAGCTACAAAGAAGGCAAAAATCCAGCGAAAAGTAACGACCTCACCTCCTCGGACTCGCTCCAAATCAGCATTGGAAGCTCCTTCTCTCCCGGGTAATCAGTCTTTTCCCATAACCTTTGCACTTTTTTCAGATGTTATGTTTTATGCTCTGCATACATCTTTGCATCCCCCCTCCACAGCTCATTGTACTATCCTCTCCATTCCATGCTCCATATTTCCTCCACCCCCCATATTCTCCACTACTCCTACCTCCCTCAGGGATTTTTCCACTTCCCCTACACACACTTCCTCCCCATCTGGGACAGGATCCCATCTCTACAACCTTCGATCCAGAGTTCGACTTAAGCTTTTAGGGTTGGGCCTCTCCCCCAGTCGGTCCAAGAAAAATAAACCTGCCAGAGGCCGTCCATCCAAGATCAAATCAACCATCAAGTCGATGGTGGCATATGTCACGAGGGGCCGACAATACACCATTAAAAGGGCGCTTATAGCAATTGAGCCCTCTGCTCTTGTCTCCCCATGATTTGGCTCTCCTACAATTGCAAGGGACTAGCCAACCCCAAAAAGAGATTGGCTCTCAAGCGGCTGGTACAGGATACCAAATGTGACATCCTTTTCCTACAGGAAAACCTTGGCACATCAGAAAACATTACCAGAACCCTCCACTCTATCTTGCCGGGATGGGTATTTCAGGGTTTGGATGCAAATGGCAAAGGCGGTGGTCTTGCAATTGGTATTAATCCCAAAGTTATCAAGCTCATATCGTCCTGGGGTGGGTGGGGATTCATCAGAATGGACATTTTTGTGGGGGAACTCAGACTCCTATTAAAAGTGATCAACATTTATGCCCCTAACCAGAATAGAATGGCATTTTGGCTCAATTTTTTGGAAAATAATCTTGTCTCAGATACCACCATTATTGGGGGGGGGGGATTTAAACTTTTCCTTGGGAATGGAAGAATCCTGGGGTCATCGTGCACAAATTGACCCTATATCGGAGCAGATGAGTACACTACTGGACTCCTACAAATTAGTTGATGTCCCCATGAACAAGAAAGTGCCCACTTGGCATAATAGGCGGACGGGGGATGCTGCATTGGGTCGGAGATTGGACCGGTTCTTGATCCATGAAGATCTCCTCCGTAACCTACCCCTATACAGACAATGGGTAGGCACTGGAGGATTTTCTGATCATCTCCCCATACTTCTTCAAATTACTGGACCAACCAAAAAACCTCGCCCCCCCTTCAAATTCTTTACTGGTCACCTACAAGATCCTGAATTTATCAATCTTGTGACTGAGTTATGGAGATCTCAACCTCCGCTCAGGGAATAGAGGATGGCAACGGATTTCTGTGTGTGACTCAAAACTCTCAGGATTATGACAGAGGAATGGTCGAGGAGGAAGAAATTGAGAGATGAACAACAACTCATTGACATTGAATTATAGATTGCACAGCTAACGGATGAACAAGGGCTTGGTTTCTTATTGAATGATACTAAAATACATCTGAATAATCTGGAGAATCAAAAAATTAAGATGCTACTTGACAAGGAAGAACAATGGAGGTTGAAAAGCAAATCCATTTGGCTACAAGCGGGAGATGGCAATACAAAGTTCTTCCATAACTTCGCTAGCGGTAGAAAGGCCACCAACACTATCTGGCAGCTGCCCTGTGAGCTAGATGGATGGGCCTCTACTCAGCCCCAATTATCCAGGTTGGAAAATACACATTTCAAAAGCCAATTTACAGCACTGACAGTCATCAACCTCCGAGACATCATAAACTTGGCAGGTCATTTTCCAAGGTTTGTGGAACCATATGCTATTGAGGATTTGATACAACCGGTCACCATGGAGGAACTGGAAGGAACACTAAAGTGGTTCAAGAAAGACAAGAGTTTGGGCCTGGACGGTTGGCCGGTGGAGTTCTACTCAACTTTCCTGGAGCTGATGGGACATGATTTGTTGGCCGTCATTGAAGAAATTAGAATCACTAGTCATATCCATCCCCCCATAAACTTCACCTTCTTAGCCTTGATTCCTAAAACTGATTCTCCTGCCTCCTTCAATGACTTCAGGCCTATATCCCTTTGCAACTGCCTGTACAAAATCATTTCTAAAATTATTGCCAATCGCATTAAGCCTATATTATCTAACCACATTTCCTAGGAGCAATTTGCTTTCCTCCACCATCGACATATTCAGGATGCCATTGGTACGACCCAGGAAGCCCTACACTCCATAAAACACAAAAACCTCAAGGGAATCTCTCTCAAAATAGATCTGTCAAAGGCCTTTGACAAAGTGAATTGGCTTTATATCAAAATGATCCTCACACATTTGGGTTTTCCCCCTGCTCTCAACAACTGGATCATGGGATGCATCTCTACTATTTCTTTTGCTATTCTCATAAATGGATCGGCTACTCCATCCTTCAATATAGATAGAGGGATAAAGCAGGGATTCCCTTTATCACCATTTCTTTTCTTATTAGTCATGGAAGGATTGAGCAGACTCATTGCTACAGAAAAAAGAAGCGGGGGATTCCGTGGCCTAAAAATCATGGAGCAATTATATCTGACACATCTATTATTTGTAGAGGACATATTGATTTTCTTGAATGGGAGTGTCTGGGACACTACTTCACTGAATGAGATTCTGAACCTATTCTAAAGAGCAACGGGAATGGAGATAAACCAAGAAAAATCCACCACATCCCTATCTGATTATACTCTACAGGAATCTCAGCTTGCCATACTAAAATTTCCCTTCCAAGAAACTAATCTGATGGGGGGACTCAAATATCTGGGCTTCAGACTAAAACCAGATGGATACAAGATTGCTAATTATACCAGGCTCATCACAAAAGTGGAAAATAGAATCAGCTACTGGTGTCACAGGTTCCTCTCTAGGGCGGTCAGACTTATCCTCATCAAATCTGTCCTCGAAGCCACCCCGGTGTACTGGATGTCACTTGCCTGGATACCAAGAGGGATCCTTCACAGAATTCAACAAATTTGTTACAAATTCCTCTGGAATGGAAAGAAGGAGGGCAAGCCCTTCGCCTGGGTAAAATGGACCAAAATTGCTACTCCAAAGAAGTGGGGAGGATGGGGACTAAAATTACTCCCGGCTTTTGCACAAGCCTTGGCAACCAAACAAGGGTGGCTCCTACTAAAACAAAATAGCCTTTGGGCGGAGGTTATACTTCACAAATATATTTGGCCGTCGACCATTATTGACTGGATCAGAAGCCCATCTTGGAATAGGAAGGGCATTTTGGTGATATGGAAAGCCATACTCATTTCTATGCCCATGATTAAAGATGGTTTACTATGGAAAATTGGTAATGGAGCCTCTGTCTGAATTGGTATTGACCCATGGCCGGGCAGTGGAAACTCCCATCAATTACCAGATGGATTGATACATCACCTTAACAACAGGGGCATAAAGTTTCTTGGACAGATTGGGGATCAACAGAATACTACTTTTCATTCGCAAGCTTGGATGACTGAACAAAACTGGCATATACCAAATGAATGGAGTAGAACTTGGCAAAGCTATTTACAAGCACTCACAGAAACACATGTCAGATGAAGGAATGCAGAGGATGAACTAATTTAGGCACACACAAAATCTCGAAGATACACACCGAAACAGGGCTATGATAAAATCATTTCAGATAGAAAACCAGAGGTCTTGAGAAGCTGGCGGGACACCTTATGGAAACTAAAAGCTCCTCCACGTACCAGATTGCTGATGTGGAACATATTAGAAAATAAGATCCCCACTGGATCCTATCTGAAAAAAGGGCTTTTTTGGGTCCTACCCGGTGTGTTCTATGCCTCCAAGAAGAAGAAATGACCCATCACCTTTTCCTTACTTGCCCAACCACTAGGAGAATTTGGTCACAGGTCCTTCAAACACTAAATCTAAATATGAACTGGCAGGGGGCAGATATCAGTACAACTTGGGAATATTGGTGGAGTACATCGGCAACGGATAAATCTAGGAATCTCCCACTTCTTGTTTCTTGGTACATATGGCTCAAGAGGAATACCAATATCTTTGAAGATTGACCGGTTAATTGGAACCTTCTCCCTCCACAAATCTGTGCTGCTTTTGCAGAACTTCCAAATAATAACAACCATGTGAGACCTAGAAACATTTGGCAGGAACAGATTAACAGAACAATTCCGTGGGCCTACATTGATGGGGCTGCCCAACAGCATGGCTGTGGGGGTGGCATTTGTTTCTACCTTTCTGAAACTCACTACTTTCAGATTAGCTTGGGACGGGGACTGGGCACAAATAACCATGCTGAATTGATAATGCTTTGCCATATTTTATACTTTGCTATTATGAAACAATGCAGAAATATACAAATATATGGAGATTCAAAGAATGTGACTGATTGGTTTAACAACATAGCTTTTTTTTCTGCATACTCTTTGAGAAATATTTTGGAAGAAATTGTTTTTTTCAAAGCATTTTTTGACCAGATATCTATTTCTCACATCTACAGGGAAAGAAATGAAACTGCTGATAGGCTATTGAAAGAAGCGACGCATCGTCCTCTAGGAGAGTGGATGATCGCCGAACATACACCAGCAGAGACATACCAATATTTTCACAGGCCATATATAGATGGGGCAATACAGAGGGGCAACAACCTCTAATTTCACAGTTTTATGATTTTGAACCTATTTTTGATTATGCTATGTATATAACAGTATATAACAACATGTAAATATGGACGTCTACTTCTGTTTGGGTGATCTATTTTGAACTATATTTTGTGGTCTATGTACCAGCACTGTACACCCTTTGGGTTTTTTCTTTTTTTTACTAGTTTTTGGACAGTGGACAAGTGCCACAATTACAGCATATGCCTTAGGGCATCCACAGCATGTAATTTCTCCTTTGAAATTATGTATTTTCTACTTCGGAAAAAAAGCTATATTCTTCCTTGCCTTGAGCCTTATTTCCCTTTGCCTTATTTTCTTTGCTTGCTAGCATAAAGTTTTATTCCTCCTTAGATTTGGATGTGACACCATCTATAATGTTTCTTCTGATCTCCTCCTACACCAAATCATACCAAATTATCTCCCAATTTGGCAGCTTGTCTCTTCCATAAACTAAATACTGATAGTTGTGTAAGGACTTTAGAAGGCTAAGGAGTGATAACCTATCAAGTTCATATGATGACACATTTTCTCCTACTCCTCCAAGTTCATATCTGACCTGATGGAATCTTGATAGGCATTGAGGAATGGTTCCATTTTTCTACATTCGAATGCTCCCTAGTTTATCTCTCAAAGCCAGTTTCCTGGCATCATTGTTGCTTTGGAATAGATTTGTAGGAGTTTTCCACATTGAAAATGGAGTCTCCTTTCCATGCAATTTAGAAACCAGATGATATCTAACAACCTTTAGAATAATCCTCCTAGATTTTGCTGTGTCCTTCTTCCACTAAGCAAGTGCTTGTGCATTTGATGATGCTAGTTTTGGAATATCAGTTTGTGTGTATTCCCATACTCCACTGTCATCCAGGAAAACTTCCATCCTATATTTCCAAGCACAAAAATTTGAGGTGCCCTCTAATTCATACTTAAGCTTCAATCCATTGAAAGACATTGTTCCTGCACTGAAGAAAATTTGCACCAAAAAAATCTGCAAATCGAAATTTCTCTAAGAGAAGATCTGAAACCTAGTTTCTATGTAGTCTTCAATAGCTTTGATACCATGTAGAAATAGCTCAAAATGTGTAACTACTAATGAATTCATATTGAAAACAATAGACATAAATTTCTTGTACTCAATCCATGGAAAGGAAAACATACAAGAGAAACACATGTAATCATAAAATCACAATGAACACAGTATTTTTCCTAGGGAACCCAACTAGGAAAAACCCCTCCTCTTTTTTGTATTAAATCAAATGAGAATATAGATCTATTACAATGAATTCTTCAATCCTTGAAGCAACACCTGCACTACAATAATGATCTCCTTCTCTCTGACTTACTCTGACCAACACTTAGCCAAAATAGGCCTCAACATTTATCCTATTTCCTTCTACAATCCTTGAGGAAATTAGCTCTTAAAAGATAGGAAATTTTATTATTTCCTTGCACAATTCCTAGAGAAATTTCTCATCATCTCCAATGAAAAACCTATACACTCAATAGTATACAATTGATAATTACAATGATTCCTTTTCCTCCACTCAAACTAGGTGATTCAAATTCCATGCATGACTAGGGTTATTTTTAGTAAATTGACTAGTTAACTAAGAGATCAGTGGGTTAACAACATTTACTACTACTCAACTGAACTCATACTGACTCTATTCTATACCAGAGCTTAGATAACTTATCTTAACTAATAATAACTCCACTAGATTGCTAGATTTTAGGAATCAACTCATGCACAACTCTACTTCTAGCCTAAAAACTCGAATTGAATTATTTAATTGATTGATTTGGCCATGTCACTCTTGCTAATGCAACTCAAGTCATCTTGCTGACGTGGAAATTTGAATTTCTCCATTTGACTAAGGCACAAGTCAAATGAAGCCTTTTCTTGCTACAATTTAACATTCCCTTCCTTTATTTTTTATATTTCTATGGCACAAGTGTCACCAATTGGTGAGGCCATATTTACTAGGAAGGTCATCCTATCAATGAAAAACTTTAAGTGTTTCACTAACAACTAATTCAGAAAGAAAGAATCTCTACCTGTCGATGAAATATTTAAAATATGGGTCAAAAATTTAAGGAATGTGTCCCATCACTTAAGAGTCGGGAAACACCTTCATTGGGTGATTTCTAAGAAAATCACATATCCAACTTCACTTCAACTTGATAAAGTTTGGTGTGTCAACAATGACCATGTTCAGCCTAAGGAGCTACCATAGCAACCATATGGAATTTTCGTATTTAATCAATTAAGTTGACACATGAGCATGAATATTCTAATCGTCAAATAGGTTTTGTAGAAAAATGAAGAAGTCATATTCCCTTTGAATGATATAGAACAAGAAAAGGAAAGAGAGGCCAAATTTTACAACCAACCATTTACTGTTGATCCAACTTTTCTAGTGTCGTCACCTTTAAAGAAATTATCTAAGAAGAATCTTATAGGGAAGATTCCAACACAAGTCATAGAGTAGGACTTTGGCATAAATTATCTTGTGGTTCTCCAAGATATAATTCTAGATGATCCCAAGATGAAGACGAAATTAGAGAAAATAGCACAACAAGTCTTGGAAGAAACATCCAAGAAGGGGAAGTTGAAAAGAAGACAAACACAAACTGAGGAAATGTTGGGATAGTCAGTTGGGCCCTGAATTTCAAAAACATTAGGGCATGAAAAAAATATTTTCATTGATATCTTCAAACAAAAATTATTGGTGGAACACGAAAAAGAAGATCAATAGTCTCATGAGAGGAAAGTTGATGCAGGAGCATTTAACCCAAGAGAAAATCATTGTAATTAAGTAGACATAGGGGGTCATGTATTTTTAGGAAGTTGGATTCCTAAGTGATAAATTGATGTAATATTAGGCTTTGAGTGATTAAAATAGGAATCAAACTAGATGTGTGAGATATCTTGTAAATGCTCTCGAATAAGGAGGACATGAGTGGCTAGTAATGACAAAGAGTTAGAAGTCAAATAGGACTCTTAGAACAGTTCCATGATTCGAGGAACTAAGGAGAGCTTTTAGGAATTAATTGAAGTAGAAGTGGACAGAGGATTTAGGAGTCAGTGCAATAGATTTAGGAGTTGAACCAGGATGAGTTCAATAGAAATCACTGGCATAAATGTAAGCCTACGGGTAGAGCTCAAAGGAGGCCACTGATATTGAATAACAAGCCTGTGAGAGACAGAGAAGTCTCGATTGTAATCATATATATATATATATATATATATATATATATATATATATATATATATATATATATATATATATATATATATATATAGAGGTTTATTCCTGATTGTGTTAGTGTGTGAAACGAGTATTTATGAATGCATTACATGTGAATTAGTAGGTTCTGTACAGGGTTGCAAGGAGAATTCTGAATGATACACAAAGGCGCAGAATGATTCATAGGAATCATAAAGGGATATTAAAATCCAGTGAAGCATTAGAGTAAGCTCTGGAGAAGTTGTGAAGCAAGAATTCGCAGGGGAGTTTAGCTTAGAGGAAGTTGAGTAGCAGAATCAGAAGGCAGAGTTCTGAAGAAATACGCAGAGGAGAGGAATGATTCGGAAGAATTGTTGTGCTCCCCGTTAATGGTGGTGTTGATCCAACTCTCCTGTGTGTTTTGTGGCATGTGTTATGCTCCTATACCAATAGGTGTCATATTTCATGATTGACTTGATTAGCTCTGCAATATGTACATACCTTTTCTTGCTACAAAGGTTTTTCATATTCTTAAAGAATCAAAAAATTAAAAAAATGAAAAGAGGGTATACCCTAAAAGAAGAATCAAAGGGTAAAAAAAATAAGATGGTCAGAAAAAAGAAAAGAAATGAACCCCAAACAAAGGACCAGGAAAGTGTGCAAGTCCAAATTCCACTACCGCTTCACTGTTTGTAAATAAAGTATCATGGGCAGTTTGTTGAACTTTATGCTGTAGTTGATGAATGGCCAAACAACTCAATCTTGGCTAGTTCATGTATGAATTTACTTGTTTTAGAGATAGAGAATAAAATCTGTCCAAACTGTTTAATCTTGGCAGATAAATAGTTAGGAAGAGAAGCAAAGGAGTTCAATTGTTGAAACTGAGCCCTTGGTAGAAAAAAGGGCAGACCTAGGTAGGATTCCCATGAAAAGAAAAGAAGTGATCCGGATTTAGACAGGAACACAACAAATTACAGAGATAACCATAAATACATAGATGCAACGGAAATAGTACTTCATTTCATTACTGTAAAATACTGAAATATGCTTATAAACAGAAATGGAAATAAACTAGCTAGGGCGATGGTAGCTTATCTCTGAGAAGAGATGTGGTGACTACATGCCTCTAAACTGTGTTACAATGAGGCTCAAAGGCCTATTTATTGTTGAGAAACAATGGAAAACCTTTCACATCCTGAAACCTAACCCTAGAAGACGAAACGCCAAATTGTGGGCCTCGTTTGGGTAAATTGGTACATCAATTTCCCGGGGTCATAACTTTGGCATACAATCTCCGTTTGATGCGTACAATAGCTCGTTAGAAAGATCTATCCGAGAACTACCACTTTGGGAGGAAACATTAATTCATGGACCCATGTTGCCCCAGATTTCCCAAAAAACGTCGTTTAGGGCCTCAAAAAGGCTCCGGAAGTTCAAGACCCGAAAAACTGCTAAAAATATTAAACTGTGCTACAATTTAGGAAACTGAAAACGCTGAAAGAGACAGCTGTGGGGGTCCAAATGGGATAGGTGGGTGGCCACCAACATCCACCTGGATCATTCCTCCCCCCTTAGGAAGCAATGGTCCCCATTGCGTTGAGTTCCTCCTTGAGATGAGGAGGCTTCTGCTGAGTTGGGTCTCTGGTGAGTTGTTCTGCAATCTCTGATGTGTCCAGAAATGGTGAGAAGCATGGTCGACGATGGTCCACATTGAACACTCGGTGCAAGTGAAGGAATGGAGGAATGTTGTGCTTCAAAGCATTGTTTCCCGTATCCTTGGTACTGGTGTAAGGACCATGTCGGAGTCGCCTGAGTTTCTGATGGGTTCTGGTAAGGCGTTCTCTCTGCAGATGTAACCAAACTTTGTCACCCACCTGAAACTTGTGTGGTACCCATGTGGGTGAGGAGAAGTTGTTCCTGTGTTCTATCATGACTGTATCCCTTTGCTGTTGCTGCTGCGTGGAGGAACCCTTTGCGGGGGTCATGGATGTAGCAACGATCTTCCCCTTACTTTGGGAGTGAGCCAGACAGATGAATTTCCTGTTCTGGGAGATGAGCTTGCTGCCTTTCTTAGCAGTGATCAAAGATGTGGCGGTAGGTGGGGCTACCTTTGGTATCCTGTATAATGAATTATTCAAAGAAATAAGGACAACACGAGGCCTTGACTCATACACAACATGTTGCCTCCACAAGTATGGTTGGCCTAGTAATACATCACAAACATCCAGAGGTGTAACATCACACAATACCTCGTCTATGAAGGGCTTGATGTTGTAGGGAAGGCAGCACTGCTGGCGAACTTTGAGATCTCGTCCTTCATGAAGCCACCCAATACTGTACGGCTGTGGGTGTGGTGTAGTTGGTAGGCCCAACAGCTTCACGACCTCTGCTGAAATAAGGTTCTTTTGGCTGCCACTGTCGACAATGAATTGCAGCGACGAACCCTTCACCCACATCTGTGAGTGGGAAAGATGCTCCCCTTCCTCTAGATTTTCCGGCTCATTTTTCTGGATCTTGGTGGTGGCAACAGTGGCGCTAGGATCCACATCAATGATTTGCTTCCCCTTTCCATTCCCCTTGTCAGGTTCTGGCTCAGGGTTGGAACATGCATCTGATTCAGAAGCCTTCAACTCGGCCACCAACGATTGCTTGGTCCAACACTCACTTGTGTTATGAGTGGGACTCTTGTGGAATTCACACCACTTTCCTGTGTCCTTCTTCGGCTTCGTGGTGTTGTTCTTTTCTTGCGGCTTTGACGGGTTGTCTTGGGTCACCCCGCCTTGCTTTGTCCTTTGGGCTTTAGATTTTCAGATCCAAAGTCTCGCTTCTTCTGTTTGAACTTTTGCTCGATTTTGACAGCGTATCGATATGCTGTGCCGAGTGAGGAGATGTTCAAGAACTCCATCTCTTCCTGGATGTATCTATGCAGGCAGCTGCGGTATTTGAGTACCAGATGTAGCTCAGAATCTTTGATACCCAACTGTGTACGAAGGGTATGAAAAATATTTGTGAACTCTGGCACATCTTGGTCTCGTCCCTGCCGCAGTGTGGTCCATTTGATGGATTTGTCCTCATAGCTTTTGACAGGGTAGTACTGCTCCTTGATGGCATCCCGGAAGTCATTCCAAGTGGGTGTGGCTGAAAATAGTGAGCCTATACTTTCATCCTTCTGCTCGCAGTAGGTTTCCCACCAGTCCTTGACGTGGAGGGCTGCTTTGAGAAGAGCGAAAACAATATTTTCCTGACTTGAAAATTCATGAACAGAAAAATAACCCTCTAGCAGATTTAACCATTTATCTACGGCATCTGCGTCTATCTTACCCTCGAATATGGGGATTTCAAAATTAACTTGTACCTTAAAGGGCGTGGCATTTCCAGAGTAGCTGCTGGAAGTCGATGCGTCACTTTTGAGTAGCCGCTAAAGGATCTGGGCAAAGCTGTCCATCATCGCGTTCCGTTGTCGCTCGAGGGCTTCTTCGAGCAAGATTTTGATAGGATCTCCTGCTCCCTCGTCTTTCTTCTCATCCGCCATGGGAGGCCGTTGGGATTTGCGAGGCTGTTCTTGCAAAGGTTCGACTAGTTCAAGCCCTAACTCCTTATATCCCGACCTCGTTGGGGACATGCAAAGAAAAACAAAGAAAAAGCAGACCGCTCTGATACCACTGATCTAGATTTAGACAGGAACGCAACAAATTACAGAGATAACCATAAATACAGAGATGCAACAGAAATAACACTTCATTTCATTACTGTAAAATACTGAAATATGCTTACAAACAGAAATGGAAATAAACCAGCTAGGGCGATGGTAGCTTATCTCTGAGAAGAGATGTGGTGACTACATGCCTCTGAACTGTGTTACAATGAGGCTTGAAGGCCTATTTATTGTTGAGAAACAATGGAAAACCTTTCACATCCTAAAACCTAACCCTAGAAGATGAAACACCAAATTGTGGGCCCCGTTTGGGTAAATTGGTAAATCAATTTTTCGGGGTCATAACTTTGGCATACAATCTCCGTTTGACGCGTACAATAACTCGTTAGAAAGATCTATCCGAGCACTACCACTTTGGTATCCACCACTGGTCCATGGACCCATGTTGCGCTAGATTTCCTAAAAAATGTCGTTTAGGGCCTCAAAACGGCTCCGAAAGTTCAGGACCCGAAAAACTGCTAAAAATAGTAAACTGTACTACAATTTAGGAAACTGAAAACACTGAAAGAGACAGTTGTGGGGGTCCAAATGGGATAGGTGGGTGGCCACCAACATCCACCTGGATCAAGAAGATTTGTAAGGGTTTGGTAGAATAAATGCACCCATGGAAGAAGAAGAAAAAATGTTAGGTATAGTAGGCTGGGTAGGCATTTTTGATGTTGCTGAAAGAAACTTTTGATAGGTTTTGTCTCTCAAGATCTTCATCTTGCTGTTATCACAGGTACTATGGCAGAAGCATGACTAACTCCCCTCCATCCTTTCCCTAAATCACTTACTAATCTCCCCCAAGGTATTGAGATCTGCTTAATATCCTTACAATGACTCAGTTCATTTCATTTCATAAAAGGCCTGAGTAAAAACCCTTGTTACTTACGAGATTGTGCAAAATCACATATAAACTTTTTCTCCTTAAGCCTAAGTTTTTAAACTTTATAACTTAGCGCTCTTTTTTCAATATATCTCTCATATTAACTCTTAACATTACTTTGTAATTCCCTATATTCATTCCCCTTCTCGTATTATATATACAATAAAAACCCCAAATTTTATTATTCCCACCCCAGCTAAGTTATAGCCATATACCGTTGTGTCAAATGGAATTAATGGTTCATTTGGAACCTTTAATAACCTAACCCACTGTGCGCTCAAAGGAGTTAATTAACCACCTTGGTTAATTAATAACTTACTAAACTAACCCCGCGGACCAATAAAACAAGCCCCGAAACCATTAAAACATTTGATTTGATATATGCGCCGTGCGAATTAAACCTCCGCCGTTTCTAAAGAGCGCCCACCGTCAGATCTGGGCCCGCTCATCCAATGGTCCATGCTCATATCGCGACCCGCCTATCCACTGCACTTTAACGCCCAGAGGATTGGAGGTATCACGCCCGTACCATGGACGCGTGTCGATCGCCCGCGCTGCTCGCGGCCCCCCGTCTGAAACCACTTGAGACAATGAGCAGTGCAGGCCAAAATTGCTTACCACCCTCCGCTTCACGACAAAATGTCACATCGCCGTGACGTCAGCTGCACAATAAATGCCAAAAAGTCTCGCCAAAGCCAAAATCTTGTTAAAACCACAATAAAATGTCATTTTCGTCCATTTTGTTGCGCACTGTTTTCATGCAAGATATGTCCGGTTGATTGCAAATCACGTCCAGTCCACCACCCGCCCAAAAAACTCCAGCATCCTGCTCTGCAGCTCGTCCTGCAACCTGCGAATTACATGGTTCGCCTTTAAAAACAGGTATTTACCCCAATTCACTTCCTGAATCGGTAGTTTCATTTTTTCTCTATCAATTCTACCCAAAAGAGTCAAATTCAAGTAAAGTCAGTGTGTAGTTGTCATACCTGGACACCCAAAACAACTGCTTTGCCCATTTTCCACAGAAGCCCAAAATTCCGGTTTGAAAACACAAGAACCAAGCATGGAAGCTACCGTAGCCTTGAACGTCGCGCCACTCAATGCAACCCATAAGGACCTGAATTATTTATCTTTAGCTGACAGAGATTTCCAAATAAAAGACCCATTTGGTGACGGGAGTCATCTTCAGACCTTCTACCAGATAAGGGATAACTATTTAAACAACTCTGACATTTTTGGACTGTGGGAATCAAACCTTCCCATGTATTTCCTGCCCTCAATCCATCTCTTCTCAGACATCATTCACCAGTGCTGTGCCAATTATGACCTTGTTCAAAGAGCTGTCATGTCTCCTTCCAACACTGTCCTTTTTTACATAACTGCTGAATCCATCAATGAGATGATACAATTTCATTCCACTGAGCCTCTTGCTCGTCTTTCCATGGGATTTTTGCTTGAAAATGCCTCTCAATTGCCCAACTCAGAAATAACTCGTATTGCCCAGATGTTCATGAAACCAAACTTTCAACCCTAAGGCCCACCTCCCTATTTGCATGTCTGGTTCACTGAGACTGGAAAACTCATTCTTGACATGATATCCTTGATCTTGGGATTTAGGTCCAGTGAATATGTGGATGATATCACCCTGGTTCTGTTATCTATCTTTACTCCAGGACAGCCCCCTGCTGTCAAGTATGACTATGCCACTTTCATTGCTGATAAAATCCATACTCAATTCATGAATTTGGAAAGGGAAGGAGTGTTTAAATATACATCTTTCATATACCATCTGTTGTTATATTATCACCCAGACAGTTTCCCATTTCTCATCAGGAAGTTAGACTCAAAAGGAAATCGGAGGTCTGTGATTTTTTGGAGCTCAATCTTCCATAACTATGACTCCCTTTATACCTATAGTGAATTCATTGATTTGTTTGTACATCCAGCCTCCACTCTATTGATAGGAGCTCCTCCTCCTAGAATTCCTGGTGATATGAGGAAAATTTTATAGCTGTCCAAACAGTATAGGATAGGTGACTGGTACCTCTACTAGAATCACATTGAGATCAGAATATATGGATGTGAATTATGCCCATTCAAGTTGCCTAGGTATGTGCCTATGAGGTTGTTTGCATTAGAGTATTTCAGGCAGCTCATCTGTTCAGACTTAACCTACTTTTGTAATGTAAAGAAGAAGGCGCAGCTGAGAATTAAAAACCAGTTGGGCCGTTATGTCATCCATTCTAGGGATGCATGGAAAGATGCTGAGAACATATTAGAAAACCACCTTAAGTTCAAGAAGAGTTTTGAGTGGGTACCATATGACCCAAATAGTTTTATAAGTGACATAAGAGTAAGAAACAAGCTGTCAGTTTATGTTCATCATAGCATCCCAGAAATAGAACAGTATGCAAATCAGGATGAATGGATAGAAGGGACCTTAATTGAAGAAATTAGTGAGCAAGAAAAAATGGAAAAAGCTATGAAAAATCTTGAAAAAACCCTTGACTTGGACTCTTTTGGATAGGTATCTTTCAAGTGGCCTCAACAACTAGGAGTTGGGACATCCTCTGCTGGAACTTCTCAGTAACCTGCACAGAGAACCAGCACATCGGTCACAGGGACCTCAAAGGGCAAAGAGGTAGAAATTGCAGAGCAGCCAATAATGACTAATCAGCCAGGGGGCTCCAAAGAGTAGGAACAAGTACAAATTCCTCCTGCCCAAACCATAGCATTAGAAATCCCTGTACTACAAACTCCTCTAAATGAGGAAAGAAGTAAGAAGAGAGACAGGGAAGACCCCACACCTATCAGTGGACCTGCATAATAGCTGGGTGCAAAGAGGCAAAGATTGAATCCTCTGCCAGAAGATGAAATCATTGAGGAAACAACAAACAACCTAAGAGGTGAGAGCGTGGTTACCTAGCAGACTTCCCCAATGGTGGACACATCAACTAGCTCACACAGGTAGAAGCTAGAAAGGCAACACAATGTTGAAGTATCATCTACTAGGCCACAAGGCAAACAAACCTCAGACATCAAAAGGACATTCACTGAGATAAAGGCTAGGAACGATCCACTAAGGCTTCAAATTTACAACTAGTATCTTAAGATGCCCCCCACAAAGTAGCAAAGATTAATGTCAGCATATGACATAAAAGAAGGAAAGATGATAATGAGTTACTTTAAGCCCAAGGTGCAACAACCACAATCAGCAGCTGACTACATTAGGACAAATCTGGAGGTCTTAGCCAAGGATATTCATCCCTTGGACCAGATTGAGCTTCATAAACAGACTGGAGAAATGGTATACTCCACACTGGTTGATAAAGCTATGTTAGCTCATAAATTACAAGACTCCTTGAATAATACCTCTGCTCAGTTAGATTTAGAGAAAGCTTCTTCTCTAGCAAAGGACAACAGGATCAAATCCTTGGAGGAAATTATCATTGAACTGGGACATGATCCCAAAGATGCCAAAGGCATAAAGGCACTGATGAAGAAAAAGGAAGAGGACATTTTTGCCCTAAGAAAACAACTAAAACTGCCTCCTTCCATGCACCCACAGACTGCAGAAGTTTACAGCAGAAATCCGAAGAGGATATGATGGAGCTGCTTATGAAACTCAATGAAAGGTAACCGATACTGAACAGGCATTAGAAAAAGTGCTAAAGGAAAAGCAGGGAGAGTTGACCTCCCAGCCACCTGAAGAAATCCCTGTAGTCACTACTGCCCCCTCCACATTTATAACAACGTTACCCCCCACTGTCCCGGCATCAATAGCAGAGGTCATCACGGGTACATCAGCGACAGCAGCAGTACCAATATGAGTACAGAGGAACTGATAAGAGCTATGGAAGAATTAAAACTACAAGTGTCAGAATTGAAACTGGTGAAGGAGCAATTGGCAAAGGTGGAAAAGAATTATGATAAATCCAAGATGAACGTGGCAGAGAAAACAAGGGAGGTCAAAGCATTAGAGAACAAAGTGAGAGCATTAGAAAAGGATCTCTCTCTGGATAAACCTCTAGCAGAAATTAGAAGAATTTTGTGGACCAACATCAATCAATCCCTTAGTAATGTATGGAGGTCTATCCAAGTCATTTATGAGTAGTTTGAATTGATAAGAGCGGCCCAAGTGGAGATTCAAAAGACAAGAGCTCTATTGGGATAGATGCCTGAACAAGCTAACCAAATGATACATTTTTTGGACAACAAGACCAGCGAAGAACTGGAAGCACTAGAAATTAGACAGAACATGCACCATTCTAGAAATTGAGAGAGTTCTAACCATGAGAACTCTAATGCAAAATTTGGAAAGGAGATGCCAGGACATGCAGGTAGAGATTAATTCTTTCACAGAAAAGTTTACAGTCTTGCATAAAAAAGGTTTGCCAAGTCCTTTGGGAAGTAATGATCGTCTGATGAAGCACAAAGACTATGTAAATAAATTGAATAAATACTGCTGATCAAATCACGTCATCAACGAGTACTTCAGGAGAAAAAGCACTTCCATCTAGCCAGGCCCTCTACGACAACCTGGAAAATTTATTCTACATTGAGCATGACGTGAAGCATCTGTTCACCATCCCACCTAAGTTCTTCAGATACACAGAGACTGACGAAACTTTAAGGAAGCTTCAGAGACATAAATTACCAGGACCGGAGTGGTCGCAAAGTATGTTAGAAATTCTATAAACTTATCTTTGGTACCTTGGTAAATTGAAAATTTTAGACCATTTACCATAATGCGGAAGATAGAAATAAGTAAGAGTCATACCGGTCAAATTACATCAGAGTAGGGCTAAGGAATATCCAGGCAACGACGGAGCAACCAACGCGGAATATAAGTGGAGGATAGCTACAAACTGACTTACAAAACCTACCTCCGGTACATTCAATAAAGAAGGAGCAGCCAGCACAACGTCAATTTATTGCTTCCCTATTTTCGAGACTGTTTGTCTCTATCTTTTGTAAAAGAAGCATTAATCACCACTGGATATTATTTCCACTAGATATTTTGTAAGATCTTTTGACATTTTTGTATAAATACCCCCTCAAACAAAATATTTGGGGTTGGTGGATGTTCACAGTTTTTACTGTAATACTGAAACTTTAGAATAAAAGGTCGTTGGAACCATTGTTGTCAAGCTCACTGGATGAGGAATTGATGCTAAGGACCTGTTACAGAATTCTTGAATCATTTTATGGATCAATAAGTCCCTTCTAACTTGTGTTTTACAGTTTCTACGTTTATTATTTTACCTATGTTTCATGATCTCGGTACTAGAGAAAAGGAATAATTTAGAATTTTCTTAACTGCAATCTGTCTTCAATCTTTAGTATTGTCTATGTTTTCTTCAAAATTAATATAAACAGTGAATTCTTAATTGCTCATTTTTCCCCTGATTCTTTCATCCGGACTATTGCTAAGGAATTCTTATTTGCTCCTTAGCAGTAATCAGCCATTTTCCCTCTGTCAAAAATGATGAAGGATTCTTAACTGCCCTTCACCTATTTGACCCCATTCCATCTGATTTCAGCCTTTAAATTGTTCCATGTTTGAGTACCTTGCTCTGTGATACCATCCTCTGTTTAGAAACCTAATCCAGGAAGCTATCCTTCTTCGAATCCATCATGCCCAATGGACTGAAACTTTTCAGGTTTACCTCACTATTCTATTCAATCCTTCCAACCAAACTCAAAACAAAAATATTTTACTTCATAACTAGACTAACACACTTCAAAACAAAGCTAAATCATAAAGAGAGGGCCCTCTCTGGATGCAGATGGGCTAGAATCTGCATCTAAAAGATTGGTTTGTGGTTACCTCGGCCATATTCCCTTTCTTACAACTTTTGGGAACAACCTGAGTGATAACATCATTGGCGACTCCACTGGGGAACTGAATAGTTTGTTTATTGTAGCTATCTGTTTCCCTTTTTACAAAATCTTTAGGAAAGTTCAAAGCTCTTACATTTAAAACTTCCCAGAAGATACTGTCAAAAGTTGTATTGCTAAAATATTTCAAGAAAAATTAAAAACACACTCAGAAACTATCTCCAAAGAAAAAGATCCATTACACCAGATCAAATCCTGATCCAAATCCACCACCTATCTTTGAAAATCCTAATATGATTCCTAAGATCCTTAGAAGCCAAGAGAGCTAAGAACATTCTGCTAGTTCATACCGTGACACACATCAGCAGAACACTATCCAAACTGAGCTTACTTCTGGAAAAACACAAATCCATTATGCCATTGCTGCAGCTTCTCCTAGTTCACCATCAGCACCCCAAACCATCCTTCCCACTCCACCATCCATAACATATATTTCCACTGTTATCCCTGCCCTCCCAGCTGTCACACTTGTCTCTGTAATCATGGCAAACCGATATGCTCCCTTGCAATTACCTGCAAATCTGGAGGCTATGCCTCAAGATTATCAAAGCAAAATCACCTATTTTGATGGTACTGGCACTTACACAGCTCAACAACATACTAAGAAAATGACTAACTATTTTGAAAACTATGAGATTGATGATGATGATGTGAGAATGAAAGTCTTTGTTCAAAGTTTAACTGGGGATGTTAGAACTTGGTTTATAGCACTCCCTGTAAACACTATCGCTGACCCAGAAGCCCTTTATCAGACCTTATTGAACAGATGGGAAAAGAATAAAGATCCTCTCCACATTTTATCAGAATACGAAAACTTGAAGAGAGGCCCACAAGAAACTGTTCAAGATTACTGTACCAGATTTAATAATGTATACAATGCTATTCCTCATAATCTCAAACCTCCTCCAGATTTGGCCTTGATCAAATTCCCTGATGCATTTGACTCTGATATGGCATATTAGCTTAGGGAAAGAGCTCCTCAAAGCTTAGAAGACATGCAGAGTATAGCTGTCAGTGTTGAGGCCAACCTGATTTCTAAACGAGCTCGAGCTAGAGCTGAAAGGAGGACACCTTTCAAAGAAGAACCTTCTGCATTTGAACAAAAATTAGATGTTATTATTAAAGGAATGGATAGACTTGGTGATAGAGTAGAAACAATTGAGAGGAAATCCCCTTGGGATGGTCAACCGAGCAATACTGGGAGAAATCCAAACTTCAGAAAAAACCAGAACCCTAATACTGGAAAGGCTGGTCCAGACCAAAACATTAGGCCCCCATTCCAGGAAAATTATGCTGAAGCTTCAACTTCTAGTGAACCAACAGAAGATACTCAAATTAACTTAATGGGTCTCAATAGTGAACAACAAATTTTCTTGACCCAAGAAGACCAAGAGGCTCATACTCTTAATCAATTCCAAACTCAATCAGGTGAATCATTTGATTTTAGGGAGGGATATGATACAACCATTTATGAAGTTCACAAGCAATACAATTTGAGGAGTAGAAGGATAGATGTCCCTGAAACCAATAAACAGAAAGAAACCAAGCAACCTAACAAAACCAAGGTCAAGAACCCCCCTGTACAAACCCTTCCTAGAACAGGTCCTAACCCAAATAGTCCAATAGTTGAAGATGTATCAGACAATCAACCACCTAACAGACAACCTTCCACTTCTACTCCTCCCAAAGGAAAGGTGGAAGAACCTCTAGAAATTGACATAGAAGAAACTTCAGCCCATAACAACACTCCTATAAAAGAAAAAGACGCAGAAAATACACCAGAAAAAGAAAATCTCACTGCCCGAAATGAAAAAATTCAAACAGAAAAACCTTTCAACCTTGAGACCGAAATAGGAAAATTAAAGATAGCTATTCCATTGTCAGAATTGGCCAAGCATGATGTGTACAGAGATCAAATTAGCATATCACTTCAGATTGCAGAGAACAAAGATGCAGTAAATGTCTTGGATGACCAGCCTGAATTAATCTTTGGCCCTAAGGTAAATGGAAAATCAGTAGATGGAGGGGTTCCTCCTTTCTATGTAAGTCTGAATATTCATGATAAGATACTTCATAATGCAATGTTTGATTTTGGTGCTTCTCATAATTTAATGCCTAAATCTGTGATGGAGAAGTTGGACCTAGATATTACCAGGCCACACAAAGACTTATTCTCTTTTGATTCAAGCTAGGTCAGATGTCTAAGATTGATCAAAGATTTATGTGTATCATTAGTTCAATACCCT
Organism: Pinus tabuliformis; assembly: GCA_031772625.1. Lineage (NCBI taxonomy): Eukaryota > Viridiplantae > Streptophyta > Pinopsida > Pinales > Pinaceae > Pinus > Pinus tabuliformis. Next base: position 83,859,843 of record CM062812.1, on the reverse strand, counting down.
GCCAAGACAATTTTAATGTATGTAGTGGTAGCGGACATCCCACCAAAATATGGCATGTTGCTCTCTAAATCTTGGGGTGCAAAAATCCAAGGATCTTTACAGCTGGACATGTCTTATGCTACTATTTTCTTATTTGGTCAACCAAAGAGATTGTATCGAGAAACTTTAATGAAATATGTGGTAAGTAGCTAGGAAAAACCCCAGAATTTTCCCATCTACTCCATGCATTCTGACATGGACTCCTTCATCCTATACAATGCTGAAATTTATCCCCCAACTGATGTCAAGGCTTTAGCATTAGAACAAGAAAAAATCATAAATGAAAAATCTAGTGTTCAAACTCAAGAAATTTATGAAATAATTGAAATAACAGACACTCAAGAGAAACTAGATGAAACTAAAAATCCAGATTTCTCTAGTAAGTAAATCTCTAAGACTCTTGATACTAACCATGAACATGAGATCCTTTGGTACTTGGAATTTGATGGATCAGTCAATAAACTAGAAGCAGGAGCAGGAATTTGGGTACATAATCTAGAAAATTATCATGCTGAAGGACATGCACACAGGTTGAACTTTAGATGTACCAATAATATGGCTGAATACGAAGCCCTCTTGCTAGGACTCAAATTGATCAAAAGTTTAGGGGCAATCAAGGTATCAGTTTTGGGAGACTCTGATTTAGTCATTCAACAAATAAAAGGAAACTTCCTCACAAATGATCCCATATTAAGATCTTACAAAGGAGCAGCAGTTGAGATCCTCAATACATTTCTAGAAACACGGCTTGGAAAAATTCCAAGAAAACATAATTTACATGCTCATAGTTTGGCCACATTTGCCAGCACTTGTAAACTGCATTTGAACCCAATCATCAGTTTACAGCTGAGATTAAATACAGGCCAACTGTACCTGACAATGTAAAAAACGGGCAAGTGTTTGAAAATGATACTTAGATTAACAATTTCTTGACCCTAAAAGAAGAATTTTCCAGCACTAATATAGACACGAACACGGTTGGAGAGGTTGATCAAATAGACAAAATTGAAACAGACATTGCAACAGAAACTGCAACACGAATACTTCACCCAACGAAATTTACCAAGGAAAAGTTGCAAGATCTTAAAGAAATAGACATTGATGAGATTATTGAGGGGGAACCTGAAGTTATTGATTTAAAAGACAATTATTTTCCCACAGGATTAACTCCTCTGGAAGATTTCTTTGATTCTAATGATATCCCAAGGAAACCCAAAATGTAGCCTCTAAACGCAGACATTGAGGACTGTAACATAGGAACTGAAGAAAATCCTAAAATGATAAAACTATCCAAAACTATGCCCCCTGACCAAAAGCTTAAATATGTTGAACTGTTCAAGGAATTCCAGGATGTCTTTGCGTGGAGCTATGAAGATCTGAAATCTTACGATACGTCTGTGATTCAACATACAATACCCCTCAAAGAAAATCAGAAACCTTTCAAGCAAAAACTCAGAAGGGTCAACCCTGTAATACTCCCTCTAATTGAAAAAGAAGTCAAAAGAATATATGAAGCAGGGATAAGTGCACCTATCAGGTTTTCAGAATGGGTGTCTAATTTAGTGCCCACTAGGAAGAAAACAGAAGAAATCAGATAGTGTGTTGATTTAAGGAATGTAAATAAGGTTTCTTTGAAAGACCACTACCCCTTACCTAAAATGGACCATATTTTACAAAGGGTAGTAGGTGCCTCTAGGGTTTCACTTTTGGATGGGTTCTCGGGTTTCAACCAAATTCTAGTTCATCCCGATGATCAGGAAAAGACTGCTTTTACAACACCATGGGGAACTTTCAAATATGTGAAAATGCCATTTGGACTCAAGAATGCATGGGAAACCTTCCAATGAGCAATGGAGATAGCTTTTGCAAAAGAAATTCACGATTTTCTAGTTATATACCTTGATGATCTTACTGTTTTTTCCAAATCAGATCAGCAACATTTCGATCACTTGAGACAAGTATTTTTAACATGCAGAAAATATGGTATTTCTTTAAATCCTAAAAAGTCGTTATTCGGTCTAGAGGAGGGAAAACTGTTAGGTCACATAATCTCCAAAGATGGCATCAAAATTGATCCTGACATAATAGAAGCCATTTTACAAATACCCCATCCCAGAAATGTCAAAGAACTTCAAGCTTTCATAGGGAAAATTAATTTTTTAAGAAGATTCATACCCAATTTGGCTGAGCTAATTAGATTGCTGAACAACATGTTGAAAAAGGATTCCAAGGTTAAATGGACATTAGAAGCTAATCAAGCATTTGAAGAAATTAAAATAGCTTTGACCAAAACACCAGTCCTTACAAGCCCAAAATTTGACAGAGACTTTATAATTTTTTCATTTGCATCAGAACGCACTATTGCTGCTGTTTTACTACAGAAAGATGATCAAGGATGTGAAAAACCCATAGCCTTTTTCAGTAAAACACTTAGGGATGCACCATTAAAATACCCAATCATGGAAAAACAGGCCTATGCACTTGTGAAAGCTATCAAAGACTTCAGGGTCTACATATTATACTCTCATATAATAGTCTACATACCAAATGCTGTTGTCAAAGAGATCCTGACCCAAGAGGTGATTGAAGGTAAGAGAGGTAAAGGGATTGATACTATATTGGAGTATGATATTTAAATACAACCTACAAAGCTTATAAAAGGACAAGGATTGGCTAAACTCATGACTGAAACCAATTGCCAAGCCCTGGATATCAATGAACTAGATAATGAACAGGAGATGGCGACTCCACAAATCAGCCAGGCCTCCTTAGAATCACCTTGGTATGCTGATATATCTTATGTATTATCAAAACTGTAGGCTCCTCCAGGGTTATCCAGAACAAGAAAAGATTTTTGAAAATGAAAGATTCAAAGTTTTGTATTTTAGATGGTGCTCTTTTTTGGAAAAATCATGAAGGTGTTCTATTAAATTTCTAATAAAAGATGAAGTGGACAAGGTACTCAAAGAATTTCATGCAGGGGACTGTGGTGGACATTTGTACTAGAAATCAACTGCGGACAAAATCCTAAGGGCTGGATTTTACTGGCAAACCTTGTTTGCTGATGTCAAAAAGTTTGTCACTGCTTGCCATAAATGTCAATTTTTTGAAGGCAAGAGGAAACTTTTACGTCTACCCCTTAAACCAATTTCCACTGAAAGACCATTCCAACAATGGAGTTTAGATTTTATTGGGGAAATCCATCCTCCCTCTTCTGGCCAACATAAATGGATCCTGACTACCACAGACTATTCCACCAAGTGAATAGAAGCCATCCCTTGTAGACAAGCCAATGATACAGTGATCATGCAATTCTTGGAAACCAACATCTTGTCCAGATTTGGCTGTCCGAAAAAAATTATAATTGACAACGCTGTTGTTTTCAAATCCAAAAGAATGATCAGTTTCTGTCACAAGCACCACATCATCTTAGGCCATTCCATGGCCTATTACCCTCAAGGTAATGGTCTAGCTGAGTCCTCCAATAAAAGCCTGATTAATATCATCAAGAAAGTGTTGGAAGAAAACAAGAAAAATTGGCATAAGAAACTTATCAATGCACTATGGGCAGACAGATTAACTACCAAGAGATCCATTGGGACTAGCCCTTATGAATTAGTCTATGGTATGGAGGTTGTATTTCCTTCATCTCTAGGGGTACCTGTAATGAAATTACTGCAATAAACTCAAGTACAGCCCAATGACATTCAAAGAAGGATAAATCAGACTATACATTTGCAGCAAACTAGAGAAGAGGTATACCAAAGATCCCAAGTATTACAAGAAAAACTCAAGAAGATATTTGATAAGAGGACCAAGGCAGAAGATTTTTACATAGGAGACAAAGTTTTGAAATGGGATTCCAGAAGAGAAGATAAAGGAAAACATGGGAAGTTTGACTTCCTATGGAAGGGACCTTTTATTATCCAGGCTTCACAAGGCAACAATACTTACTTTCTGAAAAGCCTGGATGGTACAGAAGCAGAAGATGGACCAGTGAATGGTCGGATGATGAAACACTATTTTGATCCAGTTTGTTAATATATCCTGTCTTTGACTTGTACATAACGTAGTTTAGTTTCTGCATCTTTTTATAGCAATAATAATAGGAAGGAACGGACAGAAAGTTTTGAGAAACAGTGAACAAATTTTACTATTTTTGTTTTCAGCTCAAGAGGAATGTATATATTTTACATGGTCCTTTGTACAGTTTTTCTACTTACAACAAAGCAAGATTTCAGAGTGCAAAAAGAATTGTACATAAGGTCATCTAACCTGCTGTTCTTGACTTTTCACCAGGAAAAGCCATCCCCAAGTGGAGCCAGTGTTATGCTCCTATACCAATAGGTGTCATATTTCATGATTGACTTGATTAGCTCTGCAATATGTACATACCTTTTCTTGCTGCAAAGGTTTTTCATATTCTTAAAGAATCAAAAAATTTAAAAAATGAAAAGAGGGTATACCCTAAAAGAAAACTCAAAGGGTAAAAAAAATAAGATGGTCAGAAAAAAGAAAAGAAATGAACCCCAAACAAAGGACCAGGAAAGTGTGCAAGTCCAAATGCCACTACCACTTCACTTTTTGTAAATAAAGTATCATGGGCAGTTTGTTTAACTTTATGCTGTAGTTGATGAATGGCAAAACAGCTCACTCTTGGCTAGTTCATGTTTGAATTTACTTGTTTTAGAGATAGAGAATAAAATCTGTCCAAACTGTTTAATCTTGGCAGATAAATAGTTAGGAAGAGAAGCAAAGGAGCTCAACTGTTGAAACTGAGCCCTTGGTAGAAATAAGGGCAGACCTAGGTAGGATTCCCATGAAAAGAAAAGAAGATTTGTAAGGGTTTTCTAGCCTGAATGCACCCATGGAAGTAGAAGAAAAATGTTAGGTACAGTAAGCTCGGTAGGCAGTTTTGATGTTGCTGAAAGAAACTTGTGATAGGTTTTATCTTCATCTTGCTGTTATCACAAGTAATATGGCAGAAGCATGACTAAATCCCCTCCATCCTTTCCCTAAATCACTTACTAATCTCCCCCAAGGTATTGATATCTGCTTAATATCCTTACAGCCACTCCATTTCATTTCATAAAAGGCCTGAGTAAAAACCCTTGTTACTTAGGAGATTGTGCAAAATCACATATAAAATTTTTCTCCTTAAGCCTAAGTTTTTAAACTTTATAACTTAGCGCTCTTTTTTCAATATATCTCACATATTAACTCTTAAGATTGCTTTGTAATTCCCTATATTCATTCCCCTTCCCGTATTATATATACAATAAAAATCCCAAATTTTATTATTCCCACCCCGGCTAAGTTATAACCATATACCGTTGTGTCAAATGGAATTAATGGTTCATGTGGAACCTTTAATAACCTAATCTGCTGCACACTTAAAGGAGTTAATTAACCATCCGGGTTAATTAATAACCTAACTAAACTCACCTCACAAACCAATAAAACAAGCCCCGAAACCATTAAAACATTTGATTTGATATATGGGGCCCGCGCATTAAACCTCCGCCGTTTCTGAAGAGTGCCCACCGTCAGATTTGGGCCCGCTCATCCAACGGTCCATGCTCATATCGCGACCCAGTTATCCGTTACACTTTAACGCCCAAGGGATTGGCGGTATCACGCCCATACCGTGGACGTGTGTCGATCGCCCGCCCTGCTCGCGGCCCCCCCATCCGAAACCACTTGAGCCAATGAGCGGTGCGGGCCAAAACTGCTTACCACCCTCCGCTTCACGACAAAATGTCACATCGTCATGATGTCAGCTACATAATAAATGCCAAAAAGTCTCGGCAAAGCCAAAATCTTGTTAAAACCACAATAAAATGTCATTTTTCATCCATTTTTCTGTGCATTGTTTTCATGCAAGATACGTCCGGTTGATTGCAAATCACGTCCAGTCCGCCACCCGCCCAAAAAACTCCAGCATCCTGCTCTGCAGCTCGTCCTGCAACCTGCGATTTACCCCAATTCACTTCCCGAATCAGTAGTTTCGTTTTTTCTCTGTCAATTCTACCCAAAAGAGCCAAATTCAAGTAAAGTCAGTCCGTAGCTGTCATACCAGGGCACCCAAAACAGTTGCTTTGCCCATTTTTCCACAGAAGCCTGAAATTCTGGTTTGAAAACACAAGAACCAAGCATGGAAGCTCCCGTAGCCCTGAACGTCGTGCCCCTCAACGCACCCCATAAGGACCTGAACTATTTATCTTTAGCTGATAGGGATTTCCAAATAAAAGACCCATCTGGTGACGGGAGTCATCTTCAGACCTTTTTCTAAATAAGGGATAGCTATTTAAACAACTCTAACATTTTTGGATTGTGGGAATCAAACCTTCCCATGTATTTCCTGCCCTCATTCCATGTCTTCCCAGACATCATTCACCAGTGTTGTGCCAATTATGACCCTGTTCAAAGAGCTGTCATGTCTCCTTCCAACACTGTCCTTTTTTACATAACTGCTGAATCCATCAATGAGATGATACACTTTCATTCCACTGAGCCTCTCGCTTGTCTTTCCATGGGATTTTTGCTTGAAAAGGTCTCTCAATTGCCTAGCTCAGAAATAACTCGTATTGCCCAGATGTTCATGAAGCCAAAATGTCAACCCCAAGGCCCACCTCCCTATTTTCATGTCTGGTTCACTGAGACTGGAAAACTCATTCTTGACATGATATTCTTGATCTTGGGATTTAGGTCTAGTGAATATGTGGATGATATTACCCTCGTTCTGTTATCTATCTTTACTCCAGGACAACCCCCTGCTGTCAAGTATGACTATGCCACTTTCATTGCCGATAAAATCCATACTCAATTCATGAATTTGGAAAGGGAAGGAGTGTTTAAATATACATATTTCATATACCATCTGCTGTTATATTATCACCTAGACAATTTCCCATTTCTCATCAGGAAGACTCAAAAGGAAATCAGAGGTTTGTGATTTTTTGGAGCTCAATCTTCCATAACTATGACTCCCCTTATACCTATAGTGAATTCATTGATTTGTTTGTACATCTAGCCTCCACTCTGTTGATAGGAGCTCCTCCTCATAGAATTTCTGGTGATATGAGGAAAATTTTACAGCTGTCCAAACAGTAGAGGATAGGTGACTGGTAACTCTACTAGAATCACACTAAAATCATAATATATGGATGTGAATTATGCCCGTTCAAGTTGCCTAGGTATGTGCCTATGAGGCTGTTTGCATTAGAGTATTTCAGGTAGCTCATCTGTTCAGACTTAACCCACTTTTGTAATGTAAAGAAGAAGGCACAGCTGAGAATCAAAAACCAGTTGGGCCCTTATGTCATCCATGCTAGGGATGCATGGAAAGATGCTGAGAACATATTAGAAAACCACCTTAAATTCAAGAAGAGTTTTGAGTGGGTACCATATGACCCAAATAGTTTTATAAGTGACAAAAGAGTAAGAAATAGGCTGTCAGTTTATGTTCATCATAACATCCCAGAAATAGAACAGTATGCAAATCAAGATGAATGGATAGAAGGGACCTTAATTGAAGAAATTAGTGAGCAAGAAAAGATGTAAAAAGCTATGAAAAATCTTGAAAAAACCCTTGACCTGGACTCTTTTGGACAGGTATATTTCAAGTGGCCTTAACAACCAGGAGTTGGGACATCCTCTGCTGGAACTTCTCAGCAACCTGCATAGAGAACTAGCACATCGTTCACAGGGACCTCAAAGGGCAAAGATGTAGAAATTGCAGAGCAACCAATATTCATTGATCAACCAGGGGGCTCCAAAGAGAAGGAACAAGTACAAATTCCTGCTGCCTAAACCATAGCACCAAAAATCCCTGTACTACAAAGTCCTCTAAATGAGGAAAGAAGTAAGAAGAGAGACAGGGAAGACCCCACACCTATCAGTGGACCTGCAGAACAACCGAGTGCAAAGAGGCAAAGATTGAATCCTCTGTCATAAGAGGAAATCATTGAGGAAACAACGGACAGCCTAAGAGGTGAGAGGGTAGTTACCCAGCAGACTTCCCCAGTGGTGGACTCATCAACTAGCTCACACAGGCAGAAGGTAGAAAGGAAACACAGTGTTGAAGTATCATCTACTAGGCCACAAAGCAAACAGACCTCGAACATCAAAAGGACATTCACTGAGATAAAGGCCAGGAACGATCCACTAAGGCTTCAAGTTTACAACCAATATCTTAAGATGCCCCCCACAAAGTAGCAAAGATTAATGTCAGCATATGACATAAAAGAAGGAAAGATGATAATGAATTACTTTAAGCCCAAGGTGCAACAACCACAATCAACAGCTGACTACATCAGGACAAATCTGGAGGTCTTAGCCAAGGATATTCATACCTTGGACCAGACTGAGCTTCATAAACAGACTAGAGAAATGGTATACTCCACATTGGCTGATAAAGCTATGTTAGCTCATAGATTACAAGACTCCTTGAATAATACCTCTGCTCAGTTAGATTTAGAGAAGGCTTCTTCTCTAGCAAAGGACAACAGGATCAAATCCTGGGAGGAAATTATCATTGAACTGGGACATGATCCCAAATATGCCAAAGGAATAAAGGCACTGATGAAGAAAAAGGAAGAGGACATTGTCGCCCTAAGAAAATAGCTGAAACTGCCTCCTTCCATGCACCCACAGACTGCAGAAGTTGTACAGTAGAAATCCGAAGAGAATATGATGGACCTACTTATGAAACTCAATGAAAGATTAACCAATACTGAACAGGCATTGGAAAAGTGCTAAAGGAAAAGCAGGGAGAGTTGACCTTCCAACCACCTGCAGTCACTACTGCCCCCTCCACACTTATAACAGCGTTACCCCCCACTGTCCCGGCATCAACAACAGAGGTCATCATGGGTACATCAACAACAGTAGTAGCACCAGGCAACAGTACCAATATGAGTACAGAGGAATTGATAAGAGCCATGGAAGAATTAAAACTACAGGTGTCAGAATTGAAACTGGTGAAGGAGCAATTGGCAAAGGTGGAAAAGAATTATGATAAATCCAAGATGAACGTGGCAGAGAAAACAAGGGAGGTCAAAGCATTAGAGAACAAAGTGAGAGCATTAGAAAATGATATCTCTCTGGATAAACCTCTAGCAGAAATCAGAGGAATTTTGTGGACCAACATCAATCAATCCCTTAGTAATGTATGGAGGTCTATCCAAGTCATTTATGAGCAGATTGACTTGATAAGAGCGGCCCAAGTGGAGATTCAAAAGACAAGAGCTCTATTGGGATAGATGCTTGAACAAGCTAACCATCTGATACATTTTTTGAACAACAAGACCAGCGAAGAACTAGAAGCACTAGAAATCAGAGAGAGAACAAGCACCATTCTAGAAATCAAGAGAGTTCTAACCATGAGAACTCTAATGAAAAATTTGGAAAGGAGATGCCAGGACATGCAGGTAGAGATTAATTCTTTCACAGAAAAGGTTACAATCTTGCATAAAAAAGGTTTTCCAAGTCCTTTTGGAAGTAATTATCATTTGATGAAACACAAAGACTATGTACATAAATTGAATAAATATATTGCTAATCAAATCATGTTATCAATGAGTACTTCAGGATAAAAATCATTTCCATCTGGCCAAGCCCTCTACGACAGCCTGGAAAATTTATTCTACATTGAGCACGAGGTGAAGCATCTATTCACCATCCCACCTAATTTCTTCAGATACAAAGAGACTGACGAAACTTTAAGGAAGCTTCAGAGACATAAACTACCAGGACTGGAGTGGTCGCAAAGTATGTTAGAAATTCTATAAACTTATCTTTGGTACCTTGGTAAATTTAAAATTTTAGACCATTTACCATAATGCAGAAGACATAAATAAGTAAGAGTCATACCAGTCAAAGTACATCAGAGCAGGGCTAAGGAATATCCAGGCAATGACAGAGCAGCTAGCATGAAATATCAGTGGAGGACAGCTGCAAACTGACTTACAAAACCTACCTCTGGTACATTCAATAAAGAAGGAGCAGCCAACATAGTGTTAATTTATTGCTTCCCTATTTCTGAGACTGTTTGTCTCTATCTTTTTAAAAATAAGCATTAATCAACACTAGATATTATTTCTACCAGATATTTTGTAAGATCTTTTGACATTTTTGTATAAATACCCCTCCAAAAAAAATATTTGGGGTTGGTGGATGTTCATAGTTTTGACTGTAACACTGAAACTTTGGAATAAAAGGTCATTGGAACCATTGTTGTCAAGCTCACTAGATGAGGAATTGATGCTAAGGACCTGTTACAGAATTCTTGCATCATTTTATGGATCAATAAGTCCCTTCTAACTTGTGTTTTACAGTTTCTACATTTATTATTTCACCTATGATTCATGATCTCAGTACTAGAGAAAAGGAATATTTCAGAATTTACTTAACTGCTCTCTGTCTTCAATCTTTAGTATTGTCTATGTTTTCTTCAGAATTAATATAAACAGTGAATTCTTAATTGCTCCTGTTTCCTCTGATTCTTTCATCCTGACTATTGCTAAGGAATTCTTAATTGCTCCTTCGCAGTAATCAGCCATTTTCCCTCTATCAAAAATGATGAAGGATTCTTAACCACCCTTCACCTATTTGACCCCATTCCATCTGATTTCAGTCTTTAAATTGTTCCATGTTTGAGTGCCTTGCTCTATGATACCATCCTCTGTTTAGAAACCTAATCTAGTAAGCTATCCTTCTTTGACTCCATCATGCCCGATGGACTGAAACTTTTCAGGTTTGCCTCACTATTCTATTGAATCCTTCCAACCAAACTAAGAAAAAAAATCTTGTACTTCATAACTATCCTAACACACTTCAAAACAAAGATAAATCATAAAGAGAGAGCCCTCTCTGGATGCAGATGGGCTAGAATCTGCATCTAAAAGATTGGTCTATGGTTACCTCGGCTGTATTCCCTTTCTTACAACTTTTGGGAACAACCTGAGTGATAACAACATGTGCTTAAATCTAGCGATGTGTCTGTTTACTAACACTTGCGGGTTTTGGTGTAACAGCAATCGTGCCTCCAACAACTGGTATTAGAGCCGAAGGTCTATTTGGCAGACAAACTCGCAAGAGAGAAGGGTTCTTGGTTCAAGTGGGAGAAATGGCAGAAGATGGTAAGTTTAGGGTCAAGAAATTTAATAGCCAAAACTTCTTGCTATGGAAGATGCAGATGGAAGATTATCTATATCAGAAATATCTGTACCTACCATTGGGTAGAAAAACAAAGCGGCCGACGGGTATGACAGATGAAGAATGGAACCTTCTTGATAGAAAGACACTCAGAATAGTACGGTTGTGCCTCGCAGCGTTGGTCACATTCAACATTTCGAAGGAAACAACGACGAATGGTTTGATTAAGGCATTGGCGAAACTATATGAAAAACCCTCGGCCTCAAACAAGGTATTTCTTATGAAAAAATTATTTAATATGAAGATGTCGGAAGGTGGATCTGTTGCAAACCATTTAAATGATTTTAATACTGTTACAAGTCAGTCAAGTTTTGTAGGGGTAAACTTTGATGATGAAGTTAGAGCTCTGTTATTCTTGTGCTCATTGCCAGAAAGTTGGAATGGTTTAGTAATGGCCATTAGTAACTCTGTGTTTGGATCTAGTACTTTAAAGTTTGATGATGTTGTCGGTGCTATCCTTAGCGAGGAAATATGATGGAAAAACTCTGGTGAGACATCAGGTAATGCTTTGAGTGCAGAGTCTAGGGGAAGAAAAATGGAAGAGGAAAGAGCTTAGGATATCGCAGTAAATCAAGGAAAGGTAGATCCAAGTCTAGATCGGGGATAATGTGCTGGAAATGCAGAAAGAAAGGATACCTAAAGAAATACTGTAGATGTCGGAAGGGAAAAGAAGGAGATGCACAACAAGAAAACAATCATGAAGAAAATGTGATAGGTGAGGTGTTACAAGATGCTTTGATTCTTTCTTTCGAAAATATTACTGATTCCTGGGTGGTAGATTTAGGGGCCTCATTCCATGCCACACCTGATAAGAAATACTTTCATGAATATGTTCAAGGAGATTTTTGACAAGTCCATTTGGGTGATGATAAACCCTATAAAATTGTTGGAATGGTAAGGTTCTTGTAAAACAGCAGAATGGAAACCAATGGCTACGAAAGGAGGTAAGGCATGTTACAGATCTGAAGAAAAACCTAATTTCAACAGGGCAGCTAGGTAGTTAAGGTTGTGTGACAACTTTCATAGATAAAGCTTGGAAGGTCACCAAAGGAGCCCTGCTAATAGAAAAAGGAAAAAAGGTTGGTATTTGTAACTCTGTTAATTCTTTAACTTCCAAAGGAGCAGATGTAGCATTATGGCATCATAGGCTCGGACACATGAGTGAGAAGGGGATGAAGATCCTTCACTAAAGTAATTTGTTGCCGGGTTTGAAGAATGTTGATTTGGACTTCTTTGAGAATTGCATTTATGGAAAACAGAAGAGAGTCAGATTTCTCAGGGTTGGGAAAGAAAAGAAGAGTGAAAAATTAGAGCTTGTGCATACAGATGTATGGGGACCTGCTTAGGTATCATCTCTTGGTGGCTCTCGTTATTATGTTACTTTTATTGATGATGCAACTAGAAAAACTTGGATTTATTGTATTAAGAATAAATCTGATGTATTTGATACTTTCAAGAAACGAAAAGCTTTGGTTGAGATTGAGACAGGAAAGAAATTGAAGTGTCTTAGATCAGACAATGGAGATGAATATTGCAACAAAGAGTTTGATAGGTACTGTTCAGGGCATGGAATTCACAGAGAGAAGACAGTTCCAAGAACACCACAAGAAAATGGAGTGTCAGAAAGGATGAACAAAACAATCATGGAGCGTGCAAGGTGCATGAGATTGCATGCAGGATTGCCTTTACAATTTTGGGCAGATGTTGTAGATATTGCTGTTTATCTAATAAAGAGAGGGCCTTCAAGTTCCTTGGATGGTGGTGTTCCAGAGGAAGCATGGATAGGAAAAAAGGTAAACTACTCCTTTTTAAAGCCTTTTGGTTGTGAGGCCTTTGTCCATATTAATAAAGAAAATAGAACAAATCTTGAGGCAAAGTCAAAGAAATGTACCTTTATTGGATATGGTGTTAATGATTTTGGTTATCGCTTATATGATTACGAAAATCACAAAATCATTAGGAGCAGAGATGTAATATTAAATGAAAACGTATTGTACAGAATCAGTTGCAGGAAAAGAAACAGGAAAAAGAAAACAAGGAATATATAGTTCTTGATGATATCACTTAAAAAGTAAAGGTGCCTGAAAATAATATTAGTCAACAACCACAACAACAACAACAGGCACCCCAAACACCTGAAAGTGGTGTTACAATAACTACCAGGATAAGTATACCCCCTGAACGATACTCTCCTTCATTATATTATTTATTGTTGACTGATTCTCGTGAACCCGAATGTTATGAAGAAGCAATGCAGGTTGAAAGCAAGAAAAAGTGGGAGCTAGCCATGAACGAAGAGATGGACTCCTTAATGCATAACCAGACTTGGGACTTAGTTAGGTTTCCTGTAGGAAAAACTACATTGAAGAATAAATGGGTTTACAGGCTGAAGGAAGAAGATGGAGGAAAATAAAGGTACAAAGCTAGACTTGTGGTGAAGGGGTTTGCACAGAAGAAAGGTATTGATTTTGATGAAATATTTTCTCTTGTTGTTAAAATGACCTCAATCAGAACTATTTTAAGTCTAGTAGCAGTTGAAGATTTGCATCTTGAGCAGTTAGATGTAAAGACAACCTTTCTCCATGGGGATTTGGAGGAAGAGATATATATGCAGTAGCCATAAGGATATGAGGTGAAAGGGAAGGAGAAACTAGTGTGCAGGTTGAAGAAGAGCTTGTATGGCTTAAAACAGGCTCCAAGGCAGTGGTATCAGAGCCAAAGGTCTTGAGTTTGAAACACACCTGGCTTGCGTTGAGGGGGGAGGTTGTCGCACTCCCTTTTAATGGCGGCGTTGATCCAACGCTCTCGTGTGTTTCGTGGCATGTGCTTAAATCTAGCGATGTGTCTGTTTACTAACACCTGCGGGTTTTGGGGTAACGACAATCGTGCCTCCAACAAGAATCATAATGGATCATTGAATCCATTTGAAGGATCCAAGAATATAGTGATCAAAAGAGAATGTGAAGTTAAGCTCAAGTGGGAATGAATTGAGTAGCAAAGGAGCGTAAGGAGAAACCTTTGAAAAACCCGGAAACCATAAAAACTTGAAGAAATGGCATAAAATTGAAATGAAGCGGAAGATCGATGAAGTGAAGTATCTGCGCACAACAACCATTAGATTTGGAAGATCAATGGTCCAAATCATGTCGCATGAGGTAGAGTGGAAAGATCGTATCGGCGAACTTTAACAAAGGAAGGCAGTTTTGTAATAGCGGAAATGGATTTCGAGCGATGAAGAAACCATAAGCGTATTCTTCTGCTTGGCATCGATTCCATTAATCAGAGGACACATAGCACAAGGATGTGGGAGAAAACTATGTATCAGGTGGTTAAATGCCATGCTCATCATCCTGAAGTAAATAGCAACCATCAGATTTAAAGGAGGAAGATCGACGACAGAGGGTCGTCATTGTGTTTTGTTGATCGGGTAAATCGGCAATCGGAGAAGGCGAATATCGGAAGTTAAAGTGGAAAGGCTCAAAGGAGGCGGACCCAATGATAACTATAGTCACGGTTGTAATGTTTTTGAGATCCTCTTATGGGTGTCGGAGCAGAGTTTTAATGTAATTCCTTTGTATTATATAAAGTGCATGGCCGAGTCTCTTAATGCAAAAGTGGCGTTAAGGATTCTGATAGTCGCATATCGGAGTCGGAGGGGAAGTGAGGCATATATGTATGCATGAAACGCGAAAGAGTCGATAGTGATTGCGATAAAGGTGTAACTTCGGGATCTATGCAGAGACCGTACCGAGCCTAAAAGGTGTGTTTCATGGGGTTTTCCTTTGTAAATGATTTATAAAGGAAAAGAGAGTTTTATACGTTGAAACATATGTAACCAATGTATTAAAAAGAAAAGGTTATATATATGCGGGTAAAAGGTTTTATAAAGGTTGTGAAGGGGTTTTAAGTCCTGATGTGAAGGATTAATGGAATGAATTTAATAGAATCATAAACGAAGGCTTGAGGGTTGTTTAAAAGTCCTGATAGGAGGTTTTGGCGGGGTGATGGAGTTCCGATACAAAGGAACCGATAATGAAGGGGCCTTAATCATTTATGGTTTGAATATTTGACTCCTTTGAGAGTTAATTACCTGGGACAAATGTGTTTATGCATTTTAATGCATACTGTGGGTATAAGCGGGGGTAACCCGCCATCATTTGGTATCAGAGCAGATTTGTATCAGAGCGGAATGGTAATTAAAACCGTTGGGGTAAAACAGAACAAAGAATTCTATGTGAAAGAATTTAGAACAGAGTATGTGTTAAGGTGTTTATGCAGGCAATAGGAAGGATCAAATTCTAATATGACAGAAGAAGGCACACAAAGAAGTGATGTGTAGCAGAACTTGCAGATGCAAGAAACAGAGGATAATCCATCCAAGGCACAGGTGGAATGGTGAAACAAGATCATGTTGAGATCTTGAAGGTGAGGTAATATGTTATGTTCTGTTTTAAATTGAGAATTTGTGTTTTTGCACTAATGCATAGGTGAAAGAAAGAGAATCTATGACAGGAGAACCAGATGTTTTCTTGGAGACATAGTAAGGAAAACACTCTAATGGAGAAGTGGCAGTGAACCTGAAGAATCCAACAAGAGATTAGACAGAGAGGATAACTAAAGTGTTCTCAAGAGAGAGTGAGAGATTGCAGAAGCCTAGAAGGAGTAAAGGTGTTGCTCAAGAGGAGGTTCCAGATAGAGGATCAGTGCTTAACAAAAGATTGAGTGAGGAGAGCTTAGCGAGGTAAGATTGCAGCGAGGAGGACTAGTTGTTGCAGAGGCTTATTGTAGATGAGTGAAGAGCTCATGAAGGAAGAGAAGAAGATGATGACTACTAATAGTCATAGAAGAGGTTCAGAGAGAAGCCATAACAGAAGAAAGATGAGGAAATAGGATGCTAAGGAAAATGGCAAGAGGATGATTCAAGAGGAAATTGACAAAGAGATTGCCGAGTTAAAAGAACAACTCAATGAATTAAGAAGAATACTAGAGGAAAGCTAGAGACTAGGTTGGGTCTTGAGGAAGAAGCCAGTAAAATGGCATAAGTTGCAGAGAAGGCTACAACAAAAGCAAGTAAAGTGGCTGGTGGAAAAACTCAAGGAATTTGAGTTGGAAATGGAAGAGTCCATTTGTGAACCAGAATAGGGAGAAATTCTAGGAGAAAGTGAAGATGAAGACTTGAATACTGAAACTTCAAGTGAGGCCAAAGGGTCTCATGATTTTAAATTCGACAATTTGTGTATGTTTGCAGGTGAAACATGTAAAGAAAGACAATTTGCTGATATTTTCATAAATAAGAAAGAAGACAAGCGGAATATAAATTTTGTTTTGGAAGAAGATGAGACAGATAGGTCTCATATACAATTGGGGAAAGATATCAAGCAACCAAGTGAAGGGCTTGAGGAGATTGAAGAGGATACCATCGAAGAATTTCTGAATCATATGAAGGATTTAGAACAACAAGGAGATATGATGGCTGAACCATCAAGTGAGACCACAGAGTCTTATATTTTTAAAACTGATAGTTTGTGTATGATGGCAGATATTGTAGGAGAAAAGCAGCCTTTTGAAGATATCTTTAGAGTAGATGAAGATCTAGAAGTAAAAGGTGACAAAGAAAACTTCTCAGAAGAAGAAGAATTTGACTGCATACAGAAGGAAAAGTCTATGGATGAGTCTATAGAAGCTGTCATAAAGGAGAATGATAATGCAGATGGTGAGACAAGGATAGCTCTTGGAGAAGATAAACAACAAGAGATTAAAGGCAAGCTTGAAGAAGAGACTATGTTCGCTGAAAACATAGTAAAAGATCATCAGTTCACTATGATGATAGGCACAGTGGAAATAGCCATGGAAGTTGTTGAGGAAGAAGGACATCTACTGAAGGATGTTAAGAAGGAAGGAACCTATGCAAAGGATTTAACCTTGGGAGGAAGAACACTAATAAAAGAGTGTTTTGCATAGGTTGAGAAATCTTTTGAGACTGTCAGAAGTATGGAAGAGTATCTTTCAGAAGATAAAAACTCTAAAGTATAGGAGGATAAAGAATGCCTCTTAGATGAGAGAAGCAGTGAATTATTGCAGCAGAAAGAACTTAGGATTGGAGGTGATGATGAAATACTTGCAAAGTGTCACAAAGAATTTGCATTGCTGGAATATTTGCTAGAAAATTCAAAGTATGACAGTGTGATTGCAGAAGAAGGAGTTCACTACGGTGGACAAGAGCAGGAAGGCATCATTAGAACAAATGATGTGGAGGAGAGACTAGTTAACAGTCTCATGAGTTCTTTTGAGAATTCAAATCAACATACTGATGTGTTTACAGAGGGAAAAGAAACAAAGCAGCAAACTGAATTGTTTCCAAAGGAAGATAAGGCACTAAAGCTTTATGTTTTTTGTTTTAACAAGTGTTTTGTGAATGCAGGTTTAGTTGCAGATGCTGGAGGAAATTTGGCACAGATGAGCAGCCAAATAAAGAAGAGAAGAAAATTTTATGGATGAATTCAATCCATGGAATAGTGATATCCAATTGCTGGAAAATCATGATTCAGTGCAAGAGGGTAAGTATGATAGGGAGGCAGCAAGAATAACAAAACAACTTGGATAAAAGAGAAAGAGGAAGAAGTAAGAAGTAGAATGTGGACCAGTCCAAAGATGTACTGGAGACAAAGATTGAAGAAATGTGGCAACTAATGATGAAATAGACCATAGGGAGAAAAATGGTAGCAACAGGAAGCATGATCAATCAGAGTATGAACCTGATTGACAAGAAGAAGATGGAGCAAAAGACAGCAGAAGTGCAACATTAGCAAAGGAACAATACATTTGGGCAGTTACAAAACAAAGTGTGGGATCTAGGAAGATAAAGATTAAAATACACATGATCAGGAGATCATGAATATTTTTTACTTTGGGAGACTGATGCAAGAACATTTAACCCAAGAGAAAATCATTGTAATTAAGTAGACATAGGGGGTCATGTATTTTTAGGAAGTTGGATTCCTAAGTGCTAAATTGATGTAATATTAGGCTTTGAGTGATTAAAATAGGAATCAAATTATATGTGTGAGATATCTTGTAAATTCTCTTGAATAAGGAGGACATGAGTGGCTAGTAATGACAAAGAGTTAGAAGTCAAATAAGACTCTTAGAACAGTTCCATGATTCGAGGAACTAAGGAGAGATTTTAGGAATTAATTGAAGTAGAAGTGGACAAAGGATTTAGGAGTCAGTTAAATATATTTAGGAGTCGAACCAAGATGAGTTCAATAGAACTCACTGGCATAAATGTAAGCCTACGGGCAGAGCTCAAAGGAGGCCACTGATATTGAATAACAAGCCTGTGAGAGACAGATAAGTCTTAATTGTAATCATTTGTTTATACATACATACATACACACACACACACACACACACACACACACACACACACACACACACACACACACATATATATAATGAGAGAGAGAGAGGTTTATTCCTGATTGTGTCAGTGTGTGAAACGATTATTTATGAATGCATTACATGTGAATTTGTAGGTTCTGTACAAGGTTGCATGTAGAATTCTGAAGGATACACAAAGGCGTAGAATGATTCAGAGGAATCATAAAGGGATCTTAGAATCCAGTGAAGGATCAGAGTAAGCTCTGGAGCAGTTGTGAAGCAATAATTCGCAGAGGAGTTCAACTAAGAGGGAGTTGAGTAGCGGAATCAGAAGGCAGAGTTCTGAAGAAATATGCAGAGGAGAGGAACGAATCGGGAGAGTCATAATGGATCATTGAATCCATTCGAAGGATCCAAGAAGATAGTGAGAAAAAGAGCATGTGAAGTTAAGCTCAAGCGGAAATGAATTGAGCAGCAAAGGAACGTAAGGAGAAACCTTTGAAAAACCCAGAAACCATAAAAACTTGAAGAAATGGCGTAAAATTGAAGTGAAGAGGAAGAAAAATGAAGTGAAGTATCGGCGCACAGCGGTCGTTAGATTTGGAAGATCAGCGGTCCAGATCATGTCGTATGAGGTAGAGTGGAAAGATCGCATCGACGAACTTTAATGAAGGAAGATGGTTTTGTAACAGCGGAAGTGGATTTCGAGCGACGAAGAAACCATAAGCGGTATTCTTCTGCTTGGCTCTGATTTCATTAATCGGAGGACACGTAGCACAAGGATGTGGGAGAAAACCACATATCGGGTGGTTAAATCCTGTGCTCATCATCTACTCGAAGTAAATAGCAACCATCAGATTTAAAGGAGGAAGATCAACGGCAGAGGTTCGTCATTGTGTTTTGTTGATCGGTAAGTCAGTAATAGGAGAAAACGAATATCGGAAGTTAAAGTGGAAAGGCTCAAAGGAGGCGGACCCGAAGATAACTATAGTCGCGGCTTTAATGTTTTTGAGATCCGCTTATGGGTGTAGGAGCGGAGTTTTAATGTAATTCCTTTGTATTATTTAAAGTGCATGGTCGAGTCTCTTAATGCAAAAGTGGCGTTAAGGATTCCGATAGTCACATATCGGAGTTGGAGGGGAAGTGAGGCATATATGTATGCATGAACCGCAGAAGAGTTGATAGCAATTGCGATAAAGGTGTAACTTCGGGATCTACGCAGAGACCGTACCGAGCCTAAAAGGTGTGTTTCACGGGGTTTTCCTTTGTAAATGATTTATAATGGAAAATAGTGTTTTATACATTGAAACATATGTAACCAATGTATTAAAAGGAAAAGGTTATATATATGTGGGTAAAAGGTTTTATAAAGGTTGTGAAGGGGTTTTAAGTCCCGATGTGAAGGATTAATGGAATGACTTTAATAGAATTATAAGCGAAGGCTTAAGGGTTGTTTAAAAGTCCTGATAGGAGGTTTGGCGGGGTGATGGAGTTCCGATACAAAGGAATCGATGATAAAGGGGCCTTAATAATTTATGGTTTGAATATTTGACTCCTTTGAGAGTTAATTACCTGGGATAGATGTGTTTATGCATTTTAATGCATACTGTGGGTATAATCGGGGGTAACCCACCATCAAAAGTATAGGTAGGATACAAGAAAAAATAGCAAGTGTTGTAGTGGTTGAAACAAGTAAGCCATAGCTGATACAAATAATTCATGGAAGAAGTAACCTAAGCTAGTAGAAATAAACATGTCTTGGGACTCTCTGACAATGGAGGGAACAAAAATTGTAGAGAAAAAGACAAGTAGAGAAAAATAATAATAAAAAAGTCTCATTAGAACAGACATAATTAGACGTCCCTGTTGGAAATAATTAATGATCTGGGTGGATATTGGTGGCCACCCACCTATTCCACCTAGACCTCCAGTCGATTTCATTTGTTTCCTTGTTTATTTCAACATTTACTACTTTTAGCATTTTTTCGGGTCTTGAACTTTTAGAGTAGTTTTGACCCCCCTAAATAGTGTTTTTTGAGGTCCGCTACAAGGTCATGCTTATGGTACTCGGAGATACCTTTCCAACAAGGTATCGTATGTGCCAAATAAAGATAATATGACCAAGTTACGACCCTGGGAAGTTGGCTGCCCAACTAACCCCAAGGGGGCCCACAAACTCTTGGCGTTACATCTCCTGTGGTTAAGGTTTTGGTTGTTTATGGTTTTCTCTTGTTTCTCAATAATAAATAGGCCCTTGAGTCTAATTGTAACATGGTTCAGAGGCATGTAGCCGCCACATCTCTTCTCATAGATAAGCTACCATCGCTCGAGCTAGTTTATCTCCATTCTGTTTGTAAGCATAGTTCAATATTTTTCTATTAATGAAATGAAGTGTTATTTATGCTGCATCTTTGTATTATGTTTATATATGTATTTTTTTTGTTCCTATTTAATTTTGGATCAGTGGTATCAGAGCGGTCTTCTCTTTCTCTATTTTTCTTTGCATGTCCCCAACAAGGTTAGGATATAAGCAGTTAGGGCTTGATCTAGTTGAACATTTGTAGGACCAGCCTTGCAAACCCTGATGGCCTCCCATGGCAGAAGAAAAGAAAGACAAGGGGGCAGGAGATCCTTTCAAAATGTTGCTCAAGGAAGCCCTTGAGCGACAGAGGAACGCAGTGATGGATAACTTTTCCCAGATCCTTGAATGACTACCCACAGGCGACGCATCTTTGTCTAGCAGCCACTCCTTTTAAGGTACAAGTTAACTTCAATATTCCTATATTTGAAGGCTAGATAGATGCATATGATGTAGATAAATGGCTAAATATGTTGGAAGGATATTTTCCATTTCATGACTTTTCCAATCGGGAAAAGATTACTTTTGCGCTTGTCAAAGCCGCCCCACACGTCAACTACTGGTGGGAAACCTATTGTGAACAAAAGGACGAGAGTGAACCCTCGTTGTTTTAAACTGTACCCACTTGGAATTATTTTCGAGACGAAATCAAGGGACAATATTACCCTTTCAAGAGCTATGAATATAAATACATAAAGTGGACCATGTTGCTACAGAGAAGCGACCAAGATGTGTTGGAGTTCACAAATCTTTTCCATACCCTTCACACGAAGTTGGGTATCAAGGATTATTAGTAGCATTTGGTACTCAAGTACCACGATTGTCTACACAACTACATCCAGAATGAGATGGAGTTCCTGGATATTTCCTCGCTCGGCATTGAGTACCGATATGCTGTCAATATTGAGTAGAAGTTTAAACAGAAGAAACGAGACTTTGGATATTCGAATCCAAAGCAAGGAAAAGGTGCCCCCAAACCACAGAGAAAAGGACAAAGTCAAGGCGGGGATACCTAAGACAACTTATCAAAGCCACAAGAAAAGAACAACACCACGAAGACAAACAAGGACACAGGAAAATGGTGTGAGTTCCCTAAGAGTTCCATTCAAAACACAAGTGAGTGTGGGGCCAAGCAGTGACTAGTGGTCGAGATGAAGGCCTTTGAATCAAATGCATGTTTTGACTCCCAGTCAGAACTCAATAAGGGGAATGACGAAGGGAAGGAGATCATTTATGTGGAGCCTAGTTCCACCGTTCCCACGACCAAGATCTAGAAGAACGAGCCTGAAGATACAGAGGAGGGGGAACACCTCTTCTACTCATAGATGTGGGTGAAGGATTCTCCACCGCAGTTCATTGTTGACAGCAGGAGCCAAAAGAACCTCATTTCAACAGAGGTCTTGAAGCAACTAGGCCTAAAAACTACAAAACATTCATATTCATACACCATCGGGTGGCTTCACCAAGGACACGATCTCCGCTTCAAGGAGCTATGTTTCCTTCCTTACAGCATCAAGCCCTTCACGGATGAGGTATTGTGTGATGTTGTTCCTCTTGAAGTTTTTGATGTACTATTAGGAAAACCATACTTATGGAAGTGACATGTTTTGTATGAGTCTAGACTCACCAGAGGTAGCCTCACCTACCACCATCTCTTTGATCACTACAAAGCAATGCAGTAAGATCATTTCCCAGACCATGAATTTTTTTCCTTATGATTTTCCCTTAGAGAAAGAAGAAGGTTATGGCCATGGCTTGCAAACAGGGATGCTCTGCACAACATCAATAGATGGAAAAGGTTGTGGAGGAGTACAGGGACATCTTTGCCTCACCTACAGGGGTACCTCTACATTGTCAAGTTAAGCACTCCATCGATCTGACCCTTGGCACACCACTGCCCAATGGACCGATCTATCAATGCTCTATTTTGGAGAATGATGAGATCAAGTTGCAGATTCAAGAACTATTGCAGAAAGGGCACATCAAGCCAAGCTCACCACCCTATGGGACCCTAATTGTATTGGTACAAAAGAAGGATGGGACTTGGAGACTCTGTATTGGCTATCGGGCACTGAAAAAGATCACTATCTGGAATAGGTACCCAATCCTGTCGATCCTTGACCTTCTAGACCAGCTTACGGGGGCCAAATATTTCAGAACTATTGACTTTAATTCATGTTATCACCAGGTGCCTATCAAACCCTCTGATGTGTGGAAGACTACCTACAAATCCAAGGAGGGCCTTTTCAAATAGTTGGTCATGCCTTTCGGGTTGACGAATTCCCCTGCAACCTTCATGAGATTGATGGACGACATCTTGCGACCCTTCACCAATGCATTCGTGGTGGTGTATTTAGATGACACATTGATATTCATCCAGATTTGGGAAGAGAACCTCCACCATATTCAACAAATCCTTCAAACCTTGCAACAACACAAGTTGTGTGCTAACTTGGAGAAATGTTCTTTGGGCATGACCCGGGTTCAATATCTGGGGTACATCATTGATGAGAAGGGTGTGCATGTGGACCAAGCCATGATATAGGTCATTTGAGATTGGCCAGATCCAACCACTCTAACAATGCTCCATAGATTTCTGGGTCTTGCCAGTTTCTACCGCAGGTTTGTGTTGGGGTTCTCTCATATCACTTGGCCTTTAAGTCGAGTCACCAATGGCAGAGCAAAAGAAAAGTTTTTTTGGTCTGAAAACAAAGAGAAGACATTTTCTGAGTTGAAGCATTACCTCTGCTCTTCACCAGTACTCACATTACCAGACCTACAACAACCATTTGCGATTGAGACAGACGGCTCTGACCATGTTATTGATGTAGTTCTTACTCAACATGGGCATCCAGTGGCTTACCACAGTGAGACACTTCAGACACAGTCTGAAAGTATCCCACTTACAACAATGATATAGATTTAAATAGGAATGCAACAAGTTATAGATATAACCATAAATATAGAGATATAGCAAAAATAATACTTCATTTCATTAATATCAAAGAAATGAAATATGCTTACATATAGAATGGACATAAACTAGCTCGGGAGATGGTAGCTTATCTCTAAGAAGAGATGTGGCGTCTACATTCCTTTGAATTGTGTTACAATGAGGCTCAAAGGTCTATTTATTATTGAGAAACAATGGAAAACCCTAAACACCCAAAAATCTAACCCTAGGAGATGAAGTACCAAAACTATGGGTCCCGTTTGGGTAAACTGGTACATCAACTTCCCGAGGTTGTAACTTTGGCATACGATCTCCATTTGCCACGCACAATACCTGATTAGAAATATCTATTCAAGGAATACAACTTCCAATCAGCCAACACAAGACTATAACCCTTGTTGGCCCCGGTTTTCCAAGAAAAACGTCATTTAAGGCCTCAAAACGTCTCTGGAAGTTCAGAACCCGGAAAAATGCCAAAAATAGTAAATTGTGCTACAACTAAGAAAACTGAAAAAATAGAAAGAAACAATGGTGGGGGTACAATTGGAATAGGTAGGTGGCCACTAATATCCACCTATATCATTCTTCCCCCCCTAGGAAGCAATGTTCCCCATTGCATTGAGTTCCTCCATGAGATGAGGAAACTTCTCTAAACTTGGTCCCTCGTGAGCCACTTGCCCTGAAGGAGTTGGCTTGCTATAACAACTTGATATAGTTGGATCCTTTGTTGTCGGGTTTTCTTGATATGTGTGTCCATGATCCGATTATTTGTGGCTTTTTCCATGCTGAAGGAGGTCCACATTGAACACTGGGTGTAGACCAAGGAATTGTGGAATACTGAGCTCGAAGGCATTGTCCCCTACTACCTTGGTGATGGTGTATGTCCCATATTAGAGCGGGTGAAGCTTCTGGTGGGGCCTAGCGAGGCACTCCTTCTGCAAATGTATGAAAAACTTTTCCGCCCACATGAAACTTGTGTGGCACACAATGTTGATCATGTCACTGCTTGTACTTGGAATTTCCCATAATGGAGTAGCGATATATTGGCCTATTGGGTAGAGGTTCTCTAGGAGTCTGATCGAATGAATTATTGACTTGATAGTGAAAGGGTACCCCTGTGGGTGATGAGAAGATGTCTATGTATTCTTTCATGACCATATCTAGCTTCTGTTTCTTGGAGGAACCCTTCCCAGGGGCCATGGATGTGGCTATGATCTTCCCCTTACTTAGAGAGAGAACTAGAATGAAAATAAATTTCCTAGCTTGGGAAATGATCTCACTGCATTGCTTAGTGGAGATCAAAGAGGTGGCAGTAGGTGGGGCTACCTTCGATATCCTGTATGACGTATTACCCAAAGAAATAATCACAAAGTGAGGTCTATAATCATATACATCATGTCACTTCCACAAGTATGGTTGTCCTAATAATACATCACAAACGTGAAGAGGAGAAACATCACATAGTACCTCATATGTGAAGGGCTCGATGTAGTAGGGAAGGCGGCACTGCTGGCTAACTCGAAGACCTCATCCTTGGTGAAACCACCGGCTACTGTATGGTTATGGATGTGTTGTAGTCATTAGGCCCAACCACTTCATGACCTCTACTAAAATGAGGTTCTTTTGGCTCCCATTTTCGACAATGAATTGTAGCGGTGAACCCTTCACCCAAATCTGTGAGTAGAAGTGATGCTCCCCCTCCTCTGGATCTTTGAGCTCATTCTTCTGGATCTTGGTGGTGGCAACAATGGCGCTGGGATTTGCATCAATAATTTTATTCCCTTTGTCATTCCTCTTGTTGGGTTCTAACTCATAGTCAGAACATGCATCCGATTCTGAAGCCTTCAACTCGACCACCAGCGACTGCTTGGCCCGACACTCACTTGTGTTGTGAGTGAGGCTCCTATGGAACTCACACCACTTTCTTGTCTCCTTCTTTGACTTTGTGGTGTTGTTCTTTTCTTGCAGCTTTGATGGGTTGTCTTGGGTTACCCCGCCTTGCCTTTGTCCTTTTCTCCAGTTTGGGGGCACCTTTCCCTTGCTTCGGATTTGCAGATCCAAAGTATTGCTTCTTTTGTTTAAACTTCTGCTCGATCTTGAGACCGTATCGCTACGTCGTGCTGAGCGAGGAGATGTCTAGGAACTCCATCTCGCCTTGGATGTACCTGTGTAGGCACCCACTGTATTTGAGTACCAAATTCCACTCAGAATCCTTGATACCCAACTTCGTGCGAAGGGTATGAAAAATATTGGTAATCTCTAGCACGTCTTGGTCCCTTCCCTGCCACAACATGGTCCTCTTTTTGTATTTATCCTTATTTCCCCCGACAGGGTAGTACTTATCCTTGATGGTGTCCTGGGACGAATCCCAACTGGGTGTGACTGAAATAGTGAGGGCATAATTTCATCCTTCTTCTCGCAGTAGGTTTCCCCTAGTCCTGAACATGGGGGGTGGATTTGAGAAGAGAAAAATTAATATTTTCCCTGCTGGAAAAATCATGAAAAAAAAAACATCCTTCTAACAGATTTAACCATTTATCTACGACGTTTGCATCTATCTAACCCTAAAATATGAGAATGTTAAAGGTAACTTGTACCTTAAAGGGTTTGGCACTTCCAGAGTAGCTACTAGAAGTAGATGCGTCGCCCTTGGGTAACCATTGAAGGATATGGGTAAAGTTGTCCATCATCGCATTCCTTTGTCGCTTGAGGGCTTCTTTGAGCAAGATTTTGAAAGGATCTCCTGTCCCCTCATCTTTCTTTTCTTTCCCCATGGGAAGCCATCGAGATTTGAAAGGCTGGTCTTGCAAAGGTTAGACCAGTTCAAACCCTAACTCCATATATTACGACCTCGTTGGGGGCATGCAAAGACAAATAAAGAAAGAGCATATCGCTCTTATACCATTGGTTCGGATTGGTGCAGTTCTTACTCAGCAGGGCCATCTAGTGGCCTACCACAATGAGACACTTTCAGACATAGTCTGAAAGTATCCCACTTACAACAATGATCTGGATTTAAACAAGAACACAACAAATTATAGATATAACCATAAATATAGAGATGCAACAAAAATAATACTTCATTTCATTAATATAAAAGAACTGAAATATGCTTACATATAGAATGGAAATAAACTAGCTCGGTTGATGGTAGCTTATATCTAAGAAGAGATGTGGCGGCTACATGCCTCTTAACTGTGTTACAATGATGCTCAAAGGCCTATTTATTATTGAGAAACAATGGAAAACCCTAAACATCCAAAAACTTAACTCTATGAAATGAAGCACCAAAACTTTGGGTCCCGTTTGGGTAAATTGGTACATCAACTTCCCAGGGTCGTAACTTTCGCATACGATCTCCATTTGACACACATAATTCCTCGTTAGAAATATCTCTCTGAGGACTACAACTTCTGATCATCCAACACAAGTTCACAACCCTTGTTGGCCTTATTTTTACCAAAAAATGTCGTTTAGGGCCTCAAAACGACTTTGGAAGTTTAGGACCCGAAAAACTTCCAAAAACAGTAAATTGTGCTAAAATTAAGGAAAATGAAAAACTAAAAGAAACAATGGTGGGGGTACAAGTGGAATAGGCGGGTGGCCACCAATATCCACCTAGAACATACAAAGAAATGTATTCCATTGTGCAAGCATGTCGTCAGTGGAAGCATTACATCCTGTGGAAGGAAACACTCATCCACACAGACCACCGACCCCTGCAGTTCATACAAACACAAGGGAAGTTGCAGAACGATCACCATCAGTAATGGTCCACCTACCTACAACAGTTCCATTTAAACATTAAGTACAAGAAGGGCATCACCAATTGATCTGATAATCACCTAATGAGTGACATCAGTTAAAGATTTATTAAATGAAGGTATGACAGACTCATATGCTGATGTGTCTAAGTTATTTAAGCAACGGATCGATCAGATTGCAAATACATAGACACTTAAAAATGGAAAACAGCAGAGAAATACAGTAAGCAAATACAATAACACAAGAAATTATTAAGGATTTCACCCTATCCTCCAGGGCTACATCTCCGGTCCAGCTTTAGTGGTGGCCTTCTTTTTATTGTGTCTTGAAGTAGAGAATTACAATGAAGGAGCTCAATATGAGTCTCCAGAAACAAATTGGCTTGGTAGGGTGGTTCTTCGATTCCCCAAACCACTAGAGTACACAGACTCTTTTCTTTGCCAGCTCTTTGACCTCTCTAGTCTGACAGATCCTCTCAGGGATGGCTTGAGTCTCTCAAGCTCTTTGGTGCTCGACGTTGCCTCTGGTCAGTTCGGCCGTCTGTCCTCTTTCTACTTTTTTCCTTACTGGTTCTTCTCTTCTCTGTCTTCTGTCTTCGGTGTTCTATATTTCAGTTCCTGACTCCCTTGCCCTCTGTCTAGTTTGTACATGGCTTTAAAGCCATTCGAGCTCATGGCAGTTCGCTTCCTCTTTTGCCTCCCTCAGATCGCTTGCTTGCAACTGCGCTTGGAGTTCCCTGTTTCGGCGCCATCATCAGGTTCTTATGGATGGCCACTTGTCCTCCTGCGAACTACGCCAACCTGCTTCGTCATTTCAATTCTTTGATTACGTCATGGAATAAGACTTTCTCCACCTTGGCAGTCAAAGCGAACCTCAGATTCTTCTAAATCGTGGCTTATTCCCTCGTTAAATCCAGCTTCTCCATTGAGCGCGATCTCAGCCGTTAGATTTGGATCCCCCAGATCCGACGCCATTCGTTCGTCTCGCGCAGTTGACTAGCTCGACCATTAGCGTGCGATGAGTGGTGGTTTTCTCTCTCCTCCGCTTGCCACACATCGGGCACTGAGTGGAATCACTCCTTTTTCATTAAAACTGCTTACCTCCCATGGATGCTCCTGATCAATACCACTAGTTTTGGAGCGGGTCCCTCCTTTAGTGCTTAGACTTTTGTCTCACGATATTCCCAGCTCCCATGCGACCGAGTGCTCGGGGCTTTTTCCATTTTGAGGGTTTTCACCCAGCCGTGCATCAAAATCTCCCTCTGTTTCCCAATTCGGGCTTCCTGTCTAGTCAATTTAACGTCTTAAATTGCTCTACATAAATTATCAATCCCGGTATCGTAAACTGATGAAGTGTGGTGCACCATATGTGCTTAGTTAACCTTTTTCTTACTTTCTTGTTTTATAGATTTTATTTTGTTTTGGGGTTTTGTTTTTGTTGGTTTCCTAAAGTGTCTAATGCAAATGGAAATCCTACTCTAAGGTCTTAAGAATACTTTTAAAGGACAAGTATGGATAGAGATTTCAAGACAAGGCCTATGTCCCTAATGGTAACTTCCAAAACTTAGCACTTCAAGAGATCTCAAAACATGTTATTGATGGAATTAGTACTTGAACAAAAGTGTAAATATGTAGCTACTTCAATCAAAATGGAATGCAGCAACCAATCAATGAGATAGTGACTATGAAACCCAGTATCCTTGCTGCTGTATAAAAAGAAAACTAAACTTAAAGCAATTCAAAAACTGTAAGCAAAGTAAACTAAATCATATTACATCAACCCATATTCTGACCCCCCACCTTTCGACTCACTCTGTCTATAGGAGGCAATCATAAAAAAATTGAGTAATCTGATATCTAAATTGCATAAAATGAAACTAAGATCAAACTACGCATTCATACTTCAATCCCTCACCTTTCGACTCACTCTGCCTATAGGAGGTAACCGAAAATGACATGAGTAATCTAATCACTAACTTGCAGAAAAGTAAACTAAATCATATTACATCAACCCATATTCTGACCCCTCACCTTTTGACTCAATCTGTCTATAGGAGGGTAATCATAAACAAATGGAGTAATATGATATCTAAATTGCATGAAAGTAAATGAGCAAAACAAAACTGAAAGAAATAACAATGTTGGAATTAGAACTCAAAAAAATAAATCAGCAGAAGGACAAGATGATTCCATCATGTCATTAGTCATTAAAAAGCTATGTGCATTACTAATCTACAATCAACCGGTTGAACACACTTGCATGAATTAAAATTGCATGAATGAAAAATCTAATCTACCAACTTGAAAGCAATCAAATGACATAATGAAATCAAAGCAAAATTTACAAAATGAAATCTACTCTACCTTACATTCTAATATGCTTCATGACATCTACTTCACATCTCCTTCCATGTTGAGAACATCAAAGCCTTATTCAAATTCTTCAAAATTACAAAGTACAACAAAGCTCTCCAAAGCTTTCAAAATCCATCAAGGAAGAACTACAAACTCACAAGCTAAAAAGACTTAAGAACTCCAAACTCTAAGCTCTAAGCTAACAAATGAATGAGAGATATCTCCTATTTATACAAAAAGATGAGAAGCCATCTCATTAATGAGAGTCCATGAA
Source organism: Pinus tabuliformis (assembly GCA_031772625.1). Classification (NCBI taxonomy): domain Eukaryota; kingdom Viridiplantae; phylum Streptophyta; class Pinopsida; order Pinales; family Pinaceae; genus Pinus; species Pinus tabuliformis. The sequence continues at coordinate 83,829,502 of CM062812.1, read as the reverse complement.
TCTCTCCCTCTACCTCTAGAGTCCTAATCAAAATAGGAACTGATAAGACACATGTCTTCTTAGAGTTACAATACAATTAGGAGATGTGACACATATCCTCATGATCCCATGATTCTTTCTACTCAAATTCGAATTTGGCCTTAGAGTGCCACATAAGGGTCTTCTAGAAGCCTCCTTTCAACCTACACATGTCAACAATCTCAACCCATTTGTTAGGTATAAGCATATTCACATTATTTTCTAATTTTTAACCACAAATTCACTTAGAAGGCTTAGAATTAATAAAGATTGGAAAAACATAAATGTGGCCCAATGATAATGAAAGTGGGATGAATGTGGTGACATAGTAGTGAAATGGAGGTGAAATGGAGATGATATAATGGACATAATAGTGAAAGTGTAATGGAAATGAATGACATTTTCAAGACTCAACTTACCCCCCAACTGAAGCTATTGCATGTCCTCATGCAATATATATTACATTAACTCTTTTGATCCTTGAGCTTTGGCTTAACTTTGCATGATATCATTTGATAACTTCATATTTTTGCAAAGTGTTTCACTTGAATTGCAACATGGTTGGTTCTTGTGTTACAACCATTTTTTTGTTGTTGCCTTCTATTTTGATCTTTGAACTTTGCATAATGATATTTTGATTATTGTTGCAAAGTAAATCTTTATTGGATTGCATGATGGTTGGTTCTTGTGTGACAACCATGATTTTGTTTGTATTCAATTTATCCTTTAAGCACATTTTCAAAAGCCAATGTATGCTCATAATAACAATGTAATAATTAATATATGTTGGAAGTATGTGGGTTCCTAAATATGATATGGACATGGCAAGATATGAATATGAATGTATCCCCCCCCCACAACTGATGGTATTGGCAATTTTATGAAATGAGGAAGAGAAATGTTTTTCCAACAATTATCATTCTAGCTTTTTATGGAATTCTATGGTTAAAAGTTAGAAAATGACGTACCTTCACTTACCCTTTGGAATGGATGAGTTGTATGTGTGGTGGCTGAAAAATTCTGATCATATTCTTCTTCAAGTGGCTGAACAAGAGGAGTCATGGATAGAGAGATAAGATGACTTTTTATTGCTTCTACTAAAACTTGCTGAATCTGCTCCAAAATGCTGAAAATAATAGTCTTCACGGCTTCAAAACTCATTGGCAAAATTCCTACTATGTGAAAAGATGTTCTGATGTCGAACATAGTAGGAAATTGTTGGCTTAGTGACCATTAATGGATGCCACTAGTCAACACGAGAACTCTCACCATTGATGACAATGAGAGTCAAGATGCCCAAACACATCTTGCTAGGTACGAATGAATTTGCTGATGTCGAGTCACCTAGAAGATCTAACGAACAAGGGACATTAATGTATTCCCATTGTTTGTCAGCATGAGGACTTGCCATTAAGGCATGCAAGCCTCAAGGTGTTTTTACAAAGAACTTAGACTCAAAGGACTATGGACTCAATTATTTGCATTGAAGCAGGGCTTATTTGCTGAATGAAAATGATAGGAAATGGAAGAGGGCAATGGAGAGTAGAAATGGCAATGGGCAATAAGCATATGAATGAGCCTCTTGCTTTTATTTGTGGGTTATGAATGGACAAAAAGAGATGGAAAGTGTATGTGAATGTAAGTGGAAAGTATGGAGTGGAATGAGGTGAATGGTTTATGATGAAGTATGGATGTGATGGATGGATGTGATAGAGACAATAGTATCTATTTTTTTTTTTTTTTCAAGTGTTTGGATCTGATTTTGCATCAACATATTTCCTCGTTGTTTCTGATCATCCTCTTATGAAACAAATTGGTCTCTTAGATAGACACCATTCTCTTGTAGTCATTTGTCCTTCCTCCTGGAACCTGCAAAAAAACTAATACTTATTCTGCAATGGAATGTAAGATTATCAAATGAGAGAGATGGCCAATCTCTCTAGTTATGATATTTACACACAAAACTAAGAATTTATATTAGTGAAACAAGTTCTCAAAGGAAAAATCAAAAGAATTTATACCTGATTTGGAATTAGTGCCTCATGTTGATGTTGCTTCTTTTCAGCAATTTATTTCATTATTTGCCATTTCAAACTCAAATGATGGATTTCTCATTGTGTAGATCTTGTTGAGATCTTTCCAATGGTACTTAAATCATCAAAATCTGATTTTGTATGAAAAAGTTAGGCTGATTTGAACAATGAGGTTTTTCTGGCTGCGGAATTGGAGAACAGTTGCGGAATTGGACTTTAGCTGCGGAATGTGCACAGTTTCTGTAGCTAAAAATCTTGAATAAAAAGTTAGCCATTCATCTTTCATCATCAATCCAAAATTAATCAATACCTTCAGAAAAGTGAGCAAATAACTTATTCATTTCATTGATTCAAAATTATTATTTTTTTCTTGACATGTAGCGACTTAGTGTGGCGACTTTGTGATAACACTCAACTTGACTTCCCTTTGACCGGGGTCTTTTTCATCAAATCTGACCGAATGAATAGGACACCATCCATGTACTGACATTCCCCCAGCTACCCATGTGGCTTGTTTTACTTGATGACACCTGCAACCTAGAGTTTTACAAAACAGCTGTGGAAAGTTAAGCCAGCTGTGGAAAGTGGCTTGTTTCTGCAGCTAATGAAAACAGAGTGTAGAAAATATTGTGAAATGGAGTGGCTGTGTGCGTGGAAAAGAAAAAAAATGTGGAGGAGTGAAGGTTTATGTGAGCATGGTGGACAATGAAACCGTAGTCAAATTAACCACGATCCATAATCACAAATGGAGTGTGAGAATATTTCCAAACTTAAACGTGGAGGAAAGAGGATTCATGCATTCCACCCAAAGTGATGCATGCATTCCACCCAAGTACAACACATGGAAATTTGAATGCAGTAATTACTCCGACTATGCCAAGAGGATTCCAAACCTCCATCATCATATGATTGGACCGTTCTGAAGGTATGATGGAGCCATTAACATTCCAAAACTTGTGATGACTTTGTCTATTCTATAAATATCTATACCAAGAATTGCCAACATATAAGTCGATTGAGTGTATGGAAAGAACATTCGATTGTCAGCAAAGCCGGTGCAATTTCCCACCACTATAGGGACTTTCTTTATATTCTTTCCAACATTTATAAGGTCAACAATAATCTGCGGTGGAGTTTTCTCTGTTCGAACAATTTCAAGGAGTGGCATCACATGCGCAGGACTGAAAAAATGTGCCCCTACTATACGGTCTTGAACATGTGTTTTTGCACCAATGAGATTGAGATCAATCGTAGACGTATTCGAGGCCAAGATGCTGTGAAGAGCCGTACTCAACTAAATCACGTAATGGAGAGTCGTTTTGAATTGGAATTGTTGTTTAATAGGTGTTAATGATTTGCAAACGGGTGGCATAAGGGTAGAAGACGTGGTGGCAAAGGGTGGAAGGCATGGTAGAGGTAGAGTAGGTGCCAACATATAACCAAATTAGAATTCCCCTTACTCAGGCACGCCGAATTAACACAGTCTGTTCATTTAATTGAAATTCCATTTTTTTACACGCGACAAGCGAAAATGGGCTCCAAATAACCGAGGATTTCTCCCAGACCACCACAAATTTCTTCAAACGGTTTCTGGGTTATCTAATTGACCCAGTTGGCGAAAAAACCCATGTTTTCTTTTCTTCAAATTATTCTCCATTTGGACAAATCGTGCCCTAAAAGTTTGACATTTTTTTCTCTGTTTACATATTTTTTGTTGTTGTTGTCTATCAGGTGTATTACACAGGCACAATGACAGGGCTGAAGAAGTGGGGAAATGTATTTTGGAATGCACATAACCTTAATAAATCTGGAGTGTCTGGAACCTTTAACGATTCATGAAAACCTTCACTTAGTTTTAAATGCAGATGATTCCATACTGACCCAAAACTTGTTCAATAACAGCGTTATCTGTCAGAGGAATCCTTTGTGTGTTTACCTTTTTATTTCTTCTCATGTAAATCAACTCTCTAATACTCTTCAAATTAGGATAGCCATAAGTCACATATGTTTCACTCCTTTGCAACATAATCACAGTTGCTTTGTTCACTTTCAGGAAGACGCCATTGAAGATCTGCCTCAAATGCAGTAGCTTCCGTGTCTTTGGATGTATATCATTAATACCACAGATGCGAATAATGAAAAACAGCTTGGCTTCTAGGGTCTTCTTTCATTCACAATTTTGTTGCAAAAATCCTGCACCATAAACACCTACAAACTAACCGATATACAAGGAAGGCCACTGATTTTCTCACAAATGTTGGCAGGCATCTCCATATAGGTATGGTTTCAGTAGGGATGCTCCGGCTGGACTGAGGGATGGAATGAATGATTGAGATAAGAAATAGTAGCTGTAACAACGCTAATGATACTCTAGCAATGGATGGAATATAGATGAGTGTTTAATATTTTCACTAACATTGACCTGCTACCGCTGATTACAAGAGTCCGGCAGACAACTAGAGAAGGTTTTTGCAGATTTTTTTTTTTTTGTTTTTTGTTTTTTTTTATTTTATTTTATTAAGGCCACAGTGAAAGCTAGGATTGAGAATAGCCATATATTGTTTTTCTTTTTTTTTTCTTCTCTGAAATTGTAAAATTTTTATAATAAGGATTAATGATTTTCAATTTCAGACAACAAAGATTTCAAGAAAAACATGCTGAAAACAGGACTTTGACTGAGGTCTTAGGCTGGTTTTTCATCGATTTGAGCTGGGTGACTAGGATAGGATCCATGTCGGGACAATTTTGGAGATGCCCATGTGGTTGGTTTTTTCATTGGACGCATGTAACCTGCTAAACCTTGAAACAGCTGCGGAATTCTCAACTAGCTGCGAAATTCTCAACTAGCTGCAGAATCAGAGCACTTTCCGCAGCTAAGTTGCAAAACCTTATTAAAACAGGATACAGTGTTTTGAGGACCACTACATACCATAACCAGTCAATTTTGGACAATCTGAACCTATCAAAGCAGTTGAGTTCCATTTTTTTTTTTTTTGAATCAATTGAAATGATGAAGTTTATTTTGTCTCCTTTTTTTTTCTTTTTCTTTTTCTTTTTTTAACATAACAATCCTTTTTCTGATCCTCCAGGTCACACAAAGTGCAAGAGGAGAGCATACTCAAGAATTATTAATTAATTTTATTTTTTTTACTTAACAATCATTTTTCTGATCCTCCAGATCACACGAAGTGTAGGAGGAGAGCATACTCAAGAATTATTAATTTTTTTTTCAGGTGTAAGAAATAAGGTCTCCTAATGACACTTCCCCAGCAACGACGCCAAAATGTCTAGTCAATTTAACGTCTTAAATTGCTCTACATAAATTATCAATCCGGGTATCGTAAACTGATGAAGTGTGGGGCACCATATGTGCTTAGTTAACCTTTTTCTTACTTCGTTGTTTTATAGATTTTATTTTGTTTTGGGGTTTTGTTTTTGTTGGTTTCCTAAAGTGTCTAATGAAAATGGAAATCCTATTCTAAGGTCTTAAGAATACTTTTAAAGGACAAGTATGGATAGAGATTTCAAGACAAGGCCTATGTCCCTAATGGTAACTTCCAAAACTTAGCACTTCAAGAGATCTCAAAACATGTTATTGATGGAATTAGTACTTGAACAAAAGTGTAAATATGCAGCTACTTCAATCAAAATGAAATGCAACAACCAATCAATGAGCTAGTGACTATGAAACCCAGTATCCTTGCTGCTATATAAAAAGAAAACTGAACTTAAAGCAATTCAAAAACTGTAAGCAAAGTAAACTAAATCATATTACATCAACCCATATTCTGACCCCTCACCTTTCGACTCACTCTGTCTATAGGAGGCAATCATAAACAAATTGAGTAATCTGATATCTAAATTGCATAAAATGAAACTAAGATCAAACTACGCATTCATACTTCAATCCCTCACTTTTCGACTCACTCTGTCTATAGGAGGTAACCGAAAATGACATGAGTAATCTAATCACTAACTTGCAGAAAAGTAAACTAAATCATATTACATCAACCCATATTCTGACCCCTCACCTGTCGACTCAATCTATCTATAGGAGGGTAATCATAAACAAATGGAGTAATATGATATCTAAATTGCATGAAAGTAAATGAGCAAAACAAAACTGAAAGAAATAACAATGTTGGAATTAGAACTCAAAAAAACAAATCAGCAGAAGGACAAGATGATTCCATCATGTCATTAGTCATTAAAAAGCTATGTGCATTACTAATCTACAATCAACCGGTTGAACACACTTGCATGAATTAAAATTGCATGAATGAAAAATCTAATCTACCAACTTGAAAGCAATCAAATGACATAATGAAATCAAAGCAAAATTTACAAAATGAAATCTACTCTACCTTACATTCTAATATGCTCCATGACATCTACTTCACATCTCCTTCCATGTTGAGAACATCAAAGCTTTATTCAAATTCTTCAAAATTACAAAGTACAACAAAGCTCTCCAAAGCTTTCAAAAGCCATCAAGGAAGAACTACAAACTCACAAGCTAAAAAGACTTAAGAACTCCAAACTCTAAGCTCTAAGCTAACAAATGAAGGAGAGATATCTCCTATTTATACAAAAAGATGAGAAGCCATCTCATTAATGAGATTCCATGAATCTCTCCCTCTACCTCTAGAGTCCTAATCAAAATAGGAACTGATAAGACACATGTCTTCTTAGAGTTACAATACAATTAGGAGATGTGACACATATCCTCATGATCCCATGATTCTTTCTACTCAAATTCGAATTTGGTCTTAGAGTGCCACATAAGGGTCTTCTAGAAGCCTCCTTTCAACCTACACATGTCAACAATCTCAACCCATTTGTTAGGTATAAGCATATGCACATTATTTTCTAATTTTTAACCACAAATTCACTTAGAAGGCTTAGAATTAATAAAGATTGGAAAAACATAAATGTGGCCCAATGATAATGAAAGTGGGATGAATGTGGTGACATAGTAGTGAAATGGAGATGATATAATGGACATAATAGTGAAAGTGTAATGGAAATTAATGACATTTTCAAGAATCAACACCTCCTAGGGGCTAATTTCGCCTCCCGCGGAGTCTCCATGGGCCTCGGTCAACACGCTTTGACCAAGGTCCTCATCGTTCCGCACTGGCTGCCACTGCCAGTGGTTTAGAGGTGTTTTTGATCATTGCTTTAAATTTTTTTAAGTTTGTCCCGACCTGGTACAACCATGGCTCTGTTAATCATTCTTTATGGATCCAACTCGGATCACGACCTTCCCACTGAAAAGCTTTTGGACCACCAAAAGTTGGTTTTCTTTCAAGCATCGACTGAGGGTACTACTGTCCCACTTGCCCAATCTCAATCCACTTTGCACTACTTGGCTTCGAACCTTTGAGTCCAATTCTGAGGTACTCAACATTTCCTCTGCGCGTTGTCCTCACCTTCCTGTCCAAGACTGTGTCTTCCTGTAATTCATTTAGATATTCAAGTAGTAGGTCATCAATAGAAGGCAATTGACTTTGCTCTTCAGGATCCTCAATCATTGAAGGTTCAAACAATCTCAAGAAATCTGCATTTATGACTGAGTAGATGTGCATGTAAGCTGGTAGATCAAGGCGAAAAGAATTTTCACCAATCTTCTCAAGTATCCTAAAAGGTCGATACGTGATAGGATTTATCTTTTTACCTTCACCTTGCATCCTGTCCCTGCTGATATATAACCAGACCTGGTCACCAACTTGGAAACTATGCTCCATCCAATGCTTGTCATGCCTTGCTTTGTATTTGGCTTGGCTCTTTTCTAGCTGTTCCTGTACTGCTTGGTGGATCTCTTGGATTTGTTCAATGAACCTAGTTGCCTTGTCCACATCACTGTGTCCTTCAATCGTGGTATCTTTACCAAAGACAAAATCCAAAGGAGACCTTGGTGTGAAACCAAAATAGGTTTCAAAAGGAGATCTTAGTGTAGAAGAATGTTTTGCTCTGTTGTAAGCATGCTACACATAACACAAATGTTCATCCCAAAGCTTAGGATGTTTGCTGCAATATCCTCTGAGTAACTGGATCACTGTCCTGTTAACTACTTCTGTCTGGCCATCGGTTTGTGGATAAAAAGTTGTGCTTTTCTTCAGTTAGGTGTCCATCAGTTCCCACAGACTTGACCAAAACTTCCCCACAAATCGGGTGTCTCGATCAGATACAATAGAAGTGGGTAATCCAAAATGAACCCATACATGTTCAAAGAACAGTTTTGCAGTTTGTTCAGCTGTAATATGCTTATTACAAGGTATCAAAATACACATTTTTCTGAACCTATCCACAACCACATACAGGTAATCATGACCTTTCTTAGATTTAGGCAGTCCTCCAACGAAATCCATGGAAACACTTTCCCAAGGGTGAGAAGGAACTGGTAACGAAGTGTACAAGCTTAGTTTTCTATTGTTGGGCTTGCTTTTGGCACACATATTACACCCTCTCACATATCTAGAAACTGTCTCATTCACTTTTGGCCAATAACAAAATCTTTGCAGATGTGCAACTGTCTTACTTACCCCAAAGTGACTGGTTGAAGGGAAAGTACCCCTAGAGTCCTTTGGGCTGAGACTCTACCAGACTGAAAATTGCTTATACAAAGAAACACACACACACAGCCATCTTTTTTACTTTTAAGCAAATTCTAATGTTTAGGGTACATACCTAAGGTCCTACGTCCGAGAAGACCGTTAGGGTGCAAACCCTTCTTGGAGTTCCCTTCTTCTTTCTCTGACCTGCAAGACAAACAAATCAAAGAACTCAACAGTACATGTATAGAAGTTTATGTATAAATCATCTTTATGCTATAAAGTTAGTTATAAATAATCTTTAAGTAACTACTTTCATAAGAATTCACCACAAGAATCTCATAAGCATAAAGAAAGATTATTCGGGAACAAAGACGTGTTTCTTTATATATAAAGGCAAATAAAGTACATATATCGGAAAGATATCACCTGAACACCTTCAGCAGGCTCCAAGCAAGCTTCCTCCCGGATTCGTTCCAGCCTCCAGCCTTCAACAAGAGCTCCTTCCAAGTCTTACTCAATGATGATGTCAAGGATGAATGATCACCAATACACATGGAAACAAGGGTTTCCTATGCAAAATGGGGGAAGTGCAGGATGCACCAAGGACTTCAGACCTGGTCTAAGGGAAAAATCTCAGCATAATAATCTTGCTCTCCTTTCTCTCTCCCCTTGGCCTTCCCTTTGATGTCTTTTTATACCCTCTCCAAAGTAGTTTTTTAGTTAGGAGTTGGTTGGGAACAGTTGGGCCACGGGCACTAACAGGTGATCCAACAGGTAAACCCGCGATCACCGCCCGAAAAAGAGGAAATTATATTTTTTTAAGTGTTTTAATAGATACACGCGGGTTGGGTATGACAGACCCGCGTGTACACGCGTTTAACACAGGGAAAAGTCGCGTACAGGGAATAAAACACTGTTTTTTAAATTTTTGGACCAGGTCTGGAAGGAGGGGTTGCCCTAGGCCATAAATGCAGCATCACAAACCATAAGAGTGAGATTTGGAGCTATAACAGATGCCCCCTAATGTATGAGGTCAGAAGGGGAACATGATGGCCGAAATACATTAAGTAAGTACAAGGAAAGGAACTCTGCCGAAAAACCGAGGAGGACTTCACCGGAATTCAGCCTGCCAAGCCACCGAAAGGAGATCAGAAAGAAACACTGTCTGAGGCGGGCATACCCATGCTCAGGAAAAGTAAAGCATGTCCGCATATCAAGTACAAGCGGATCCACTAAGTATACAAGTATAAATGACTGTAAAAATACATAATGGATCATCTGATCATAATGAGTAAGTACATGTCTGAATATCACATATAAAACTGTCAATGATGTTGAAAGATGCAACGGATCACTGAAATCAAAGACTGATCCCATAAGGTACCAACTGAACATGATGGAATAGGATGGTACTACACTGCAAACTCAGGTGCCAGCATATAGAATGTCGCCATGACTGACTGCAACATATAAGGTGGAATGGTATCAACTAGCAGCAACAGGAGCAACTGTCAAGTGAACCAATGAATGCTGATACATCCTGAGGTCTTCACCGACCGCCGTGGTACATTTCTACACCATGGGAATAAATGATCTGAAGTCGACCATGTGAGAAATCGTTTGATTACCGGTCATTGATGTATACCGTTAACAAACGCGAGACTACTCACCGATAATGATAATGAGCGTCAAGGTACCCAGTACAATCTAACAAGTGTGAATAGATGAGCTGAAGTCGAACACCTGTAAGAATCTATCAATCAGGAGACAATGATGGTTTCCCACTGTCGATAGCGAGGAATCTGCCACTAATGACTGCAAACCCCAAGGTACTGCCAAATGGACTCTAGATCTTTGCCCCAGAGCAATGAGTCGGAGTCGATAGGGAAAGATCCGCTAGAAGGAAGGCATTAAGGCATCCTCCATCAATCTAGCGCGAGTGTAACCCGTAGGCCAATAATGTGGAAGGAATCGGACGAAAAAGATGTAGTAACCCAACCGAAAGTACGTTTCCGGCGTACACAAGATGTGGCTAGCGCACGGCAGAAACCCTCTGAACCAACCAATAATGAAAGCTGACACAGAGGCGAGGTATCCACCAATAGGGTCAAATGGAAACCAAGGTACTGCACGAATCCCAATGTGTGATAATGTATGCTGATGTCGAACACAAGGGAAACCACTCAGTCAAAGACCCATGATACTGATCGATGCTGAGCACAAGGTGACCTATCAATAATGAAAATAGGGCCAGGGTGCGGTCTCTAGGTCTGCCCTCAGAGCAATGTGTCGTCGTCGATAAGGACAAGACCCGCCAGCAAGAAGTCAATGGGGACCTTCTCAAACCGGCACGAGTGAAGGACCAATATAACTGATGTGATGATAGACATGACACTGACAACCAGGGATGGCCGACTGAAAAATGAGTCAAGAGACACCGCAGAAAGGCCGACTCAGGCTAACTTCCCTTGAACAAAAGCACAACTCAATGTGACTATGTGGCAGCATATAATGAATCTGTATAAGTTCGTCATGCAGGAGGCACGAACGAACCCTCCATATGATTGGAAGAGATAACCAATCGGGGGAGAACTGACTCGATAACAAGGTTATGGCTTACCTAAGTCAAACTAAATCCCACCCATGCGGAGGAGACTTTGTTTTGAGTGCTTTGTTCAAGGGCGACACGACTGACTCTAGCTGCCAACAATAAATGGAAATAATGTCCCTGTTCCCGCTCTTTTTGGAATATTTAATTTTTTTGTCTTTTTCTGATAAGCCGGAAAAAGAATAAAAGAATGCTATGGTACAGTGGAAAGAACGAGTGTCGGTGAAACAGATGCTCTAGTTCCTGGGAAAGGAACGTTCCTATGCTCAATGCAGGGAGGTGAAAAACTGGTCAGTGACACTCAGAGGTATGTTCCTTCCACGGATCTGGGTATGTCAAGCTGCAGAGGTCAAGGGGATGCAAGGTTGATTTTTGCAGACGCCATGGTCAAAAGTGGGCTTAAACACGAGTCCAAGTGAAGCCGGCTATAGGCCAAAAGGTGCAAATGGTCAACATGCAATGCAGAAGTACAACTCAACACACATAGGAGCCTCTAGGGTATAAGGCCAGAACGAAGCGAAGAAGCAAGGAAGAATGAGTCTTCAACGCATAAGTCATGGCGGGACTACAGAGGACTCCCGAGCCTACTCAAAACGAAGCAGCATGGGCAACAAATGTCAGTGAGGTGCTAACTAGGATGCCCATGTAAAAGGATGGCTCTACCATCATGTCATGATTTAAAGAATCGGCGAGTGAAAATGGCTTGCGAACCATAACATGATGGGGTCGACCCTACGGCAGATGTATCGGTCAAATGGAGGCTAGTATGCATAATGCAACGGAAAAATGGTGTCCCTAACCTATATGCCAGTGAGAACACGATACCTGCCATGACGGGTCAGCAGTCATGGAACCGCCTCGAACCGTCGAAAAATGTCCAAAATGTCCTGAAAAACAACTCAATCTCGACATTCCAAGCTCCCAAGTTAAAAGTGACATGAAACCAAACAAAATAAAATTTTGAAAAAATTTTGCATTTTCAAAACTTATAAAAAGAAATTTTGGACTTACCATTTTCACCGTTTGACTTGGAGAGCAAATTGTGGAGCAAAAGGAGCAAACTTTCCCCGTGACTTATTCAACCGTTCAAACTTGCCGAAAACTTCCAGGTAAGCACTAAACTTGTCTTGCAATCAATTGTGATAGTTTTTAGGAAGTTTAATTAATGTTTCACCGTTAGATTTTTGCAAAAAATTGCTCTGCGGCGTACACGCGGGTTGGATGTATATAAATCGCGTATACGACAGCCCTACACGCGACTGTGTATAGGGTAAACCGCGTGTGCGCAGCGAAAATTTTTTATATAAAAAACTAATGGATGAAATTGATTTTTTCTTCCAGGATGACTCTCACATGGCGTGAAAGAGAGCACTCAGCTGTAGATAATGAAGTTATGGAGAATGATGAGGCATTAGATGCCTTACGGGGATGCGGATTGTTAAAATTCTTTAAGTTGCCGAATATGAAAGCAAATGTGCGTCTGCTCGAGAGACTTATTGATTACTGGGATGTCGAGGAAGAAGCTTTTATGATTGATCAAATGCCACTCAGGATAGAAGTGGAAGATATATATTTCATCACGGGCCTTTCCCGAAGGGGAGAGGTAGTCCACTCCCGGGGCAGGACCCGGAATAGTCTCAGCGTAGACGACTATGTACAACTTTACTGCCCAGGTCATCGGAAGGTCGGGAGTCAGATCTCGATCCCACACGTGGCGAGTTTGTCACTGCGGATAATCCTGTTCACCATAGCTCGAGTGAACGGGTCATCTTCGCTACATCAGGCATCACGGGTAAACATGAGCGTAGCAGTGGACTGTCTCACCACGGTGTTTGACTGGTGTACTCCTCTACTTGCCAACATGAAGGAGCAGCTTGCTTCTATCAGGAAGGGACAGACCAAGAACTTTGGGTATGGAACCATTTTATGCACATTTTTCTTCGAGAAGGTTCCTGCACTCCGCCCCAGGGTAGCAGTTCCCATCAGTAGTCCACGTGATCCACGTATGGGCCGGTGGGCTGACTTGATGAAACGTCTGGGGGGTGGGGAAGTGCCCAGGAATGCATTCGACGACGACTTTTTTGCTTGGTGGGAGCAACAGATCATCGCCATAGACGACTACCCCTATGCTGGACTGGATTTCCGAGGAGATCCTGACCTAGTGCTGCCACCAGATGCAGCATGGGGCGAGATCGGTAAGATATTTTGATTTTTATGATTTTATGATTTTTAGGATTTTTCAAGCATAATGATGAACTTTGAAAAATATATTTTTTTTGATGAGATTCAAATGACTGATATGATGATCATGTTTCAGACATTGGGCCTGTGCGACCAGATGGATTCCCACGGCACGGACGGCGTGGCCGAGGAGCCGAAGAGGCGGCTGCGGATGCGGAAAGGACCCTCGCCAACGTCCAGCGACACTTGGCGAGATTGAGCTATCAAGTACCGATGGCCGAGATAGAGGACCTTCCTCCAGATATGCAGCGTCATGTGGTTGGGATGCCACGTGACTGGGTTCGCGTTTTTCGGCGCGTGGCCAATGCTATAGTTAGTTATTTAGCTGCTCATCCAGAGCCGAGGCATTAGATATGCCTGACATGATTATGGGCATTTGAGTCCCAATTTTGTATATTTTTGGACACACATATGTACACTCGAGACGCTTTGTGATATATATATATATACAGTTTGACTTTTTGATGCATGATTTTATGATGATGAATGATTGATATGCCAGTCTAATGCTTGATTAGCGATAGAATCAGCTAACCAATTTTGAGATCTTGGAATGTGCAAATAATTAATGTAAGTAAATGATCTTTGCAACAACCTCACCCTTAAATATTGGCGATATAATGATGGATCTCTAACCCGATAAATGTTATTTAACTGAGACACTATCAATTGAGAATCAAGATACACTACCAACGAGTCGATCCCGTAAGAGATTGCCTCGGATAATAAATTGATAACAGCTGTATACTTGGCCATATTGTTTGAAGCAGGACCGATACACACGCCTCTCGATGTCATCAACTGACCAGATGGGTAATAAAGTACCCAAGCTGCGGAAGCAAGATTCCGAGTGTGCCGACTAGCACCATCGGCGAATCCAAAATAAACCAAATCATCCATCAACACCTGCCAAAGCAGACCAAAAGTGCTGATATCAGAAAAACGCTCGATAAGATATGTACAAATATACATAAAATACAAAGAAGCCATTGCCTGGTAAAACTAAGCAAAATACTTCTTTAAATAGAGCCCATTTCGGGGCTCCGCCAGCTTGTTTCCTTCGAAATCAATTAACTCATACGATCCTTTTTCTAAGACTCGTTTGATAATGAAAGGACCGTACCACATAGGCTTGAATTTGCCTGCCCCCAAGGCGTCCTTATCTTGGTCATAGACCAAGACAAGGTCACCTTCAGAAAAAACACGAGGTCTGACAGACTTATCATACTGAGTTTTGACCCTTTTCTTATGGGCCTCATTCGTCGTGGCGGCATCTCGACGCTGCTCATCGAGATGTTCCAGATGAACTAGGCGCTCCTCGAGACTCGAAGTCTCAGGAAGAAGCTCGACAGCCAATTTTAGAGATGGAATTTCACATTCGACCGGAAAGATAGATTCCACCCCGTAAACTAACTGAAAAGGAGTAAAACCAGTAGCCGTTTTAACGGAGGTTCGGTATGCCCAAAGAGCCGGATACAACATAATGTGCCAATTGGACCGATTTTTAACGATTGTCCGTTGGAGTATCGTCTTAAGAGTTTTATTGACCGCCTCGACCTGTCCATTGGCCTGAGGATAGTAAGGAGACGAATGCTCTTGACGGAAACCTAATTTAAAAGCCAATTCGGACATTAGCTGATTTTGGAAATGACTGCCATGGTCAGTGACAATCTCTCTTGGGATACCGAACCTTGAGATAACTTGATTGAAAAGAAACAAAGCTGCCGTGTCACTGTCGTTCTTATAAGTAGGCATGGCTTCAGCCCACTTCGTGAAGTAGTCTACAGCCACGATAATGTACTTGTGATTTTCCGCTGAAGGCGGATTACAAGTCGTAAAATCAATACCCCACTTAGTAAAGGGACCGACGGTGACAACGGGAAAAAGGGGAGCTGGATGCGCGCGCATCTTGCGAGTAAAAATTTGACACGGGTGACAGCGTTTTACCGCTTCCACACAGTCCTTAAAGAGTGAAGGCCAAAAGTAGCCGGCACGTAAGATGCGCTGGGCTGTAGCAAGCCCGGATAGATGACCACCACAAGCTCCACTGTGGCAATCATTAAGAACAGACTCTGCTTCCTCTAAGGTTAAACAACGTCGAAGAATTGAATCAACCCCTCGACGGTATAAAGTGTCACCAATGATAACATAGTTTTTAGCCAGGTGACGTAACTTGCGACGTTCATCCTTGGAGGAAGTAGAGGGAAACTTCGAAGTCTGGAGATAAACAATGATATCTCCATACCAAGGGTCTTGTGAAGAGATGAGGAATATATGTTCGTCGGGTAAACTTTCCTCATAAACAACATCCTCTCCACAAGGAAGCTCAGAAATTAGCTCCGCGAAGACCATAGATTTCTTAGACTTGGCGGACAAGAACTCGAGGTCGAATTCTTGTAAAATGACTATCCATCTATTATATTTGCCCCCAATCACTCGCCTACTGAGGACAAATTGGAATGGATTGACCGCCGCTAAGACAAAAGTTTTGCGTAGCAAAATGTAATGACGGAGCCTCTGGACAGCATGGACTGCTGCCAAGGCCAACTTCTCAACAGGAGAATAGCGGAGTTCAGGGCCTATCAAGCCTCGGCTCAAATAATAAATCACGTGCTCGACAAGAGCATCATCTTCCTGAACTAGAACCATACCAATGGTAGATTCTGCTGCAGCGAGATATAAAAGGAAGTCTCTACCGTAATCCGGTGGACTCAAAAGCGGGGCAGAGACTAATGCCTTTTTCAAAGCATCAAACGACCGCTGCGCAAAGTCGTCCCACAGGAATGGAACTCCTTTCCGTAGCAAACGCATGAACCCTTTAGTGATCTCGGCATAGTTTGCTATAAACCTTCTTAAGAAATTGGCCTTCCCTTGAAGACTTTGAAGTTGACGAATTGAAGACGGGGGAGGCAACTGAACTATTGCCTCAACCTTGAAGGGATCAACCCGTATCCCTTCATTGGAAACTATAAACCCTAACAACCGACCTGATGTAACCGCGAAAACGCACTTATTAGGATTCAACCGGATTTTGTAAAAACGACATCGCTCAAAGACTAATCGAAGATGACTAGGATGATCAGTTCTCTTTCGAGAACGAGCAGCGAGATCATCTAAGTATGCCTCGATGATATGTTTGATGTCGTGGAAAGCGTAAGACATGGCCCGCTGGAAGGTGGCTCCAGCATTTTTAAGACCGAAGGGCATCTTTCGATATGCAAAGGTACCCCAGGGACATATGAAGGCAGTCTTATGCTGATCCTCAGGACGAATAGAGATTTGATTATAACCTGAGAAACCATCCATAAAGGAGAAAATCGCATTACCCGCACACTCGTCAATAATTTGATCAATAAACGGCGTGGGGTAATTGTCTTTTGGACAAGCCTTGTTTAAGTCCCTAAAATCGATGCATACGCGGATTGTTCCTTGCTTTTTGTCCACAGGGACTGGATTCGAAACCCAATCCGTAAGAGGAACAAGGTATATAAAACTCGCCCTTAGCAGCTTCTCAACCTCAGCTTTGATAGCCGCTGCTTTCCTAGGGTTAACCGGCCGAAGCCTTTGACGAATCGGTTTTGCGTTTTCGTACGTCTTGATCTCATGTTGGACTATAGAAGGATCAATGCCGGGCATTTCCTCATAAGACCAAGCAAATACATCACGATATTCCTTGAATAGGTCGGTGTAAATTTGAATTTCTTCAGGGGAACACTCACTTCCGATGAAGATATTCTCGATGATGTTAGGATTTTTAGAGATGTTTATAGGTATCGTTTTTGAGATTACCGACATATTACCTTCAGCACGTGTGTGTGTTGGAGCCAAAGGGTTCGATACCGTACAAACATCACTACCAACGAGCTCGGAGAATCTAGATTCTACTTCCTGCAATGGAGGAAGAAAATATGAGCGATGGTGTAAGTCTTCCCAAGGTCGATCTATACCCATCATAATTTCGAGGATTGCTTCTTCAGAAGGTAGAACCGAATCTAAGCAGTCCAAGGCAGAGTTAGAATCAAAGCTCCAAGCGGGGGCCACATGACCATCTAGCTCCTCTTCGGAAAAGGGAGTAGAATGGTTATCTGCAGAGTCTACGATAGCCTGATATCTAAGCTCAGCTGCAGATATAGGAAACGCCATTCCATTAACGTGCCCTTCAACTAATGTGGTCGTAGGTGAAGGCAAGGTCCAAGGGTCGGAAAAATGATGAGTTCGGAAGAACCCCTCTCGAGAAGATTCCTTGGATGATGAAATAGCATTGATTCTTGCAAAAGGAGAGGGAAGATCAAACGTACCCATCAATGAGGAATACATCCCTACTCCTAAATTCTCAGTCGGCGGGCGAGGGTTATCCACCAAAGGAACAGTAGAGTCGGAGGTTGCTTGAGGATCGATTGGAGCATAGTCCAATTGATCAACCTTAACGATTTTCCCCTCATGAGGAAAGCAAATGACACGAAACAAAGTCGAAACAACGGCTTCCATCTCGTACACCCAGTTCCTTCCTAATAGGAGATTATAGTCTAGGTTAGCATCTACGACTTCAACTTCGATATTAACGACCTTCCCTCCAACACATATAGGAAAGGCCGGGATAATCCCATGCGGCTTGTGAGAATGGCCATCAAATGCAATTAAGACGGTTGGTGAAGGAACAGCCGAAGGTGAACCGATAGCCTTCCAACAAGACATGGACATGACGCATGTGGAAGCTCCTTCATCTATAACGGTGCGAAAAATATTGATTTTCCGGTATGTTGACTTTACTTGAAAAGCCATATGATGAGGGAGTCTCTTTTTGACATTTGACATGTCAAAAGAGAGCACTAGAGAGTTAGCTGAATCGACTGCTCCAATGGCGGAGAGTAAAGCACTTCTCTGAGACGGACACGACTGGAGAACTTCCAAAGCGGACATAGCACATGGGCTTTGAGCCAAATCCTCCACAATGGAGTAATTTTGAGCAGCTCTAGCATTGGGGTTAATTGTCGCGCGTTTGGCGGAACCTTTCGGTATCCTAGGTACAGTCTCAACAGGAGGTCGCTCAATATGAAGGTCATTACTTCCGGGAACCGTTTTATCCTTAGATGTTTCGGCTTCACCATAATCACGTGACCGAGTAGTCACGTTAACGTTTGAACCCATCATAAAAACATTTGATGCTTTTTCCCCTTCCTGGTTGCCCCCTGAGGAGGTCCCAGGATTCGAATTCGCGCCAGCAAGAAGTTGCTGCCCTTGGGGAAACGGGTTAGTCAACACAGCTTGCGAACTAGAAGTCCCTTGCTGTGCTAACAAGCGCTGAGCGTCTTCGATTTTAGGGCAAAGATGAGTTAGATGGTCTCCACTGCATAACTTGCAAGGAAACTTGACTTTCTTTCTCGACTCACCCTTACCACCACCAGCGTTGTTGCCGGATTTATTTGCATCGGGCTTCCCATCCGAGTTCTTCTTTTTACCACGTCCTTTCTTTTTCCCATCGGAATTTTGATTTCCTTTGGGGTTATTGGATTGGACGGCGTTAATGGAAGAATTTTGGGAAGCAGGAGGACTAGACATTGTGACTTGGTTGTTAGGAGCAGTTTGTAATGACAACTGCTGCAATTGATTTAGCAAGTTCACTGTAGTTGAGTCTACAGACCCCACGATACCATCCGCATGTGGACCTGGCTTTGGCTTAGCTAAATCAACCTTAGATCCAGGAGCATCTGGCAAGTACTTTTGGAGGATCCCAGACTGAGAGTAGATCAGTTCTAACTGCTGGGCCCTGAAAATGGCTTGCTCCTCAGAATAGACCCCAGACATGGAGACATCCTTGGAGATCTCAGGTTGCAAAGACTTCAAAAACCACTCTAGACGGTACTCCGGAGGGATTTCGGCTTTAATGAGCCTTTTTCTCCGTCTCCATTCCTGTATGTGATCAGAAATGTGGGTTGCCTTATCCTGACGAAAGGTAGCCAGAAGTTCAGTTCCGGCATCATAGCGGACAGGCAACTGAAAGTGATTCAAGAAGATATTAGCTAAGTCTGCGAACGATGTAAAGCTGCCCCCTGGCAACTCTATGTACCATTTAGCCGCATTACCAGTCAAGGTGCGCTGAAAAAGTCTCAACCTAACCGAATCTTCGATGAGGGAGTTAGATGAGCACCACAAATGGAATGTGGTTACATGATCGCCCGGATCTTCACCACTCTTCCCTTCGAATTTTGGGATGTCCGAAGGGAGTTTGGTTGGGACCGGAGGCCAGGCTGGATTGTATCTGATAGGGTCGTTCGTTAGCTTAGTGAGATCTGGCAAGTTTAACGTTGCCAGAAATGGAAGCCTAGGAGGACCTAGGGGATTCCACCCAGACTGGGCAGAACTCCCCAAGTTCTGAAAAGATTGTCCTGGGATTTGAGAGGCACCAGGCTGCCCCAAGTGACCAGTAGAACCAGCTGAACCAAAGGGCAAGCCTTGTGGTCCAGCAAAATTCGGAGTTTGACCAACTCCTGCCGTATAAGCTCCATAGCTTGCAAAGTTTCCTCCTATAGAATTGTAAGGAGTCGATAACCCCTGATATGGGTTCCAAGCCGAAGCGAGGGGAGGAATACTTTGAAACATGCTAACCGTGGAATACGGCCTACTTCCTTGTTGACCGATGAATGGATTCGCAGTTCCTGCGTTACTAGCCCCAGGGTTATTCCAACCTTGGAAAGGATTGCTGCTTTGTCC
Organism: Pinus tabuliformis; assembly: GCA_031772625.1. NCBI lineage: Eukaryota > Viridiplantae > Streptophyta > Pinopsida > Pinales > Pinaceae > Pinus > Pinus tabuliformis. Next base: position 83,809,334 of record CM062812.1, on the reverse strand, counting down.
TATTGAAGAAAAAGGCATGGATCCTACCGTTGGGTTGGAATGTGGAATATGACCACTTCCAAAAGGAAAACCCTGAAATGAAGCCGATCCGCCCATCATGGACGTAGCGGCATTGAACGGAACTGACGGAATACCCTGTGATTGGGTGCCAAAAAGGAAGGAACCAGTACTAAAAGCATTGGTTTGGGCATTTCCACTCGTGGACGGAATGGAGGTAGACCCAACCAAAGATGTGCTAGCAAACGATCCGAACAAGGAAGCGGAGGGGATGGAAATGGTTCCTCCCCCTTGCACCGATGTTGGGGTTTGCATAGTCGCAGCACTCGTGGAAACCATGCTTCCAGTAGTGATCATAAATGGTAAGCGCGTAGCGTAACCTGGACTCGCTGGTCTATATAATGGAGGCCCAACGTATTGCAATACGTCTGGGTAACTAGATGGTAGTGGAGAATTTGGAATCACTAATGATTCTGAAAGTTCTTCTACCTCTACGTTATCCTCCGCTTGAAAGCGAACTTGAGAAAAGACTGGAGCGACCCTCTCTTGTTCAAAAGTACCAGGCCTTGCTTGGCCGCTAATATCCCCGAGAGGAGGATCAATCCCCGATGCGTCAGCCGGCGTGGGACGGACCCCACCGGTAGTATTCCCTCTGCGCCTTCTAGGAGAAGGCTCTAAACTAGGTGGCGAGAGACCACGAAGTCTTCGAGACCGTCTTGGAGACCGGTCAGCCACTTTGAATTTTTTTTTTAAAGATCTAACTAAAGACTCAAAAAAATTAAAAGCTAAGCCGACTAGGAGCACAGAGCACACAGTATAAAGTTCCTAAAGATACAGCCAGTCAAACAACTTTCAAGTATTTCCGCTCCGGGTGATTGAGACCGGACACCAAAATACGAGAAAGTGAATCAAAGGGCCTTCCGAGGATAGTCTGGGATGATGAGGGCCCAGTCCTATCAGCGAAGGTATCAGAGGAAGTTACGCTGACCTCCTAACAACAGTCTACGCCGGTGCAAGCCCCCAAGCTTCGCAAGGGTGCCCTCCGGAAGTACTGTCGAGAGTGATACAACGTCGACCTCAGGTGCCACGGGATTCCCCTCCGCAGCCACCTATGCAGATCCCTAGGAGAGGCAACTATGGGTACCAACTCGTCGCAGAAGCCAGGCGGAACAGTCGTGAGGTAAGTTCGGACAAGTAGGAGAGGGGGTATCTCTCTTCCCTGTCTTCACAGACCCTCGTGCTTAACTCCCAGATCCGGAGTCTTCCTGGTCTCCCTAACGCTATTGGATTTACTCTCTTTAATCAGACTCTTATGTTTGACGTTTTGTGTGGCCTTGGAGAGTTAACTCTCCACTCGCCTAATCCAAGGCCCTAAAATCCTAAACTTGTTGGTGTAATAACTAAAACAAAAAGTTCTAGTGGATTTTAATTAAGCGCTTGATTTTATTAGGCTGTTCTTTAAGTCAAAGGTAATGTAGGTGAAACTTGTGGTGTTTTATGGACGCAAAAGAAATTAATAAAACCTAGCTACATGCACATGCACTTTTGTTTTCGATGAATAGCAATTTCTATGAGGTTCAGAAGGCACTTGTAATATAAACAAAAAATTTTTCCTTTTTCTTTTCAGACCCCACACTCACAAAAACTAACAAAACTAAATATGCCTAAAAAGAGATGCAAATCTTTCCCTAATGCAAGAACTAAATGTGGATGCACGATTCAAAGACTACTCTAAAAACAAAGAAGGAAAGTTGCTGCTTTACCAAATTTTGTCTTGCCACTGAAATGCTTAGATAGAAGATGATTTGTTACTAATCATTTCGTCCAAACAATAAAAACAAGTTTTAAGATAAAAAACAAAGCACTTTCACTTCGCAAAAAAAGGAAATCAGATGAGAAGCAAGTTTAAGAAAGCGAAACTCAAAAACTTTCAAAAGATTTTCTTTCAATCAAACCAAAAAGTCTTTTTCAAAGGAAAAACTCTCAAAAATACTGACACCAATGATTGATAAACAAGCAACCAAACACTTTTGTGAATTGACACCAATGAAATGATGAGAACTCAACAAAAATAAAATGTGTTCGAAGTCGCTTTTGACAATCAAAAGCAGCAATGAAAGTCCAAGAAATCAAAAGACGAGTTTCAAGGAAATGGTAACAAACAACTTTCCCGAAACGAAGGAGCAAATGGTCATAAAAATGATTTCGTTAAGCAAACACAAATGTCATGAAAACAAAATGGACACAAAGATTTTAAGACAATCTTCCCACTCTGCCGAAACAGAGCAATCAAGATTCTTAAACAGAAACCTTGTGTGTCAAAAATCAATGACGCTTGCAATCAACGAAAAACAAGACTAGCACTCCTAGAGAGAGTTCGAAACAAGATGCCCCCTGTTAAACAGAGAACTGTCACTGGGAATTGACTGCTTTAAACTGACCCAAACCACCAGACAGACATTCAGCCAAAAGAAAAATTATAAATCTTGAAAATTATGGAATATACGCGCCTGCAATTACTTGCAGAATGCGTGTACACGCTACTGTAACTAAGGAAACCTGCGTATACGCGGGTTTACTTAGTGCAACTTGCGTATATACGCTTCTGTAATCCAGAAAAAGTGCGTATATGAAGTGTTTCAAGAAAAATAAAAAAACACAAACTGAAAAACTGTAAAAGCTTGGAGTTCAAGAAAATATCAAACAGTCAGAACCAACAAACAGAGGGACTGAGCCTAGATTGGCTTGAGGACTACCCAAACTAGGAACAACAAGAATGTTGTCCCCAGTGGAGTCGCCAATTCTGGTTGAAGGGAAAGTACCCCTAGAGTCCTTTGGGCTGAGACTCTACCAGACTGAAAATTGCTTATACAAAGAAACACACACACACAGCCATCTTTTTTACTTTTAAGCAAATTCTAATGTTTAGGGTACATACCTAAGGTCCTACGTCCGAGAAGACCGTTAGGGTGCAAACCCTTCTTGGAGTTCCCTTCTTCTTTCTCTGACCTGCAAGACAAACAAATCAAAGAACTCAACAGTACATGTATAGAAGTTTATGTATAAATCATCTTTATGCTATAAAGTTAGTTATAAATAATCTTTAAGTAACTACTTTCATAAGAATTCACCACAAGAATCTCATAAGCATAAAGAAAGATTATTCGGGAACAAAGACGTGTTTCTTTATATATAAAGGCAAATAAAGTACATATATCGGAAAGATATCACCTGAACACCTTCAGCAGGCTCCAAGCAAGCTTCCTCCCGGATTCGTTCCAGCCTCCAGCCTTCAACAAGAGCTCCTTCCAAGTCTTACTCAATGATGATGTCAAGGATGAATGATCACCAATACACATGGAAACAAGGGTTTCCTATGCAAAATGGGGGAAGTGCAGGATGCACCAAGGACTTCAGACCTGGTCTAAGGGAAAAATCTCAGCATAATAATCTTGCTCTCCTTTCTCTCTCCCCTTGGCCTTCCCTTTGATGTCTTTTTATACCCTCTCCAAAGTAGTTTTTTAGTTAGGAGTTGGTTGGGAACAGTTGGGCCACGGGCACTAACAGGTGATCCAGCAGGTAAACCCGCGATCACCGCCCGAAAAAGAGGAAATTATATTTTTTTAAGTGTTTTAATAGATACACGCGGTTTGGGTATGACAGACCCGCGTGTACACGCGTTTAACACAGGGCAAAGTCGCGTACAGGGAATAAAACACTGTTTTTTAAATTTTTGGACCAGGTCTGGAAGGAGGGGTTGCCCTAGGCCATAAATGCAGCATCACAAACCATAAGAGTGAGATTTGGAGCTATAACAGTGACCTGATATCAAAGAAGTGTGTGCTTCTCTAACTATCTTTACTCTCTCAGTTTGTGGAATTTAGAGTTTCCGAAAATGATACAAGAGTCGGTCCTTCACGTGATAATCCAATTCTTCTACCTTTTTGCATGGACTGAAAGTTGCATATACATCTTTAAAATCTATATCTTGAGCATATTGTTCAATGTAGCTTTCATGTAGTACAGAATTATGCTTTAAGTATAGTAGATACGTTTATAATGGGTCTAGATAACATGTCTGCAACTTTGTTATGTATGCCCTTTTTATATCTGATGACTAAATGAAACTATTGTAGAAAACCCATCCACCTGTAATGTCTTGATTGCTACAACTTAGTTTGGGAGTGTAGATATTGAAGTGGTTGGTGATCAGTATGTATTACTGTCTCTTTGCCCATTAAGTAATGTTTCCACTTTTTCACACTTTGACCTAATGCATACAATTCTTTATCATATGTAGGATAGTTAACTACCACAGGATTAAAAGTCTCAGAATGATAACATATGTGTTTACCGTGTTGTGTCAACACTGCTCCAATGGCATAGTCACTGGCAACTGTTTGGATCTCAAATGGTCTTTGTAGATCAGGCAGTGCTAGTACAGGTGTTGTACTAATCTATTCTTTTAAGGTGTCGAAGGCTTTCTGATGTTTTCCTCCCCACTGAAACACCTTGTTCAATCCTGTCAAAGCATGTAAGGGAGCTGCAATTGAGGAAAAGTTAGAGATGAACTTCCTCCAATATTGTGTTGCTCCTAAGAAGCTTCTCACTTCTATAGTAGACTTGGGTTTAGGCCAGTTTACAATGACTGCCACTTTAGAGGGATCTATTTTCAATTCACCACCCCCTACTATATGACCCAAATAATTTAGAGATGTTTTGCCAAATTCACATTTTGAGAGTTTAACATAAATTTTTTCTCTTTTCAAAACATCTAATGTCTGCTTAACATGCTTTAAGTGTTCCTCCCATGTTTTACTAAAAATCAGAATGTCATCCAGATACACAATAACAAAATCATCAAGAAAAGGCCTGAGTACATCATTCATTAATCTCATGAAAGTAGCAGGGGCATTGGTCAAGCCAAAAGGCATAACCAACCACTCATACAATCCCTGCTTTGTTTTGAAAGTAGTCTTCCATGCATCTTTCTCTGCAACTCTAACCTGATGGTATCCACTGTGCAAATTCAGCTTGGTGAAATAAACAACTTCCTTTAATTGATCTAAAAAATCATCCATGCGAGGAAGGGGATAACAATTTTTTATTGTTATCTTATTCAGTGCTCGATAGTCAATGCAAATTCTCCATGAGCCATATTTCTTTCTCACCAAAACAATTGGTGACCCACATGGTGATGTGCTAGGCCTGATGAACCCCTTCTCGAGCAACTCCTGCACCTGCTTCTTGATTTCAGAATTCTCTAAAGCAGACAACCTGTACATTCCAATGTTAGGCAATGGAACATCTTGCTGCAAAATAATAGCATGTACTATTTCCTTTTTGGATGGTAGACCTTTAGGTTCCTGAAACAAGACATCATACTCTGAAACAATATTTTCTATATCAGCTTGTTGCTTAGCATTACAACCCTCAAATACATTGGTTTGATCAGGTTTATTTTCTTTTACAACCATTAGTAAGAATTGTTTGCATGAATTTATCATTATTTTCATCTGCCCTGAGTTTATGAGAGTATAATTATTCTTGAGCTTGTGAGCTCTTACAAAGTATTCAATTCCATCTTTAACAAGTAGATACTTGTTCTCAGCCCTATAGAAAATAGCCTTTCTATCATACAAGTAAGGACTCCCTAAAATAATTCCACATATATCCAAAGGAATTATGTCTAACTCAACCTCATCTACAAATGCTGACCCAAAAGAAAACTTGAGTTTGCACTGTCTAGTCACTTGTAGTTGTGCTTTATCATTTAACCATCCTAATGTGTATGGTTTCTTGTGAGGTGTAGTTTCTAATCCCAATTTCTTTACAATTGCTTCAGAAATCAAATTTACTTGTGAGCCACTATCAAACAAAGTCTCAATATTTTGATGTTTGGAAACAAATCGAATATGGAAAAGCTCATGTCTTTTTCTCTCATGTTTTTCATCAATAACAGATTGAGAAGAATTACTAGTAGATGCTTCAGAATTCTTACCTTTTATACCTATGGCTGCAATGATTGTTTCATCCCCCGAGTCTGACCCCAAATATTTCTGAATAGTTGCAACAATCTTCTTCTTCTTGCCCTCAGACTTCTTAGGTCTCTTCTCTGGGTGCAGAATCCAATAGTGCTCATCATCATGCCCATCCTTTTTATAGTGAGTGCATGAAGCTTTGCCTTTCTGTCCAGTGTTAGCCTTCCTTGCTTTCCGCTTCTGCTTTCTTTTCTCCTTGCTCTTGCTTGCAGTGGGTTGGGGTGGTCCCCCAACTTCTGGATTTCCATTCTTTCCTCTAGCCTCTAGATGAGTAGCTTGTATAGATACCTCTTCTATACTAGTGGGATTAAACATGAGGATGGTATGCCTCATGTAGCTGTGTAGAACACCAATGTACTTCAAAAGAGTCTCTGGTGAGTCTAATGAGATCCCTAGAATCAATGCTCTCTTTCTAAATTCTTGAGTGTACCCTTGCACACTTTGCCCTTTCAACCGCCGAAGAGTTTGCCAACTCATCATGGCTTGTTGCATGTAGGCCAATGGATAGAATTGCTTCTTGATGGTAGAAACAAATTCACTCCAGACAAAGATAGTCTTACCAAGTACTTTCATGTTAGCTTGGGTTCTGACTTCCCACCAAACCAAGGCAGTGCCTCTTAGGCATAGGCTTGCTAGCTAAATTTTGCTCTTGTCTGAGTCGATGTTCTGCACTCTGTAATACACATCAATTTGTCTAATCCAATTCTCCAACTTTTAAGAATTTAGCTCTCCATCATATATAGGCAAGTCAAATTTAACATCTAGCTTGATCAAAGATGCTTTCTTAATATGAACGGGGCTATTAGAAGGTGTGAGAAAGTTTTCGACTTTCCCTTTTCCTTTTGAGTGGTCATGGGAATGAGACTCATCTTCTTCTTTGTCTTGTTTAGAACCTGATGAATCTTCATCCTTATGCTTTCTAAAGTCCCTATACATTTCTTCTACCATAGACTTCATAGCTAGGAAACTCTCTATGAATTGAGGGTCTGGCCCCACAGAACCTTCCTCTGACATTGTCTTCCAAGGATAGGCTCTCCCAATCTCAGGATTAGTTTCGACCAACTCTCCTTCTCCTAATTTGAGCTTTGATCTAGTGAGCATTCAACAACTAAAACAACACAAGCTTGTCTAACCTTACAACCTAAAGCTCTGATACCACTTGATCTGATAATCACTCAATGAGTGACCTCAGTTAAAGACTTATTAAATGAAGGTATTATGACTCATATGCTGGTGTGTCTAAGTTATTTAAGCAACGGATCGATTAGATTGCAAATACATAGACACTTAAAAATGGAAAACAACAGAGAAATATAGAAAGCAAATACAAGAACACAAGAAATTAATAAGGAGTTCACCCTATCCTCCAGGGCTACATCTCCGGTCCAGCTTCAGTGGTTGCCTTATTTTTATTGTGTCTTGAAGCAAAGAATTACAATGAAGGAGCTCAATATGAGTCTCCTGAAACAGATTGGCTTGGTAGGGTGGTTCTTGGATTCCCCAAACCACTAGAGTACACAGACTCTTTTCTTTGCCAGCTCTTTGACCTCTCTGGTCTGATAGATCTTCTCAGGGATGGATTGAGTCTCTCAAGCTCTCTGGTGCTCGACACTGCCTCTGGTCAGCTTGTCCCTCTGTCCTCTTTCTGCTTTTTTCCTTGCTGGTTCTTCTCTTCTTTGTCTTCTGTCTTTGGTGTTTTGTCTTTCGGTCCTAACTCCCTTGCCCACTTTCTGGTTTGTACATGGCTTTAAAGCCATTCGAGCTCATGGCGGTTCACTTCCTCTTTCACTCCTGTCAGATCACCTACTTGCAGATGTGCTTGGAGTTCCCTGTTTCGGCGCCATCATCAAGCTCTCAGGGATGGCCACTTTTCCTCCTGCGAACTGTGCCAACTTGCTTCGTCAGTTCAATTCTTCAATTACGTTGTGGAATGAGCCTTTCGCCACCTTGGTAGTCAAATCAGACCTTAAATTCTTCTAAATCGTAGCTTATTCCCTCGTTAAATCCGGTTTCTGTTGGGTCCCTATAATACTAGTGATTACCCCATTACTATTGTAGTTATACCCCTTATTTATATTGTTGTGCCCCTATTACCCCCATATTGTTATTTCTGTGCCCCATAGAATCCCTCTATTGTTATTTTTGTGGCTTTATATTATTATTGTTAGGTCGACTGGATTATATTGTGACTCCTTAGACTCCCATATATAGAAAGGAGGTTTTGTCATTTGTATCGTCCAAGAATTGTTCATTTATGTAATGTAAAGGAGGTTGCCCCCTCGAAGAGGCTGAATTCTAAGGCGTTGATCTTTCTTTTCTATCTTTTCTTGAGCTGGTTTCATAACATTTGGTATCAAAGCTTTGGATTCTAGGGTTTCGCTGCTCCAAACAGGTCATCGTGGCATTTTCACTATAACTTTTTTTCTGTGACGTTTCAGAAGTCGCAAAAAAAACACGTTTGAGAAGCAATCATGGTGAACCTTGGGTCCTAATTTCAGATATTTTCGCGCTATATATGCGGAGATATGCTCTGAAGAAGTTGGTCTTTTTGCAGACTCCTGAATTACATTCAAAACAGGTGACCTAGGGAAAATCGTCATAACTTTCTCTCTGGGGATCGGATTGAAATTTCATAAGAAGGTACAGAAAGAGGACAGACTATAGTTTCTTGTATATCTTTTTTAGAACCAAAGGTCGAAAATTGTACACGTGGCACTTCATACAAGTTCACTCTTCTGGAAAGGTCTATAATCAGGTCATTTTGGGAGATTGTGCATAACTCTTTCTTGGAGAATCCAATTTGGATCAGACTGGTGGCATTGGAAAGAGGACACAGAGAGCTACTACAGGTCACAATTTTAGAACTAGATGATTGGAAAGTACAGAGATACATCAGAGGCAATATCAAGCTCCTACAAAGTGAAAAAAGGTGTGTAGATTTTTTTAAATTTTTGCTTAAGCTTGGTTTGAAAATTTATTTTGAAGGAATTCAAAGGGCATAGTAGAGCATTATTATCGGTAACTGATGCCCCGAGGAAAGAAAATGCAAACACCTAGTAAGGAACCTGAAAGCTCTAGCATGACTCATGAAGAAGAGGAAGAAATGCAACATGATATATCAAAATTACAAGACCAAGTGCAACAACTGTCCCTTGCACAAAAAGGAACATAATCTAAGATGGATGGTTTAAAGAAAGATGTAGAAGCTAAGATGGATGGTTTAAAGAAAGGCATAGAAGCTAAAATGGATGGTATGGAAGCTAAGGTGAATGGCATGGACGCTAAAATTGATGGCATGGATGATAAGATGGAAGAATTGAAGATAAATATGAATAAGTTGCTACAAGAAATGGTCACTAAGGGTGAAAGAGTACTAAAGGAAACTCATGATGAGAACAAAAGAAATGTTAATCATGATTCCATAGACTCTAATGTTGGATCGAAGACTCACCATTTTCCAAAAATCGATATGAGGAAGTTTGATGGCAAGGATCCCGCCACATGGATATTACAGATGGAGCAATTCTTCGATCTCAATAATGTGCAAAACACACAAAAGGTACGTATGACAACTTTATATTTGGAACCAAATCAGTTTGTATGGTATCAATGGCTTTGTTCTCGTAAACAATTTATCACTTGGGCAATTTTTACGGAAGAATTGATAGCACATTATGAGGATACAAAAAGCAACACTTTTTTTAGCCAATTGATAAGTCTCAAACAAAAGGGTTCAATAATGGAGCACATTGAGGAGTTCCAAAAATTGAACATAAGGGTAAAAGATATTCCAGAGGAGCATAGGATTGATGTGTTCATAGGGTCTTTAAAGGATAATATCCAACATGATGTGCGCCTTTGGGAACCTGATTCATTAGAGAAGGCATTCAGGTTAGCAAGAAAAATGGAAAGCAAAATTATGGCAACTAGGAAGCATACCATTCACAACTATAAAGACGGAAGTGTTGTTGCCCATAGTCTTCCACAACCTACAAGGTTGACACCACAACAATTGGAAGAAAAAAGAGCAAAAGGGCTTTGTTACAATTGTGATAGCAAATACACAAAAGGTCATAAGTGTGCTGAGAAGAAATTATTCTACATAGATTGTGAAGAGGAAGAAGAAAAGGAGAAAGAAAGGTCAAAAGAAGAGGATATATTCCAAGAACAAAGCCTAGATGAAAAACAAATAAATCCGACCATATCTTGTAATGCATTGGCGGGAATTACCACTCCTCAAACCATCAAGATAGAAGGACAAATCAAGAAGAAAAAGGTAATAGTGTTGATTGATTCAGGAAGCACCCACAATTTTATTCATTGTAGGGTAGCAAAAGAATTGAATTGCTTCCTATATCCAGCACCAGAGTGTCAAGTGATGATTGCAAATGGAGGAACAATAAATTGTTCTGGAAAGTGCCATAATATCAAGCTATCCATGGGAGAATATGTATTGACTAGCCCAATGCTTTCCATTCCAATGGGAGGTGCTGATGTTGTACTAGGAGTCCAATGGCTACAATCCTTGGGTACAATAGCTTTTAATTTTCAAGAACTTTTCATGAAATTTTATGTGGAAGGAAAGGAAGTTGAATTAAGGGGTATTGCAGGGAAACCAGGAAAGATAATCAGCTCTAATGGCATGACAAAGCTTCTAAAAAAGGAGCAAAGAGGTGTAATTGCACAATTATGTTCGCTAGATGTTTCCACATTGGAATCATCTATTTCTCCAGATCTCCAAAAAGTCCTGGACAATCATTCCAAGGTATTTGAGACTCCCAAAGGTCTCCCACCTATGCGTGATCATGATCATGCTATTCATCTGATTCCAGGAAGTGTTCCTCCAAACATCAGGCCGTACAGATATCCCTATGTCCAAAAAAGTGAAATTGAACGTATGGTTGCAGAAATGCTAGAGGCTGGTATAATTCAACCGAGTCAAAGTTCTTTCTCAGCTCCAGTAGTATTGGTGCACAAGAAGGATGGATCATGGCGCATGTGTCCAGATTATAGGGAGCTCAACAAGCTCACTATTAAAGATAAGTTCCCCATTCCTGTCATTGATGAATTACTGGATGAATTGCATGGATCAATTTACTTCACCAAGTTGGATCTTCGTTCGGGATATCATCAAATCAGAATGAAGATTGAAGACATTCCGAAAACGGCATTTAGAACTCATGAGGGTCATTATGAATTTTTGGTCATGCCTTTTGGCCTTACCAATGCACCTTCAACATTTCAAAGTTTGATGAATTCAATTTTCAAACCATTCCTTAGAAAATTTGTGTTAGTATTTTTTGATGATATACTAATCTACAGCAAGTCTTGGAAGGATCATGTTGAACATGTTGACAGGGTGCTACAACTATTGGAGGAGAAACAATTATATGCAAAAAGATCCAAATGTTTCTTTGGAGTCCAGGAGGTGGAATATTTGGGTCATATTGTATCTCATGAAGGAGTTAAGGTAGACCCTAGCAAAATTAAAGCCATTAAGGAATGGAAAATCCCCACATCCATAAAGCATCTGCGAGGATTTCTTGGGTTGACAGGGTATTATCGCAAGTTCGTTAAGAATTATGGGAGAATAGCAGCACCTCTAACAACATTATTGAAGAAAGATTCATTTTCATGGACTCCGGAAGCAACAAAGGCCTTTAAACATCTTAAAGAGGCAATGTGCCAAGCACCGGTCTTAGCTACACCGGACTTCACAAAAACCTTTATTGTGGAATGTGATGCTTCAGGAAATGGAATTGGTGTTCTAATGCAAGATGAAAGACCCATTGCTTTTGAAAGTCGTCCAATCAAGGGAAAGTTTTTAAGCAAAGCTATTTATGAGAAGGAAATGTTGGCAATACTCCATGCACTTAAGAAATGGCGACCCTACCTAATGGGAAGACACTTCAAGGTAAAAATGGATCATGATAGCCTTAAATACTTTTTAGAACAAAGATTATCCTCTGAAGAGCAACAAAAGTGGGTCACAAAGATGTTGGGTTATGACTTTGAAATCATCTAAAAAAAGGGAAGCAAAATGTGGTGGCAGATGCACTCTCAAGAAAGGATGAGGATATGGAAGCATTGTTGTGTGCCATTTCTATTATCCAACCAGATTGGATAAACGAAGCAAAGGAGGAATGGAAGAATGACGAAGAAGTGTGGGCACTTATTCGAAAGCTACAACAAGATTCCAGTACTTCTGATACATTTAGCTGGCAAAATGATTCGTTATGGTACAAAGATCGCTTATACCTCTGTAAGAATTCCCAGCTAAAACAAAAGATTCTTATGGAATTGCACACTTCTCCCTTAGGAGGGCACTCAGGATTTTTAAAAACTTACCACAGGGTTAAGAAGGAATTTTTTGGGATGGCCTTAAATCAGATATTCAAAAGTTTGTGGCGGAATGTTTGGTTTGCCAACAAAATAAAGTTGAAACAATTAAGACACCGGGTCTATTACAACCTTTATCCATTCCAAGCCAACGTTGGGAGGAGGTTTCAATGGATTTTATCACAGGTTTACCCAAGTCTGAGGGAAAGAGTGTCATCATGGTGGTAGTTGACAGACTTACCAAGTATGCACACTTTTGTGCATTATCACATCCATTTAAAGCCAGTACAGTTTCTACTGCATTTATGGAAACAATTCAAAAGCTACATGGAAACCCAAAGATTATTGTAAGTGACAGAGATCCCATTTTCACTGGAAATTTTTGGAAAGAATTATTTTCTTGTCTTGGTACTCAGTTAGCTCATAGCTCATCTTATCATCCTCAATCTGATGGGAAAACTGAGATAGTAAACAAATGTTTGGAAGGATATCTTCGTTGCTTTGTATCTGATAAACAGACACAATGGGTCAAATGGTTGCCTCTGGCTGAATGGTGGTATAACACTTCCTTCCATACAGCAACAAAAATGACCCCATTTATGGCACTTTATGGGTACCAACCACCATCCATCACATCATATTTAAGAGAAAATTCTAAGGTTCAAGCAGTGGAACATCACATCGAACATCAACAACAAGTCCTCCAACTCTTAAAGGATAACCTCGTGTTGGCACAAAATAGAATGAAACAACAGGCAGATCAACATCGCAGTGAAAGAAGTTTTGATGTAGGTGATTGGGTATTCCTACGGCTACAACCATATAAGCAAATGTCCCTAAAGCAAGCTAAGAAGGATAATAAATTATCACCAAAGTATTATGGTCCGTACAAGGTGTTGCAAAAGATTGGTACTATGGCATACAAATTGGAGCTTCCTGCAGCTTCTCGATTGCACCCAGTTTTCCATGTTTCATGTTTAAAGAAGGTTATAGGCGACAAGCTCCCAGTTCAAACAATATTGCCAGAACTTGACGAGGAAGGAAAAACTATATTGGAACCAGAAGCAGTCACAGAAACAAGAACTCGACAGCTACGAAATCGATCAATTTCAGAGTATCTTATCAAGTGGAAGAACTTATTCGCTGAAGATTCCACATGGGAGGATGAGAATTTTATGCAAAAGTATCCAGAACTTCTCAAGCGTTGAGGACAACACTTTTTTGAAGGAGAGGGGCATGTTGGGTCCCTATAATACTAGTGATTATCCCATTACTATTGTAGTTATACCCCTTATTTATATTGTTGTGCCCCTATTACCCCTATATTGTTATTTCTGTGCCCCATAGAATCCCTCTATTGTTATTTTTGTGGCTTTATATTATTATTGTTAGGTCGGCTGGATTATATTGTGACTCCTTAGACTCCCATATATAGAAAGGAGGTTTTTTCATTTGTATCATCCAAGAATTGTTCATTTATGTAATGTAAAGGAGGTTGCCCCCTCGAAGAGGCTGAATTCTAAGGCGTTGATCTTTCTTTTCTATCTTTTCTTGAGCTGGTTTCGTAACAGTTTCTCCATCGGGCGTGATCTCAGCCATTAGATTTGGAGCCCCCAGATCCAACTCCATTCGCTCATCCCGCGCGATTGACTAGCTCGACCGTTAGTGCGCGATGAGCGGTGGTTTTCTCTTTCCTCCGTTTGCCACGCGTCGGGCGCTGAGTGGAATCGCTCCTTTTTTATGCAAACTGCTTACTGCCCATGGATTCCCCCGATCAATACCGCTGATTTTAGAGTGGGTCCCGCCTTTAGCGCTTAGCCTTTTGTCCCATAGTTTTCCCGGCTCCCACGTGACCGAGTGCTTGAGGCTTTTTCCATTTTGACGGTTTTCACCCAACAATGCACGAATAGTAATCACGCATCAAAATTTCCATTTGTTTCTCGATCCAAGCCTCCCAGGGGCTAATTTTACCTCCCTCATAGTCTCCATGGGCCTCGGTCAACGCGTTTTGACTGAGGTCCTCGTCGTTCCGCACTGGCTGCCACTGTCACTGGTTTAGAGGTGTTTTTGATCGCTGGTTTAAATTCTTTGAAGTCTGTCCCAACCTGGTACAACCATGGCTCTGCTAATCATTCTTTATGGATCCAATTCGGATCACCAATAATGTTGCAGTCTGCCTCAGTCGACCACTAGTCAAGGGGCTAATAATTGTGCTCGACTCCTGTGGGAACTAGACTTCGGGGTGGCCGCATCTTTACCCAGGGGATCCAGAATTCAGCAACACATACCAGTCACTCCTGGAAGAGAAACACGTTCCAAATTTTCACCTTCAAGATGCACTATTATGCCACCTAGGACACATATGTGTTCCTTCAAGTGAGTGTGCCAAGATGATTTGGGAGGCGCAATACAGTCGGATCATTGGACATTTCGGAGTAGATAAAACAATGGTGATATTACAGAGGTATTTTTATTGGCCAAAACTTCGTCAAGATGTTGGGAAGTGCATTAGATCCTACACTGCCTATGCCATTTCCAAACCAACCATCAAGAAGCATGGAAAATACTGTGTTTTCATGGTCGTCAACAGATTCTCTAAGATGGCCATCATGGAGGTCGTTAAGAAGAGTATCACAGTAGAGGCCACTGCTAAGATCTTCTTTAAGCGAGTGTGGGTACACTTTGCAATCCCATAGTCCATTGTATCATATCAGGACAATAGATTCCTAAGTGCATTTTGGTCAAGTCTCTGGTCGATGCTGGATACAAAACTTACTAAGTCCATGGCCTTCCATCCCCAAATTGATGGCGAAACAGAGGTTGTCAATAGGATGGTCGTACACATTTTGCGCATGTACAACTCGAAGAACCCACGCACATGGGATGCAATTCTCCCCTATGTCTAGCACAACTACAACAAAGCTCTCCACAGCTCGATAGTCCACAGCCCCTTCTAGGTAGGGCTAGGATTTTAGCCATTATGTCCCATTGATGTGGTCATACCATTTGCAGCTACTCAGGCAGATTCGATTCACGTCCAGTCTGAAGTCGATAGGGCTAACAACTTCATTGAGCACATTCAACACATCCACCAATAGGTCCATGATATATTGGACAAAGACAATGCTAAGTACAAACAGTGCCATGATCAACATCGAGTGCCGCACAAGTTCCAGGGGGGTGACAAAGTTTGGCTACATTTGTAGAAGGAGCACCTCACTGGACCCCACCGCAAGCTTTGTCCGCTCTGATATGGGTCATACACCATCACCAAGGTTGTCGATGACAATGCCTTCAAGCTCAACATCCCACCGTTCCTTTGTTTTCACCTAGTGTTCAATGTAGATTGCCTTCGGCCATAATTTCCACCATTTTTGAACACATCCGACATTGCAAAAAAACTCACACCAACAGAGCTCAACCCAGACTGCATGGAATAGTCCACAACTGATCAGCTCATGGACACATAGGTCAAGATCACTCACCAACATAGGATCTAGCTATAGCGAGTTGTGAAAGCAGGCCAACTCGTTCATGAGGGCAAGTGGTTCACCAGGGACCAGGTTCAACAGAAATTTCTTCACCTCATGGAGGCTCTACACATAATGGGGACCATTGCATTTTAAGGGGGGAGTAATGATCCAAGTGGATATCGATTTACACCTACCTATTCCACCTAAACCTCTAGTTGGTTTCATTTGTTTCCTTGTTTATTTCAACATTTACTATTTTTAGCAATTTTTCGAGTCTTGAACTTCTGGAGTAGTTTTGACCCCCTAAATAAAGTTTTTTTAAGGTCCACAACAAGCTCATTTACATTATGGTCTTGCCACAAATCTTGTAGAACTCAGAGAGACCTTTCCAACAAGGTATCATACGCACCAAATGGAGATAATATGACCAAGTTACGACCCCAGGAAGGTGGCTACCTAATTAACCCCAACGAGGCCCACAACCTCTTGGTGTTACATCTCCTAGGGTTAGGATTTTGGTTGTTTAGGGTTTTCTCTTGTTTCTCAATAATAAATAGGCCCTTGAGCCTCATTGTAACGCAGTTTAGAGGCATGTAGCCGCCACATCTCTTCTTAAAGATAAACTACCATTTCCCGAGCTACTTTATTTCTATTTTGTTTGTGAGCATAGTTCAATATTTTTCTATTAATAAAATGAAGTGTTATTTCTGTTGCGTCTATGTATTTATGGTTATATCTGTAATTTGTTGCGTTCCTGTTTAAATCCAGATCAATTAAGGAGGCAATTTCAAGACAAAAAACATAGTAATTAGGAAATAACAACATCAAATTGTACAACAACAATACACAAGGTAACGAAAACAAGCCATGTAATAATAGCTAATGGGGCTGCAACCAATCCAACAATAATAGTCATAGAATATCACTTAATCAAGCCAATATAAAACACAAGCAAGAAAACACATCTTTCAGGATCATCAAAGAGGAAACGTCAACATAAGTTGCATAGTGGAAAGGAGAAGAATTCAAAGTAACCTATAATTCATCTAACCAAATAGAATCAACTTCAGTCCCTAACACACCAATTTACCCGAAACAATATTTTGACACTTAGGTATTTGATCCATACTTATAGAGGAACACAAAAAAGTATAGATACATATATAAACATCAAGATGCAACAGAAATAAAACTTCATTTCATTAATATAAAAGAATTGAAATATGCTTACATACAGAATGGAAATAAACTAGCTTGGGCGATGGTAGCTTATCTTTGAGAAGAGATGTGGCAGCTACATGCCTCTAAAATGTGTTACAATGAGGTTCAAGGACCTTTTTAATATTGAACAATAAGGGAAAACCCTAAACAACCAAAACCCTAACCCCAGGAGATGGAGCGCTAAGAGTTTGTGGGCCTCATTGGGGTTAGTTGGGAAACCAACTTCTCGAGGTCAGAACTTGGTCATATGATCCTCACTTTTCACGTATGATACCTCGTTGGAAATATATCTCTGAGTACTATAGGATTTTCTGTTTA
The DNA here is from genome assembly GCA_031772625.1 of Pinus tabuliformis. Taxonomy (NCBI): domain Eukaryota; kingdom Viridiplantae; phylum Streptophyta; class Pinopsida; order Pinales; family Pinaceae; genus Pinus; species Pinus tabuliformis. The sequence goes on along the minus strand of CM062812.1, from coordinate 83,791,945 downwards.
GGAGGTCAAAACAACTTCGAAAGTTTAGGACCCAAAAAACTTCTAAAAATAGTAAATGTTGTTATAATCAAGGAAACATATGAAACTGAATGGAGGTCTAGGTGGAATGGGCAATTGGCCACCAATATCCACTTGGATCATTCTTCTTGCCTTAGGAATAAATGGTCCCCATTGCGTGCAAAGCCTCCATAATATGAGGAAATTTCTGTTGAACTTGGTCCCTGGCGAACCACTTGCCCTTATGAAGGAGTTGGCATGCTTTGACAACTCGATATCATTGGATCCTCTGTTGGAAAGTTTTCTTGATATGTGTGTCCATGATCCTATCGGTTGTGGCCTATTTGATGTAGCTTGGGTTGAGATTTTTTGGTGTTAGCTGCTCAGCAATGTCAGATGTGTCCAACAATGGAGGAAGGTATGGTCGCAACTAGTCCACTTTGAATACTAGGTTCATGCCTATTGTGAAGAGAAATCCCTTCTACGGACATAAGCGATCTCTCTAGTCCTATGAGAAAATATAGCAAGAAATTGGACAAACTAATGCAAGCTTTCCTAGTTTATGTTGAAAAGGGAAAAGTGAGAGAGAGAAATCTACCCCACTCTAATGCTAAGCGCACAACCTCTGATGATGATCTCGATCCCTTATATTCCAGGCTTGCTGCTCGCTATTCCTTATGTCTGAATACTTGCAAGAGAGATCAAAATACAATAAGAGATACAAGAGAATACATAGTATAATTCAAGCATAAACTACATGATAGATCAAGGAGCATCATGCTAAATGAATAAAGATATATACATTTATGGAAAGTAAACACCAGATGTATATATTAATGAATCAAAAAGGGAATCATACAACCATTTCCTTGATGTTGGAGACCTCTTTTGTAGTGGATTTCCAGGTCCAAGCCAAGATCATTCAAGCACTCCATCACCTTAGTTAGATGGGCAACATTTTGGCATAGTTTCAACACAAGAATGTAGGCAAGCAATGACCAACCATTTGGGGATGGAAGGGACTTGATTTATAGGAAGGGAAAGGGAGTTAGTGATCCACAAAAGAGGGAGGAAGATGCCTAAAGGTAGGATTAAGGACTCAAAATGGGAGAGCTTGATCATATCTCTATCCAACAACATCCAGCTCATTGTTCTCGAAGATTCTAGCAGGCGAAGCTTCTCCTCCACTTTAGGGAAGACTACTAGAAGAGGTTCAACGCGGGTTCTCACATCAAAATCTACACTAGCAGCACTATGTCAATATGCTACAAAAAGCCATCAACACAATCCAACAGTAGTGCAAAGTGCGTTGATCCTGAAAACTAGGGTTTCAGGAAAATTTCTCTAGAATTCTCTCAGGGCAGCTCTTCTTCCATTATTCAAAGGATGTTTCTGTATGTGTTTCATGGTGAGTACACATTGATAGTTTTCATTATTTTTATGCTTTAGGATATGGGACGGGAATTGTGACAAAATATTGTGTAACAGATGCCCCCTAAAGCATGAAGGCAGAACAAGGAGTGATGGGTGAAATGGTTTACAAGTCAATGAAAGGACCTGTAAAAACGCCATTAGGAGACCTGGAAATCAAGCATGATACAATATACATATCTGACATCTCTAGTATAAATATGCTTAATGATATATCTCTGAATAGGCATATAATAATACATGAATCCATGGCATGGATGCAACCATCCGAATGGAAGGGATCATGTGTGTGGATCCACAGCATGGACACAATCATCTGAATAGAAAGGATCATATATATGGACCCACAATATGGTCGCAACCATCCATATAGAGGGAAACATGTGTATAATCATGAATAACTCATAACTCCACGCAACTTGGATTTATCAAATGAAACCTAGGGTCTTCATCTTTGTCTCGATCTTATCAATGTACGAATTATACCATGTGAATAGATGTGTCGAAGTTGAACATGATAGAAAACCACTTGATTACAAGTCGATGATGTAAACCGTTAACAGGTGTGAGAGTAACCACCAATAATGGTAATGGATCCCAAGGTACAATAAGATAATACGCAAGTGTTAATAATGAAGTTGAAGTCAAACACCCACAAAATAATTTGGTTGAAGGCCAATGATGTAAATCTATCATCGAATGCGAAGAACTTGCCATTGAGGCATGAAAGCTTTAAGGTACTGGAAGGGAGTTTCTAAATCGTCTTCCTAGATAATGAGCAGAAGTTGACAGGAAGCGATCCATCGAAGGAGGCCATAATGTATCCCACATCATCGACACTAAACAAAAGATGTAGTAGAGTAGGTAAGTTTGATTAAGGATTGTGGCAGAAAGGTCAGATAGTGTACAAGCGTAAAAAACTACATATGGGACTTCTCTTGAACATATTGGTGAGACAACTCCAGAGTTTGGCAGCATTTGACTCATCATAGGATTAGAGGTCATGATGAAAATTCAATATAATTAGATGAGAGGCAAAATGGATTCCCAAAACCCAGGAAGGCAAGTGATGAAGTGAGGATAACCCAAACATGACACGAGCAATAGATAAGTGTCATGTTCAAGAGTGACATGTTGCCTTTACACAAAATTCAAGAGGTGTCTACTTTCATTTTCCCCCACTATTTCTAGTGAGTACCCCATTACTTTTTATCACAAGCTTGAAGGGGATAGGATATTCTTGTTGTATAATTCCATCATTTGGATGAATCCATCCTAGTAAGTTTAACGAGTCCTAAGAAGGAGAAACTCAGTCTCGTCATGGTGACAAGTCCTGCATCATTTAAGTTTTACGAATCTGATGGAGGAGTAACTTGACATATTTTTCATGTTTAGCGATTTTGAAAAAGTGGTGAAAAGGATAACCCCATATATCCCTTTTTGTAGATAGTCTCTTAAGTCCAAAAAGGTAGAAAACAATACTCAAGAGAACCTCTTAACTAGTATGACTAAGGTATTCTTTTTTCGTACAATAGTTTATCTCAGTCTAGAAAAGGGTTAAACTTATATTGAGTAGAGGTCATTTCATTTACTTTAACAAGTTCGAAACAAAAAGTACTCTACAATATTTTCATATTTTTGAAGTCTTAAAAGAGATGAAATATGACTCCTTCTGGAGGAACGAGTGGTATAACAGGATAACAACTGGTTTCGGTTATGATGGAAATGCTCAAAACATGTAAAGGTTAATAGGCTCGCTTATAAGATCACTCATCATAGATGTTCCTTGGGCAAAGGTAAAACAACCAAGTGAAAGTGTATGATCGGCCAAAGAGATAGTGATGATGGAATGAAAAAACCAAGGCTTGTCTAGCAAAAATAGGTTGATAAAGATGGAAATCACGAGAGGTAAAGTGGGAATAGTTTCATTTTTACACAAGATTGAAACATGGGAAACTATGCTTGAGGATACTTGAAGACGGTTTCATTTTTTCACAAGCTTGAAACATGAGAAAAAATTGTGCTTGGATTTGGTTTCATTTTTACACAAGCTTGAAATGGAAACAAACTATTCTTGGGTTTGGTTTCATTTTTAAACAAGCTTGAATCAAAGATAAGCTATGCTTGAGATGAGCTTGATATGGTTTCATTTTACGAGTCTGATGGACGAGTAACTCGACATCTTTCTCATGTTTAAAGATTTTGAAAAAGTGACAAAAAAGAAAAATCCAGATATCCCTTTTTGTAGATAGTCTCTTAAGTATGAAAAGGTAGAAAACAATACTCAAGAGAACCTCTTAAGCAAGTATGACTAAGGTATTCTTTTTTCGTACAATAGTATATCTCAGTATGGAAAATGGTTGAACTTATATTGAGCAGAGGTCATTTCATTTACTTTAACAAGTTCTAAACGAAAAGTACTCTACAATATTTTCATATTTTTGGAGTCTGAAAAGAGATGAAATATGACTCCTTCTGGAGGAACGAGTGGTATAAAAGGATAGCAACTGGTTTCAGTTATGATGGAAATGTTCAAAACATGTAAAGGTTAAGAGGCTCGCTAATAAGATCACTCATCACAGATGTTCCTCGGGCAAAGGTAAAACAACCAAGTGAAATTGTATGATCAGCCAAAGAGATGGTGACGATGGAATGAAAAAACCAAGGATCATCTAGCAAAAATAGGTTGATAAAGATGGCAATTATGAGAGGTAAAGTGGGAATAGTTTCATTTTTACACAAGCTTGAAATATGGGAAACTATGCTTGAGGATACTTGAAGATGGTTTCTTTTTTTCACAAGCTTGAAACATGAGAAAAAATTGTGCTTGCATTTGGTTTCATTTTTACACAAGCTTGAAATGGAAACAAACTATGCTTGGGTTTGGTTTCATTTTTAAACAAGCTTGAATCAAAGATAAACTATGCTTTGAGATGAGATTGCATGCCCCCAGCATAATGACTCAACTCAAGGTACATGCCCCCCAAGCTTCATTTCATTCACCTAAGTAGACTATTGGTTACTAACAGGTGGATGGAATGAAGGTTCATTTACGAGACCAAATGAAAGACTCGACTGGGAATTTACGAGATGTAATCAAAGACTTGAGTTGGAAGGGGTTATGTTTCATTTCTTAATGAGCTTGACACAAGAAAAGAACCATGCTCATGACACCTTTTTCATTTTTTAATGAGCTTTACACAAGTAAAATAACTATGCTCATTAAGACCTATTTCATTTTTTAATAAGGTTGACATGGTAAAAGAACTATCCTCATGGGAACCTATTTCATTTTTTAATGAGGTTGAAATAGTAAAAGAATTATCCTCATGGGAACCTATTTCATATTTTAACGAGTTTGACATGGTAAAAGAACTATCCTCGTGACACCTATTTCATTTTTTAACGAGGTTGACATAGTAAAAGAACTATCCTCATGACACCTATTTCATTTTTTAACGAGGTTGACATATTAAAAGAACTATCCTCATGGGGACCTTGATCATGGACTATAAGAGACCATGGCTTCCAAGAGGTTCTCATCAGATGGGAGAACAACACTCTAAAAGGGATACCTGTCAAGGGATCTAATGGAAATATCGGGTTCCAATGTCCCCAATACATGATGCACTATATCACTAACTAGATCATTAGTTAACGCGGGTGTGGAACAGGTGGCCATGTAATTAACCTCTGGCAGGGGTGATACTTCTTGCATACAGGGACCATTTAGGGATGATGGTTGATCAAGAGTCAAATTAGGACGAATGAACGAAATTTGATCAATGACCACAATTCTTCCTTCATGCGGGAAACATATGATACAAAAGAGAGAAGAGATAAGAACTCCCATAAAATAAACATAGTCATGGTCGAGGAGTAAATTAAAATCCAAAAGAACTTGGACAACCATCACATCGAGATAGACAATTTTTCCTCCTAAAATAATAGGAAACTTAGGAAGGATCCCTAACAGTTGACTGGTTCCTTTGTTAAAAGCTAACAACTTCTGGGTAATGGGCACAAGCTAAGGAAAACCTAAAGCTTTCCAAGTAGTTGAAGACAGAATACTAACAGACACGCCTTCATCTATGATTGTGCCATGTATGGGTATATTATAAGCATGTAATGTGATATGAAAAGGCACATAGGAAGATGGTATCCTACAAGTCGACTCCAATCAAAGAAAGTGACTAAACTACTTGGAATGGGTTTCATCAAAATGGGAAAATTGCCCCCTTGCGTTATGGGAACAAGAGGATCACCTCCCTGTACCGTGGGAACATGAGGATTTCCCTCCAACTCACTGGAATATGATGAAACAAGAAGAACATGAGTGGTATGAGATTCACTCTCTATAGGAAAGGTGTGATCACCTAAAGGTGGAATTAGATCAACCATTTCCTCAACCAATGGTTGGATAGAAATGGACTCATCAGATTCACTTTCAGAGAGATTGGGATTAACCAAAGATGAGTTATGATCAATCACTTGATCAACTAGTGGAGGATCAAGGGAAATCTTCCTATAACCAGTCGAAAGACGAGGTTGAGTGTTATGAAACCAGCTCAAGAAAAGATAGAAAAGATAGATCAACGCCTTAGAATTCAGCCTCTTCGAGGGGGCAACCTCCTTTACATTACATAAATGAACAGTTCTTTGATGATTCAAATGACAAAACCTCCTTTCTATATATAGGAGTCTAAGGAGTCACAATATAATCCAGCCGACCTAACAATAATAATATAAAGCCACAAAAATAACAATAGAGGGATTCTATGGGGCACAGAAATAACAATATGGGGGTAATAAGGGCACAAAAATATAAATAAGGGGTATAACTATAATAGTAATGGGGTAATCACTAGTATTATAGGGACCCAACATGCCCCTCTCCTTCAAAAAAGTGTTGTCCTCAATGCTTGAGTAATTCTGAATACTTCTGCATAAAATTCTCATCCTCCCATGTGGAATCTTCAGCGGATAAGTTCTTCCACTTGATAAGATACTCTGAAATTGATCGATTTTGTAGCTGTCGAGTTCTTGTTTCTGTGACTGCTTCCGGTTCCAATATAATTTTTCCTTCCTCGTTAACTTCTGGCAATATTGTTTGAATTGGGAGCTTGTCGCCTATAACCTTCTTTAAACATGAAACATGGAAAACTGGGTGCAATCGAGAAGTTGCAGGAAGCTCCAATTTGTATGCCATAGTACCAATCTTTTGCAACACCTTGTACAGACCATAATACTTTGGTGATAGTTTATTATCCTTCTTAGCTTGCTTTAGGGACATTTGCTTATATGGTTGTAGCCGTAGGAATACCCAATCACCTACATCAAAACTTCTTTCACTGCGATGTTGATCTGCCTGTTGTTTCATTCTATTTTGTGCCAACACGAGGTTATCCTTTAAGAGTTGGAGGACTTGTTGTTGATGTTCGATGTGATGTTCCACTGCCTGAACCTTAGAATTTTCTCTTAAATATGATGTGATGGATGGTGGTTGATACCCATAAAGTGCCATAAATGGGGTCATTTTTGTTGCTGTATGGAAGGAAGTGTTATACCACCATTCAGCCAGAGGCAACCATTTGACCCATTGTGTCTGTTTATCAGATACAAAGCAACGAAGATATCCTTTCAAACATTTGTTTACTATCTCAGTTTGCCCATCAGATTGAGGATGATAAGATGAGCTATGAGCTAACTGAGTACCAAGACAAGAAAATAATTCTGTCCAAAAATTTCCAGTGAAAATGGGATCTCTGTCACTTACAATAATCTTTGGGTTTCCATGTAGCTTTTGAATTGTTTCCATAAATGCAGTAGAAACTGTACTGGCTTTAAATGGATGTGATAATGCACAAAAGTGTGCATACTTGGTAAGTCTGTCAACTACCACCATGATGACACTCTTTCCCTCAGACTTGGGTAAACCTGTGATAAAATCCATTGAAACCTCCTCCCAACGTTGGCTTGGAATGGATAAAGGTTGTAATAGACCCGGTGTCTTAATTGTTTCAACTTTATTTTGTTTGCAAACCAAACATTCCGCCACAAACTTTTGAATATCTGATTTAAGGCCATCCCAAAAAAATTCCTTCTTAACCCTGTGGTAAGTTTTTAAAAATCCTGAGTGCCCTCCTAAGGGAGAAGTGTGCAATTCCATAAGAATCTTTTGTTTTAGCTGGGAATTCTTACAGAGGTATAAGCGATCTTTGTACCATAACGAATCATTTTTCCAGCTAAATGTATCAGAAGTACTGGAATCTTGTTGTAGCTTTCGAATAAGTGCCCACACTTCTTCGTCATTCTTCCATTCCTCCCTTGCTTCCTTTATCCAATCTGGTTGGATAATAGAAATGGCACACAACAATGCTTCCACATCCTCATCCTTTCTTGAGAGTGCATCTGCCACCACATTTTGCTTCCCTTTTTTGTAGATGATTTCAAAGTCATAACCCAACATCTTTGTGACCCACTTTTGTTTCTCTTCAGAGGATAATCTTTGTTCTAAAAAGTATTTAAGGCTATCATGATCTGTTTTTACCTTGAAGTGTCTTCCCATTAGGTAGGGTCGCCATTTCTTAAGTGCATGGAGTATTGCCAACATTTCCTTCTCATAAATAGCTTTGCTTAAAAACTTTCCCTTGATTGGACGACTTTCAAAAGCAATGGGTCTTTCATCTTGCATTAGAATAGCACCAATTCCATTTCCTGAAGCATCACATTCCACAATAAAGGTTTTTGTGAAGTCCGGTGTAGCTAAGACTGGTGCTTGGCACATTGCCTCTTTAAGATGTTCAAAGGCCTTTGTTGCTTCCGGAGTCCATGAAAATGAATCTTTCTTCAATAATGTTGTTAGAGGTGCTGCTATTCTCCCATAATTCTTAACAAACTTGCGATAATACCCTGTCAACCCAAGAAATCCTCGCAGATGCTTTATGGATGTGGGGATTTTCCATTCCTTAATGGCTTTAATTTTGCTAGGGTCTACCTTAACTCCTTCATGAGATACAATATGACCCAAATATTCCACCTCCTGGACTCCAAAGAAACATTTGGATCTTTTTGCATATAATTGTTTCTCCTCCAATAGTTGTAGCACCTTGTCAACATGTTCAACATGATCCTTCCAAGACTTGCTGTAGATTAGTATATCATCAAAAAATACTAACACAAATTTTCTAAGGAATGGTTTGAAAATTGAATTCATCAAACCTTGAAATGTTGAAGGTGCATTGGTAAGGCCAAAAGGCATGACCAAAAATTCATAATGACCCTCATGAGTTCTAAATGTCATTTTCGGAATGTCTTCAATCTTCATTCTGATTTGATGATATCTCGAACGAAGATCCAACTTGGTGAAGTAAATTGATCCATGCAATTCATCCAGTAATTCATCAATGATAGGAATGGGGAACTTATCTTTAATAGTGAGCTTGTTGAGCTCCCTATAATCTGGACACATGCGCCATGATCCATCCTTCTTGTGCACCAATACTACTGGAGCTGAGAAAGAACTTTGACTCGGTTGAATTATACCAACCTCTAGCATTTCTGCAACCATACGTTCAATTTCACTTTTTTGGACATAGGGATAACTATACGGCCTGATGTTAGGAGGAACACTTCCTGGAATCAGATGAATAGCATGATCATGATCACGCAAAGGTGGGAGACCTTTGGGAGTCTCAAATACCTTGGAATGATTGTCCAGGACTTTTTGGAGATCTGGAGAAATAGATGATTCCAATGTGAAAACATCTAGCGAACATAATTGTGCAATTACACCTCTTTGCTCCTTTTTTAGAAGCTTAGTCATGCCATTAGAGCTGATTATCTTTCCTGGTTTCCCTGCAATACCCCTTAATTCAACTTCCTTTCCTTCCGTAGAAAATTTGATGAAAAGTTCTTGAAAATTAAAAGCTATTGTACCCAAGGATTGTAGCCATTGGACTCCTAGTACAACATTGGCACCTCCCATTGGAATGGAAAGCATTGGGCTAGTCAATACATATTCTCCCATGGATAGCTTGATATTATGGAATTTTCCACAGCAATTTATTGTTCCTCCATTTCCAATCATCACTTGACACTCTGGTGCTGGATATAGGAAGCAATTCAATTCTTTTGCTACCCTACAATGAATAAAATTGTGGGTGCTACCTTTTTCTTCTTGATTTGTCCTTCTATCTTGATGGTTTGAGGAGTGGTAATTCCCGCCAATGCATTACAAGATATGGTCGGATTTATTTGTTCTTCATCTAAGGAGAAATCTTATCCAATTCTCGAAGGATGGATCAAAATGTTGCAGTGTATTGCTTGAAGCATCTTGTTGTTTCCCTATCCTGTGTGTCCATTCCTGAGATAGTTGTCTCACTCGCTCATGTTCAATTCCACCATGACAGAGTGCTCTGTGGTCGTTATTTTTGGGTGTATGACCTATCATCTTGCTTTCAGTCATCCATCCTTGTACAATTTGCCTTAGACTTTCGCTCTTCCCTTTTTCAAGGTCAACAGATTTCTCTCTCCTATGCCGCTCACTATGGTCATTCTGTCTACTTATGTTATCAGATTTGTTCAACCATTATCTGAGAATATCTCAAACCTTGCATTATATATTTCATTATATGACAATCAAGTCAACAACTTCCTAAACGTGTGCATGGCTTAGAGTAACTCGAGTTTTTTTTAAGTGATTTCCAGGGTCGAAGTTAGATAACATGGGATACGATAGATTAGATCTCATGGGTATGAGATTGGACTGTATTGGGACAAAAGATTAGACATTTAATACGGATGTGATAGCAGCATCCCCACATCCATAAAGCATCTGCGAGGATTTCTTGGGTTGACAGGGTATTATCGCAAGTTTGTTAAGAATTATGGGAGAATAGCAGCACCTCTAACAACAAATAAGTCCGACCATATCTTGTAATGAATTGGTAGGAATTACCACTCCTCAAACAATCAAGATAGAAGGACAAATCAAGAAGAAAAAGGTAATAGTGTTGATTGATTCAGGAAGCACCCACAATTTTATTCATTGTAGGGTAGCAAAAGAATTGAATTGCTTCCTATATCCAACACCAGAGTGTCAAGTGATGATTGCAAATGGAGGAACAATAAATTGCTCTGGAAAGTGCCATAATATCAAGCTATCCATGGGAGAATATGTATTGACTAGCCCAATGCTTTCCATTCCAATGGGAGGTGCCGATGTTGTACTAGGAGTTCAATGGCTACAATCCTTGGGTACAATAGCTTTTAATTTTCAAGAACTTTTCATCAAATTTTCTACGGAAGGAAAGGAAGTTGAATTAAGGGGTATTGCAGGGAAACCAGGAAAGATAATCAGCTCTAATGGCATGACTAAGCTTCTAAAAAAGGAGAAAAGAGGTGTAATTGCACAATTATGTTAGCTAGATGTTTCCACATTGGAATCATCTATTTCTCCAGATCTCCAAAAAGTCCTGGAAAATCATTCCAAGGTATTTGAGACTCCCAAAGGTCTCCCACCTATGTGTGATCATGATCATGCTATTCATCTGATTCCAGGAAGTGTTCCTCCTAACATCAGGCCGTACAGATATCCCTATGTCCAAAAAAGTGAAATTGAACGTATGGTTGCAGAATGAAGATCCAACTTGGTGAAGTAAATTGATCCATGCAATTCATCCAGTAATTCATCAATGACAGGAATGGGAAACTTATCTTTAATAGTGAGCTTGTTGAGCTCCCTATAATCTGGACACATGCGCCATGATCCATCCTTCTTGTGCACCAATACTACTAGAGCAGAGAAAGAACTTTGACTCGGTTGAATTATACCAGCCTCTAGCATTTCTGCAACCATACGTTCAATTTCACTTTTTTGGACATAGGGATATCTGTACGGCATGATGTTTGGAGGAACACTTCCTGGAATCAGATGAATAGAATGATCATGATCATGCATAGGTGGGAGACCTTTGGGAGTCTCAAATACCTTGGAATGATTGTCCAGGACTTTTTGGAGATCTGGAGAAATAGATGATTCTAATGTGGAAACATCTATCGAACATAATTGTGCAATTACACCCCTAGCATCAAAACGTTGCAGTGTATTGCTTGAAGCATCTTGTTGTTTCCCTATCATGTGTGTCCATTCCTGAGATAGTTGTCTCACTCGCTCATGTTCAATTCCACCATCACAGAGTGCTCTGTGGTCATTATTATTGGGTGTATGACCCATCATCTTGCTTTCAGTCATCCATCCTTGTACAATTTGCCTTAGACTTTCGCTCTTCCCTTTTTCAAGGTCAACAGATTTCTCTCTCCTATGTCGCTCACTATGGTCATTTTGTCTACTTATGTTATTATATTTTTTCAACCATTATATGAGAATATCTCAAACCTTGCATTATATATTTCATTATATGACAATCAAGTCAACAACTTCCTAAACGTGTGCATGGCTTAGAGTAACTCGAGTTTTTTTTTAAGTGATTTCTAGGGTCGAAGTTAGATAACATGGGAGACGATAGATTAGATCTCATGGGTACGAGATTGGACTGTATTGGGACGAAAGATTAGACATTTAATACGGATGTGATAGCAGCATCCCCACATCCATAAAGCATCTGCGAGGATTTCTTGGGTTGACAGGGTATTATCGCAAGTTTGTTAAGAATTATGGGAGAATAGCAGCACCTCTAACAACAAATAAATCCGACCATATCTTGTAATGCATTGGCGGGAATTACCACTCCTCAAACCATCAAGATAGAAGGACAAATCAAGAATAAAAAGGTAATAGTGTTGATTGATTCAGGAAGCACCCACAATTTTATTCATTGTAGGGTAGTAAAAGAATTGAATTTCTTCCTATATCCAGCACCAGAGTGTCAATTGATGATTGCAAATGGAGGAACAATAAATTGCTCTAGAAAGTGCCATAATATCAAGCTATCCATGGTAGAATATGTATTGACTAGCCCAATGCTTTCCATTTCAATGGGAGGTGCCGATGTTGTACTAGGAGTCCAATGGCTACAATCCTTGGGTACAATAGCTTTTAATTTTGAAGAACTTTTCATCAAATTTTCTACGAAGGAAAGGAAGTTTAATTAAGGGGTATTGCAGGGAAACCAGGAAAGATAATCAGCTCTAATGGCATGACTAAGCTTCTAAAAAAGGAGCAAAGAGGTGTAATTGCACAATTATGTTCGCTAGATGTTTCCACATTGGAATCATCTATTTCTCTAGATCTCCAAAAAGTCCTAGACAATCATTCCAAGGTATTTGAGACTCCCAAAGGTCTCCCACCTATGCGTGATCATGATCATGCTATTCATTTGATTCCAGGAAGTGTTCTTCCTAACATCAGGCCGTACAGATATCCCTATGTCCAAAAAAGTGAAATTGAACGTATGGTTGCTGAATGAAGATCCAACTTGGTGAAGTAAATTGATCCATGCAATTCATCTAGTAATTCATCAATGAAAGGAATGGGGAACTTATCTTTAATAGTGAGCTTGTTGAGCTCCCTATAATCCGGACACATGCACCATGATCCATCCTTCTTGTGCACCAATACTGCTGGAGCAAAGAAAGAACTTTGACTCGGTTGAATTATACCAGCCTCTAGCATTTCTACAACCATACGTTCAATTTCACCTTTTTTGGACATAGGGATATCTGTACGGCCTGATGTTAGGAGGAACACTTCCTGGAATCAGATGAATAGCATGATCATGATCACGCATAGGTGGGAGACCTTTGGGAGTCTCAAATACCTTGGAATGATTGTCCAGGACTTTTTGGAAATCTGGAGAAATAGATGATTCTAATGTGGAAACATCTATCGAACATAATTGTGCAATTACACCCCTTTGCTCCTTTTTTAGAAGCTTTGTCATACCATTAGAGCTGATTATCTTTCCTAGTTTCCCTGCAATACCCCTTAATTCAACTTCCTTTCCTTCCATAGAAAATTTGATGAAAAGTTCTTGAAAATTAAAAGCTATTGTACCCAAGGATTGTAGCCATTGGACTCCTAGTACAACATCAGCACCTCCCATTGGAATGGAAAGCATTGGGCTAGTCAATACATATTCTCCCATGGATAGCTTGATATTATGGCACTTTCCAGAGCAATTTATTGTTCCTCCATTTGAAATCATCACTTGACACTCTGGTGCTGGATATAGGAAGTAATTCAATTCTTTTGCTACCCTACAGTGAATAAAATTGTGGGTGCTTCCTGAATCAATCAACACTATTACCTTTTTCTTCTTGATTTGTCCTTCTATCTTGATGGTTTGAGGAGTGGTAATTCTCGCCAATGCATTACAAGATATGGTCGGATTTATTTGTTCTTCATCTAGGCTTTGTTCCTGAAGCATATCCTCTTCTTTTGACCTTTCTTTCTCCTTTTCTTCTTCCTCTTCACAATCTATGTAGAATAATTTCTTCTCAGCACACTTATGACCTTTAGTGTATTTGCTATCACAACTGTAACAAAGCCCTTTTGCTCTTTTTTCTTCCAATTGTTGTGGTGTCAACCTTATAGGTTGTGGAAGACTAGGGGCAACTGCACTTCCGTCTTTATAGTTGTGAGTGGTATGCTTCGTGGTTGCCATAATTTTGCTTTCCATTTTTCTTGCTAACCTGAATGCCTTCTCTAATAAATCAGGTTCCCAAAGGCGAACATCATGTTGGATATTATCCTTTAAAGACCCTATGAACACATCAATCCTATGCTCCTCTAGAATATCTTTTACCCTTATGTTCAATTTTTGGAACTCCTCAATGTGCTCCATTATTGAACCCTTTTGTTTGAGACTTATCAATTGGCTAAAAAAAGTGTTGATTTTTGTATCCTAATAATGTGCTATCAATTCTTCCGTAAAAATTGCCCAAGTGATAAATTGTTTTCGAGAGCAAAGCCATTGATACCATACAAATTGATTTGGTTCCAAATATAAATTTGCCATACGTACCTTTTGTGTGTTTTGCACATTATTGAGATCGAAGAACTGCTCCATCTGTAATATCCATGTGGCGGGATCCTTGCCATCAAACTTCCTCATATCGATTTTTGGAATATGGTGGGTCTTCGATCCAACATTAGAGTCTATGGAATCATGATTAACATTTCTTTTGTTCACATCATGAGTTTCCTTTACAACCTGTTCACCATTAGTAAGTATTTCTTGTAGAAAATTTGTCAAATCTGTCTTCAAATCTGTCCTCAAATCTGTCTTCAAATCATCCATCTTAGCCTCCATGCCCTTTATCTTAGATTCCACACCATTTATCTTAGATTCCACGCCATTTATATTAGCTTCTGTTAGCTTTTGTGAGCGTGACATTTGTTGCACTTGTTCTTGTAATTTTGATATATCATGTAGCATTTCTTCCTCTTCTTCATGAGTCATGCTAGAGCTTTCAGGTTCCTTACTAGGTGTTTTCATTTTCTTTCCTCGGGGCATCAGTTACCGATAATAATGCTTTACTATGCCCTTTGAATTCCTTCAAACCAAGCTTATGCAAAAATTAAAAAAAAAACTACACACCTTTTTTCACTTTGTAGAAGCCTGATATTGATTCTGATGTATCTCTGTGATTTCGGATCATACAGTTATGAAATTTTGATCTGTAGTAGCCTTCTGAGTCCTCTTTCCAATGCCACAAGTCTGACCCAAATTGGTTTCTCCAAGGAAGAGTTATGCGAAATCTCCCAACGTGACTTGCTTATAGACTAGTTCAGTAGAGCAAACTTATATGACGTGCCATGAGTCACTGTTTCGACCTATGGATCTGAAAAATGTATACACGAAACTACAGTCTGTCCTATTTTTGTACCTTCTTATGAAATTTCAATACGATCCCCAAAGAGAAAGTTATGACGATGTTCCCTAGGTCACCTGTTTGGAATGTAATTCAGGAGTCTGCAAAAAGACCAACTTCCTCAGATCATATCTCCGCAAATATAGCGCGAAAATCTCTGAAATTCAGACCTGCGGTTCAGCACTATTTCTTCTCAAATGGGTTTTTTTTGTGACTTCTTAAACGTCACAGAAAAAAGTTATAGCGAAAATTCCACGATGACCTGTTTGGAGCAGCGAAACCCTAGAATTCAAAGCTCTGATACCAAATGTTATGAAACCAACTCAAGAAAAGATAGATCAACGCCTTAGAATTCAGCCTCTTCGAGGGGGCAACCTCCTTTACATTACATAAATGAACAATTCTTTGATGATTCAAATGACAAAACCTCCTTTCTATATATAGGAGTCTAAGGAGTCACAATATGATCCAGCCGACCTAACAATAATAATATAAAGCCACAAAAATAACAATAAAGGGATTCTATGGGGCACATTAATAAAAATATGGGGGCAATAGGGGCACAACAATATAAATAAGGGGTATAACTATAATAGTAATGGGGTAATAACTAGTATTATAGGGACCCAACAGTCCACAACCTTCCACCCCCAAACTGATGGCCAAACATAGGTCATCAACAGGATGATCATGCATCTACGCACATGGGATGAAAGTCTCCCTTATGTCCTATACAATTACAATAGAGCTCTCCGTAGATCAACTGCCCACAACCCCTTTCAAGTGGGGTTGGGATTGGAACCATTATGTCCTATTAATGTGTCCATACCATTTGCAGCTACTCAGGCAGATTCGGCTCATGTCCAAGTTGAATCTCACAGGGATAATAACTTCATTGATTGCATTCAACAGATCTTCCAGCAAGTCCATGACATATTGGACAGAGCCAATGCTAAGTACAAGCAACATCATGATCAACATCGGGTGCCACATAAGTTCTAGATGGGTGACAAAGTTTGGTTACATTTGCAGAAGGAGTGCCTCACTAGGCCCCACCGCAAACTTCACTCGCTTTGATATGGGTCATACTCCATCACCAAGGTTGTAGGGGACAATGCATTTGAGCTAAACATTCCACCATTCCTTGGCCTTGTTACACAATATTTTGTTACACTTCCTGTCCCATATCCTGAAGCATTAAAATTATGAAAACAGTCAAAGTGTATTCACCATGAAATACATACAAAAACATCCCTGAAGAATGGAAGAAGAGATGCCCTTAGAAAATTCTAAAGAAATTTGCTCGAAACCTTAGTTTTCAGGATCAACGTGATTTGCACTACTGCTAGCTCATGCTAGTGTCATGTTGCAACATATTGACCTAGTGCTTCCATCACGGATTTTGATATGAAAACCCGCGTTGAACCTCTTATGGCAGCCTTTCCTAAAGTGGAGGAGAAGCTTCACCTACTAGGATCTTTGAGAACAATGAGAAAGATGTTTTTGGATAGAGATATGGTCGAGCTCTCCCAGTTTGAGTTCTTGATCCTACCTTTAGGGATCTTCCCCTTGAGATGTGGACCTTCCTCACTCTTTTGTGGATCCCTAAATCCCTCTCCATTCCTATAAATTAAGTCCCTTCCATCCCAAATGGTTCATCATTGCTTGCTTGCATTCCTATGCTGAAACTATGCCCAAATGCTGCCCATATAACTAAGGAGAAGGAGTGCTTGAATGGTCTTGGATTGGATTTCTCCTTAGATGAAGAACAAATAAATCCGACCATATCTTGTAATGCATTGGTGGGATTACCACTCCTCAAACCATCAAGATAGAAGAACAAATCAAAAATAAAAAGCTAATAGTGTTGATTGATTCAGGAAGCACCCACAATTTTATTCATTGCAGGGTAGCAAAAGAATTGAATTGCTTCCTATATCCAGCACCAGAGTGTCAAGTGATGATTGCAAACGGAGGAACAATAAATTGCTCTGGAAGGTGCCATAATATCAAGCTATCCATGGGAGAATATGTATTGACTAGCCCAATGCTTTCCATTCCAATGGGAGGTGCCGATGTTGTACTAGGAGTCCAATGGCTACAATTCTTGGGTACAATAGCTTTTAATTTTCAAGAACTTTTCATCAAATTTTCTATGGAAGGAAAGGAAGTTGAATTAAGGGGTATTGCAGGGAAACCAGGAAAGATAATCAGCTCTAATGGCATGACTAAGCTTCTAAAAAAGGAGCAAAGAGGTGTAATTGCACAATTATGTTCGCTAGATGTTTCCACATTGGAATCATCTATTTCTCCAGATCTCCAAAAAGTCCTGGACAATCATTCCAAGGTATTTGAGACTCCCAAAGGTCTCCCACCTATGCGTGATCATGATCATGCTATTCATCTGATTCCAGGAAGTGTTCCTCCTAACATCAGGCCGTACAGATATCCCTATGTCCAAAAAAGTGAAATTGAACGTATGGTTGCAGAAATAAGATCCAACTTGGTGAAGTAAATTGATCCATGCAATTCATCCAGTAATTCATCAATGACAGGAATGGGGAACTTATCTTTAATAGTGAGCTTGTTGAGCTCCCTATAATCCGGACACATGCACCATGATCCATCCTTCTTGTGCACCAATACTACTGGAGCAGAGAAAGAACTTTGACTCGGTTGAATTATACCAGCCTCTAGCATTTCTGCAACCATACGTTCAATTTCACTTTTTTGGACATAGGGATATCTGTACGGCGTGATGTTTGGAGGAACACTACCTGGAATCAGATGAATAGCATGATCATGATCACGCATAGGTGGGAGACCTTTTGGAGTCTCAAATACCTTGGAATGATTGTCCAGGACTTTTTGGAGATCTAGAGAAATAGATGATTCTAATGTGGAAACATCTATCGAACATAATTGTGCAATTACACCCCTAGCATCAAAATGTTGCAGTGTATTGCTTGAAGCATCTTGTTGTTTCCCTATCATGTGTGTCCATTCCTGAGATAGTTGTCTCACTCTCTCATGTTCAATTCCACCATGACAGAGTGCTCTGTGGTCATTATTATTGGGTGTATGACCCATCATCTTGCTTTCAGTCATCCATCCTTGTACAATTTGCCTTAGACTTTCGCTCTTCCCTTTTTCAAGGTCAACAGATTTCTCTCTCCTATGCCGCTCACTATGGTCATTCTGTCTACTTATGTTATTAGATTTATTCAACCATTATCTGAGAATATCTCAAACCTTGCATTATATATTTCATTATATGACAATCAAGTCAACAACTTCCTAAACGTGTGCATGGCTTAGAGTAACTCGAGTTTTTTTTAAGTGATTTCCAGGGTCGAAGTTAGATAACATTGGAGACGATAGATTAGATCTCATGGGTACGAGATTGGACTGTATTGGGACGAAAGATTAGACATTTAATACGGATGTGATAGCAGCATCCCCACATCCATAAAGCATCTGCGAGGATTTCTTGGGTTGACAGGGTATTATCACAAGTTTGTTAAGAATTATGGGAGAATAGCAGCACCTCTAACAACAAATAAATCCAACCATATCTTGTAATGCATTGGTGGGAATTACTACTCCTCAAACCATCAAGATAGAAGGACAAATCAAGAATAAAAAGGTAATAGTTTTGATTGATTCATGAAGCACCCACAATTTTATTCATTATAGGGTAGCAAAAGAATTGAATTGCTTCCTATATCCAGCACCAGAGTGTCGAGTGATGATTGCAAATGGAGGAACAATAAATTGCTCTGGAAAGTGCCATAATATCAAGCTATCCATGGGAGAATATGTATTGACTAGCCCAATGCTTTCCATTCCAATGGGAGGTGCCGATGTTGTACTAGGAGTCCAATGGCTACAATCCTTGGGTATAATAGCTTTTAATTTTCAAGAACTTTTCATCAAATTTTCTACGGAAGGAAAGGAAGTTGAATTAAGGGGTATTTCAGGGAAACCAGGAAAGATAATCAGCTCTAATGGCATGACTACGCTTCTAAAAAAGGAGCAAATATGTGTAATTGCACAATTATGTTCGCTAGATGTTTCCACATTAGAATCATCTATTTCTCCAGATCTCCAAAAAGTCCTGGACAATCATTCCAAGGTATTTGAGACTTCCAAAGGTCTCCCACCTATGCGTGATCATGATCATGCTATTCATCTGATTCCAGGAAGTGTTCCTCCTAACATCAGGCCATACAGATATCCCTATGTCCAAAAAAGTGAAATTGAACGTATGGTTGCAGAAATGCTAGAGGCTGGTATAATTCAACCGAGTCAAAGTTCTTTCTCAGCTCCAGTAGTATTGGTACACAAGAAGGATGGATCATGGTGCATGTGTTCGGATTATAGGGAGCTCAACAAGCTCACTATTAAAGATAAGTTCCCCATTCCTATCATTGATGAATTACTGGATGAATTGCATGGATCAATTTACTTCACCAATTTGGATCTTCGTTCGGGATATCATCAAATCAGAATGAAGATTGAAGACATTCCGAAAACGGCATTTAGAACTCATGAGGGTGATTATGAATTTTTGGTCATGCCTTTTGGCCTTACCAATGCACCTTCAACATTTCAAGGTTTGATGAATTTAATTTTCAAACCATTCCTTAGAAAATTTGTGTTAGTATTTTTCGATGATATACTAATCTACAACAAGTCTTGGAAGGATCATGTTGAACATGTTGACAGGGTGCTACAACTATTGGAGGAGAAACAATTATATGCAAAAAGATCCAAATGTTTCTTTGGAGTCTAGGAGGTGGAATATTTGGGTCATATTGTATCTCATGAAGGAGTTAAGGTAGACCCTAGCAAAATTAAAGCCATTAAGGAATGGAAAATCCCCACATCCATAAAGCATCTGCGAGGATTTCTTGGGTTGACAGGGTATTATCACAAGTTTGTTAAGAATTATGGGAGAAGAAATTATTGCAGTGTATTGCTTGAAGCATCTTGTTGGACATAGGGATATTAAGAGTCCAATGGGAGGTGTTGATGTTGTACTAGGAGTCCAATGGATACAATCCTTGGGTACAATAGCTTTTAATTTTCAAGAACTTTTCATCAAATTTTCTATGTAAGGAAAGGAAGTTGAATTAAGGGGTATTGCAGGGAAACTAGGAAAGATAATCAGCTCTAATGGTATGACAAAGCTTCTAAAAAAGGAGCAAAGGGGTGTAATTGCACAATTATGTTCGATAGATGTTTCCACATTAGAATCATTTATTTCTCCAGATCTCCAAAAAGTCCTGGACAATCATTCCAAGGTATTTGAGACTCCCAAAGGTCTCCCACCTATGCGTGATCATGATCATGCTATTCATCTGATTCCAGGAAGTGTTCCTCCAAACATCACGCCGTACAGATATCCCTATGTCCAAAAAAGTGAAATTGAATGTATGGTTGCTGAAATGCTAGAGGCTGGTATAATTCAACCGAGTCAAAGTTCTTTCTCTGCTCCAGTAGTATTGGTGCACAAGAAGGATGGATCATGGCGCATGTGTCCAGATTATAGGGAGCTCAACAAGCTTACTATTAAAGATAAGTTCCCCATTCCTGTCATTGATGAATTACTGGATGAATTGCATGGATCAATTTACTTCACCAAGTTGGATCTTCATTCCGGATATCATCAAATCAGAATGAAGATTGAAGACATTCCGAAAACGGCATTTAGAACTCATGAGGGTCATTATGAATTTTTGGTCATGCCTTTTGGCCTTACCAATGCACCTTCAACATTTCAAGGTTTGATGAATTCAATTTTCAAACCATTCCTTAGAAAATTTGTGTTAGTATTTTTTGATGATATACTTATCTACAGCAAGTCTTGGAAGGATCATGTTGAACATTTTGACAGGGTGCTACAACTATTGGAGGAGAAACAATTATATGCAAAAAGAACCAAATGTTTCTTTGGAGTCCAGGAGGTGGAATATTTGGGTCATATTGTATCTCATGAAGGAGTTAAGGTAGACCCTAGCAAAATTAAAGCCATTAAGGAATGGAAAATCCCCACATCCATAAAGCATCTGCGCGGATTTCTTGGGTTGACAGGTTATTATCGCGAGTTTGTATAGAATTATGGGAGAATAGCAGCACCTCTAACGACATTATTGAAGAAAGATGCATTTTCATGGACTCTGGAAGCAACAAAGGCCTTTGAACATCTTAAAGAGGCAATGTGCCAAGCACCGGTCTTAGCTACACCGGACTTCACAAAAACCTTTATTGTGGAATGTGATGCTTCAGGAAATGGAATTGGTGTTTTCCTAATGCAAGATGAAAGACCCATTACTTTTGAAAGTCGTCCAATCAAGGGAAAGTTTTTAAGCAAAGCTATTTATGAGAAGGAAATGTTGGCAATACTCCATGCACTTAAGAAATGGCGACCCTACCTAATGGGAAGACACTTCAAGGTAAAAACGGATCATGATAGCCTTAAATACTTTTTAGAACAAAGATTATCCTCTGAAGAGCAACAAAAGTGGGTCACAAAGATGTTGGGTTATGACTTTGAAATCATCTACAAAAAAGGGAAGCAAAATGTGGTGGCAGATGCACTCTCAAGAAAGGATGAGGATGTGGAAGCATTGTTGTGCGCTATTTCTATTATCCAACCAGATTGGATAAAGGAAGCAAGGGAGGAATGGAAGAATGACGAAGAAGTGTGGGCACTTATTCGAAAGCTACAACAAGATTCCAGTATGTCTGATACATTTAGCTGGCAAAATGATTCGTTATGGTACAAAGATCGCTTATACCTCTGTAAGAATTCCCAGCTAAAACAAAAGATTCTTATGGAATTGCACACTTCTCCCTTAGGAGGGCACTCAAGATTTTTAAAAACTTACCACAGGGTTAAGAAGGAATTTTTTTGGGATGGCCTTAAATCAGATATTCAAAAGTTTGTGGTAGAATGTTTGGTTTGCCAACAAAATAAAGTTGAAACAATTAAGACACCGGGTCTATTACAACCTTTATCTATTCCAAGCCAACGTTGGGAGGAGGTTTCAATGGATTTTATCACAGGTTTACCCAAGTCTGAGGGAAATAGTGTCATCATGGTGTAGTTGACAGACTTACCAAGTATGCACACTTTTGTGCATTATCACATCCATTTAAAGCCAGTACAGTTTCTACTGCATTTATGGAAACAATTCAAAAGCTACATGGAAACCCAAAGATTATTGTAAGTGACAGAGATCCCATTTTCACTGGAAATTTTTGGACAGAATTATTTTCTTGTCTTGGTACTCAGTTAGCTCATAGCTCATCTTATCATCCTCAATCTGATGGGAAAACTGAGATAGTAAACAAATGTTTGGAAGGATATCTTCGTTGCTTTGTATCTGATAAACAGACACAATGGGTCAAATGGTTGCCTCTGGCTGAATGGTGGTATAACACTTCCTTTCATACAGCAACAAAAATGACCCCATTTATGGCACTTTATGGGTATCAACCACCATCCATCACATCATATTTAATAGAAAATTCTAAGGTTCAGGCAGTGGAACATCACATTGAACATCAACAACAAGTCCTCCAACTCTTAAAGGATAACCTCGTGTTGGCACAAAATAGAATGAAACAACAGGCAGATCAACATCGCAGTGAAAGAAGTTTTGATGTAGGTGATTGGGTATTCCTACGGCTACAACCATATAAGCAAATTTCCCTCAAGCAAGCTAAGAAGGATAATAAATTATCACCAAAGTATTATGGTCCGTGTTAGTGTCGGTCTTGAAAGCCCTCCATCAGTGATCAAAGCTCTTTGCATTTGCATTAGTAGGTGTCTCATCAGTGTCAAAGTTTGCATCCCGTTAGGCATGCCATAACCCTGATGGAGGAGCTAGTCTATTTATACCCCTCTTGGCTTTGCTGGATCAGGTCATATCAGTTATTGAGCTTTTCAAGCTTGTCTTGTTTTGTCTTAAGGTCAAAAGTCCTAGGTCTAGGGTTTTGGTCATTTGTCTCAGCAAGGTCATGTCTTTGAAAGTCCTTGAGTGCCCAGCAAGCTAGAGGGAGGTTTGTAAACATGTTTCTTTGATATTTTCATCATGTACAGTTCATTTCTAAACTTGGATTTAAAAACTCTGTTTTTAAAGCCAAGGTCATGTTAAATTTTTGTAAAAAGAATGAAATTCCAAAAAGTCTTCAAAAAGGCAGCAATAACCCTGGTCCCCTTGCCACAGTCCTTCAGATGATCTACCTGCAAAAAGAATCAAGTCAAAGCACTCAAAAAGTCAAATTCAGAGTAAAGGAAACCAAGAAATCAGTGTTTTAAAAAGTGTCAAAAATAAACTTTATAAAGTGGGTTTATGGATGAAATTTTTTCAAATGAAGTTTATAAAAGGTCATATTCCCTCCTTTCACTCTCATTGTGCATTCTAAAGCTTGCAAGAGAGGTTTTGAGAGAGTGATAGGCGAAAGGAGCAAAATCGCAGTGATTTCGGGCAGCAAGGTGGTGCGCGACCTATTGGACGGTGCACGACCCGTCCAGAACCTTTCCACAGTGCAAAATTACTACGGGCGCGACCCGTTGGGAGGTGCGCGACCCGTTGGGAGGCCTGCGCGACCCGTTGAGCTGTTTGCCTCCAAAACTTCAAACAAATTCCTCCATCTCCCTTCAACTCATCTCAATCGGTCGAGGTAGGCTCTTTATGCATGGTTTTTGAGATTGGTGATGGATGCAAGTCTTCATGCTATGATTTTACCTCAAAACTTGCAAATGAATGGATTTATATGGCTGCAATGTTCATGCCCAAATTGTGTTAGGGTTTATGATGTTTCAAGTTGTTTTTTCCCTTCGGTTGATTTCCTTTCCCTTTCCTTTTGCCCACACTCATATGTACATTTCCTTTTCCCATGATTATTTTATAAATGACATACAAATCCCCTTCCCATCCCTAAATCACTAAAATGTAAACCCTACCCCTCTCCCAAAGCACACAAAACCCTAATTTCCCTCTACCATATACATGTAAAAAACAAAGAAAAGATTCATGTGAAAACAGTAGCAAATGTTGGTGAATATATCAGCAAATTTTGTATATGGTTTCCCTATTTCCCTATTGATACATGTATGCATATGTGCTCATGTTCACTTGTATGCATGTTTTTTCCCATATGTAATACTCTTTGCAAATGATTTCCCTATCACAAATATGTGTTCCTTTATGAATATGATTTGCAAAATTTCCCTTAAAAATTCCCTGTTATCTTATATATTCCCATTCCTGGTTAAAAAGTTCCCTCCCCTAACATTTCCCTCATGTTTGGTTCCCCTTGAAACAACATAGATTTCAGCACCTTTTGCAGGCAGAGACAGCAGTTCAGTTTGTCCACTTTGCTCCAAAACCATGTCAGAAACTGAAACTTATGAGCAAAGTGATGAACATTCATCATCTACAGAGGTTGAGGAACATAGGAGGCCTCGTAGAGGAGGTAAGGGAGGACATCATAAGCGGGAGGAGCCTACTTCTTTGGCAGAATTACAGGCCTGTCCTTTGGCAGTGAATTGCTTCCAGTACATGTCTTGCTATCAGTTTTGTGAGAGGATCTCACAGATTCAGCATCATAGAGAGTTGGCCCGCTTGTTTGTCTTACACCTCCATGATGGACATGTCACTCTTGCAGGGGTGAACTTCACATTGACACCTGAGGTGATCTCACAAGCTACAGGGATACCAATGTGGGTGAGGTGTGGCCTAAGCGCAGATTACTTGATTTTGTTCACTTTGAGCCCTATGTCTGGCCATCATTTGTGAGACTGTTGACGGGTGTTTTCCCATTCAAATTTCTCCGGAGCGAGTATGCTCCCCTCATGAGGCTTATTATGCATTATTTTACCTGTGAGGGCAGATTTTCACAGGTGTATTCATATCACATTCGCCTTTTGATGCATTTCACCCGAGTAAGGATGATGAACCTCCCGGTCTTCTTGTTTCATAACATTCAGAGGATGGTGCCCATGTTGCAGAGGAAGATCCCGGCTCAGCAGTACAGGAGTCTTTGCCATTATGGTTTGATTCAGCTCATAGTCTCACATCAGTTGACTCAGCAGGGCATCTCATGGGAGGAGTTCATCTCCCGTGAGTTTTTCACAGTGCCACCTCAGCCACATCAGGAGGCCATTCATGAGGAGGGAAGGCCATCACAGTAGCATGATATTCTTGAGACCAGACATGTCAGCTCCACTCCTTTGGTCACTTATCAGAAAGGCCCAAGGGCCTTATTTGCAGCAGCTAGGCGAGTACTATCTCCACAGCAGGTGGAAGGGGTCTCGCCTTCATCTTCAGCTCAGCGAGTGTTATCTCCACATCAGGTGGAAGGGGCCTCGCTTTCTTCACCAGCACAGGTACTACAGAGGGGCAAGAGCCCATGATTCATGAGGATCCGGTGATTGATCTTGAGGTCAGTTCTCCTAGCCAAGAGGCGAAGGAGATCATTCAACATCTTAGGGCTGAAAATGATGTTTTACAGAGGAGACTTGAGGGTGCCCAATGGACCATCACCTACCTGGAGTAGCGGAACACACAGCTAGAGGAGGAGAAGGCACTTGATGAGCTATGGAGGATTCGTAGCGACCGAGTCTTGAACCGTAGGAGGCCCGGTGATCCATTGCCTGCTGACCGAGAGTCACTTCTCATTCAGGAGAATGCCCACTTGGAGAGGCTGTTGGCTAAGGCCAACCAAGAGAAAAAGCTGTTGAGAAACATGAAGAATCACTATTGGGCAAGAATGCATGTATGCAAAGCCAAGATGAAAATGTTCCAAAGGAGGTTGTCCGAGGCTCTTAAGCGGAGGAAGAAGACCAATCCACTCCGTATCTTGGCTGAGGCATCCCTCAAGGATCATGGCACTCACTAGCATCATCTACAGCACAAATCCCAAATTTTTTTGAGAATTTTGGGTAATTTTGGTATTTTTGGGAAATTTACAGGTTTTGGCTTCTCAATGGGTCTCACCCCCGGTGAGACCCTTTGTCATCGTAGCTCCGTTTTGCAAAAAATCAACATTTCTAGATTTTTCATGCAAATTTACACATTCCTATGGATGGACTTGAGTTTTTATGGAGTTTTGGGCCTCCAAAAGGTCAAAATACAGGCAAAATTTGACTTTCTGCCCCTTTTTTGAGTTGCAGAAGCAGTCTTGGGAGAATTGACTTTTGACTGGGCAAATGACCTCCAAATCCAAAAATTCCAGTTGGGTTGGAAAGTAGACTCAGATACCTTTCCAACGAGCTATCCTGCACCTCATTCGAACACCGAGAAGGCCTCCAAACAGAGCTCCAAAGTGCGCGACCCGTTGAGGAAATTGTGCCAGATTTGACCGGTTCAGCCTAGAAAACGCAGTTTGGCTCCAATTTGACTTTTTGAGGTGGATGGTGGTCCTCTTGGATGTAATTATGACACTTTTTGGATACTTTTACTCTTGTTTAACTCTTCTAGAAGTTTCTTTCATGTAAAGGGTAAAAATTGACTGTATGAACTGGTTTCCAAGTTTATAGAGGCAAGTTGTTTTGACTGCCTATTTTCTAGTGCTTAGTTTAGAAGTGGTTCAAACAGCTCCTAGGATAGTGAGCTCGACCCATGGAGGCAGGGAAAGAGGTTAGATCATCTATATTATGTACTTTCTTGCTCATTTTCATGGTTGGACTCTTGAGGGATAAGCTATCATTGTATTATCACTTGTATCTCTGCAATTTTTGGCTAAGGAAGACCAGGGTTTTGCAGTCATTTTTGGGATTCTTGTGGACTCATGTGTTGATGGTGTGTTTCTTCATGTTCTTGTAAGATTTTTTATGTGATTCATTTCCTTTCTATACTGCTGCATATTAAACAAATGAAGTGATAAAGTTAGAATTCATGCTTGCCATGCTCTACTTTTAAATTTGTTTAATTTCTATGTTTTCTGCTGTCTAAAGAGAATTCAAATCCATTGTTTGCTCTCTTTAGCCTTCTTATCTTTCTTCATAATCATCCACTTCAGCTAAAGACATCAATACAGGTTCCTACCTTGCCCCAAAGACCCCCCTGCAGAAACTGTGTCCAATCCCCGCACCCAAAATTGCAGCTCCTCAATTTGCCACCAAAAACTCCAAAAACCCCCAAATCAACCTTCATATCAGTTTACTAGCCTAAAATCAGTGTTACCTTGTTGGTCATCTCATCCCATTGAAGATCGACCGAGATTGACCGGAGAGAGCCTTCTCCTGCCCCGTAGGGCTAGCTACGAGGCTGAATGGTTTGATGTAACTTTGAGATTTGCCTTTTCAGCCTGAGGTGAAATTTCAAGTGCTAACAGTCCGTACAAGGTGTTGCAAAAGATTGGTGCTATGGCATACAAATTGGAGCTTCTTGCAACTTCTCGATTGCACCCAGTTTTCCATGTTTCATGTTTAAAGAAGGTTATAGGCGACAAGCTCCCAGTTCAAACAATATTGCCAGAACTTGACGAGGAAGGAAAAATTATATTGGTACTGGAAGCAGTTATAGAAACAAGAACTCGACAGCTACAAAATCGATCAATTTCAGAGTATCTTATCAAGTGGAAGAACTTATCCGCTGAAGATTCCACATGGGAGGATGAGAATTCTATGCAGAAGTATCCAGAACTACTCAAGAGTTGAGGACAACACTTTTTTAAAGGCGAGGGGCATGTTGGGTCCCTATAATACTAGTTATTACCCCATTAATATTGTAGTTATACCCCTTATTTATATTGTTGTGCCCCTATTGCCCCCATATTGTTATTAATGTGCCCCATAGAATCCCTCTATTGTTATTTTTGTGGCTTTATATTATTATTGTTAGGTCGGCTGGATTATATTGTGACTCCTTAGACTCCTATATATAGAAAGGAGGTTTTGTCATTTGAATCATCGAAGAATTGTTCATTTATGTAATGTAAAGGATGTTGCCCCCTCGAAGAGGCTGAATTCTAAGGTGTTGATCTATCTTTTCTATCTTTTCTTGAGCTGGTTTCATAACATGGACTTAGTGAACTTGGTATCCATCTTCCACCAGAGGCTTGACCAAAATGTACTCAAGAACCTACAGTCTCAATCTGAGATAATAGAATATGGGATCCCAAAGTGTACCCACACTCATTCAAAGAAGAGCTTAGCAGTGGATTCTGTTGTGATACTCTTCTTGTAGGTCGCCAGAATGGCCATCTTAGAGAAAATGTCGACGACCATGAAAACACAGTTGTTTCCATGCTTAGTAGAAGGAAGTCGCGACATGTAATCCATGGAGATGGATTCCAAAATTCAACTAAGAGTAGGCAGAGGAGTATGTAGGCATTTTTTCCTTGATGGTCAGTTTGGAAATGGTGAGGGCAGTGTAGGATTTTATGTACTTCCCAACATCCTATCGAAGGTTCGGCCAATAAAAATACTTCTACAGTACTGCCACTATTTTCTCTACTAAAAAATGTCTAGTGACCCGACTGTAATGAGCATCCCAAATCATATTGGCACGCTCACCTGAAGGAACATAGAGGTGTCCCAAGTGGCATAACAGTGCACCCTGGAGGTCAAAATCAGGAACTTTCTTGCCTTTTAGGAGCATCTGGTATGTGTTGTCAAATTTTGGATTTCTCTTGTAATGATGTGGCCACCTTGAAGTCTCATGTTCACAAGAGTCGACCACAATGGTCAATGCCATGACTGACGATCGGGTGAGGTAGTCTGCAACATTATTGGTGTTGCCCTTCTTGTACTTAATGTTCAAATGTAATTGTTATAGGTATATGGACCATTTCTGATGGCCACCATTCTACAAATTTCCTTGTGTATGTATGAACTGTGGGGGTCAGTGGTCTGTGTGGATATTCGTTTCCTTCCCCACAATGTAATGCTTCCATTGTTGGCAGGCCTGCACAATGGAATACATATCTTTGTCATAGGTGGGATACTTTCAGACTGTGTCTGAAAGTGTCTCACTATGATATTCCACTGGATGCCCCTACTAAGTAAGAATTTCACCAATAGCATAGTCAGAGGCATCCATCTCAATCTCAAATGGTTGTTGTAGGTGTTAGAGTCGGTCTAGTAGCCCTCCATCAGCGATCAAAGCTCTTTGCATTTGCATAAGTAGGTGTCTCATTAATATCATCTTATTGCATTCCATTAGGAATGCCATAACCCTGATGGAGGGGCTTGTGTCATTTATTCCCCTCTTGGCATTGCTGGATCAATTTTGTTTCAGTCAATAAATTCCTTACAGGGTCATTGGTCTTGTCTTGAAATCAAGGTCCTAGGTCTAGGGTTTAGTCCAATTTTGTCTTTTGAGGTCATGTCTTTTGAGGTCAATAAATGCCCAGCAGGCCAGAGGGATGTCCAGCAAAGCATCACTTCAAATGATTTCATATTGTACAGCTAATTTTTACCTTGAGTTCAAAAACCCTGTTTTTGAAGGCAAGGTCATTTTCTCATTTTTGTAAAAAATTGTAAAAAATTCAAATTCTTCAGAAGTTGGCATGCAACCTTGGTCTCCTTTGCCAAGACTCTTCAGAAGCTATCCCTGCAAAAATTTGCAAGAAAAAGCATCATTTCAACCAATTTCATGTCAAAAAGGAAACCACAAGTCAGCAGCAATTAGTTTCAAAAAGTGTCATTTTATAAACATTATAAAGTGAGTTTGAGGGGAAATAAATTTAAATCAAGCTTATAAAAGCCCCTCTCTCTTCATTTTGTCATTCATTTGCCTCCAAGACTCCAAGAGCAAGTGTGAAAGGCGATTTAGTGTGAAACTGGGCGAATTGAGAAACAGAGCCTGCGCGCTACGCATCAGAGCCCGCGCGCTACGCGTCAGGGCACACTCTGCAGTGGAAGAATTGGTCGGGCGCTACGCGTTGGGCGCGCGCTACGCGTCAGGGCCCGCGCGCTACGCGTTGGGTTTCACCTACAGCAAATTGCCAACAAGCTTCAAAACGACCTCAAATCTCTTAAGTTTTACAGGTAGGCCTCAAATCATCAATGTTTTTTGCTTGCTAAAGAAAAATGAGCATGGAAAATGTGTCAAATGCCATCAAGTGTGAAGCATGAAATTCATATATATTATGTTTAAAAATTTCAAATTGCAAGTGAAGCTAGGGTTTTGAGTTCTCTGCCCAAGGTCATCTTGTTCACTCCCTCATTTCCCCACATTCCCATTATCACTTCCCTTGTCACTTTCACACAATTTCCCTAACAAAAATATCAAAAGCCCTAAAACCCTACCCCTATCCCTAAAATTCAATAAAATCTCCCTAAATCCTACCTCCTATCAAACCCCTACAAATTATGATTATGTGATGATGTATGTGTCGTAATTCCTTCCCTAAATTCCCTTTTTACATATTTTCCCTAAATCCCCTCAAAAGTCCCCCTCCCTAACATCTCCCTTGTGTTTTTTGTCCCCTTGGAGCAGCATTCAAACAGTCAAAACATCACGTCATTTGTGCAGAAGCAGTAGTACATTTCAGCCATTTTCCTCTTGAAACCATGTCAGAAACCGAAACAGATTATGAGCAAAGTGATGACCGTTAGTCAGCACCGGAGGTTGAGGTGCCAAGGAGGCCTCACAGGGGTGGTAAGGGTGGTCAGCATGTGAGAGAGGAACCCACCTCTTTGGCCTATTTGCAAGCTTGTCCACTTGCAGTCACATGTTTCCGTCATCAATCATGCTATGGATATTGCGAGAGAATTTCCCAAATTCAACACCATAGGGAATTGGTCCGCTTGTTTGTTTTGCATTTGCACAACGGGCATGTGAATCTTGCAGGGGTGGATTTTACATTGTCACCTGAGGTTGTTGCTCAAGCGACAGGGATACCCATTGTTGGAGAAGAGTGGAACAAGCGCCAGCTGTTGGACAGATTCCAGTATGAGCCCTACATTAAACCTGTATATATGAGGCACCTAACTGGTGTGTTTCCTTTCAGATTCTTGAGGGATGAGTATGCGCCCTTGATGAGGCTCATCATTCGCTATTTCACCTGTGAGGGCAGATTTTCACATTTGTATTCGTATCATATCTGCTTGTTGATGCATTTCACACGGGTACGGATGATGAACATTCCTTTCTTCATGTGTTGGAATATTGAGAGGATGGTGCCCTTGGTGTAGAGAAAGAGCCTAGCACAGCAACACAGGAGCATCTACCATTATGCTTTGATCAAGATTGTGGTCATGCATCAGTTGGCCCAGCAAGGTATTCCATGGGAGGATTTCATGTCTCAAGATTTCTTCACAGCGCCACCACCCCCTGAGGTTGTTCATGAGGAGGGAGGACCTTCACAGCAGTATGACATCCTTGAGCCCAGACATGTCAGCTCCCCTTCATTGATCACATATCAGAGAGGCCACAGGGCCTTATTTGCATCAGCTCGGCGAGTATTTTCTCCACATTAGGTGGAAGGGGTCTCGCCTTCTTCATCAGTACCGCGAGTGTTATCTCCACACCAGGTGGAAGGGGCCTCGTTTCCAATAGCAGCACAGGTATCAGAGAGGGGCAAGCAGCCCATGATTGAGGAGGGATTGTCAGGTGATCCAGATATTGACATCATTGATCTTGACACCCATTCTCTTAGCTCGGAGCTTAAGAAGATCATTCAGCAACGGGAGGCTGAAAATGACTTGTTGTAGCAAAAATTGGAGATGGAAAATTGGACAATCACATATTTAGAGCAGCGCAACAAGAAATTAGAGGATGAGCACACTCTCGATGAGTTGCGGAGGATCCATGGAGACCGCAACTTGGCTCGCAAGAGACCCAGTGATTTGGTACCCATTTAGCGAGAGGCTATGCTTCTCCGGGTCAATGCTCATTTGGAGAGGTTGTTGGCCAAGGCTAACAAAGATAAGGACATGCTCTAGAACATGAAGAATCATTATTGGGCTCGGATGCACGTATGTAAAGCAAAAATGAAGGTGCTCAAAGGACGGTTGGCCAAGGCACTAAAACGAAGAAAAAGGCCCGATCCCCTCCACATCTTGGCTGAGGCTTCCTTGAAGGAGCATGGTGCTAAATGACTTACCTCCAACACAAATTTCAAAAAATTTTGAGCATTTTTGGTCATTTGTGATTTTTTTGGGCAAAAAACAGGTTTTCCTCCCCAACGCGTAGCGCGCCGCGCGCTACCCTGAATATGGGCAACTCCATTTCATGAAAACTCAGCATTTTTGGATTTTTCATGCAAAAATACACTTTCTTAGCAATTTCCAAGAGATTCCATCAAGTTTTGAGCTTCCAGAAGGTCAAAAAACAAGCAACAAATGACTTTCTGCCACCTTTTTGACACACAGGAAGCAGTCTTGGGAGATTGCAATTTCGGAGGAGAAAATGGTCACCAAATTCCGAAGTTCCACTTGGGTTGGAAAGTAGACATCCAGACCTTTCCACCAAGCCCACGTTTTCCTCATTTGGACTCCGGGAAGTGCCTCAAAAGCAGGCCCAAAGGTGCGCTACGCATCAGGCTATTTTCACAGAAATGCACCTACAGCTCAGCAAAACGCAGTTTTGACTAGGTTTGACTTTTTGGAGTGGATTTTGATCCTCATTGATGTAATTGATGTAATTTTATGATTTCATGGCACTTATTTATCTCTTCTAGAAGATTCATTCATAAAAAGTCAAAAATTTAATGAATGAATTGGTTTCCTAGCTTATAGAGGCAAGTTGTTTTGACTGCCTAGATTTTAGTGCTCAGTTTAGAATTGGTTGAAACAGCTCCTAGAAGGATGAGCTCGACCCCTAGAGGCTAGGGAATGGGTTGGCATGGTCTATATTATGTATTTTCTCAATCATTTTCATGGTTGGAGAGGTTGGACTCTTGAGGGAGAAAGCTTCTATTGTATTACTCATTGTATCTCTGCAATTTTGGCAAAGGAAGAAAGACCAGGGTTTTGCAGTCCTTTTTGGGATTCCTGTGGTTACATGTATTGATGGTGTGTTTCTCTTTGTACTTGTAAGTTTGTTATGTGAATCATCTTCTTACTTTTCCTTCTGCAAATTAGGCAAATGAAGTGTTAAAGTAGAATTCATGATTGCCATGCTCTGCTTTTAAGTTTGCTTAATATCAATGTTTTCATCTGTTTAAGGGGAATTCAAGGTGATTGCTTGCTCTCCTTAGCTCCTCACCAGTCATTCTCATCCATCCAAATCTTTCAAAGGCATCAATACAGTCTCCTATCTTGCCCCAAAGAGCCCCCTGCGAAAACTGTGTCCAATCCCCGCACCCAAAATTGCCTTTCCCCGATTTTCCACCAAAATCCTAAAAATCTCAAATCAAACCTTTTATCAGTGTACTAGCCTAAAATCATTGTTCTTTATTGGTTATCTCCGCCCTTTGAAGATCTTTGCCGAGATATACCGGAGAGAGCCCTCTCATGCTCCGTAGGGCTAGCTACGAGGCTAAGTGGTTTGATGTTGCCTTGGAGTTTGCCTTTCTCAGCCTGAGGTGAAATTTCAAGTGCTAACATACTAGCAACCATACTGGGGAGAACAAACTTGTTTGTGGATTGATGTGTTTGTTTTATAAGCTACAGACGGAGCCTAAATTTATGCCAGGTAGCCTTCGAAACGCTTTTGCTTTGCATTAGCGGAAGTAGATAAACGCTGCTTCAGTCAATCTCCGGTCTAGCTTGTAATCGTGACATTTAACTTGTTAATTAGCCCAGTACACGTATCAAGTTCAGATCTGATTGTTGATGGTGGACAACGATCAGACACTGACAAGGCTGAAATCATTCACTAGCAACTCCTTCACTGAAAACTCCAGAGATCAATGCTTCATGGTGACTTCATTGTGAGATTTTCAAGATGGACCAAATCACAAGAAGATATGCTCCCTTGAGCCGAGATCACATTCCAGGTTTTCCGAATAAAATTCCGAAGGTAGATTGGTCAAGGAATTTGCCTACATTTAAAGATGATGGTAGGAAGGACGCTGCTCTACATCTGGTTAGATTTCACATGCATATTCACAAGTTGAAGGTTGATTTTCCTGAAGATTGCTTGATGAAGATATTCTTGGCCACTCTGGAAGGTAAAGCCCAATCATGGTATGAAAGTTTGCCGCCTGCTTGTACTTACTGTTTAAAGGATTTTCATGCTATGTTCATTGAACGATATAAGGACTCTTATCCATCATTAAATTTAGTTCAAGACTGTTGCAAGCATGCTTATAGTTTTATTGAAAGCCTTGAGAAATATTATGAAGATGATAATTTTATGGATAATGAGATCATGGAGGCTCTGTATGAGAATCCATTTCAGCAGCATAAAGAAAACTTAGAGAATTCCCATCAAGATGATCAGGAAATTTTGCAGCAGAATCAAGATCAGCAGGTTGAAGATAATATTGCTGAAAATGATGAAAGGGAGAATGACATTTCAGATCTGCCCACAGAAGACAGCAGCATGCAAGTAAGTCTAGTGTTGATTGTAGATTGTGATAATGTCCAGTCAGCTACTCCAGGTTCTGTTGAAATCATTTGGAATGCAGAAGACACAGTAATTCATACTGTTAGTCCATCATTAGAACACGGCCTTCATGAAGAAGCAATCCAGTCAGTTCATGAACAACAATGTGAGATATTTGTGCAAGTAAGTGATGAATCTCCTTTCAATAACTCAGTAATAAATGATAGTCTGAGTGCCCTGTCATATGGAGATAATTACTGTTTAAATAGAAGAAAACAAAAGGAATTGTCTCCTTTGTCTGAAGAGGAGATAGATCAGCTCTTGAAAGGTCTTGTTACAGCCCAAGCTACAGCAGATTTGCAGTGCACACATAGTCAGGAAAGTGTTGGGAAAACTTCTTCCTCTGTTGAAAAAGATGACTGTCTTGTAGATCATCAAATAGATAATGTTTTCCTTCACAAAGATGATAATCCGGCTGTCATATCATTTGAAGATGACCTACCATATTGTCAAACTACAAAAGATCAGAGCATACAGGATTACCTTTCAGATTCTTCATATGTTTCATGTGCTGAAATGTTTTTCCAAGAAGAGATCTGCTCATCCATTTGTTCGGAGTTTTTTGAAGCTTATGAGCATACTTTTACTGAAGCACATGATGAAGGCAGATCAGAATTTGAAACAAAGGACACCTTGTTCTTTCAGCAGGAGGTGGCAGTGACAAATCTTCATGTTTTTCACGATCCTCTAGCAAGTTTGTTGCAGCCAGCAGTGAAAATGTTTATTACAGTGTTTTGTTGCAGCCATGGTCAACTATGTTTTTGGATGCCCAGTGATAGGTTTGTACTGTTGACCAGAAGTTCTGATAGGAAGAATCAGTCAAGAAGCCATCTTCTTGATTGGTTGCATTGGAATTTTGATATAGTTTGATGGTATATTGTCTTGTAAGAAACACAGGTGGTTGTCATCATGATTTCAAATCTTGATGGACTGCTGCCCTTCAATAAGCTTTGTAAGTTCTTGTTTTAGTTAAGTCAGTCATGAGTCATTTGTGAGTCAGTTTTCAGTCATGTAGGTTTCATAATTGAGTCGGTTTGAATCAAGTTTCAGTCAATAAATGAGTCAAAGTCTTGTATTGTTTGTCAAATAATGACTCCATCACCCAATGGATGAAGGCACTGTCTAGCTCTTACAGAGATCTGCGGTACTTGGCACCTCCAAGGAGCTACCATCCCCATTGGAGCCAATGTTAGAGTTGGTCTAGTAGCCCTGCATCAGCGATCAAAGCTCTTTGCATTTGCATAAGTAGGTGTCTCATCAGTATCATCTTATTGCATTCCATTAGGCATGCCATAACCCTGATGGAGGGGCTTGTGTCATTTATTCCCCTCTTGGCATTGCTGGATCAAGTTTGTTTCAGTCAATAAATTCCTTACAGGGTCATTGGTCTCGTCTTGAAATCAAGGTCCTAGGTCTAGGGTTTAGTCCAATTTTGTCTTTTGAGGTCAATAAATGCCCAGCAGGCCAGAGGGATGTCCAGCAAAGCATCACTTCAAATGATTTCATATTGTACAGCTAATTTTTACCTTGAGTTCAAAAACCCTGTTTTTGAAGGCAAGGTCATTTTCTCATTTTTGTAAAAATTTGTAAAAAATTCAAATTCTTCAGAAGTTGGCATGCAGCCTTGGTCTCCTTTGCCAAGACTCTTCAGAAGCTATCCCTGCAAAAATTTGCAAGAAAAAGCATCATTTCAACCAATTTCATGTCAAAAAGGAAACCACAAGTCAGCAACAATTAGTTTCAAAAAGTGTCATTTTATAAACATTATAAAGTGAGTTTGAGGGGAAATAAATTTAAATCAAGCTTATAAAAGCCCCTCTCTCTTCATTTTGTCATTCATTTGCCTCCAAGACTCCAAGAGCAAGTGTGAAAGGCGATTTAGTGTGAAACTGGGCGAATTGAGAAACAGAGCCTGCGTGCTACGCATCAGAGCCCGCGCGCTACGCGTCAGGGCACACTCTGCAGTGGAAGAATTGGTCAGGCGCTATGCGTTGGGCGCACGCTACGCGTCAGGGCCC
Source organism: Pinus tabuliformis (assembly GCA_031772625.1). Taxonomy (NCBI): domain Eukaryota; kingdom Viridiplantae; phylum Streptophyta; class Pinopsida; order Pinales; family Pinaceae; genus Pinus; species Pinus tabuliformis. Next base: position 83,755,146 of record CM062812.1, on the reverse strand, counting down.
GCGCGCTACGCGTTGGGTTTCACCTACAGCAAATTGCCAACAAGCTTCAAAACGACCTCAAATCTCTTAAGTTTTACAGGTAGGCCTCAAATCATCAATGTTTTTTGCTTGCTAAAGAAAAATGAGCATGGAAAATGTGTCAAATGTCATCAAGTGTGAAGCATGAAATTCATATATATTATGTTTAAAAATTTCAAATTGCAAGTGAAGCTAGGGTTTTGAGTTCGCTTCCCAAGGTCATCTTGTTCACTCCCTCATTTCCCCACATTCCCATTATCACTTCCCTTGTCAATTTCACACAATTTCCCTAACAAAAATATCAAAACCCTAAAACCCTACCCCTATCCCTAAAATTCAATAAAATCTCCCTAAATCCTACCTCCTATCAAACCCCTACAAATTATGATTATGTGATGATGTATGTGTCGTAATTTCTTCCCTAAATTCCCTTTTTACATATTTTCCCTAAATCCCCTCAAAAGTCCCCCTCCCTAACATCTCCCTTGTGTTTTTTGTCCCCTTGGAGCAGCATTCAAACAGTCAAAACATCAGGTCATTTGTGCAGAAGCAGCAGTACATTTCAGCCATTTTGCTCTTGAAACCATGTCAGAAACCGAAACAGATTATGAGCAAAGTGATGACCGTGAGTCAGCACCGAAGGTTGAGGTGCCAAGGAGGCCTCACAGGGGTGGTAAGGGTGGTCAGCATGTGAGAGAGGAGCCCACCTCTTTGGCCTATTTGCAAGCTTTTCCACTTGCAGTCACATGTTTCCGTCATCAATCATGCTATGGATATTGCAAGAGAATTTCCCAAATTCAACACCACAGGGAATTGGTCCGCTTGTTTGTTTTGCATTTGCACAACGGGCATGTGAATCTTGCAGGGGTGGATTTTACATTGTCACCTGAGGTTGTTGCTCAAGCAACAGGGATACACAATGTTGGAGAAGAGTGGAACAAGCGCCAGCTGTTGGACAGATTCCAGTATGAGCCCTACATTAAACCTGTATATATGAGGCACCTAAATAGTGTGTTTCCTTTCAGATTCTTGAGGGATGAGTATGCGCCCTTGATGAGGCTCATCATTCGCTATTTCACCTGTGAGGGCAGATTTTCACGTTTGTATTCGTATCATATCCGCTTGTTGATGCATTTCACACGGGTACGGATGATGAACATTCCTTTCTTCATGTGCCAAAATATTGAGAGGATGGTGCCCTTGGTGCAGAGAAAGAGCCCAGCACAGCAACACAGGAGCATCTACCATTATGCTTTGATCAAGATTGTGGTCATGCATCAGTTGGCCCAGCAAGGTATTCCATGGGAGGATTTCATCTCTCAAGATTTCTTCACAGCGCCACCACCCCCTGAGGTTGTTCATGAGGAAGGAGGACCTTCACAGCAGTATGACATCCCTGAGCCCAGACATGTCAGCTCCCCTTCATTGATCACATATCAGAGAGGCCACAGGGCCTTATTTGCATCAGCTCGGCGAGTATTTTCTCCACATCAGGTGGAAGGGGTCTCGCCTTCTTCATCAGCACCGCGAGTGTTATCTCCACACCAGGTGGAAGGGGCCTCGCTTCCAACAGCAGCACAGGTATCAGAGAGGGGCAAGCAGCCCATGATTGAGGAGGGATTTTCAGGTGATCCATATATTGACATCATTGATCTTGACACCCATTCTCCTAGCTCGGAGCTTAAGAAGATCATTCAGCAACGGGAGGCTGAAAATGACTTGTTGTAGCAAAAATTGGAGATGGAAAATTGGACAATCACATATTTAGAGCAGCGCAACAAGAAATTAGAGGATGAGCACACTCTCGATGAGTTGCGGAGGATCCATCAAGACCGCAACTTGGCTCGCAAGAGACCCGGTGATTTGGTACCCATTGAGCGAGAGGCTATGCTTCTCCGAGTCAATGCTCATTTGGAGAGGTTGTTGGCCAAGGCTAACAAAGATAAGGACATGCTCCGGAACATGAAGAACCATTATTGGGCTCGGATGCACGTATGTAAAGCAAAAATGAAGGTGCTCAAAGGACGGTTGGCCAAGGCACTAAAACGAAGAAAAAGGCCCGATCCCTTCCACATCTTTGCTGAGGCTTCCTTGAAGGAGCATGGTGCTAAATGACTTACCTCTAGCACAAATTTCAAAAAATTTTGAGCATTTTTGGTCATTTGTGATTTTTTTTGGGCAAAAAACAGGTTTTCCTCCCCAACGCGTAGTGCGTCGCGCGCTACCCTGAAGATGGGCAACTCCATTTCATGAAAACTCAGCATTTTTGGATTTTTCATGCAAAAATACACTTGCTCTTGCCAAGAGATTCCATCAAGTTTTGAGCTTCCAGAAGGTCAAAAAACAAGCAAAAAATGACTTTCTGCCACCTTTTTGACACACAGGAAGCAGTCTTGGGAGATTGCAATTTTGGAGTTGAAAATGGTCACCAAATTCAGAAATTCCACTTGGGTTGGTAAGTAGACATCCAGACCTTTCCAACAAGCCCACTTTTGCCTCATTTGGACTCCGGGAATTGCCTCAAAAGCAGGCCCAAAGGCGCGCTACGCGTTGAGATTCAGGGCGCTACGCATCAGGCTATTTTCACAGAAATGCACCTACAGCTCAGCAAAACGCAGTTTTAACTAGGTTTGACTTTTTGGAGTGGATTTTGATCCTCCTTGATGTAATTGATGTAATTTTATGATGTCATGGCACTTATTTATCTCTTCTAGAATATTCATTCATAAAAAGTCAAAAATTTAATGAATGAATTGGTTTCCTAGCTTATAGAGGCAAGTTGTTTTGACTGCCTAGATTTTAGTGCTCAGTTTAGAATTGGTTGAAACAGCTCCTAGAAGGATGAGCTCGACCCCTAGAGGCTAGGGAATGGGTTGGCATGGTCTATATTATGTATTTTCTCAATCATTTTCATGGTTGGAGAGGTTGGACTCTTGAGGGAGAAAGCTTCTATTGTATTACTCATTGTATCTCTGCAATTTTGGCAAAGGAAGAAAGACCCGGGTTTTGCAGTCCTTTTTGGGATTCCTGTGGTTACATGTATTGATGGTGTGTTCTCTTTGTACTTGTAAGTTTTTTATGTGAATCATCTTCTTTCTTTTCCTTCTGCAAATTAGGCAAATGAAGTGTTAAAGTAGAATTCATGATTGCCATGCTCTGCTTTTAAGTTTGCTTAATATCAATGTTTTCATCTGTTTAAGGGGAATTCAAGGTGATTACTTGCTCTCCTTAGCTCCTCACCAGTCATTCTCATCCATCCAACTCTTTCAAAGGCATCAATACAGTCTCCTATCTTGCCCCAAAGAGCCCCCTGCGAAAACTGTGTCCAATCCCCGCACCCAAAATTGCCTTTCCCCGATTTTCCACCAAAATCCTAAAAATCTCAAATCAAACCTTTTATCAGTTTACTAGCCTAAAATCAGTGTTCTTTATTGGTTATCTCCGCCCTTTGCAGATCTTTGCCGAGATATACCGGAGAGAGCCCTCTCCTATCCCGTAGGGCTAGCTACGAGGCTAAGTGGTTTGATGTTGCCTTGGAGTTTGCCTTTCTCAGCCTGAGGTGAAATTTCAAGCGCTAACAGTAGGTCTGGTAATGTGAGAATTGGTGTAGAGAAGAGGCGATGCTTCAACTCGAAGAACGCTTTCTCTTGGGATTCATACCAAGAGAACTTTTCTTTCGATCCACCCTTGGTGACTTGACTCAAAGGCCAAGTGACATGAGATAACCCCAATAAAAACATGTGGTAGAAATCGGCAAGACCCAGAAAGTTGTGGAGCTTTGTTAGAGTGGTTGGGGTTGGCCAATCCTGGATAACTTGTATCTTGGTTGGGTCCACATGCACACCTCGCTATTAATGATGTACCCTAGATACCAAACCTGGGTTGTACCAAAAGTGAATTTATCCAAATTGGCACACAATTTGTGTTATCACAGGGTTTGGAGGACCTACCAAATATGGTGGAGGTGCTCTTAGCAACTCTGGCTGAAGATAAATATGTTGTCCAAATACACTACTACGAATGAGTTGGTGAAGGGAAGAAATATGTTTTCCATCAGCCTCATGAAGGTTGCAGGGGCATTCATCAACCTGAAAGGAATTATCAACCATTTAAAAAGGACCTCCTTGGATTTGAAGGCAGTGTACACACATCAGAGGGTTCGATTGGTACCTAATTCCCTCAAACACAATCTTAAAACCCTATTTACTAAACAATCCCTATCAAAGTAGAATACCCTCCTTCTTATTTTCATATCATATATTTTCCATCCTACACTACATAAGCTCATCTCCCCTCCCCTATCCCTGTTAACCATAACTCATTCCTTGATTACTTTCTCTAGGGTTACACAGATTCAAAATTTGACAAACATGGACAAAGAGGATAGAGATTATGAGGAGGAGGAAAACAGTGGCAGCGAAAGCATGGGAGATGAACCTCAACATCAGAGAAAACCACATAAGGGAGGTAGAATTATCAAAGAGGAACCATCCAACATTAGAGAGTTACAGGCTTCTCATATGACTGTCACTTGTTTCAGACATCTTGGGTGTTATGAGTTTTGTGAGCAGGTGGAAAGAGTTCAACATCATCCTGAGCTAGCCAGGATTTTTGTAGCCAATCTTTGTGATAACAAGGTAACTCTTGCTGGGGTGACATTTATAGTTTCATCCTCCATCATTGCTGATGCTACAAGGATTCCAAATGTGGGGGAAAAATGGTATAAGGCACAAGATTTGGATGAGCACTACTATGAGCCATATATCAAATCTAGGTACAGAAATGTAAAGAAGAGGACCTTTCCTTTCAAGATCCTGGAAGACAAGTATGACCCTATGATGAGGATCATTATTAATTATTTTAAGAGTGCAAATTTTCTAGATTGTACACCTATCACATTAGGCTTCTTATGCATTTCACAAGGGTGAAAATGTTGAGCATCCTGTATTTCTTATTTAGGAACATTGAGAAGATGGCCTATATTGTACAGAAAAAGCCATACCCCCAGGAGATGAGTAGTATCTATCATTGTTCCTTGATTAAGATGGTTGTGCTACATCATCTCAACCTCCTCAACATCTCTTAGAACACATTCATTGCCAATGGCATCCTCAATGGTCCTCAAATTCCTCCACTGGTGCCTCAAGAAGCAAAAAGACCTTCTAGCAGTGTCAAAGTAAAGAAAAATGAGAAGGTTAAAGAGACTAAAGCTGTTGAGGAGCCAAAAGCCTATAAGACATATCAGAGAGGGGCTAGAAAGTTGTTTGCAGTAGATAGGCAAGTGTTTACTCCACTTGATGTGGAAGGGGCCTTGCCTTCTTCATCAGTTCATAGGCAAATGCTTGCTCCACAAAATGTGGAAGTGGCTTTGCCTTCTTCAGCGACACAACAAGTACTGTTGAAAATAGCAACAAGAAATGCTAAAAATAGCATTGCTAAAGATATCATTTCAGGATATTCCAATTTTTAATTTATCCTTGAATTAAAATTGAGAATTCAAATTCAAATTTAGTCTCACCAACTGTTTGAAAAATAATTAATTAATTCATCTTGGATTAATTAGTTGGAGAAATTCAAACATGAAGTCTTTGTGAAGTCATGCAACAGTTATCCCTTCGATTGAGGAAGTTATCCCTTAATTAAGGAGATAAGGATGAGTTGTATTTGAGTTGTAATTATTAGCTCAGTTAACTAAGTTAAGTCTAGTTAGATTAGTTCCAAACAGTTTGTGGAACTAATTGTGAGTACAATTAGTCAATGCATGCATGCATGAAACTAGTGTACTCCAGATAACTAAATATTCTCTCATAAATAACTCATGCATGTTAGTACAGACACAGATCCATTTGAGATTAAAGGCAGGGACAATGTACTATCAGTTGCAAGAATTTTCCTATAAGAAAATCTCTTGCATGCAGAAGGAATTCATTCCTTTATATTTGTGGAGTTTTACAGTGTGTTGGAGCAGTGTGTGAGATCAATGTCACACAAGGTTACAGCTGGAGCACCCAGGGAAAAAACACGCAAGGAAATAATAGGCTTGGAGGACAAAGGAGGAGGTATATGAGTTGTCTATTATGTCTATGAGCGGCAGTGAGGGATTGTACTAAGAGCTAAAGCTGTGTGTAATCCTGAGATATTTCCACTTGTATGATAATACAGATAGTGGGGTTTTTAGCTGAGGCTTTCCCCAGAGTATTCTTCTGTGTTTCATGTGTATGATTTCTTCTTCTTCTATTATATGTGTTCCAATTGATCTTGCTCAAATTGATTAAGCTTCTACAAAGTTTGTTTGTAGAAGTAGATCAAGTATTTTGCTTTAGTATATTTCATTATCAGGTGATCTACAATGAGAATTTCTACATGGTATCAGAGCAAAGGTGATCAAAGTGAAGAATAGTATATAGAGAAAGGAAATTCGAAGTTTTGAAGTTCTTGATTGCAGGTACAAAATCAAATTCTTATCACACCTCAAAGTTAACCAATGGCGTTCAATGGCTCGAGACTCGAGTATGCTCTGGATGACAGCTCTAATTACATAGCATGGAAGGATCACATGGAAGTAGTATTTGAAGACAATGGTTTGAAGGATTTCATTGATCAAGAAATCCCCAAGCCAGCAGCAGCTAATGTAAGGAGACTCCATGGCAAGCCATATTGTCTCGAGTTTCCATGGCAAGGAGACTCCATTTTCAATGTGGAAGACATTGAAGGACTTATATCAGAACAACATCGACCAGAGGAAGCTGGCACTCAAGGACAAGCTTCGGAAAATCAAGTGTGAAAAGGGCGACACTATTTCTATATATCTGAACAAGCTCACCAAGTGTAGAGATGAGCTTGGAAGTGTAGGAATAATTACTATCGATGATGACATGGTGAGTCTTGCTCTCCTCGATCTTCCAAAGAGCTGGCATAGCTACCAAGACTCGATGAATGGAAGAGAGAAACTACCGGACTGGGAATGACTGTGGTCGGATTTGATGCAAGAGGAGATCAGGAGGAGCACCAGAGATGGTTCTTCATCTAAGCATGATGATTAAGAAAATCTAGCCTTAGCCAGTAAGGCAAGGAAAGGGAAAGGGAAGGCTTCCCATTCCAAATCGAGTTCTTCTCATGGTGCGAAGAAGATTGACAAATCTAAACTGAGATGCTTTAATTGTCATGAGGTGGGCCATTATGCAACTAATTCTCAATTGAAGAAATCCAAGAAGGGATCCTCGAAGGGATCAGAAGGTGAGGCACTGGCCTCTCAATTTGAATTATATTTTACCCTCATCACATGTATGGTTTCATCGATGGCGGGTTGTGTTTGATATCTTGACAGTGGAGCCTCATTCCACATGGCCAGAGATAAGAGTTTATTCGGTACCTTGGAGGAGATATACCTCAAGATGCACATAGAGATGGGCGATGATGGGAAGTACCGTGTTTCAGGTGAAGGCACGGTTTTTTTTAGAGGGAGCATGGAGCTCCTCTCACCCTGACTGATGTAGAGTATGTGCCTAGACTGAAGAAGAACCTGGCATTAGTTGCAATGTTGGAAGACAAAGGTTATGATGTAGTCTTCAGTAAAGGAAAGGCGTTCCTGAGACACATAGACATGGGTCAAACCAAGAGGATTGGTATTCGAGTGAAGAATCTCTACAAGCCGGAGGTAGATGACTATGTTGCATTGAGTTCGAAAGCAGAATTGGTGCAAATCCAAGAAATTGGTGAGTTATGGCATAGGAGGTTGGGCCACTTGCATCATGGGGCCTTGAAGATAATGCAACAGATTTCTACTGGAGTTCCCAAAGGTAAACATGAGAAAGTGGACACAAGAAAAGGTTGTACCTTGGGAAAGTACACGAAGTCTTCCTTTCATGATCAAGACAGTCAAGATGAGGAGCTCTTAGAGTGAGTTCATACTGATGTGTGTGGATCATTCTCGGCAACATCCACTGCAAAACAAAGGTATTATGTGATTTTAATTGATGATTTTTCTCGTAAATGCTGGATCTATTCCATGCAGAAGAAGGATCAAACCTTCTCAAAGTTTTGTGAGTTCAAAGATTTGGTTGAGAAAGAATGAGGGAAGAAGATCAAGGCCTTGAGGAGCGACAACAGTGGAGAGTATGTCTCTCAAGAGTTTAAGGACTTCTGTGCAGTGGAAGGAATTAAATAGGAGTTGACGGCACCCCATAACCCACAACAGAATGGGGTGGCCGAGAGGAAGAACATAACAATTTTGGGGGTAGCTCAGGTGATGTTGTGTGACTAAGGCCTACCACTTCATTTGTGGGTTGAGGGATGCAACATAGCGGTCTATTTGCAGAATATAAGCCCGCATCACTTACTTGGGATTTCCATGTGACCAAGGATGCCCAGAAGAAGCTTGAGCCGACAATAGAGTTGGGGATACTTGTGGGGTACATTGATACACCCCACAACTATCGAGTGTATTTGCCTACCAGTCGGAGGACAGTGGTACACAGAGATCTAAAGTTTGATGAGTAGAAGGCCATGCGAATTTCCCTTGAGAGGGAGCTCCAACTACAGGCTGTGGAGGAACTTTTGGTTCCTAAGGAGGAGGAGCCTCAGACTGATGTGGAGAAGCTGCATACAGAGGTTCCAGGAGTGGAGGCATCTACTCAAGCTAAGTCTTCCAGAGATGGGGGGAAGTGCATAAGAGAAGCTGACAGATTGTTGTCGGATGTGAGAGAGAATGTGGGGGAACCATCTTCTCAGCGCAGACAGAGGAGGTCACCTGATAGGTACACTGGATACTTGGCCCTTGTTGGGGAATGTGTTGAGACCAAGCCATCTTCCTTTGAGGAAGCATTGGAGCAGCCGATTTGGGTTGATGCTATGGTGGAGGAGTATGACTCCATTTTTCGAAACAGTGTTTGGGATGTTGTTCCAAGACCATAGAACAAGTCAGTTGTGAGTTCCTGTTGGCTTTACAAGGTAAAGAAAGCTGCTGATGGTAGTGTGGTAAAGCATAAGGCAAGGTTTGTTTCCCGTGGCTGTTCACAGGTCGAGGGGACTGACTATGATGATACTTTTGCTCCTGTAGCAAGGTACTCATCTATCAGATCGATGTTGGCACTATCAGCACATATGGGTTGGAAGATCCATCAGATGGATGTGAAGACTGCATTCCTCAATGGCAAGATTGAGGAAGAGGTGTACATAGAGTAGCCAGAAGGTTTTGAGACCTTCGATCGTGAGTCACATGTGTGTCAACTCAAGAGAGATTTGTATGGGCTGAAGCAAGCACCTCGTGCTTGGTACACTAGGATCGACAACTACTTCACTGGGTTGGGCTTCACAAAGAGTGAAGCGGATGCGAACTTGTACCACATCATGGTGGAAGGTAAGTAGTTGATCATTGTTCTTTATGTTGATGATCTGATATTAATATGTGATGATTAGTTGATCATGTATTACAAGGAGGACCTTGCAAGAGAGTTTGAGATGAAAGACATGGGTCTCATGCACTACTTTCTAGGCATGGAAGTGTGGCAGAAGGATGGGGAGTTGTTTGTGTCTCAAGGAAAGTATGCCAATGAGATACTCAGGAGATTCCACATGGAGAAGTGCAAGCCCATGCAGACTCCTCTAGCAGGTAACTGGAGGAAGGAGGATGTTACTTCAGGAGAAGTAGTAGAAGCTACTATGTATCGGTAGCTTGTGGGTTCACTGATGTACTTAGTGAACACACAACCAAATTTGTGCTATGCGGTGAACCAGCTAAGTCAAGCTATGGTTCAACCTACCAAGCTATTTTGGAAGGCGGCTAAGCATGTTTTGAGATACCTCAGAGGCACATATCAGTATGGATTATGGTACAAATGGTTAGAGGGAGTTAAGCTACAAGGCTTCACCAATGTAGATTGGGCAAGGAGTCCAATAGATCGGAAGAGCACATTGGGAGGAATTTTCAACCTTGGTTCAGTTGTAGTTTCTTGGTACAATAGGAAACAGAGGTTAGTTGGACTCAGCTCAGCAGAGGTTGAATACATGGCTGCAAGTCAGGCAGCATGTGAGGCCATTTGGATGAGTAAAATTCTAGTTGGTTTGTTTGATTAGAGGATGGATCCAACTGTTATCTATTGTGATAATCAAAGTTGTATCAAACTCTCTGAGAATCCAGCATTTCATGACAGGTCCAAGCACATCGACATTCGGTACCATCATCTCAGAGACTGTGTGGCGAGGAGGATCATGTTGTTGCAGTATATTTTGATTGAGGAGCAAGATGCTGACATTTTGACTAAGGAATTATCAAAGTGTAAATTCGAGTTCCATAGAGATAGGATCGAGGTGGAAGATAATCCCTTTCTTGTTGAGAGGGAGTGCTGAAAATAGCAACAAGAAATGCTAAAAATAGCATTGCTAAAGAAAGCATTTCAGGATATTCCAATTTTTAATTTGTCCTTAAATTAAAATTGAGTATTAAAATTAAAATTTACTCTCACCAGTTGCTTGAAAAATAATTAATTAATTCATCTTGGATTAATTAGTTGGAGAAATTCAAACATTAACTCTTTGTGAAGTCATGCAACAGTTATCCCTTTGATTGAGGAATTTATCCCTTAATTAAGGAGATAAGGATGAGTTGTATATGAGTTGTAATTAGTTAGCTCAGTTAACTGAGTTAAGTCCAGTTAGATTAGTTCCAAAAAGTTTGTGGAACTGATTGTGAGTTCAGTTATTCAATGCATGCATGCATGAAACTAGTGTACTCCAAATAACTGAATATTCTCTCATAAATAAATCATGCATGCTAGTACAGACAAAGACCCAGTTGAGATTAAAGGCAGGGATAATGTACTATCAGTTGCAAGAATTTTCCTATAAGAAAATCTCTTGCATGCAGAAGGAATTCATTCCTTTTGCACAGTTTTACAGTGCGTTGGAGCAGTGTGTGAGATCAGTGTCACACAAGGTAGAGCACCCAAGGAAAAACTGCACAAGGAAATAGGAGGTTTGGAGGATAGAGGAGGAGGCATCTGAGTTGTCTATTCTATCTATCAACAACAGTGAGGGATTTTACTCAGAGCTGGATAACTATGAGAGCTAAAGCTGTTTGTAACCCTGAGATATTTCCACTTGTATGATAATACAGATAGCGGGGTTTTTAGCCGAGGCTTTCCCCAGAGTATTCTTCTGTGTTTCATGTGTATGATTTCTTCTTCTTCTGTTATATGTGTTCCGATTTATCTTGCTCAAATTGATTAAGCTTCCGCAAAGTTTGTTTGTAGAAGTAGCTCAAGTATTTTTCTTTAGTATCTTGCATTATTGGGTGATCTACACTGAGAATTTCTACAGGTACAATAGGTGCAACAACTGCATAAAGGGAAGGAAAAGGTGCCGGAGGAAAGCCTTGATGATGAGGAGCATAGGGAATTTGATTTGATGGAAGATGATGTACCATAACAACCACACATCCACCATGGCAATGAGATAGTTGACTTGGAGGCTCAAGATGAGGCAACAAACGAAAGCATAACCATAAAGGAAAAAGATGCACAGATCCAAGTACTGATGGACAACTTGGTGAGAGCTAAGTATGTAATTTAATACCTCGAGCAAGAGAACAAGTAGCTAAGTGACAAACAAGTCCTTATGAAGATGGAACTTCTCAAAGCAAAGAGGCAAAGTGACAAGGGCAAGTTAGTAATGCAGGAGGAAGAAACACTAGTTACCTTGACTGCAAAGCAAATAATTGAGAAGGAAGTTGAGGAGGATAGAGAAACTTGGCTTGTCAGAGTCAACTTGCATTTGAAGAAGCTGTTACAAAAGGCCAACAGGGACAATCAAATCATTAGCCGTTACAAGACTTGGAACAAGATTTGCAACATAAGGGTCAAGCAAATAAAGAAAAGGCTAAAACAAGCACTCAAAGGCAAAAAAGAGGGTGATAGGATTAGGTTTCTTGCTGAAGCTTCCTTAGCTAACCAAGATACTTAATGGTGGTGTTTTCCACAAATTTTGAGCAAGCTTTAAAGAATTTTTTCCTTTTGAAGAATTTGGAAATTTTTGACACAAACATTTTGACTCTATGCGCAGCATCATTGGCGCTGCGCTTTTCTTAGGGGCATCCAATGAGGGAATGGTCAGAATTTTTGGATTTGTAATGATAAGTACATGTGCCCTGAGAATTTTCTAAGCTTTTAGAGTAGAACTGGTCTACCAAAAGGTCAAAAAACACCCAAAAATTGACCTTTTTGCCCTTTTTTCGACACACAGAAGCAGTCTTGGGAGAATCCATTTTTTAGGGGTAAAATGAGCTTCAAATGAAAAAATTCAAGTTTTTTTGTAAATACGACTTGAAGAGCTTTCCAATGAGCTATAATGAGCTCAATTTGGACACCGGGAAGGCCTTCCAAATGGCCCTGCAAAAATCACTACGCATAGAGCTTGGGCACTACACATAGGACAAAAATTGTGTTGGGTTTCCATTTCACTGTGCCTTGACTGTAATTTTAGGTTTCCTCTCATGGATGGTGTTTTACTGGTGTAAATGATTACTAGGCATGTAAATATTATGGATAATAAGTACTAGAAGGTAGATTCATTAAATTAAAAGATATCTTGAGGACAAATGAATGAGTTTCCTCACTTTTAGAGGCAAGTTGTTAGGATGCCTAGATTCTAGTTTCTTGTTCAGTTTATGTTGGATTAGTTCCTCATCTTAGGGATTCGACCCCTGAGGATGGGAGGAGGTTGAATCAATGTCTATATCTTCTTTTTCTTTCTCATTGTAAAGGGTTGGACTCAGTTGGATGCTTATGCTTTGAGTAGACACCATTTTGCATCAGTTTTAGCAAGAGATTAATGAGAAGTTGCAGCTATTTCTTTGGGATCCATGTGGTATGATGTTTAGTTCAATTTTTCTTATGTTTTCATGTATGTTTGACTCCATTTCATCATTTCATTTCCTTTAGGTGAACGTATATAAGTATGAGAGGCATAATCCATATCTTTTATGCTCTGTTTTGGGTAGACATTTCACAGTCTATGTTTTCTTCAGTTTAGGAAGAATCCATGTGGTTGACATGCTCTTTCTACCTCCTCGCCTGTCTTTTCACCTCATCCATCAAACCCTAGAGTGTTGAGCCTTGTGCCTACCTTGCCCCACCGAAAACCCTACAATTTTGACCTAATTTCCTTGCCCTAAATTGTTTGGCTCCTCCTGATCCAGCAAAACCCTTCAAAATAAAGTAAAAGCTTGTGCTACTATACCTAGCCTAATATCAATGTCTAGATCCAGTCAATTTGGCTGAGATCCTTACGGAGAGAACCCTCTCCTAGCCTAGTAGGGATAGCTACTTGGCTAAGTGTGGTTTGTGGTTACCCTGGCATTGCCTTCCTTCAGCCTGAGGTTCAATCCAGGTGATAACACCAGACGCTGATCTTATTCAGTGCTCGATAGTTAATACAGAGTCTCCAAGTCCCTTTCTTCTTCTATACCAATATGATTAGGCTCCCATAAGGTGATGAAATTGGCCTGATATGCCCTTTCTGCAACAACTCCTAAATTTGTCTCTTGATTTCATCGTTCTCCATAACAGAGCATCGATAGATCATCTCGTTGGGTAGTGGTGCATCCCGAGTCAAATCGATGGAGTGCTTGACATAAAAATGTAGGGGTACCCTTATTAGTGAGGTGAAGATTTCCATGTACTCCTCCACTACCTTGTCCATCTTTTGCTTTCGTGCAAAGGATCCATGTCTAGAGGTCGTGGATGTGGCCATAATATTCTTCTTTCCCTGAGGATGATTCATAAGGAAGACAAATTTCCCAATCTGGGAAATGATCTTACTGTATTGCTTCGCAAACATGAAAGAGATGGCAGTAGGCGGTGCTACCTCCAATATCCTATGTAACTTATTGCCAAAATAAATAATAACAGTGTGAGGCCTAGACTCATACACGGCATGAAACTTCCACAAGTATGTTTGGCCTAATAATACATCACAAACTTCAAGAGGAGAAACATCACACAATACCTCATCTTTGAAGGGCTTGATGTTGTAGGTAAGGCAGCATTGTTGACTGACAAGAAGATCTCATCCTTTGTGAAGCCACCTGATGGTGTACGACTATGGGTGTGGTGTGGTCAGTAGGCCCAACTGCTTAACTAACTTTGCTGAAATGAGGTTCTTTTGGCTTATATTTTTTACAATGAACTGTAGCGGAGAACCATTCACCCACATCTATGAGTGCCCTCCTCTGGATTTGCAGGCTCAATATTTTTTATCTTGGTGGTAGCAATGGTGGCATTAGGCTCCGCATCAATAATATGCTTCCCTTCGTCATTCCCCTTTTCGGGTTCTAACTCATAGTTTGAACATGCATCTGATTCAGAAGCTTTGATCTCAGCCACCGTTGACTTCTTGGCTTGACACTCACTTGTGTTGTGAGTGGGGCTCTTATGGAACTCACACCATTTCCCTGTGTCCTCCTTTGTCTTTGTGGTTTTTTTGTTTTCTTGCAGCTTCGGCGAATTGTCATGGGTCGCCCCACCTTGGATTTGTCCTTTTTTCTGCGGTTTGAGGGCGCCTTTCCCTACTTCAGATTCATATATCTAAAATCTCACTTCTTCTATTTAAATTTATGCTCGATCTTGATAGTGTATCGATAGGTGGCACCAAGCGAGGAGATGTCTAGGAACTTTGTCTCGTCCTGGATTGTGTAGACAATCACGGTACTTGAGTACCAATTTCCACTCAAAATCCTTGATACCCAACTTCGTGCGAAGGGTATGAAAAATATTTGTGAACTCTGGCACATCTTGGTCCCTTCCCTACCGCAGTGTGGTCCAATTTATGTATTTATCTTCATAGCTCCTAACAAGATAATATTATTCCTTGATAGTGTCTCGGAAATAATTCCAAAGTGGGTGTGGCTGAAAACAGTGACAGTTCCCTCTCATCCTTATGTTCATAGTAGGTTTCCCACCAGTCCTTGATATGGGGGGAGACTTTGAGGAGTGCAAGCGTAATATTTTCCTGATTGGAAAAGTCATGAACTGAAAATTATTATTCCAACAAATTTAACCATCTATCTAGGACATTTGCATCTGTTTGGCCTTCAAATATGGAAATGTAAAATTTGACTTGTACCTTAAAGAGAGTGGCACCTCCAAAGTGGCTGCTAGATGAAGATGTTTTGTCTATGGGTAGTCGTCGAAGGATCTGGGAAAGCTTATCCATCATCGTGTTCCTTTGTCACTCGAGGGCTTCCTTGAGCAATATTTTGAAAGGATCTCGTGGTCCCTTGTCTTTCTTTTCTTTCGCCATGGGAGGTCATCGAATTTACGATGTTGGTCTTGCAAAGGTTCAACCAGTTTGAGCCCTAATTCCTTATACCCTGACCTTGTTGGGGACATGCAAAGAAAAATAAAGAAAGAGTAAACTGATCTAATACCACTGATCCAAGCTTATACAAGAACACAACATAATACAAATATAAACGTAAACACCGAGATGCAGCAATAGTAAAACTTCATTTCATTAATATCAAAGAACTAAAATATGCTTACATGCAGAATGGAAATAAAATAAGTCGAGCAATGGTATCTTATCTCTAAGAAGAGATGTGGTGGCTACATTGATTTGGATCTTGGGGGGATGCCCCCAAGATCTAAAAAAATTGAAATGGATCTTAGGGGGGAGACCCCCAAGATCTAAAAAATTGAAATTCCAGAAGAAAATAGGAGAACACACATTTAAAAAAAAACCACCAAGAAACTTTTTTATTAAAATAGAGAATAATTGTAAAAGTTGTATTGTCGTGGAAGATATGTCCTTTTAAAAAATGTGACCTGTTACTCACAGTCTTTTTTTAGTTATAATACCACAAGTAAATTCCATGGGTGGGTAGATACCATGGGTGATTGAATACCATGGGTGGATCTCACTTACAATACCATGGGTAAATACCATGGTTGAATGAATACCATGGATGGATGCCACTTACAATACCATGGCTAAATTCCATGGGTGGATAAATACCTTGGGTGGATGAATACCATGGGTATATTCCATGTGGATAAATACCATGGCTCGATGCATATTTCCATTAGTATCAAACATGCCTCTGAGTTGTGTTACAATGAGGCTCAAGGGCCTTTTTATTACTGAAAAAAAAAGGAAAAACCCTAAACTCAGAAGGTGGAACGCCAAGAGTTTGTGGGCACTGTTGGGGTTAGTTGGGCAGCCAACTTCCTAGGGTCATAACTTGGTCATACGATCTTTGTTTGGTGCATATGATACCTTGCTGGAAATATCTCTTTGAGTATTATAAGATTTGACATAGGACCCTACCTACAACTATGGGCCTGCTGCAGACCTCAAAAAAATGTCATTTAGGGGGTCAAAACAACTCTGGAAGTTCATGACCTGAAAAACTGTTAAAAATTGTAAATGTTGTTATAATCAAGGAAACGAATGAAACCGACTGAAGGTTTAGGTGGAATAGGTGGGTGGCCACCAGTATCTAGTTAGATCAATATTTAAATTGATTTTTGATATCTCTCGAGAGGTGTCAATTATATGGAAAAGATCAATGAAAGTTATGGAAAAATATCAACAAAGAAAGGAAAAAGAAGAAGAAATATGGAAAAAGTGCATAAATATCATGAATGAAAAGCTACAAATATCTTCTTTATAGGACGGGGAGGATCAAATTGATGGAATGAAACAAATCATCCATCAACTAATCAATCTGAAAGTGAAAAATGAAGGAAGAAAATAAACAAGTGCAGTATCAAAATAAGAAGATCAAAGTGGATGAAATTTCTTGAATTTTGCACCAAGAATTTGTTAGTTTATGTATCATCGGATAGGTTTTATTGTCTTGATTTGTTTCTAAGAGGATAAGGGACATGATATCTACAAAACTCATAAAATATTTCAAGATAAAACACCTAGAGACCACTCAATTAAATTAATTGATCAATAATTAAAAAATGCCTAAGTCAAACTTAGGGAAATCGATTAATTAAAGGGAATTAATTAAGTATGATCGAGAATGCTCTAGAGACTCACATGGATTGAGTCTAAGATTATATTATCCATTGATGAAGATATAATCATTGTCGTCAAATATCTAGTGAAACATTATTAGAGCAAATCGATGGGATGAGGAAAGACACAAGTGAGAGAGAAAGCATCAAGGTTGTGTGAATTTCCCAGTGAGGGAAGATTTGAGCTAGTGGAGGAGAATGGGTGATTGAGGGGTAGAAAATAATTCAAGAGGAAGAATCCAGTGAGTTTTCCATCTTTTTCAGAGGCAATTAGCCAGAGTGCGAGAGGAAAAATCTATTTCCCAGAGAGGTTGTTCAAGGGTTGGGCAGAGCCTCCATTGAGGTTGTTTGATTCAGCTATGCAGGAGGTTGATTCAATTTTTGGAGGCTGGGAAAATATTCCAAAGGCTAAAAGAATTCATTGAAGTGATAGAGAGAGTCATATCGAGGAAGCTTGAAGTAGTTATGGGAAATGCGAGTTATAGGTTGCATAAGCATTACGCAAAGCCTTCACAGGGGTTTTCAAGGAATTGGTTTGAGTGGCCATAAAGAGGTCAAATTTATTGTGGAGAGGGGAAATTTTCCTCAAAGATTTTTTCCAATATTTTCTCAGGAGGGGCTGGCTAGTTTAGGCACCCAGTTGTAATCTTTTAATTTGCCACATAATAACATAAACCCTCATCTACTGCACCAGTTTTCCCTTCGGGGTATTTTTAGGGATGTTAGTCCAAAATAACTGTGTTAATTTTGTGCATCTATTTTCTTAGATCCATATTTATTTCTGCATTGTATTTGTTTTTATAATGAAGAATTGCAGTATGATTTATTTGATATTAATAAACTGCTAATCAGTTGGGATAATAAATTCTAGTAGTTGCAGTTCAAGGAATTTTTACATGGTTTCAGAGATCTAAAGCTCAGAGGGAGGAAAGAGTGAGATTGTGTAGTTACAATGGTAGATCTGAAGCACTTTCTCTAGATCTACACAGACCAAGCCAGGGGTTGATTTGTAGAGGAGCAGAAAATTGATTTCCAGATCCAAGTGGAGGAAAAGTTCAATTTTTCTCCAAATTTGTGGCCACGAGCAGTGGTATTACCGGGAAGTAATTCCAGTGAGCAGATCAATAATTTTTCACAACATATTTATCATATTTGAGCGCAAAAGATTTGCAGCAAGTGTTGTAGTTGCAGATCTATGCGGGGTAGGAAGAGAAAGGTTCATTGAAGAGAGGATATTTCTAGTTTTCGTAGAGTGTTTCCAGTTTCTACTTTTCAATAGGAAATTAATGACTTCCAGTTGTAATAGGTTGTAGCAGTTTTTCATGTCAGCCAGTGTGAGCTTTAGGAGAAGTAGTACACATGTCAGTTTCTGGAGAAGTACTTCTAGAAGGTAGAGTGAATTTCCCAATTGATGTAGCAGGCAGCGTGAGTACTATAAAAGGACATTCAGAGGCAAGAAGTAGCAGATCTGCACATTTCCTAAGGAAGTGCAAGTAAAAAAAGCAGGGTCACATGGAGAAGAAGGATATTTCTAGGATATACTTCTCCAGTATTCTCAAAGTTCTAGAAGGTTGATTTATCTTCAGAAAGAGGGTCAAAGCAAACATATTGAATAGCCATATTACCAAGTTTTCAAATATGAAGCAGTAATTTAAATTCCAATTATTGGATGTATTCGCTAGAGGAGGTATGAATAGCTTCAAAGGGAGGAAATATATTTACCGGATCTAATTCGGGGAGAATTTATGAGTGAGCAGTGTGAGTGGTAGGATCCAGTGTGGGTTACAGGATCCAGTGTGAGCTACAGGAAGAGGGCATGAGTTTGTAGAAGAAGCCAAGTTGTCTTTGCAGAGGAAGCTATGAGTTTCCATATTGATTTCCAGTTGGAGGAGTGAAATTAAAATTCTCTAGTATTTGAGTTTCACAGTTTTTGTAACTTTCTAGAAAATGTCATACAAGCTAACCAAAATGTTGATCTGCGCAACAATTTGACTTCTAGTTCCTGAAGACAGGTGTTGGAGGAAGTGTGAGTTGCAAAGCAAAGAAGGGTCCCAACCAAGGACAGGTCTCGAAAGGACATTGTGGGGCACTAGATCTAGGTGGAGGAGAAACTTGATACATATGCATATTAAGATGGTTAGGGTCTAATGCATTTGCAATAAGGAGATCAGTCACATCAGTTCCATATTGCTGCAATGGGACCATCACCTTTGACACATGGGCCCACAATATTTAGTAGCAAGATACAATGTTAGTAGAACTAGTTGTAGTCAAATGCTTGATAGAGAGTTGTAGAGTTAGTTGTTGTAACACAGTGTCACCAAGATGTAGTTATATAGATAATAACAGAGCTAATTGTAGTTAGATGATCAAGAGACAGTTTCAAAACTAGTTGAAGTGACACATGCAATGCGAATTGCAGGTGTAGTTTCTGCCAGCAAATTCCTAGTGCAAAGCTACCCAATCCAATTTCCCTTGTAGGAGGACAGTATGAGTTGCTAGGACGGACCAGAGAAATTTCCCACATGGAGATCGAGACCCAGAGGGAGTCTAGATTCAAAAGGAGCGGTCCTATGGAAGTTAGCACTTCGAGATCTGAGAAGATCAGACTCATTATTGCATTAGTTGCAGAAACAATGTAGAGATAACAACAATAGTATGAGTAGATTAGAGTTTGTGTGGTACCATGATGGACGATATTATCTTCATAGTGATTTCCAATGACAAGGATAGTGTTCATATTGAAGAAGTGGAGAAGGTTAGACATTAGTAGCACATGGATGTCTAGGTGTAGGAAAGTAGTATTGGTGGAGAAAACACCTTCCTCGCTAAGAGGGAGTCTTACTTTTTGTAGCATAGGACTGGTGTTCTAGTCTTGATTTGTGTCTAAGAGGCTAAGGAACATGACATCCCCAAAACCTAGAAAAGGTTTCAGGAGGAAACACCTAGAGGCCACTCAATTAAATTAATTGATCGATAATTTAAAAATGCCTAAGTCTAACTTAGGGAAATCGATTAATTAAAGGGAATTAAATGAGTATGATGAAGAATTCCCTAGAGACGCACATGGATCGAGTCTAAGATGATCGTATCCATTGATGAGGATCTAATCATAGTCATTGAAGCTCCAACTAGATATTATAAGAGCATATCGATGGGATGAGGAAGACACAAGTGAGGGAGAAAGAATCCAGGTAGTGTGAATTTCCCAATGAAGGAAGAATTAGAGATAGTGGAGGAGCATGAGTGATTGAGGGGCAACATATAATTCAGGAGGGAGACTCCAATTAGATTTCCAACATTTGCAGAGGTAGTTAGTCAAAGTGTGGGAGGCAACATCTATTTCCCAGAGAGGTTGTGCAAGGGTTGCGCAGAGCCTCCATTGAGGTAGTTTGGTTCAGCTGAACAAGAGGTCGATTAAGTTATTGGACGTTGGGAAAATACTCCAGAGGCCAAGAAAATCCATTCTAGTGACAAAGAGATCCATATCAAGACAACTTGAAGCAATTTTGGGTTGTGCTAGTTATAGGTTGCGCGGAGCCTGTGTAAGGGTTTTGAGGGAGCTCGTTTGAGTGGCTATAAAGAGGTTTAATTACTTGTGGAGAGGGAAATTTCCCTTAGATATTTTTGCCAGGAGTTTCTCATGAGAAGTTGGCCAGTTTAGGCACCCAGTTGTAATCTTTGAATTTGCTGCATAATAAAATAAACCCTCCTATACTGCACCAGTTTTCCCTTCGGAGTTTTTCCAGGGACATTAGTCATAAATAATTGTGTTAATTGTGTGGGTCTATTTTCTTAGTTCCATATTTATTTTTACAACGTTTTCTTGTGAATAATTGCAGTGTGATTTATTCGATATTAATCAGAAAATTAGTAAACTGCTAATAATTTAGGAGAATAAATTCCAGTAGCTACAGTTCAAGAAATTTTCACAAAATTTTCTTCATTTGGGAAGTTAAAGAAATAATTAGAAGAGATATTTAATTTTGTTGCTACTTAACAACTAGCTAGTCTATTTATCGAATACATGTATTCGACTCAAAATACAACAAAAACTCATAAATAAATTAACCAAAAACAAATCTCGACCTTTAAAACTAGAGAAATCACCACACTTAAGGCCGAAATTTAACTATAAAAGAAGGCCAAAACGAAATTGATATAGGAGGAGAGACAATGAACAAGGGAAGGAAAGAACGCATAGATGTAAACTAGCAATACATTAGAGCGCCCCTAGAAAATAAAACAAGTGTAGGAAATGGAGAAAAAAGCTAATCATAAACTTCTAGATTTTTAGGAAAGCTCTGCTCGACAAACTTAAATATCTAACACATATGAAATCCTTGGAAGCACAAATTCAATACTTGGTCTAAGAGTGGAGAAAAATTAATCAACGCTTATAGAGATTATCCCTAACCATCCATCGGACAACTTTTGGTGAAACATAAACCATGCCTTCTTTTCATCAGTCTTCACCTCCCTGGACCCAATATCAACTTTTTGGTCCAATTACTTCAGAATATGATCCAAAAGTACAACCTAGCCAATTGGCTACAAAAAATAGAAGTAGAAGGATCCAATTGGTTTCTCATAGAATTAGAAAGATGGGGAATCAAATTTATGGATAAATATGTTCATATGCACTCTTAGTTAGAAGAACAATAACCACAAATTTTCGACCAACTAGCGACATCCACACCACAACAATTTCATCACGCAAGGCCCCAAAGTCCCCATCAACAACATCTCAATGAAGTATCAGTCATCACCAACACATATAATATGGTGATCTTTTCTAAAATTTTGTAATGTAAATTTCCAAATCTTCCTTTCTCTGGCATGAAGAAGGAATTGAGGTTGGGGGAGATGTTAGGGGGGATAGTCAAATTGACCTAACAAGTTAATACAATCAACTAGACTCCATAGTCAACATACCAAGATGTAAGTTAGTTGACTTCTTCGTTAGGTCAATAGACTAAATTAATTATAAATTTATACTACTATAACTATTTGAGTCTAGTATAAATATCTATGTATCAGATTGAAGAATTTAATGATTGTTGTGGATTATCCAGTATAATATTAAGGTGCTTCTTGTTGGTTGAACACTACTAAATATTTTTCTCTTCTATTTTCTTTTCCATATGTGTTGCATGTATGTCTTTGTATAATATTTTTAGTGTGTATAGGTACACTAGTAACACATGTATATGGATCCCTGAATTGTAATAATACACTTTCAGCTCCTTGATCAAGTGTATTTCTTTGCTCGTTAGGAATCAAGGCATAACAAGTGGAATAAAAACCCTAATATGCATCAGTGAAGGAATGTCACCATGCCACATTTCATAAGGAGTAGCATGAGATGGACTCTTATTATTCACATATATTGCACATGAAACTACATCATCCAAAAGCATCAACTTTACATTTTTTTTTTAAATCATGTAATGAATTTATTTAAGATAGTCCAACTCATTCTTTCAACTACACCATTTTGTTGAGCAATGTACGAAACTATGGTTTGATGTTGAATCCCATGTTAGTGAAGATAGTTTTCAAATTCATTAAATGTATATTCCCCTCCATTATCAATACAAAGAGAGCCAATATGTGATTGTCATTCATTTTGAATCCATACATGAAAAATGTTAGAACTTTCAAAATATTGTTATTTACATTTCAACAAGTAGACCCAAGATATATTGGTGTTATCATCAATAAAAGACATGGTATATTTATTTCCATTAGTAGATGGAACAATCATGGGGCCACACAAATCATAATATATTAGTTCATTTTGTCTACATGCTCTAGAAGTGGAAATATGGAACGTTTGTTTTCTCTATTCTCCAAGGATATGAGAATCACATTGTTGTAATTTATTACAAATAGTAGAAAATGTTGAAGTTTCTAAGTCTAACTGTTATAAACCCTTCATGTACTTTACTGATTTATTCCTACCTACTTGTTCTGTTAATTAACAAGTTAGTTACCATGTAAATATTGGAAATAAATACAAGTACATGCTCAACACATTACAGATCATCAACTGAAGGAAACAGAAAGAACCACACAAGTGACACTGTTGTTTTTGGACTAATGTCCCTGGAAAAACCCAATGCATGAAAACCGGTGTAGCTATATGAGGGTTTGATTTATTAAGCAATTTCAGAATACAATCTGGGTGCCAAATCTAGCTCACCCAATAGAGAAAAATCTTGACAATAGTACCTCTCTACTCAGAAGCAGATATTCCGGCTAAAACCCCAGATAAACACTCTAGCAGCTTCACAACTCTTATCTGTCCCACGAAACCCTAGTGTCAGCCTCTAAGGACCGCGTCAGCTCTCACTAGCCCAACATTAGCCAAGCATCACTCTAGTTTTTCCTGCATCAACCTCTGGAGGCACTGTGTCAGTCCTTTGGCCCTCTGCGTCACTCACGCTGGCCCTCTGAGGCATTGTGTAGCTCTTGGCTAGCTTTGTGAACCCCTGGCTGGTTTTGCGTCCCTCTCTCTAGCTACTGCGTTGATCCTCTTGGTGCTATCTATGCCTCTCTAATTCTATATTCTCTACCCCTCAGCTGCAATTCTGATCACTCTCTCAACTTTCTCAGCAAACCCAGCCCCAGAAAGTCAAAATCTCGATCTCTTGGTGTATTCTCCAAGTGACCCTCAATACTCCTCTTATACTTTTCTCGTTGACAAATCAATGGCCAAGATTAAGTCCCTAATCAACAAATAATATTATATCTGGCTTGATCCATGACTTTTGGACCATTCTAATATGGTTTTATATTAATTCACATTAATATTTATTTTCCCTACGTTTAGACTTAGGGACTCCATTAAAAATATTATTATTTTGATATCTCCCAAACTGTTTAGAATCTGCCCAAACCCTTTCTGGGTATTTGATATCTCATGTGCCTTAGCCTCTCCACCAATTTTCATGGCTAGATCACATTTGATGCTATCCAAAATCAATACTCCCTCTTATCAAGGATTGTGCTCTAGCAATACTCCTCATTGAGTATCACCCTGATCATCCAACATTGGTCCATGTGCTGATGCTAGGTCTGCTACCCAACATTTGCACTACTGCATCCTGTACTGCTACCCATGGCCCTGCCACTACCACTGTTACATCCGTACTACAACTCCCTCTAATTGTGTTGCATCGTGTTGCCCATAGCACTGCCACTGCTAACTGCTACACTGCAACTCAATTATTGAGAAGTAAGTAACTGATCTCCAAATTCTGACATCTCTATCAGGCTAGAGACACCCTCGATGCTAAAACTCCCTTTTTCGTTGACAAGTGTTCCCTCTTTGACCCCTACACTGCTGCAATAACTCCATGCATCTCACACCGTTGCACACCTCTCTTGCACTGGTGCAACACTCCCGTGCTTCTCGCAATGTTGCCTCACGCTGTCCTGGGAATCCTGCACTGTAGCTCCCTCTATCACTCCATCCACATCCATATCTACTGACATTCACCAGTACTGCTACTCCTCTTCGGGGCTTCTGTAGCAAGGTCTAATCCAAGAGATTGGGTACCTCGAGGATCTTGCCCCTCATCGCTTGCAGTCCGTTTGACTACAGCTCGATGTCTCCCCACTTCCGCTCAAGTGGTGTGTGTGCACTCATGGTGTTAGGTCCCCATAATACTATTGAGCCCCCCATTACTATTGTCGGTGTGCCCTTATTATCCCCATATTGTCATTATTGTGCCCCATAGAATCCCTCTAGTGTTATTTTTGTGTTTTTATATTATTATTGTTAGGTCGGCTTGGTTATGTTGTGACCCCTTAGACTCCTATATATAGATGGGAGGTTTTGTCATTTGAATCATCCAAGAATTGTTCATTTGTGTAATGTAAAGGAGGTTTACCCCTCGAAGAGGCTTATTTCTAAGGCGTTCAACTATCTTTTCTATCTTTTTGTGAGCTAGTTTCATAACATTTGGTATCAGAGCTTTGGATTCTAGGGTTTCGCTGTTCCAAACAAGTCATTGTGGAATTTTCGCTATACCTTTCTTCTGTGACGTTTCAGAAGCTAAAAAAAAACATTTGAGAAGAAATCATTTTGAATCTCGGTTCTGCATTTCCGATCATATCTCGCTATATTTTCATAGACATAATCTGAGGAAGTTAGGGTTTTTGCAGACCCTCGAATTACATTCCAAAACATATCACCTTGGGAAAATTGTCATAACTTTCTCTCTGAGCATCAGATTGAATTTTCGTAAGAAATTACAAAAAGAGAATAGACTG
Source organism: Pinus tabuliformis (assembly GCA_031772625.1). Lineage (NCBI taxonomy): Eukaryota > Viridiplantae > Streptophyta > Pinopsida > Pinales > Pinaceae > Pinus > Pinus tabuliformis. The sequence continues at coordinate 83,729,827 of CM062812.1, read as the reverse complement.
TAGTTTGTTTGGGTATCATTTCAGAACCTAAGGTTGAAACAGTGACCTGCGGAACGTCGTACAACTTCGCTCTACTGAACCAGTATATGCTTGGGTCATCGTGGGATATTTGACATAACTCTTCATTGGAGAATCCAATCTGGATCAGACTTGCAAGGTTAGAAATATTACTCAGGGGTTACCACTAGAAGCAATTTCATACCTGGGAGATCCAAAATTACAGAGATACATCAGATTCAATATCGAGTTCCTACAAAGTGAAAAAAGGTTTGTAGTTTTTTTTTATTTTTTGCATAAGCTTGGTTTGAAAAATTAGTTTGAAGGAATTCAAAGGGCATAGTGAGGCATTATTATTGGTAATTAATGCCCTGAAGAAAGAAAATAGAAACACCTAGTAAACAACCTGAAAGCTCTAGCATGACTCATGAAGAAGAGGAAGAAATGCAATATGATATATCAAAATTACGATACCAAGTTCAACAAATTTCACTCACACAAAAAGTAACAAAAAATAAGATGGATGGTTTAAAGAAAGACGTAGAAGCTAAGATGGATGGTTTGAAGAAAGGTATAGAAGCTAAGATGGATGGTTTAAATAAAGGAGTAGAAGCTAAGATGGATGGCGTGGAAGCTAAGATGGATGGCGTGGAAGCTAAGATAGATGGTGTGGAAGCTAAGATGGATGATTTAAAGAAAGGAATGGAAGACTTGTAGACAAATTTGAAGATAGATTTAACAAAGTTTCTACAACAAATGCTTACTAATGGCAAAAGGGTTGTAAAGGAAAATCACGATGAGAACAAAATAAATGTTAATCATGATTTCATAGACTCTAACGTTGGATCAAAGAACCACCATGTTCCAAATATCTATATGAGGAAGTTTGATGGCAAGGATCCTGGAACATGGATACTACAGATGGAGAAATTTTTCGATCTCCATAATGTGAAAAACACACAAAAGGTACACATTGCAACTTTATATTTGGAACCAAATCAGTTTTTATGGTATTGATGGCTTTGCTCTCATAAACAAATTGTCACTTGGGCTATTTTCACGGATGAAATGATAGCACATTATGAGGATACAGAAAGCAACACTTTTTTTAGCTAATTGATAAATCTCAAACAAAAGGGTTCAACGATGGAGCACATTGAGGACTTCCAAAAATTGAATATAAGGGTAAGATATATTCCAAAGGAGCATAGGATTGATGTGTTCATAGGGGCTTTAGAAGATAACATCCAACATGAGGTTCGCCTTTGGGAACCAGATTCATTGGAGAAGGCATTCAGGTTGGCAAGAAAAATGGAAAGCAAAATTATGGCAACAAGGAAGCCTACCACTCACAATCATAAAGATGGAAGTGTTACTACCCCTAGCCATCCACAACCTACAAGGTTGACACCACAAAAATTGGAAGAAAAATGAGCAAAAGGGCTTTGTTACAATTGTGATAGGAAATACACTGAAGGTTAGAAGTGTGCAGAGAAGAAATTACTTTACATAGATTGTGAAGAGGAGGAAGAAAAGGAACAAGAAATTTCAAAAAGAAGAAGATATACACCAGGAACAAACCCTAGAAAAATAAGAAATGAATCTGACCATATCTTGTAATGCATTGGCTAGAATTACCACTCCTCAAACTATCAAGATAGAAGGGCATATAAAGAAGAAAAAGGTAATAGTGTTGATTGATTCGGGAAGTACCCATAATTTTATTCATTGTAAGATAGCCAAGGAATTGAATTGCTTCCTATATCCAGCACCAGAGTGTCAAGTGATGGTTGCAAGTGGAGGAACCATAAATTGCTCAGGAAAGTGCCATAATATCAAGCTATCCATGGGAGAATGTGTATTGAATAGCCCAATGCTTTCCCTTCCAATGGGTGGTGCTGATGTTGTACTAGGAGTCCAATGGCTACAATAGCTTTTAATTTTCAAGAACTTTTCAAGAAATTCTCTTTAGAAGGAAAGGAAGTTGAATTAAGGGGTATCACAGAGAAACTAGGAAAGATAATAAGCTCTAACAAAATGACAAAGTTTCTAAGGAAAGAACTCCGAGGCATAATTGCACAATTATGTTCACTAGAGGTTCCCACATTGAAATCATGCATTTCTCTAGATATTCAAAAAGTCTTAGACAATCATTCCAAGGTATTTGAGACTCCCAAAGGTCTCCCACCTATTTGTGATCATGATCATGCTATTCATTTGATTCCAATAAGTTTTCCTCCAAACATCAGGCCTTACAGATATCCCTATGTCCAAAAGAGTGAAATTGAACGTATGGTTGTAGAAATGCCAGAGGCTCGTATAATTCAACCTAGTCAAAGTTCTTTCTCTGCTCCAGTAGTATTGGTTCAAAAGAAGGATGGATCATGGCGCATGTGTCCAGATTATAGGGAGCTCAACAAGCTCACTATTAAAGATAAATTTCTCATTCTTGTCATTGATGAATTGTTTGATGAATTGCATGGATCAATTTACTTCACCAAGTTGGATCTTCATTCAGGATATCATCAAATCATAATGAAGACTGAAGACATTCCAAAAACAACATTTAGAACTCATGGGGATCATTATGAATTTTTGGTCATGCCTTTTGGCCTTACTAATCTGGGTCATATTCTATCTCATGAATGTTGAAAATGCAACAAGATGATGGAGCTTAGTGAAAAGAAGTCGCCTTCACTAAGTGGGCCCGCAGGCTATTTTTGGCGCAAAGTCAATTTTTAGAATATGTCTATTTTTAGACATATGGATCATGGTTTATGAGTTGCAAGATGTTATTTATGGATGATTGGTCATGTTGGTAAAAATAGATGGACTTCTATTTTTAGACATATGGGCGAAGACTATTTTTAGACTGCCAGTCTAAAAATAGAACAGTCGAATATTATTAGCTCTTAATAATATTTGGACTATAAACATTATCTTATCCTCTTGGAGAACTTCAGTTTGAGCTACGGATGTGGCACATGCAACTGCCAAAAGGAAATATGCTTTTCTTATGGGTTAGTTGAGCTATTGCATGATGGACTTCAGTTAGAACTCAAGTGATTGAGTTTGGTGGAGTTGATTGAGGAGTTGATGGAGTTGTGTTCAATTTTACTTGGTTGAACTAGTTGTATTTAGTCTAACTGTAGAATACACTAGTGATGAGTGATGTGAATTAATTATTAATTAATTCACTAATTATTAACTCATAAAGCAACTAAAGAATACATCAGTTAACTCAGTGCATGGACAGTTCAGTGGAGACAAGTGTTAGAGGTGGGTGAAAGAGTGAGACTGCTATTAGTTGTGACTAGTACAACAAAATGGAATTCGAACTTGGATCATTCCTATTCTCACATTGGATTGCGCAGTGGAGGCAGGCAAACAGTGGAGGAGATTTGAACCTGTGACTTGATTTAGATCTGAGCTAGTTTGTGTGTAACAGGTGGAGATAGTACTAAGTACTTGTGAGGAGTATTGTACTATGTATTGTTAAATGTTCTCAATCATTATAATATACAGATAGTTGGGGGTTTTCAGTTGTATGCTTTCCCCAGTACATATTGTGTTAATGTGCGCATGCGATTGATGTTTCATTGTTTTTAATTCCGCAAAATTGATGATCAACGTAGAGGAGGTTATGTATTATGCATGCATTCCGCAAATAATGTATAATCAAGATAATCTCTGTGAATAAGTGTTATATTATTCAAAATTTCTACATGGTATCAGAGCAGAGTTGATCATCAGATCTATTATTCAGAAAGTGATTACATTTTATTTCTTCAGGCAGAGTCTATAATCGGGCCAGGTAGCCTCTGGATTCATCCTTCTTTTGGAAGGTGAGATATCCGGTAAAAGCCCATACAGTCAATCTCTGTACGAGAAATAATTTGTTCTCATGAATTTTAGATCAGAAGCAGTTGAGTTTTGAGCTGGTGGAATTCGAATTTGCAGCAGTGTTTTCTTGATGTCAAAGTTGAAATGTCTTTCAACAGGTTGCGATTGGAGTATGCTCTTGAAGGCAACTTGAACTATATTGCATGGAAAGATAGGATGGAGGCGGTGTTAGATGACAATGGTTTGAAGGATTTCATAGAGGATGAGGTCCCAAAGCCTACTGATGCTGCTCACGTTGAGGCTTGGCAAAAGAAGACAGCAAAGTGTCGAAGGATTCTGTTGGAGGGCATGAAGGATCACATTGTATCCAGCCTGCATGGAAAGGATTCTCCATACTTGATGTGGAAAGCATTGACACATTTATTCCAAAGCAAGAGCGACTAGAGGAAGTTGGCACTCAAGGATAAACTCAGAAACATTAAGTGTGAGAATGGAGACAGTATGCCCAAGTATCTCACGAAGTTCACCCAATGCTGGGATGAGCTGGGAAGTGTGGGGGTGACTATCGATGATGAGGACTTGGTGAGCTTGGCTCTCCTTGGTCTTCTGAAGAGTTGGCATTCCTATCAGGACTCTGTCAATGGTCAGGAGAAATTGATGAGATGGGAGAGACTTTGGTCGGATCTTGTGCAAGAGGAGATCAGGCAGAACACCAGGGACGGATCTTCATCAAAGGCATCTGATGAAGAAAACTGCGCTTTGGCTGCCAAAGAAAAGAAGGGTAAGGAGAAGGGTTCTCTTTCCGAATCCAGTTCTTCCAATGATGGGAAGACGGTTGACAAATCGAAAGTGCGATGCTTTCGTTGTCATGAGGTGGGCCATTATGCTACAAATTGTCCACTGAGGAAATCCAAGAAGGGATCTGGGGAAGGATCTGAAGGTGAGGCACTTGCTTCACAGTTTGAGTTGGATTTCACACTCTTTGCATGCATGGTTTCATCCATGGTGAGAAGTGGTTGGTTTCTTGACAGTGGAGCTTCTTTCCACATGACCGGTGACAAGAGTTTGTTCAGTACTTTGGAGGAGAAAGATCTCTAGATACTCATAGCGATGGGTAATGATGAAAAGTATAGTGTCTTAGGTGTAGGCACAATTATTTTTCAGAGGGAGCATGGAGCTTGCCTTACCTTGACCGATGTCAAGTATGTACCAGGACTGAAGAGAAACTTGGTGTCGATCGCGATGTTGGAAGACAAAGGCTATGATGTAGTCTTCAGTAAGGGAAAGGTTTTCCTTAGACACCTCATCACTAGAGAGGTGAAGCAGATTGGTTCACGGGTCAAGAACCTATATGCTCTTGAGGTTCAAGATGCATGAAAACCCTTGAGCAACGAGGCAACTGATGGAGACTTGGTGGTTGAGAGGGAGTGTATATTGCCTCTCAACATGCAGAGCCAGAAGAAGTCTCAGACGATTGTGGAGGAGCCACGATTGGTGCAGCAGCTTCAGGAGGTTGTGGAGCAGCCACAACAAGGGAAGCTGAGAGGAGATCGAGTAGAGACATCTACTCATGCAGAGACCTCCAGTAGGGGGAAACTTCGAGCCAGGTGGGCTGAGGGATCACATGCATCCATACCTCCAGGTAGGAGGTGGGGTGATATAGAGTGATCATCCCAAGGAGGAGGGGCAGGATCCTTGAGGTACCCAACCTCTTGGATGAGACCTTGCTACGGGAGCCCCGATGTGGAGTAGCAGGAATTGACTGATTGGGTAGAGACAGATGCGGATGGAGCGGAAGAGAGAGCGACAGTGTAGGGAATCCCAGGACAACGCATAGCTAGCAGGTTGCAGCAATGCGAGAGGCACAAGTGTTTTGAACAGTGCTAGGTGGCACAGAGAAGTGTGCAATGGTGCGAGATGCATGGAGATGTTGCAGTAGCACATATGTTAGAGAGGGAGCATTTGTCAACAACAGGTAGAGCTTCAACATCAGAGTATGTTCCTAGCCCAATAGAGTGGTCAATTGGGAGTGTTTTTGTTCCAAGTGTTGTTGGAGCAAGTGGACCGGGAAATGTGTTGCATGCAGAACATTTCAAAGTTGCAGGATAGGGGTTGCAGATAATCCATAACTTGTTGAGAGGGAGTGTTGAAAATGCAACAAGATGATGGAGCTTAGTGAAAAGAAGCCGCCTTCACTAAGTGGGCCCACAGGCTATTTTTGGCGCAAAGTCTATTTTTAGACTATGTCTATTTTTAGACATATGGATCATGGTCTATGAGTTGCAGGATGCTATTTATGGATGATTGGTCATGTTGGTAAAAATAGATGGAATTCTATTTTTAGACATATGGGCGGAGTCTATTTTTAGACTGCCAGTCTAAAAATAGAACAGTCGAATATTATTAGCTCTTAATAATATTTGGACTATAAACATTATCTTCTCCTCTTAGAGCACTTCAGTTCGAGCTATGGATGTGGCACATGCAACTGCCAGAAGGAAATACGCTTTTCTTATGGGTTAGTTGAGCTATTGCATGATGGACTTCAGTTAGAACTCAAGTGATTGAGTTTGGTGGAGTTGATTGAGGAGTTGATGGAGTTGTGTTCAGTTTGACTTGGTTGAACTAGTTGTATTTAGTCTAACTGAAGAATACACTATTGATGAGTGATGTGAATTAATTATTAATTAATTCACTAATTATTAACTCATAAAGCAACTAAAGAATACATCAGTTAACTCAGTGCATGGACAGTTCAGTGGAGACAAGTGTTAGAGGTGGGTGAAAGAGTGAAACTGCTATCAGTTGTGACTATAGTTGTGCATGAGATTTGCAAAATCATTGATTGAGATTGCATAGTACAACAAAAGGGAATTCGAACTTGGATCATTCCTATTCTCACATTGGATTGCGCAGTGGAGTCAGGCAAACAGTGGAGGAGATTTGAACCTGTGACTTGATTCAGATCTGAGCTAGTTTGTGTAACAGGTGGAGATAGTACTGAGTACTTGTGAGGAGTATTGTACTATGTATTGTTACATGTTCTCAATCATTATAATATACAGATAGTTGGGGGTTTTCAGCTGTATGCTTTCCTCAGTACATACTGTGTTAATGCGCACATTCGATTGATGTTTCATTGTTTTTAATTCCGCAAATTGATGATCAACATAGAAGAGGTTATGTATTATGCATGCATTCCACAAATAGTCTATAATCAGGATAATCTCAATGAATAAGTGTCATATTATTCAAAATTTCTACAATGAAGGTGTTAAGGTAGACCCTAGCCAAATTAAAACCATTAAGGAATGGAAAATCCCCACATCCATACAACATCTATGAGGATTTCTTGGGTTGACAGGGTATTATCGCAAGTTTGTTAGGAATTATGGGAGAATAGCAACACCTCTAACAACATTATTGAAGAAAGATGCATTTTCATGGACTAAAGAAGCAACAAATGCCTTTGAACATCTTAAAGAGGCAATGTGCCAAGCACTAGTCTTAGCTACACCGGACTTCACAAAAACCTTTATAGTGGAATGTGATGCCTCATGAAATGGAATCAGTGTTGTTTTAATGCAAGAAGAAAGACCCGTTGCTTTCGAAAGTCATCCAATCAAAGGAAAGTATTTACACAAAGCTATTTATGAGAAGGAAATGTTGGCAATACTACATGCACTTAAGAAATGGCGACCTTACCTAATGGGAAGACACTTCAAGGTAAAAACAGATCATGATAGTCTTAAATAATATTTGGAACAAAGATTATATTCAGAAGAGTAGAAAAAATGGGTCACAAAGATGTTGGGTTATGAATTTGAAATCATCTACAAAAAATGGAAGAAAAATGTTGTGGTAGATGCACTCTCAAGAAAGGATGAGGATGTGGAAGCATTTCTTTACGCCATTTCTATTATCCAACCAAATTGGATAAATGAAGCAAGGGATGAATGGAAGAATGACGAGGAAGTGTGGGCACTCATTCAAAAGATATGACAAGACCCCAATACACCTGATACATTTAGCTAGAAAAATGATTCGTTATGGTACAAGGATCGGTTATACCTATGTAAGAATTCCCAACTCAAACAAAGGATTCTTAGGGAATTGCACACCTCTCCCTTAGGAGGGCACTCAGGATTTCTAAAAACCTACCACAGGGTTAAGAAGGATTTTTCTGGGATGGCCTTAAATCGGATATTCAAAAATTTGTGGCGAAATGTTTGGTTTGCCAACAAAATAAAGTTGAAACAATTAAGACCCCGGGACTATTACAACCTTTATCCATTCCAAGACAATGTCGGGAGGAGGTTTCAATGGATTTTATCATAGATTTACCCAAGTCCAAAGGAAAGAGTATTATCATGGTGATAGTTGACAGACTTACCAAGTATGCACACTTTTGTGCATTATCTCATCCATTTAAAGCTAGTACAATTTCTACTGCGTTTATGGAAACAATTCAAAAGCTACATGGAAACCCAAAGATTATTGTAAGTGACAGAGATCCCATTTTCACTGGAAATTTTTGGACAAAATTATTTTCTTGTCTCAGTACTCAGTTAGCTCATAACTCATCTTATCATCCTCAATCTGATGGGCAAACTGAGATAGTAAACAAATGTTTGGAAGGATATCTTCGTTGCTTTGTATCTAATAAACAGGCACATTGGGTCAAATGGTTGCCTCTAGCTGAATGGTGGTATAACACTTCCTTCCATACTGCAACAAAAATGACCCCATTTATGGCACTTTATGGATATCATCCACCATCCATCACATCATATTTAAGAGAAAATTCTAAGGTTCAAGTAGTGGAATATCACATCTAGCATCACCAACAAGTTCTCTAATTCTTAAAGGATAACCTCACCTTAGCGCATAATAGAATGAAACAGCAAGCAGATCAACATCGTAGCGAAATAAGTTTTGATGTAGGTGATTGGGTATTTCTATGGCTACAACCATATAAACAAATGTCCCTCAAGCAAGCTAAGAAGGATAATAAATTATCACCAAAGTATTATGGTCCATACAAGGTGTTGCAAAAGATAGGTACTATGGCATACAAATTGGAGCTTCCTGCAGCTTCCTGAGTGCACCCAGTTTTCCATGTTTCATGCTTAAAGAAGGTTATAGGTGACAAGCTTCTAGTTCAAACAATATTGCCAGAACTTGATGAGGAAGGAAAAATCATATTGGAACCTGAAGCAGTCAAAGAAACAAGAACTCGACAGCTACAAAATCGATCAATTTCAGAGTATCTCATCAAGTGGAAGAACTTACCCGTTGAAGATTCCACATGAGAGGAAGATAATTTTATACAAAAGCACCCAGAACTACTCAAGTGTTGAGGAAAACACTTTTTTGAAGGAGAGGGGCATGTTAGGTCCCTGTAATACTAGTGATTCCCCCATTACTATTATCATTGTGCCCCTATTGTCCCCATATTGTCATTATTGTGCCCCATAGAATCCCTCTATTATTATTTTTGTGCCTTTGTATTATTATTGTTAGGTCAGCTTGGTTATATTGTGACCCTTAGACTCCTATATATAGATAGGAGGTTTTGTCATTTGAATCATCCAAGAATTGTTTATTTGTGTAATGTAAAGGAGGTTGTCCCCTCGAAGAGGCTTATTTCTAAGGCATTCATCTATCTTTTCTATATTTTCTATCTTTTTGTGAGCCGGTTTCATAACACATGGCACAATCATCATCTATCTCCACTTCCTTCTCTGCCCTTGCTGGCACGGCCTTGTTCTAAGAGGCCTCTCCCTTGCTCTTCTTCCTTGGACACTCGGTCGTATAATGACCCAGCTCCCCACAGTGGAAGCATTTGAACTTTGTGAGGTCCTTCTTCTTCCATTTCTCATGCTTTCCCTCAGATGCTAGGGAAACATCCACCTCCTCCTCCTTCTTGATTCTGATCCCTTGCTGATACTGCTAGCCTTGCTCAGCCTTCTGATCTCTTCTTGGCAAAGAGAAGCCCACATTTCCTCCCAATCTGGAAGGGTCGCCCTGCACAGTATGCTCTAGACAAACACCTCCCAGTCTTTTGAGACTACGTTAAGGGCTGTTCTCACCATCAATTCTTGATCCGACGTGGCCCCTATGGAAGTCATTTGATCCTGGATCTCCTTCAATCATCCGAGGAAGGGGTCAATATGCTCTCCCTTTTGCATCTGGTATGATCGCAACTGATTTTCTAGTAGCATCCTTCTCTACATAGAAGTATGCTAGCACAATTTCTTAAGGGCCTCCCACATCTCATTTGTCATGTCCTTTTCAACAATATGTGGTACTACATGGTCCTTGACTCCATCAATAATTATGCTCTTGGCCCTCACCATTGCCTCCTCGTACTTGCCATTATCAGCCAGGTCAATCAGGATAACTATCATCCTCAAGGTGAAGTGCTTGACACGATTCCTGTCTAGTCTATCCTGGTCTCTTACCCCGTTCACTACCATCTTGCTACTGCTCTACTTCCCTCCTCGAAGTTCTTAGTGTGACTCCCTCTGACTTCGATTTCCCTCCTGGAAACCCTTCTACCAATGTCGATATGCCCCCACTCTGATCTTTAGTTCAGTTGCACCATGGATCCAGATTTCTCAGCTAGAAATCCTTAGTAGCAACTCCCTCCTCCTTGGCCTTGCCTTGTTAGGTATTTTTCTAACTACAGTACCCCACTAGCTCCACTCTGCAGCTTACCCACAACCTCCTAAATCCCAACAAGCTAAAGTTTAGAGCTCCTAGGCTCTGCACAATCACGGCACCGGCAAATCAGCTTCCTCAGCTAACTGCATCAACCCTCCTGGTCTCTGCGTGGCTCTGCGTGAGCTTATCTTTTCCTCCCTCAGCTTCTGCGCTGCCTCTTCTTGGCTTGAACTTGATGACATAGGAACTACGTCACCCATTCCTTGCTGCTTCTCTGTTATGAACAACTTCTGTCACTCAGGACAACTGTTTTTTTTGTTTCTACTCTACTCGACGGATGTCCTCAATTCTCCTGTGATCTGCAACCATGCTCTAATACCATGTTGAAGTTTCTAAGTCTAACTGTTAGAAACCCTTCATGTACTTTACTAATTTATTCCTACCTACTTGTTCTGTTAATTAACAAGTTATTTACCATGTAAATACTGGAAATAAATACAAGTACATGCTCAACACATTACAGATCATCAACTGAAGGAAATAGAAACAAGCACAGAAGTGACATCGTTGTTTTTGGACTAATGCCCCCAGAAAAACCGAATGCGGGAAAACTAGTGCAACTATCTGAGGGTTTGATTTATTAAGTAGTTTCAGAATACAATCTGGGTGCCAAATCTGGCTCACCAAATAGAGAAAAATCTCGGTAATAGTACCTCTCTACTCGGAAGTAGATATTCCGGCTGCTGAAACCCTGAATAAACACTCCAGCAGCTTCACAACTCTGATCTTCCCCACAAAACCCCAACATCAGCCTCTAGGGATTACGTCAGCTCTCTCTGGCCCAGCGTTAGCCCAGTGTCACTCTGGCTTGTTTTTCATCAGTCCTTTGGCCCTCTGCGTCACTCACGCTGGCTCTCTGAGGCACTACCTAACTCCTGGCTGGCTCTGCATGAACCCTTGGCTGGTTCTACATCTCCCTCTCTCCGGACTATACACTGATCCCCTGGGTGTTATCTCTGCCTCTCTGCTTCTGTATGCACTGCCCTCAGCTACAACTCTGATCACTATCTCAACTTTCTCAGCAAACCCAACCCCAGAAAGTCGAAATCTTAATCTCTTGGTGTATTCTCCAAGTGACTCTCAAGCTCGTCTTATACTTTTCTTGTTGGACAAATCAACGGCCAAGTTTAAGTCCCTAATTAACGGCTAAGATTAGATCTAGCTTGATCCATGACTTTTGGACCATTCTAACACAATTTTATATAATTCACGTTAATATTTTATTTTTCCTAAGTTTAGACTTAGGACTCCTTTAAAAATATTTTAATTATTTTAATATCTCCAATTGTTTAGAACTGTCCAACCCTTTCTGGGTATTGGGGAGATCTCATGTGCGTAGCCTCTCCACCAATTTTCGTGGCTATATCGCATCCTATGCTACCCCAAATCAACAGAAAAACCACAAACACCATTCCTTTTTAACAAATGAGGTTATCATAATTAATATGTCTTAATCTAGCACGCAATAGAAGAATAGATGGAAATGTACC